>CM055316.2:25952339-26608339 GCA_029255685.2 Silene conica | reverse complement strand
ACTCTAAAAATTAAAAAATAGAAGACTGATAAGATATTATAACACTGGGACATAATATTACAACACCTTTCAACTTCTATTGTTATAACTCTGAATATATAAGAATATAACACTGAAAGATGTATATTATAACACTAACTAACATAGATTATAACATTTACAGACTTTGGAAGTTATACTCTGACAATTTCAAAGTAACACTCAAAAAGTGATAAAATATACAATATTATATTATAACACAAAAACCTACATGTTGTAACTCTGAAAATTAAAAAATATAACACTTAGAAAATATTATAACACTGGAACATAATATTACATCATCTTTCAAACTTCTATTGTTATAACATTTAAGGATGTATATTATAACACTAAACAACATAGATTATAACACTTACTAACTTAGGTAGTTATACTCTGACAATTTCAAATGTAACACGCAAACCTACATCTTGTAACTCTGAAATTAAAAAATAAAACACTGAGGAAAATATTATAACACATGATACATAATATTATTATAAACCTGATACATAATATTATAAAAAAAATTCAAAGATCAGCAACGAAAACACATGACATAACATTCGGAAAACCAAAGAAAATATTACAACACATGACACATAATATTATAATAACACATCATACATAACATTAGGAAAAACCGAAGAAAAGACTTGTCCAACAACGAAAATACAAACCATAAACAACGAAACCGAATACAATAGTAATAATTCTTTCTTAATTTTCACCAAGAGCAGCAATGAGACAATCAAAGGGGTTAAAAATTTCAGCCGCAGCATCTGCCTCTGCATTAGCCTTCACATTATCAGCGACTTCGACGCGGTCAAAAGGCCGACGGACATAATACCTGTCACTGCTTCTAGCGACCCAAAAGATACGGGTCTACCCCTACTGTGTCACTGCTTTTGGACCTCCAGTCAACAAAGTCATGCTCCCTTATTTTGAACAATTCTTGTAACTTGAATGCATAATCGCAATGCTCCTGCGACGGGCCAAACTCGATAACCACAAACCCTGAGAAGTTACCATCCCGATTCCAGACTGACTTAATCTTTGTTACCGAATAATTTAATACCCATAGTCTGTCCCTAAGAACTCTGAAGCTTTTGGCAACATACAAGTTACCCTCATAATGGCCCGGCATGGTGGCCATTATGCAGCAAAAGGGGTGAACATATTGAACAGCCATAGACACACAAAAAAGAAGATAAAGGAGGTTAGAAGTAAAAAATGGATGATAATAAATTTTGTTTCAATGTGTTAAAGACATGTTGTACATGCATGCCTCTATTTATAGGGGGGTTTATCCTTTATTGTTGGGGGGATGTGCAGTCCAATAGATACATAGTGTTACAAACACATGAAACCATACATTTGTCTGTTGTTTTTTCCTTCCCCAAGCGATGCTTTTTGGCACTGTGTAATCACTTTTATTCAGTGTGTAATCACTTTTATTCAGTGTGTAATCCACTTTTATTCATTGTGTTGTCAAACACAACTGCATTATACACTGTTTCATAAAAAAAAGGGTTGACCATTTTAATTTCAAACATAACTACAATGTAATCAAAAGAATACAAAATAAAAGTAACACTCAACAACGTATATTATAACTTTGAAAATATTATAACAAACCAAAATCACAAAAAATACTGACATTATCCACCAAATAAACTAAAAATAATTAAACAATGAAAATATTTGAAGAACAAAGATTTAAGACACAAAAAGAGGACTGTGTACCAATTAATATGCAAATTGTAACATCTGGATCTGTATTTTATAACATGAATATGTATGGCTTAAAACTTTAAATGCATGTCCAACAATCAAATTGTTTGACTACAGCGAATAAACTATGACATACTCCATTATTCAGATGCATCTCTTTCTTCTTCTTCTTCTCCTTCTTCTCCTACTTCTCCTTCTTCTTATTCTTCTTCTTCTTCAGATGACGTATTATCCTGTTGAAAACCGGAGTGTTAGTTTCAAAATCATGTCTATAGAGAATATTACAGTTTAAAAAAGATTAACACAGAAAATATGTAGATTAATAGAATTAATACATACATTAGTTGTAACAGGGGCCTTTTTAACAAATGGATTTGGGCAATTTCGTTTGTCATGATAACTCACTCGTTTAAAATTGTTACACAGTCTTTTTGGTTTGTTTGCCTTTTTATTGCCTTTTGCTTAAGAGACAGCAATCTTTTGCCACGGCCCTTGTTCTTTTTGCGATGCGGTGGTAATATAGTAACAGTAGAGGATGAACTGCAACCCAACAGCTGCTCTAATTCTTGTTCCTTTGTTAATGTCGGTTTCTGAGAACGGAATTTCTCACGGTAGGATCTCAGAAATTTTGAGAGCTCCTTAACTTGACCTTCCGACAGAGACTTCAGGACAAGAATGATGGAATAAAACTCTGTCCATACCCCAGCGACAGCTAAGTTGTGATAGTGAGTAGCATCGACAATCTCATCAACAACGCCCTCCGCATCAAAACTGCTTCTGTATGAGTTCTTTGTCCACCGTTTCAGGATATATTTGTCAGGGATTGAAGTAATTTTTTTACCCTGCCAGACACAGATAATATGAGTGCACAACAGTCCTTTCCTCAAAAAAAGTTTGCAAGCACATGAAGCTTCTTTACTTGAAATAGTGGACACAACTCGGAATGTTTTCCCGATAATCCCATCCCCCACATCTGAACACTCCCGATAAATGTCATGTGTGACATCAATTATACCGCATGAGCATATAGCAGCCTCCACTTCTTCTCGAAAATCTTTGAAGACGGCATGAGTATACACAGTTGAAGCATGCTTCTCTATTGGTAGTGGTGATACTAGTTCAGGGAGTGAATGATCACTCGCTTTATCAAGACATTGTGTTGCATACCTTTGCTGGTCCATAGCACTTTGGAATCTCATCCAAAATTCAACCAAAGTGCCAAACTTATTCTCAAAACGTATGAAAAACGAATTCTCACTTTCAGATCTTTGAGTTGTTCTCAATATAGAACCCATAGGCAAATCGGTAAAGTAGGCAGGAATCCACTGTGCACGAACAGCATAAATGCTCCTAAGCCACTCGTTACCTTCAAGCTTATATTCTTGAATAATGTCCGCCCACTTAGACTCAAACTCAGCAACATCCAAGGTACTATCCCAAACAATTGAATTGAATCGAGAAAGGAAAACTGTGTCCTTAAACAAGGCTACCCCTACTTTCGCGCCCAGTTTTTGCATGATATGCCACATGCAGAATCGATGATGAGCTTTCTTAAAAACTACAGGGACAACAAGTATTGCTCCAGGGGCCTGATCAGTTATAACACACTGAGGTTATTTCTGATTCATTGCATCCAAAAACTTTTCAAAGCACCACGTAAATGATTCCTCGTCCTCATGTTCGAGCAGTGTTACAGCAAATGTAACAGACCGCTTGTGGTCATCAACACCAGTGAAAGGCGCAAACACCATATTATACTTGTTGGTTCCATAGGTTGCATCGAAACTAAAAGAATCCCCAAACAACGAATAATTCTGCCTACTTTGTGAATCACGCCAAAAAACTCTAGACAAAACCTGTTCTTCATTAGTGTAATAGGCATAATAAAAACCCTTATTTGTTTCAGAAATCTCTTTAAATCGATCGATCATCATCTGAGCATCTTTACTGCCTATAAAACACTTTATATCCCTGTTGAAATTCTTGAAATCTATTCATGTTGCCCCCACATTTTCATACCCCTCCGCATACTCTTTGCAAAGCTTAAAACTCATTGAAGCCCCAATGTTGACCTTAGAGTTGTTAGTAATTGTTTGCTTGTGGAATGTATTAAGCTTTCTAGTCAAATTCTGGAGATGAACGTCCTTAATATTGCCAAGCATGTGGTTGTGAAAATCATGAAGCATGTCAACATAATATCCTGACCCATTATATGAAAATCTTATCATTGCAGGGCAATCTATCCTTGTAATTTTTACAGACCTTGTGTTACTATTTCTTTCCCCATTCCTATTTTCCCTAAAACCTTGGCGATTGCAAACAACAGACTTTTTGCATATTGCACCATCTCGTCGTCTCTTTGTAGTGTACAACCTAGGTTCAAACCCACATGATAAGGCATAAACCTTATAAAACAACAGCCCGTCCATAAGAGTATTAAAAAACATCCCCAGTTTAGGAGTGAACTCCTGTTCAACCCTCCGCAATCACTGCTCGCTACCACCAGGTGTATAACTCAAGAACAGTGGATGTCTATTATGTGTACTAGAAGACGATGCAACACATGTAGGTGTACGGTCAACAACGCTATTGTTGCTTGCTACAAAATAAGAGAATCACAGAGAATTATAAAAAAAAAGATATAAAAAACAAATGAAAACAGTTGATTGGAAAATAGCAAAATAACAAAGAGAAAACTAAACGAGAATACACAACACGTAATCATACAAAAAAAATTGATTACCAGAAATAAGAGCAGAAGTAGTAGGAAGTTCAGGATTTCCATTGATATTAATTAAGGCAGCTGAATTATTAACAAAAAGGACAATCAAAAATATCACAATCTAAACCACAACAAAAAAGCATAATAAATACCACACAAAAAGAATTTACCAAACTAAGAGTGCCGGATGTAGGATTTTGTTCAGTTTCGTGAATTTCCATTGCTGACGAGCTTGAATTCATGATGAAAAACACAAAAACATCCAAGGTTGAAGAGAGAATTCAAACCAAACGTTAATTAGAACCCTAAACCCTAAAAATTTGACAAGAAAAAAAAAGAGGAAAATAATATATATATATATATATATATATATATATATATATATATATATATATATATATATATATATATATATATATATATATATATATATATAGGTTGCTAACAAGAGTTGTTATGGAATAAGGAAAGCGGAATTACCCAAAATACCTTATTTAACGTAGGTGGGCCATAGTCTAATATAACAACTCTCCAAAAAATTTCAAAATTTAACAAATTTAAAATTGTTAATTTTAAAATACTGTTATAATATAATATTGAAACTTTGATAATGTAACACTTCTTATAGCTAAATGTGACAAAGTTTTACTTTTTAGTTTTATAATAGCAGTATGTAGTGTTATAAGTATAAGTGTGTAGTGTTATAATGTAAGTATATTGTGTTACAAGTATCAGTTTGTACTGTTATAATATAAGTATGTAGTGTCACAAAAATAATTTTGTACTGTTATAATATAAGTATGTAGTGTTACAAAAAGACACCCTAAAGACATCTTAAATGGGACGGGAAAGGGTTTAGGGTTGTATTAGGCGGATCCGCTACCGTGGATCCCCCTAATCCAACCCTAAACCCTTCCCTTGCTTCACATACGAACGACATTAAGACAAAAAGACACCCTAGATGGGGACGGGTGAACCCTTTTTTGAGGGACGGGTGAAAACTATGGGTCGAGTATTCCAAAAAACGGGACGGGAAAGGGTTTAGGGTTGGATTAGGCGGATCCGCTACCGCGGATCCTCCTAATCTAACCCTAAACCCTTCCCTTGCTTCAAATACGAACGACATTAAAACAAAAAGACACCCTAGATGGGGACGGGTGAACCCTTTTTTGGGGGACGGGTGAAAACTATGGGTCGAGTATACTAAAAAACGGGACGGGAAAGGGTTTAGGGTTGGATTAGGCCGATCCGCTACCACGGAACCGCCTAATCCAACCCTAAACCCTTCCCTTGCTTCACATACAAACGACATTAAGACAAAAAGACACCCTAGATGGGGACGGGTGAACCCTTTTTTGGGGGACGGGTGAAAACTATGGGTCGAGTATTCCAAAAAACGGGACGGGAAAGGGTTTAGGGTTGGATTAGGCGGATCCGCTACCACGGAACCGCCTATGTAACATCCCGTATTTTCGTAAAATCCAATTTAATCGTTTTAAATTATTTTACGTAATAAAATAATATTTTAATAATTTAATTCGGAAATTTTAATGAAATAAGTCAGATCCGTCTTAAGAACCTCAAGTCCTTAAGACGAATACAACTTGGCAAACTTAAGGTCCGTCCTTAAAAACCCGTTTGTGTTTTTCCAACCCGTTTCCATTGAACGGAAAGGACAACTCTTAAAACCCTCATAAACCCATATGTCGACATTTACTCATCTTCAAAAATAAGAACACTGACATTGTTTTCCTCACAAAACCTCCATAAAACCTTCCTTTCTTTTGTGAAATTCTTCATCATCCGTTCTTCAAATCACAAAAGTAAGTACATTTTCGGAATCCTCGTTCAATTTCCAAGTCATCCGTCACTTCGGTTTCTCAATTCCATCACTTCGAAAATTCAGCCTGTTTTGCATAAATCCGTTTTATGTTCCTAAACTGGTTTTTCCGTGTTGTAGGTGAAGGACTTGACAACCCGGACGTTGATAGCTTCATACTCGAGGAAGATCTTTAGCCGGATAAGCTTAAGAGGTGACGATAATGAGAAACTCGGCCTATTTGTGAATATTAGCACTTTTGTTGTTGATCTTGTCATGGTTTCTGATTTATGTTGAGTTGATGATTTATGGACTTAGTAACATGTATAGGATTGTTCTTATGTGAGAAATTCATGCCCTTTGATGTTGAAACATGCTCATATGTTATTTTCAAGTTTTTCACATGTTCAGACGGATACATGAAATTTATCGTTTGAGGATTGTTGTTGGTGTTGTTCGCTGATAATTAGTAGTAGTGGGTGATTCATGATGTTGGGTAAACCCCAATTGTAGGAATTTTATGGTTTTGATGTCGAATTATGGAAGTTGGAATTGGCTGGAAATGCGATTTCAGGCGTCAGGCTCTCTGAGCCGGTCGGCCGACCGGCCGCCGGTCGACCGGCTGAGAGCGCTTCTTGAGATTTTTGTGAATTATGCGTGACTTTGAGACCATAGGAAATAGGTCTCCCAGCCGGCAGACCGGCCGCCTGCCAGCCGGCTGGGAGTGCGTTACTGTTGATTCGAGATTTCAAATGTTAGGAGGCTGAGTTCCCAGCCGGCCGACCGGCTGCCTGCCGACCGGCTGGGAGTTCGTGTATTGTTTCAGAAAAGAGAGAAAAGGCTGAGGTGGTCACCAGCCGGCCGACCGGCTGCCTGCCAACCGGCTGGGGACCCCTGTAGGCTATTTTGAGGATTTTGTAAATTGAGTGTAACTTTCAAACGGTTAATCGGTTTTACTTGAAACTTGTTTTGTGTACCTTTGACATGTATTTGAGGTCCCCGGAGGATGGGCAACATTATATTGGGTTCGGGAATAGGGTAAGGACAGAGACCCCCCGGTCGGGCAACCGAAAGGGAAACCGGCTCTCCCTCATCTTAGTTCTCGAGGTCGATCGAATGTTGATTAGAAGTTAAAGGTAGAACTATAGAGTAGTTCATAGACTTGAATGATATTATTTTGATGCGTATTAAGTTATGCCTTAAGCTGGCCTCTGAACTTAATACGTGAGTTGTTTGTCGTGTATGGGAACATGCGTTGAGTTTTCGCCTCTGAGTTCCATACATGTCTGTTTGTCGTGTCTGGGACATGCGTTGAGTTTTCGCCTCTGAGTCCAGACATGTATGTGTGATCGCGTCAGGACATGCCTTAAGTTGGCCTCTGAGTCTGACGAGTAGAGCAACTGCACGACGGGGCAGTCAGGTTGTCATACCTTACCCGGAGTGCAGGTGTTTGGTGCTAGAACATGCGTTGAGTTTTCGCCTCTGAGTCTAGTATCTTGTGATGTGGTAGGGGAACATGCGTTGAGTTTTCGCCTCTGAGTTCCTTACTTGTGTTAGTGAATTGAATGTTAGTCCATGCGTTGAGTTTTCGCCTCTGAGTCTAATGTTCAGTGATAGCCGGTCCATGCGTTGAGTTTTCGCCTATGAGTCCTTGCTTGATATTGTGAACTTGGTATTTAGGTTATGCGTTAAGATGTCGCCTCTGAACCTTTATACTTGCTGAATTATTTAGTACCTAGGTTATGCGTTAAGACGTCGCCTCTGAACCTTTGTACTTGCTGTTTTAGATCTGCTTGCCTTGATGATGGTACAGTGTCAGATATGCATAGTATGTTATTGTCGTTATGTGAGTTGTGGTTAAATCATCCAAGGCATTGGATGACTCTTAGTTCGGTTTCATAAATAATTGGATTGAAAGACCCCCCGACTGGGTAACCAGTAGGGAGACCGGCCCTCCTTCCTATTTGTTTATGAAGTTAGTTGAGAGCCGTGCAGGGTATTCGCATGATAGCAAGAGATCAGATGATGAGTTGTTTATGCTTCACATGTTGTTATATGTTGGAGTATTCTGTATTGTTTTATATGTTACATGTTGTCACAAAAGGTGGCTAGGAGAACTCTAGTCACTCCCCACTGATTGTGGCGTACATGTTTTCATGTATGTAGGTACATGCTGGTTGGAGCAGGGGTTCACGAGAGCTAGCGAGCGATGATCCGTTCATCATGACTTACCTTATGTCGTTTAGCTGGACTCGTAGTTTGTTACATTTGTTTTGGTGCCGGTAGGGATGTTCCATCCCCGGCTGATGTATTTATTTTATGTTTCAGTTTGATACTTAGTACCGTTACTTATCTATCTTGGTTTCAGTTTCAGTTTACGTTTTAGCGTAAGACTTCTCGCATGTTGTTTTATCTTCTAAAAAGTTTTAATTCCGCTGCATTTTTGGTACTTTTATGTGTTTATATTTCCGCTTTCGCGAGGGGTTTTACAGTTGGTATCAGAGCATTATTGCTCCCGACGCACTCATGTGACCCCCAACCTTAACTTGACCAAATAAACAAAAAATGAATGAGAGATGGGTAGATCTAAGGACTTATTTTGTAGTCTATTTGTGATTGCTAATTGCTAAGCTAATCCGTGTTTTCTCTTTTGAAGGATGGTGAGACCCAGAGCTGCTGATAACATTGTGCTGCAAGCAATTCAGCATTTGCTTGAGACTCAGAGACAGCAAGCGGGGAATGTTCCACCTCCTCCACCGCCGGGTGGCGAGACTAATCGTCCGGGTAGCTTTTCCTGGATTGCCTCTCAGATGTCCAGAAGCCATGTTAGGACCTATGGAGGCGAGGCTGACCCAGTAGCCCTCACAGAGTGGTTCAGAGAGATGGAAAAGAGCTTCACCTTGTACTCAGTCGTTAGGGAGGATAGAGTGCGTTTAGCCGCTCACTTCCTGACATTGAAGGCTGACCGTTGGTGGGCATTGACTGGACCTACCGCTATTCTTGACCCGATGTTCGATTGGGAGGCTTTCAAAGACAGGCTCGAGGCGAGGTTCTACCCCAAGGAGTTGAGATCGCAGAGGTTGAAAGAATTTATGGATTTGAAGCAAGGCAAGATGACCGTTCAGGAGTTTACTGACAAGTTCAACCAGTTAGCTCACTTTGCATCGAGATTTGTTCGTGATGAGGCTGAGAGAGTGTATTTCTACCGAGGGAAGCTAGGGCCGAGGATTGAGAGTATGGTTCGTCGTGACTCTACTTCTTTTGTGGAGGTGTATGATGATGCTATTTGGGCCGAGAGTTCCATTCGTGCCATAGATGCTGAGACCCGTGCCGCTACTTCTAGTGTGACTCCTCACCAGAGATCAGTGTACCAGGGGAAGAGACCATTTGTTCCTTCTACTTCTTCGCCTTCTTCTCAGAAGAAGCGTTTTGAGAGGTTCTCTGCTCCGGTTGCTAAGACCACATTTCACACCGACACTGCTTCTACTGTTTGCCGCCGTTGTGGTAAACCGCTTCATCCAGGGTTTGATTGTTTCAAGAATGCCTATAAGTGTTATACTTGTAATGGATATGGGCATAGATCCTTTGATTGTCCTGAGAAGGATACTGTTCTTGGCAAGGCTGCCACTGCTGCTGCAGCGACCAGAGGAGGAAAGCCGAAGGGGAAGATCTTCGTGATGACCAGGGCTGAGGCAGAGGCTCATCCAGACATTGTTGCCGGTATCTTTTCTGTTCTTGGTGCTGAGTGCCTTATTTTATTCGATACTGGAGCTTCTTTGTCATTTATATCGACTCAGTTCGCCGACCGTCTAGCTCTTGAGTCTTCATTGGTTGAGGAGACTTCTATTTCCTTACCTTCTGGAGACGTGTTTTCCTGCTCTTCGTCCCATAGGGATGTTCCTATTATTATTGGTCAAGCCACATTTCCGGCGGACTTACTGAGATTTCCTCTCGAGGAGTTTGACATTATCCTCGGTATGGATTGGTTATCGCGATACCATGCTCGCTTCGAGTGTCGCGACCAGAAAATCTGCTTGAGGAGTTCTTCAGGAGTTCGTGTTTCCTATAGGGGAACTCGCCCTCAAAGGGGTGTTCGTGTTATCTCTTCGATGAAAGCTTCTCATCTTCTTAGGAAGGGTTGTCAAGCCTTCCTGTGTGTTGTTACAGCTGCTAAACCATCGCTACCGAAGCTTGAAGATGTAGCCATCGTTCGTGAGTATCCAGATGTTTTCCCAGATGACTTGCCAGGGATACCGCCAGAGAGAGATGTGGAGTTTACTATTGAGCTTGTTCCAGGTACCGGACCGATTTCTAAAGCTCCTTACCGTATGGCTCCGCCAGAGTTGAAAGAGTTGAAGCAGCAATTGGAAGAGATGATCGAGAAAGGTTTCATTAGACCTAGTGCTTCTCCGTGGGGTGCTCCCGTTCTGTTCGTTAAGAAGAAAGATGGTTCCATGAGACTGTGCATTGACTATAGAGAACTGAACCGAGTGACCGTGAAGAATAGATATCCTTTGCCTAGGATAGATGATTTGTTCGATCAGTTGAGAGGTGCTTCGAGGTTTTCTAAGATTGATCTTCGATCAGGTTATCATCAGATTCCAGTGAGAGAGGCTGATATTGCGAAGACTGCGTTTCGTACCAGATATGGACATTTTGAGTTCGTGGTTATGCCATTTGGGTTGACTAATGCACCGGCGATTTTTATGGATCAGATGAACCGTACCTTCAGTGAGTATCTTGACACTTGTGTTGTGGTGTTTATCGATGACATCTTGATATATTCGAAGACCGATGAGGAACATGCTGAGCATCTTCGATTGATTCTAGGGATTCTGCGCAGACAGAAGTGGTTCGCAAAGTTTTCGAAGTGTGAATTTTGGCTCTCGAAGGTTGCCTTTTTAGGACATGTGATATCCAGCGAGGGTGTGATGGTAGATCCCGCGAAGATAGAGGTTGTGGTTGATTGGGAGAGTCCCAAGGATGTTGGAGAGATCCGTAGTTTCCTTGGATTGGCTGGTTATTATCGTAGATTCGTTGAGGATTTCTCTAGATTAGCTCGCCCGATGACTCAGTTGCTGAAGAAAGAAGCCAAATTTGTGTGGACCGACAAGTGTGAGAGTTCTTTCCAGGAGTTGAAGACCAGATTGACTTCCACCCCCGTGTTAGCTTTGCCAGAGATCGGAGTGGACTTTGATGTGTATTGTGATGCTTCGATGTTAGGACTTGGATGCGTACTGATGCAGAGTGGTAAGGTGATAGCCTATTCATCTAGACAGTTGAGAGTTCATGAGGTGAACTATCCGACACATGATTTGGAGTTGGCTGCAGTTGTTCATGCTTTGAAGATGTGGCGACATTACCTGATTGGATCCCATTGCCGTATTTTCACAGATCACAAGAGTCTTAAGTACATTTTTACTCAGAAAGACCTTAACATGAGACAGAGACGTTGGCTAGAGTTGGTGAAAGATTACGACATTGAGTTGTTATATCATGAGGGAAAGGCCAATGTAGTTGCAGATGCGCTTAGCCGCAAGACTTCTCACTCGATGAGTGCCATGAGAGTATTGCCCGATGAGTTGTGTTCCGAGTTCCGGAAGCTGAGGTTAGAGATGGTAGGTAGTGGTTTTGATTGGTTAGCTGCTATGACTGCCGAGCCGTCTTTATATTGGGAGATTCGCCAGAGTTTGCCTTCAGATGCCGATTTCAAGAAGTTCGAGGCTAAGATTTCGAGTGGTGTTGCACCTGAGTTGGTGATTGATGCTGATGGTTTCCTTAGGTTCCGTGGTAGGATGTATGTTCCTGATGTGCCAGATTTGAGGAAGAAGGTTCTTGATGAGGCTCATTTGTCACCGTACTCCGTTCATCCAGGAGGAGAGAAGATGCACAAGGATTTGAGGCTTATGTTTTGGTGGCCTGGTATGAAGAAGGAGATCTTGGATTATGTTAGTAGGTGCTTGATTTGTCAACAAGTCAAGATAGAGCATAGGAGACCTGGTGGTTTGCTACAGCCGCTTCCCGTTCCTCAGTGGAAGTGGGAGTGCATATCTATGGATTTTGTTACTGCTTTGCCTAAGACCGTGGGAGGCAAAGATGCGATTTGGGTTATTGTTGATCGTCTAACTAAGTGTGCCAGATTCGTGCCGATCAGAGAGACATGGGATATGGATCGTTTAGCTAGGGCTTATATTGCTGAGATAGTCCGATATCATGGTGTCCCGAGGGAGATAGTTTCAGATCGTGATCCGAGATTTTGTTCCAGGTTCTGGAAGGCTTTGCAGGAGGCTATGGGTAGCCGTTTGTTGATGAGCACCGCATTTCATGCCGCGACCGATGGGCAATCCGAGAGGACCATACAGACATTAGAGGATTTGCTCCGTGCTTGTGCCCTTGATTTTCAGAGTTCTTGGGAGCAGTGTTTGCCGTTGGTGGAGTTTTCTAACAACAACAGTTATCATGCTTCCATTGGTATGGCTCCGTACGAGGCTCTTTATGGTAGGAAGTGCCGTAGTCCGATTTGTTGGGACCAGGCCAGTGACGTTCGTGACCTAGGACCGGACCAGTTAGCTGTTACTATTGATCAGGTTCAGCTTATCAGAGGTAGGATGAAGGCCGCTCAGGACCGGCAGAAATCCTATGCTGATGTCCGCCGTAGACCATTAGAGTTTGAGGTGGGAGACCGAGTCTTCTTGAGAGTTTCTCCGATGAAAGGCGTTAAGAGGTTCGGAGTTAAGGGCAAGTTGAGCCCTAGGTATATTGGACCTTTTGAGATCGTGAAGAGGATTGGTGCTGCTGCTTACCGTTTGGACTTGCCTCCTAATTTGGGCAAGGTTCATAGCGTTTTCCACGTTTCCCAGCTCCGCAGATACATTAGTGACCCGAGTCATGTTTTGCCTAGAGAGATCGAGAACCTGGAGCCGAGTCTTGCTTTTGAGGAGCGTCCAATGAAGATCCTTGACCGACAGGAGAGGAAGCTTAGGAGCAAGGTGGTGCCCTTGGTGAAGATTCTGTGGCGTTGCGGCGAGGTCGAGGAGCAGACTTGGGAGACTGAGGCATCGATGCGTGCTGCGCATCCCTTCTTATTCGATTGAGGTATAGTATATAGTTTTATATCCGTTCGAGTTTCGAGGACGAAACTTTTTGAAGTTGGGGTGATTGTAACATCCCGTATTTTCGTAAAATCCAATTTAATCGTTTTAAATTATTTTACGTAATAAAATAGTATTTTAATAATTTAATTCGGAAATTTTAATGAAATAAGTCAGATCCGTCTTAAGAACCTCAAGTCCTTAAGACGAATACAACTTGGCAAACTTAAGGTCCGTCCTTAAAAACCCGTTTGTGTTTTTCCAACCCGTTTCCATTGAACGGAAAGGACAACTCTTAAAACCCTCATAAACCCATATGTCGACATTTACTCATCTTCAAAAATAAGAACACTGACATTGTTTTCCTCACAAAACCTCCATAAAACCTTCCTTTCTTTTGTGAAATTCTTCATCATCCGTTCTTCAAATCACAAAAGTAAGTACATTTTCGGAATCCGCGTTCAATTTCCAAGTCATCCGTCACTTCGGTTTCTCAATTCCATCACTTCGAAAATTCAGCCTGTTTTGCATAAATCCGTTTTATGTTCCTAAACTGGTTTTTCCGTGTTGTAGGTGAAGGACTTGACAACCCGGACGTTGATAGCTTCATACTCGAGGAAGATCTTTAGCCGGATAAGCTTAAGAGGTGACGATAATGAGAAACTCGGCCTATTTGTGAATATTAGCACTTTTGTTGTTGATCTTGTCATGGTTTCTGATTTATGTTGAGTTGATGATTTATGGACTTAGTAACATGTATAGGATTGTTCTTATGTGAGAAATTCATGCCCTTTGATGTTGAAACATGCTCATATGTTATTTTCAAGTTTTTCACATGTTCAGACGGATACATGAAATTTATCGTTTGAGGATTGTTGTTGGTGTTGTTCGCTGATAATTAGTAGTAGTGGGTGATTCATGATGTTGGGTAAACCCCAATTGTAGGAATTTTATGGTTTTGATGTCGAATTATGGAAGTTGGAATTGGCTGGAAATGCGATTTCAGGCGTCAGGCTCTCTGAGCCGGTCGGCCGACCGGCCGCCGGTCGACCGGCTGAGAGCGCTTCTTGAGATTTTTGTGAATTATGCGTGACTTTGAGACCATAGGAAATAGGTCTCCCAGCCGGCAGACCGGCCGCCTGCCAGCCGGCTGGGAGTGCGTTACTGTTGATTCGAGATTTCAAATGTTAGGAGGCTGAGTTCCCAGCCGGCCGACCGGCTGCCTGCCGACCGGCTGGGAGTTCGTGTATTGTTTCAGAAAAGAGAGAAAAGGCTGAGGTGGTCACCAGCCGGCCGACCGGCTGCCTGCCAACCGGCTGGGGACCCCTGTAGGCTATTTTGAGGATTTTGTAAATTGAGTGTAACTTTCAAACGGTTAATCGGTTTTACTTGAAACTTGTTTTGTGTACCTTTGACATGTATTTGAGGTCCCCGGAGGATGGGCAACATTATATTGGGTTCGGGAATAGGGTAAGGACAGAGACCCCCCGGTCGGGCAACCGAAAGGGAAACCGGCTCTCCCTCATCTTAGTTCTCGAGGTCGATCGAATGTTGATTAGAAGTTAAAGGTAGAACTATAGAGTAGTTCATAGACTTGAATGATATTATTTTGATGCGTATTAAGTTATGCCTTAAGCTGGCCTCTGAACTTAATACGTGAGTTGTTTGTCGTGTATGGGAACATGCGTTGAGTTTTCGCCTCTGAGTTCCATACATGTCTGTTTGTCGTGTCTGGGACATGCGTTGAGTTTTCGCCTCTGAGTCCAGACATGTATGTGTGATCGCGTCAGGACATGCCTTAAGTTGGCCTCTGAGTCTGACGAGTAGAGCAACTGCACGACGGGGCAGTCAGGTTGTCATACCTTACCCGGAGTGCAGGTGTTTGGTGCTAGAACATGCGTTGAGTTTTCGCCTCTGAGTCTAGTATCTTGTGATGTGGTAGGGGAACATGCGTTGAGTTTTCGCCTCTGAGTTCCTTACTTGTGTTAGTGAATTGAATGTTAGTCCATGCGTTGAGTTTTCGCCTCTGAGTCTAATGTTCAGTGATAGCCGGTCCATGCGTTGAGTTTTCGCCTATGAGTCCTTGCTTGATATTGTGAACTTGGTATTTAGGTTATGCGTTAAGATGTCGCCTCTGAACCTTTATACTTGCTGAATTATTTAGTACCTAGGTTATGCGTTAAGACGTCGCCTCTGAACCTTTGTACTTGTTGTTTTAGATCTGCTTGCCTTGATGATGGTACAGTGTCAGATATGCATAGTATGTTATTGTCGTTATGTGAGTTGTGGTTAAATCATCCAAGGCATTGGATGACTCTTAGTTCGGTTTCATAAATAATTGGATTGAAAGACCCCCCGACTGGGTAACCAGTAGGGAGACCGGCCCTCCTTCCTATTTGTTTATGAAGTTAGTTGAGAGCCGTGCAGGGTATTCGCATGATAGCAAGAGATCAGATGATGAGTTGTTTATGCTTCACATGTTGTTATATGTTGGAGTATTCTGTACTGTTTTATATGTTACATGTTGTCACAAAAGGTGGCTAGGAGAACTCTAGTCACTCCCCACTGATTGTGGCGTACATGTTTTCATGTATGTAGGTACATGCTGGTTGGAGCAGGGGTTCACGAGAGCTAGCGAGCGATGATCCGTTCATCATGACTTACCTTATGTCGTTTAGCTGGACTCGTAGTTTGTTACATTTGTTTTGGTGCCGGTAGGGATGTTCCATCCCCGGCTGATGTATTTATTTTATGTTTCAGTTTGATACTTAGTACCGTTACTTATCTATCTTGGTTTCAGTTTCAGTTTACGTTTTAGCGTAAGACTTCTCGCATGTTGTTTTATCTTCTAAAAAGTTTTAATTCCGCTGCATTTTTGGTACTTTTATGTGTTTATATTTCCGCTTTCGCGAGGGGTTTTACAGCCTAATCCAACCCTAAACCCTTCCCTTGCTTCACATACAAACGACATTAAGACAAAAGGACACCCTATATGGGGACGGGTGAACCCTTTTTTGGGGGACGGGTGAAAACTATGAGGCCGGGTATTACAAAAACAGGACGGGGAAGGTTAGAGGGTTGGCTTAAGGGGATCCGCTAATATAATATACAAAATTAGATTACATTATAACACTAAAACTTACATATTGTAACTCTTAAAATTTAAAAATATAACACTTATAAATTTTATAACTTACATAATATTAAAACAACTTTCAATTTCTATTGTTATAACTCTGAATATACAAAAATATAACACTGAAAGATGAATATTATAACACTACATAACTATAATTTGTAACATTAAAGTAATACAGACAAATGTTAAGTGTCGTATGTTTGAACTAATACTAACAGTAATTTGTAAAAGTTTTAAAAATAATAATAGGTAGTTGTGCACAAATTGAACTTTTGAAGGGGATTAAAAAAGGAAAAAATGTTTGATGTAAAAGCTATTGTAGCAGCTTTAATTTTGAATGGTAAAAATCAATTAATGTTTAATGTAATAGTGAAAAATGTAGAGTGTAACACTTCGACAGTTATTTATTACATAATGGAAGTTCAAATTGTTATAAATGAATAATTGAAATGTAACACTCCTAAATTGATTTGTAACATATTGGAAGTTCAAACGTTATTGTAACACTACTATTGTTTAATGTAATACTGAAATATGTAAATTGTAAAACTTCTACAGTTATTTGTGACATGTTTGAAGTTCAAAGGGATTCTTTTTTAATAATGTTCAATGTAAATATGAAAACATAAACTTGTAACACTTCAAACTAAAAATAGTAACAGATTTGATGAACTCCAATTCACATACGACTTCACACATAAAGCTTGCTAAACTCATCAACGAACATCTCAACATCTTCAGAGTTGACATCCCTTTTGTAACACTTCTATTGTTTAATGTAATACTGAAATTTGTAAATTATAACACTTCTACAGTTATTTGTAACATCTTTGAATAATGTTCAATGTAATTCCGAAAAGATAAACTTGTAACACTTGAAACTAAAAATAGTAACAGATTTGATGAACTTCAATTCACATACTGCTTCACACAGAAAGCTTGCTAAACTCATCAACGAATATCTCAACATCTTCAGAGTTGACATCCCTTTGGTATTTATGAACCATCACCATTGATGAACCGCAATTCACAGGCTGTTTATCAAAATTGATAGTTCTTGAACAGCACATTCTCAACTTAAAGTTGTTTATGATTCGTAACTTTTCGAACACACCGATGTTTGATGCCAGTTTACAGAGAGAATCCTTAACTGACAACACATAATGATTGTGTACAGCATGTAACATGTCAACAACATACCCTTCTCTATTGTATATAAACCTGATCATAGCTTTGCATCCAGTCCTTGGAGTTCCCCTACTGCTATGTTTGTGATTAACATGGTGATTACAAACCACGTAGTTAAACCAATTCCCACCAGAATATATTGGTTTTTAACTGAATGGTCTGGGTTGAAATCCACGTGAAATAGCATAATATAAATATGATAGAACAACAATGCTTCCTTAAGTGTGCTAAAACACATCCCTAATCTAACAGTAAACTGCGTCTGTAATTTCCTCATCCGTTCGCTGCTACTAAGACGTCTTGCACGCGCAGACAAAGAGGATGCAACAGACGTACACGGACCATTAACATCGCCATGGACAACTCCTAATAAAAAAGATACACACTTCAGGACACATATTTTACCAGTAGAACACATATTGAAATGAAAACATGTTGAAAAGCAGACAAAAAAGACCAGAAGTAAGACTCAATGAGTCAAACGCATGTTGAATTCCATTGAGATCCATCGCGAAAGCTGAAATAAGTAAAACAAAAGAAGCGACCATTGAAATTAGCAAGTGAACATGAATTTCATTTGAATACTCTTAAAATGATTGAATGATTGTTACAAAATATAGAAAAAACTATTTCATCAATCAAATTCCGAAAAAAAATACAAAACTAATTCAGTATATTATTACAAAACTTATTGAAGCACACACAAACACCATTCACATCGAAAAAAGAAGACGTGTAAACACGCATGTTGAGATGCAAGTGAGATCTATGACGAAAACTGAAAAATAGGTAAAACAAAAGAAAGAACGATAAACATTAGGCGAAAAAATGAACGAGATCGGAAAAATGAATCAACAAATATAAATCGAAAACATTAAAAATTGAAATTAATAACAAATATACCAGTCATTCACATTCACGTTTGATTCAATAACTATAAACTGATAGAATGAATGTTAAGATGAAGTGATTTACCAGTAAGTAAAACAAATTGAACGAGAACGCAAAAATTAAGCAACGAATTAATAAAAAAATATCAGTAATTTAACATGCGTTTGATTCAATCACTCTTAACTGATCAAATAAATGTTAAGATGAATTGATTTACCTGAATTGAGATTTTCTGATTCGAATTTGTTGATTAATTTGATTTTGAGAGATTTGCTTGGAGAGAGGAAAAAGATGCGTCTGAAAAAGAATACAAATCCCTAAAAAAAGACCTTTTATATGGTACCATATAATTACAAACATGCCCCTCTAATCTCGCGCATCAATCTTGACCGTTTATTTGCTCAGATCTAATGGCTAGGAATTGGACTCAATACTCATTTAAGGGGGGTGGACTCTCTTGATTCAATATATATATATATATATATATATATATATATATATATATATATATATATATATATATATATATATATATAAAATTGGGATCCTATGAGAACCACCAATATAATGAGAACCATGAGAACTCAATCTTACGGACCTTTTTAAAAAAAATTAATGACATATTTGGATTCAGCATGGGATTTTATGGCTAGAGAACATATTTCTTGGTCTAGAAAATATATACTAGTGACGGAAATCAAGGGGAGATACGTTTTATTAATTTTCATGCACCTACTACCGATTTTTACGTATAAATCATTTTTCATGCACCTAGAACTCGTTTTAATGCACATAGAGCCTATTATTTCATGCACCTAGTTATCATTTTCATGCATGTAAAAAATTTCATGCACGTAGTGGTTGTTTTCGTGTATTTATAGCCGTTTTGGTATGCCTAATTGTATTTTGGTACACTAAGTATACATTTTGTTAATAAAATCAAAAAAAATTGTTTAATGATACTAAAGTGTGTATTTGAATACGCTAAACTAATGGTAAATGATCCATCGAAACTCTCGAAGCGAGATATGATGGAGATTTTGTGAGGGTTCTCACGGTTCTCATTATAAGGGTGGTTCTCACCGGGTCTCGACCCTATATATATATATATATACATATATATATATATATATATATATATATATATATATATATATATATATATATATATATATATATATATATATATATATGGGTCGGGATCCGGTGAGAACCACCCTTATAATGAGAACCATGAGAACCCTCACTAAATCTCCACCATATCTCGCTTCGAATGTTTCGTTGGATCATTTACCATTAGTTTAACTTATTCAAATACACACTTTAGTATCAATAAACAAAAAAATTTGATTTAATTAACAAAATATATACTTAGTGTACGAAAATACAATTAGGCGTACTAAAATGGCTATAAGTGCACGAAAACAACCACTACGTGCATGAAAATTTTTACATGCATGAAAATGATTACTAGGTGCATGAAATAAGAGGTTGTACGTGCATTAAAACGAATTCTAGGTGCATGAAAAATGATAGATGCGTAAAAATCGGTAGTAGGTGCATGAAAATTAATAAAACGTATCTCACCTTGATTTCCGTCACTAGTATATATTTTCTAGACTAAGAAATATGTTCTCTAACCTTAAAATTCCATGCCGAATCCAAATATGTCATTAGTTTTTTTAAAAAAAGTCCGTAAGGTAGAGTTCTCACGGTTCTCATTATATTGGTGGTTCTCATAGGATCCCAATTCATATATATATATATATATATATATATATATATATATATATATATATATATATATATATATATATATATATATATATATATATATATATATATATATATATAGATTTAGGATCAGGTGAGAACGATTATTCGGTGCATACGGTGAGAACGAGTCATGTCCGTTGGATTAAAACACAATCAATGGTTAAGAAATACCCACAACCCACATTCTAGATAGAATTTTTGACGGAGTAGATAATTTTTTTTTTTACCTTTTTACACAAATTTAGATACATTTTTTTACGGAGTAAATACTTTTCTTTTTTACCTTTTTACATAAACCTATATACATTTTTTTGACGGAGTAGATACATTTTTTTTTACTTTTTTACGTAAACATAGATACATTTTTTGACGGAGTAGATACATTTTTTTTTTACTTTTTTTACAAAAACCTAGATACATTTTTTGAAGGAGTGGATACATTTTTTTTTCTTTTTTTACATAAACCTAAATACATTTTTTGAAGTAGTAGATACATTTTTTTTTACTTTTTTACGTAAACCTAGATACATTTTTTAACGAATTAGATACATTTTTTTCTACTTTTATTTACAAAAACCTAGATACATTTTTTGAAGGAGTAAATACTTTTTTTTTTTACTTTTTTTACATAAACCTAGATACATTTTTTGAAGGGGTAGATACATTTTTTTTACTTTTTTACGTAAACCTAGATACATTTTTTGACGGAGTATATACATTTTTTTACTTTTTCTTTACATAAACCTAGATACATTTTTTGAAGGAGTAGATACATTTTTTTTGTTTACTTTTTTTACTTAAACCTAGATACATTTTTTGACGGACTAGATATATATTATTTTTTTTCACTTTTTTACATAAACCTAGATACATTTTTTAACGGATTAGATACAATTATTTTACTTAAAGCTCAATACATTTTTTGACGGAATAAATACATTTTTTTTTACTTTTTACATAAACCTAGATACATTTTTTGACGGAGTAGATACATTTTTTTTTTTACTTAAACCTATATACATTTTTTTTAGTTTTTTACATAAACCTAGTTACATTTTTTGACGGAGTGGATATATTTTTTTTTTCTTTTTTTACATAAGCCTAAATACATTTTTTGAAGTAGTAGATACATTTTTTTTTTTTACTTTTTTACGTAAACCTAGATACATTTTTTGACGAAGTAGATACATTTTTTTTTACTTTTTTTTACAAAAACCTAGATACATTTTTTGAAGGAGTATATACTTTGTTTTTTTTACTTTTTTTACATAAACCTAGATACATTTTTTGAAGGGTAGATACATTTTTTTTTACTTTTTTACGTAAACCTAGATACATTTTTTGACGGAGTATATACATTTTTTACTTTTTTTTTTACATAAACCTAGATACATTTTTTGAAGGAGTAGATACATTTTTTTTGTTTACTTTTTTTACTTAAACCTAGATACATTTTTTGACGGACTAGATATATATATTATTTTTTTTCACTTTTTTACATAAACCTAGATACATTTTTTAACGGATTAGATACATTTTTTTTACTTAAAGCTAAATACATTTTTTGACGGAATAAATACATTTTTTTTTACTTTTTACATAAACCTAGATACATTTTTTGACGGAGTAGATACATTTTTTTTTACGGAGTAGATACATTTTTTTTACCTAAACCTAGATACATTTTTTGACGCAGTTGATACATTTTTTTTTACTTTTTTACATAAACCTAGATACATTTTTTTTACTGAGTAGATACATTTTTTTACTTTTTTACATAAACCTAGATACGTTTTTTGACGGAGTAAATACATTTTTTGTTACTTAAACCTAGATACATTTTTTGACGGAGTAGATACATTTTTTTTTTCTTTTTTTTACCTAAACCTATTTACATTTTTTTACGGAGTAGATACATTTTTTGACGTAGGAGATAATTTTTTTTTACTTTTTTAGTAAACCTGTATAGTGCGAAATCAATAGAAACCTTTAGGAAGCTATTTTGAATCCTGCTGATATTTAGGATTACTGCATGTTCCCGCATTACGTGACTTCGTTTTTTGGGAGTTGTTCATCTCGACATCAAGCGAGAGACTGATTCTTGTACTCTATATAAGATATTAGAAGCCAATAGCTGGTGACTGTCAATTCTGCTAATGTTTGGGAATACAGCATGGCGTGTCGTCTATTTTTGTAACT
This sequence comes from Silene conica, assembly GCA_029255685.2. Classification (NCBI taxonomy): domain Eukaryota; kingdom Viridiplantae; phylum Streptophyta; class Magnoliopsida; order Caryophyllales; family Caryophyllaceae; genus Silene; species Silene conica. Next base: position 26,585,759 of record CM055316.2, on the reverse strand, counting down.
ATATTTGTGGACAGATGGTTATAGTTGCTTAAACTGTATGAGAAAGGGAGGATGTATTCCACATTTCAATGGGAAAGGTTTACTGCTCCATATACTCTGTCGTTTAATGGACGCCTTGAAGCATGCCTTCATACTTCTTGGCTCCCACATATTTTGGGGCGAGGTTGGGTCGTGTGCTCATATCTACATAGCATTACCTCTATGCTAACAACACAGGGTATTTTTGTTTGACCCATAATAAATAATTTACGGTCGAAAATTGCACCAGTTACCACCTCATCACAGTGAGAAGAGGTGCAACTAGTCTACTGAGACATTTTACTTGTTGAGTTATAAACCAGATCAAAATTATTAGTCTTTGGCTTTGCTGGCGTATGTATTTGTACTACCCGTGTATGTTGGTCTGTAATTGAGCTAAAAACTTGATGTACTAGTATTTAGCTTGATTGGTTTAATTTAAAATTTAATCTCAGCCTTTCAATTAACTCTCATCTAATGGAGGAGAGTCGTTCTCACCTTATGCACCGAATGATCGTTCTCACCGGATCTTGCCTCTATATATATATATATATATATATATATATATATATATATATATATATATATATATATAAATATATATATATATAGAGGATCCTGTGAGGTCTACGTTTTAAATGAGGATTGAGGTCTACATCTTAAAACCTTGTAGATTTATCCGAAAATCAAGCAAAAAGTAAAACTGACGCATACGGTCATCGAACCCGCGACCTCAAGCACCAGCACCAAACAACTTAACCAACGCGCCACAGTATCTTTGATGATTAATTTAATATTGTAAAATATTTATGACGTGACGATTTTATACTAAGCCAAAATAAAAACCAGTCATTACTGGGAGTCGATCACTGGACCACCGGTTTCAAACACCAACACCTACATCAATGGGCCACCAAGACATTGTTGATTGGTATCAGATTTATATAATTTGATATAAGGTATTTTTGTTTAGAATTAACGTAACAAGCAGACACGTTTCGCATCAATTTCTTATTTGTTCTTCTGACTTCTTTTTTGGTTACCGTGTTGATTGCTTATTCTCGAGTTTTTTTTTTTCATTTTTTTCTCCGAATTATTTTTTTCATCCTTTTCGGAATATTGTTTTGAAGAACCCGTGATATTGTATTGAGTAACTTGTGCTATTCTAATGAAAAAAAATCGCTAAAAAAAAAATTTCGAAATTTTTGTTTCGAAAATTTTCTTTCTCATTTTTTTTATCGATAAAAAACTTCGAGATATGTATCTACGCATTTAAAGGTGTGTATCTACCCATTTAAACATGTGTACCTACGCATTTAAAGTTGTGTATCTACGCATTTAAAGATGTGTATCTACGCATTTAGAGATGTGTATCTACGCATTTAGCCATGTGTATCTACGCATTTAGAGATGTGTATTTACGCATTTAGCCATGTGTATCTACGTATTTAAAGGTGTGTATCTATGCATTTAGCCATGTGTATCTACGCATTTAGAGATGTGTATCTACGCATTTAGCTATGTGTATCTACGCATTTAATGGTGTGTATATACGCATTTAGACATGTGTATCTACGCATATAAAGATGTGTATCTACGCATTTAAAGGTGTGTATCTACGAATTTAGACATGTGTATCTACGCATTTAGAGATGTGTATCTACGCAATTAGCCATGTGTATCTACGCATTTAGCCATGTGTATCTTCGCATTTAGAGATGTGTATCTACGCATTTAGAGGTGTGTATCTACGCATTTAGACATGTGTATCTACGCATTTAAAGATGCGTATCTACGCATTTAAAGATGTGTATCTACGCATTTAGAAATGTGTATTTACCCATTTAAACATGTGTATCTACGCATTTAGAAATGTGTAGCTACGCATTTAGAGATATGTATCTACACATTCAGACAAGTGTATCTACGCATTAAGAGATGTATATCTACGCATTTAGCCATGTGTATCTACGTATTTAAAGGTATGTATCTACTCATTTAGACATGTGTATCTACGCATTTAAAGGTGTGTATCTACGCATTTAGAGATGTGTATCTACGCATTTAGACATGTGTATCTACGCATTAAGAGATGTGTATTTACGCATTTAAGCATGTGTATCTACGTATTTAAAGGTGTGTATCTACTAGACATGTGTATCTACGCATTTAGTCATGTGTATCTACGCATTTAGCCATGTGTATCTACGCATTAAAGGTGTGTATCTACGTATTTAGCGTGTGTATCTACACATATAGAGATGTGTATCTACGTATTTAGCCATGTGTATCTACGCATTTAGAGTTGTGTATCTACGCATTTAGAAATGCGTATCTACGCATTCAAACATGTGTATCTACGCATTTAGAGATGTGTATCTACCCATTTAGAGATTTGTATCTACGCATTTAGACATGTGTATTTACGCATTAAGAGATGTGTATCTACACATTTAGCCATGTGTGTATCTACCTCTTTAAAGGTGTGTATCTACGCATTTAGACATGTGTATTTACGCATTAAGAGATGTGTATCTACACATTTAGCCATGTGTATCTACCTCTTTAAAGGTGTGTATCTACGCATTTAGACACGTGTATCTACGCTTTTAGAGATGTGTATCTACGCATTTAACCATGTGTATCTACGCATTTAAAGGTGTGTATCTACCGCAGATCCGCCTAATCTAACCCTAAACCCTTCCCCTTCCTATTTTCATTCAAACGGCATAAAAAATCAAAAGACACCCTAGAGAGGAAAAGTGACCCTATTTTCATTCGATTAGGTAGATCCGCTTTCGCGGATCCGTTTTGAAAATAAAAAAGGTTCAAGAAAAATTAATTTTCGAAAAAAAACATTTTGAAAAAAAATGTCAAGAACAAAAAAATTCCAAAAAAAAACATTTCGAGAAAAAAATTACGAAAAAAAAACATTTTGAGAGGAAACAATTAACAAGGTAACCAAAGTAGAAGTCAGAAGAATAAATAAGAAATTGATGCGAAACGGATATACTTGTTAAGTTATTTCCAAACGAAGACCTCATATAAAATTCTATAAATATTTTACAATATGAAACTAAATAACAAAGGAAATTTGGAACAATGGATAAGGCATTAGGATATGAATCTATAGGTTTTGTGTTCGATTCCCATAGGTGGCACTTAATTGTTTTGCTATATCTGACCAGTGTACTTCCAAAATCCTGTGTTAAATATAATACAATATTATACTTATCATCATTGACGCTGTTGCTCATTCGGTAAAGTGCTGGCCTCTGTAGCGCGTGGTCGTGGGTTCGACTCCCGCTGAAGAATTGTTTGCTGAAATTGTACAATGGTTCTTTTCTAATGTGACGTTTTGAGGAATATAGACCTTAAATCTCATTTAAGATGTTAAACCTCACCTGATGCAATCTCTATATATATATATATATATATATATATATATACCACCAATATAATGAGAACCATGAGAACTTTACCTTACGGACTTTTTAAAAAAAAAGTAATGACATATTTGGAATCGGCATGGAATTTTATGGCTAGAGAACATATTTCTTGGTCTATAAAATATATACTAGTGACGGAAATCAAGGGGAGATACAATTTATTAATTTTTATGCACCTACTACCGATTTTTACGTATTTATCATTTTTCATGCACCTAGAGCTCGTTTTAATGCACATAGTGTTGGAAACTAGGTTCCTTATTTTATACTCAAATCTAATATGAGTTTTGTTTCTTTAAGTTTAGGTCATAAAACTTAAATGGATCTTATGCATGCATGATGATATCATAAGATGTAATGGTCCTTACATTGGTTTTAGAAGGTTTATACTCAATAATCACCTATTATTTGAGTCTTCAAGCCACCGAAATTACCCTTAAACGATCTAACAAAAATCGTCTCCTAAAGGTGCGTATCAAGGACCCGATCTCAAACTATTACTAATTTTGTTACTAGAAAATTAGTATTAGCAAACTAGAGATAATAATAATATTACTACTAATATTATTAATATAGGAAATAATTTCTTAGAAAACTATTTTACTAAGTTGAAATGAGAAATGGACGTTGTAGTATGAATGTGTTAGTAGAAATAGACTAAGCACAATCTCTAACATCAAGTGAGTAATGAGATATGTAAGTGTGTATTATATAGAGCAAACATGAGCCCTTTGGCACTCATGATGGCCGGCCATGATGAGCCAAAGATGGCCAATGCATGCCTTCTTTTCTCTTACAAAAAGCTAGCAATATACCTTACATATTCCTTATGATTGTCATACACAATGCATTTGCTTACTTACACCCACAACCTCACTACACATGCATACATACACGGCTGAAATGGGTCTTTTATGGACCCATTTTATCTTTGTCAATTGTGTTAATTTGTAACATGTCACACATGTCTTATAACACATGACCCAATTTGTTAATTGTGCAACTTTAACTATTAAAATTCATAATTTACAAATTTTATTACATTTAAATAAATACACTAATAATTCGAAATTATTTTTGTACAAAAATGTAATGTCATAATTTAATTACAACTCTTTGTAATTTTATGATCAACCGTGTTCATTCTCAATTTAATCGTTTCCTAAACGAATAAATAAAACCGAGTAATAAAACAATTTTATTACTTTGACTTTAATTATTATTATAATCCCATTATAAAAATATTCGTCTTATAAAATTATTTCCAAAACTTCCAGTTATTAATTAATTTGTATCCAATACAATATTAATTAATTATTCTATTGAGACGGAATTCCCTAAAGATATGACCTTAAGGGATCAACTGATCACCACCATCATATGACGATAATGTCAAACTCTAGACAGCCAATCATTATCGATAAATGTTGATCAGTCGACTTTAAAAGAGTAACACTCCCAGTTGTGTTTCATTCAAATGAGTTTTAATTACGTCAACACACTATTGTCGAGGACACTTCCTCCAACACATAGAGCCTATTATTTCATGCACCTAGTTATCATTTTCATGCATGTAAAAAATTTCATGCACGTAGTGGTTGTTTTCGTGCATTTATAACCGTTTTGGTACGCCTAATTGTATTTTGGTACACTAAGTATATATTTTGTTAATAAAATCAAAAAATTTTGTTTAATGATACTAAAGTGTGTATTTGAATAAGTAAAAATAATGGTAAATGATCCATCGAAACTTTCGAAACGAGATATATTGGATATATAGTGAAGGTTCTCATGGTTCTCATTATAAGGGTGGTTCTCACCGGATCCCGACCCTATATATATATATATATATATATATATATATATTATATATATATATATATATATATATATACTTGAATATTTGAATATTGAGTAATAATGAACTAGTTTTTGAACCCGTGCACTGCACGGGTGGTAACGTAAATTGATATTTTGAGTATATCTTAAGTATATATTTTTTGGACTAGAGGCGTAATGTTATGAGTAGATTTTAGACGTATTGTCCATCTTTTTCTATTTCATAAAATGCAAGTATATATGAAAAGAAACGATCACCATACAATGATATCGAGCCAAACATTCAAATACGACACTTGTGCCTCAGACGCAACATAAATAGAAACTCGCTAATAAAAGTATATTTTAAATATTTGTATATGAATTATATTCATGACCTAAAATTATTAGTAGATTATATGTTTATACTTATATTGATATAACTCGTAAATAATATAATACCTTGTATATGGGTGGAGTTACATTCATTTTTTGACAATCAAATTTCAATTCAAAAAGTTAAATATGAATTTTAAACGACTAAAGTTATAAATATATATATTCGTATTGAAAAATGTTTTCTAAAATTTATCCAAAGCTTTTAACCCCTTTTAAAATTAGCAATGTAAATTTATAACATACAAAATAATAATGTTTAACTTTATTTTAAAGGGTTAAATATGATATTTCTCTTATCAACATAATAATAATAGATAACTCAAAATATAACAAAACACCAAAAAAATAGGAATTTATTATAGAAATAAATGAAGTATACTTAAAACATAAATAAAATTTAAAAATTTAAAAAAAAATAGAACACATACTCTTCAATTATACCAACCGACACTTACCCTTTATCATCATCATCATCATCATCTTTTCTAATCAAGAATCAAGAACTTCACAAAAAAGCATCACAGAAAAACTTCTACGATTCCACCGTCTCCCTTCCCTATGTCGCTTCTCACTCTCTGTTTGATTTTCATACCCAAACTCAATTCAAGTAAATTCCCTCAATTTCATGACGTTCTTCTTACCCAGTGATCTTAATTTTAATTTCAATTTTAATTCTGCAGGTTGGAGATATCAAAGCTTCGCTCATCGTCAAGATTAAAGTAGCAAGTAATCGGTAACGTACTTTAATCTTATTTGTTAAATATCCGCTCTTTTGTTAATCTAATTCGCCATAATCAAAGATGCTCCTATAATTTGGAAAAAATATAAGAGTTTCGGATTATATTGGATATAAGAGGACAAATTCGTTTAGGTAGTTTATCTGTGCGAGCAAGAGAAAGTGAGGTTTTGAACGGCCGATTAGTACTCTTTAAGAATGTGGAAATGGTAAAATCAATTGGGTTGTTAATAGGGAAATTGATAAATTGTACTCGAGCTATTGCTATTTGTTAATTAGGTTGGTGGTACTATGTATCACGTAAGACCGTCTTACCATAAGACCGTCTTACCATAAGAGTTTTCCGTAACAATTGGTTATATCGGGTTTTTTGTCTGTGCGACTGTAGGTTTGCAGTTGTTAGAGGAGCACAGTACTGCCTGAATGCTCGGTTTGTGCGGAAAATCAAGTGAGTTTATACTTGAGTTCTATGTAGCTTGTATTGTCATATGCATGATGGGACTGGTACTTATGCGGATATTTATTATATGATTGTGTGTAGAGTGAAGGATTAGGAAATTTTGTATGAGCTTCCTTGGAGATGAAGATTTTTGATGGAGGGCTATGCTGATTCCAGGAAGTTACACTTTAGTTGTGTATTTGCCTTTACTTCTTTCTGTTCTATCATAAGAGGATTGATAAATATATGGTAATTTAAGACATTAATTGGTAATTTTGAAAAATCTTTTAAGTACAACCTTCGAATGAGTATTGATATGTTATTTTTAAGTAAGTCTGAAAAATACAATAGCATATAAAACATAGTAAATGAGCTAAGATGAAACATGATATAAACTATTACTCTTCTACAAACTGTTAAAAATTTCCTTATAAACTACATTAGTTGTCACATTAGAAATACCAACATCATTGTTGCAGATGAGGACTTTCAATCCTTTCCTGCTTGTCACTCTTGACACAACAACGTATAACTGTCCGTGGCTAAACACGGGCTTAGGGAGATACAATCCCACATGTGCTAGAGACTGTCCCTGACTTTTATTAATAGTCATTGCAAAACAAACTGTCAAAGGGAACTGTCTTCTTTCAAACTTAACTGGAAACTTAGTAATGTCTGAAGGGGTTAATGTGATCCGAGGGATATAAACGTTGTCACCGATATTGCTACCAGAGAGTACAGTAGCTTTAATCACGCGATCCCCTAGACCAGTAACCACAAGCCTTGTGCCGTTACATAGTCCATTTGTTTGGTCAATGTTTCTAAGCAACATGACTGTAACCCCTAACTTCAGTGTTAGAACGTGATTAGGAAGTCCCGAACATCTTATTGTGTTTAAGAACTCTGTGGAATATAGACCTTGTCTCCCTAAATTACCTTCATCCCTACTTATTTGGTCGGAACTCTAATAAATCCGCTCATCTGCCGGAATTTGAGACAATATATAATCATTCACACTCTCAACTATGTCATGAGTTGGAGCAAGGACTGCCCTTTCACAAAAGTATTGTGCGTTCCCCAAATTGCTAACTAGAGATGGATATGTGCTTTTGACTATGGAGGCGATTGGGTCACCATCATCCTTTATGAGTATGTCTTCGGGGAGCTGTAGATCAACATTACCATCGTTTTCTCCTCCAGCTGTCCCATCTCCGACCTTTAGGATCCATTCAGCGAACTCTCTTAACTCGTGTACATCGGTCTCTGAACTTCCATGTTATAAACGCATATTTTTGGTAAGGCGTAGTACCTAATCAATATATGCATTAAGTAAATGAACTTAGGGCCGAGCTATTTTTGGTAAGGCGTAGTACCTAATCAATAACTAATAGTCATAATACGAATTGTTTAGGAAAAATATAAATATAATTAGCTGAAGTGATATCAGAATTACCTTGCATTCACTCCATAAATAAAATGAACTTAGGGCCGAGCTAACAATATCCTGTCTCGTTCCTTTTAGGACGACGGGTAAGATTTGTCGGAAATCACCTCCGAATACAACCAATTTTCCCCCAAACGGCATATCTGAATATCTTTCATTCGATATCCGCATCACATCTCTTAAACTTTTATCAACTGCCTCGAAGCAAAATTTGTGCATCATTGGAGCCTCATCCCATATGATAAGCTTTGTCTTAAGAAGTAGTGTAGTTAAGTCATTACCGGGTTTGATAGCCGAGCATGTGGAGTTTTCTGCTACATTGATCGGTATACCAAGTCTTGAATGGGCTGTTTTCCCTCGTGGAAGTAAAATCGCAGCTATTCCACTTGAAGCAACGGGCAGTACAATTTCGCCTTTTTTTCGTATAGCAGCGCATAGCGTCCTCCATAGAAATGTCTTGTCGGTGCCTCCATAACCATAAACGAAGAAAACCCCTCCGGATTCTTTCGCTGCAGCATCCATGATTTTGTCATATATTGACTTCTGCTCGTTGGTCATCAATGACATAAGCTTTTCATGCTCAATTCCTAGCGCTTCCTTATCGTAAGACAATTCATCCAATATCAACTTGTTCCCGTATTTTGTTGATACTAAGTTATCAGGAAAAGGCATTCCATCAAACTTGCGGAGGCTAGTACAATTACTCTGTAGAATTGCTTCAATTTCAGCTAAAGCATAGTTTTGCAATTCGTGTTCACTTAACTGCAAATCTGTTTTGTGTACAATAAATAACTCACTTTTCTTAGTTAATACATGGTGGCGATAATATGTTGATACAAAGTTAAATCTGGTATGTATATTGAATTTCAAGAGTTGTTATATATATATATATATATATATATATATATATATATATATATATATATATATCATTATATGAACATTCGAAAATAGTTTACCTGAAAGTCGAGAAAGTGTTCGTTGTCTGTGGAGAATGTCTTCTGAAAGTTTATCCCACGTCTCTTGCCATACCTTTTCTGGTTGTGAAATACTGCCAGAAAGTAATAGTGTATCAAATAGTCTTCTAAGATAACATCCTGAACCCCAATCCGCGGCTTCATTTATGGCATCAATGTATTCTTTGTCATCACCTAACAATCCTAACGCATAACATGCTTCTTTGAAAGTTGGATAAACTATCTGGTTAACTGTTCTTATGTCTTCGAATGATGTCGGCCCCTTCACAAAATTCAATAAGGTCCTCAAATAGAACCTTTCACCACAATTTGGAGAAACGTGATAAAGCCTACCAAGAGAAAACCTAATTTTCCTTGGTGTCCAAACTCGATTTTGTTGATTCCAAACAAATGTTGAAGGGATTTGGACATACGTTAATTCCTTAGCCTCCTCATATTCCTCATTACATCTCATCCAGGCTAGGAACATTGTCTTCTCAATCAAGGGCCTTTGTATGACACTGTCTATTGGATCATCGTCGTTAAAGACAACATTTTTCTCATTTGGTAAATGGAAACTTAACCTCTGTACCGGTGGTGTTCGATAATGTGTTTCCAAAGCAAAAATTCTCAAAACAGCCTCACACGCTGAAATATAACGACAATCATAAAATCTCTTGATTTCATCAATCTTCTCGGGGTCATCAGCATTGTTATGAATATGAGATGATTGAAGTGTCACACGATCATAACCTTTATTTATGTACTTGAATAAGTATTTTATCGAACGGGATTGGTTACACCATTCGACATTTATATGAGCTCGATATTTCAGCAATAACTTGGAGTTATATGGGACAACATAGCCATTGTCTAATTCTTCATTTTTCTTCTCAACAGTTCTACCATTTTTCCTCTTCTATACACCGGGTAGCCTTCTTCATCAATAGTTGTCCTTTCAGTGAATTTTCTTGGAAAGTTTTTGGTGCATTCCCCCCTCCATGCATGGTGATCGTGGGAAACTCTTTCCACATGGTCCATGCATCATATACTCTCTAACCGCATCGTGCAGTTCTGGATTTTCTTTGGGATCTGGAATTTCGGCAGAAATGATATTGTCTATGTCATCTGGTTCTGTTAACTTATTGCTATTGTTTAAAAATAAGATGATGTGAGCATGAGGTAAGCCACGCTTTTGGAACTCTATAGTATACACCACTGCAAAATAAGAAGTGTGTACTTGTGAGTAAATGTATGAGGAACGATGAGGAATATAATAAGTATTAGTTTATTAATTAAGAAAAATAATTGTTAAGTAGTTTTAATATATTTATCCATACCTTCTCTTGGTCGTCCAAATATGTGGCGTTCTTTTAAGTCCTTTATCAGCTCATTGAGTTTTATACTAAATACCCGGCAAAGAATATCCGGTCTGTCCTCTGGTCGTAGTCCTCTTTTCTGCACAAATCTTGTTATTTCCGGCCACTTTGGATTGCATGTAAAGGTTATGAATAAATCAGGCTACCCATTCCACTTGCAAATCACCATAGTATCTTGGTAGTTTTCTCGCAAGTAACTATAGCTTGGAGTGAATGATGGTGAAATGATGATGCGAGACCCAATCGATGATGGATCAACGTCTCCTCTCGCAACGATATTTGCAAGGTTCTTAAAGCTCTCGGACCTAAGACTTTGTTGGTTATTCCTTATGTAAGATAACCGTTGCGACTAAACCATCATATATACGTCTACCAAAAATTGCTGGTACGCTTTGCAGGCCATTAGAAAAGTTGTCCTCTCACCGGATCGGTCTTGAATACGATAAGCAAGGAATTCCCTCATAGTAAGCTTATTCCTGCAATTTGCTTTGCTTGTTGAAGCATTATTAGCATACCTGTGATCAATGCCTAATCTAAAATCGTCTTCCCCGTATGGAAAAAGTAAGGGATATTGCAAAGCAAGATATGAAGGATGCAACTCAGATATTCGTTTCAATGTCCCATTTTGTGACTCAAGTATGATGTCTCTTTGGTCAATTGCGTCAATGTCTCCCACTATTAGGGTTGCAATCTCAGAAGCAGTAGGGATATTATAGGTTCGTCCGTCCTTATCTCTACGACCAATAAGTCGAAGCTTAACCTCCCCACATTCACCAGACTGAAAACGATCTCTAGCAATTCGGAAAGTTTTTGCCAGACGGTTGTGTTGGTCAATCATCCGTTGTAGTAGCGCTATTAATTCATCGCTAAATTGCTCAGGTCGGGAACTGGGATAGTATAGTAAAAAGAATTAGTATATAGTTTAGTAAACAAAATTAGTAGATAGTATATTAAACAGAATTAGTAGAAGAGTAAACCGTGACTATTTGTGACTATTTATTGCTTGCATTGATTTTATATCAAACATCATAAACTAACCATGTATATCAATAAAATTAACAATGTAGGTAATTTAAATTTATAAGGAGTGCCTTGCAGCATTTTTCTTGTTGTTTATTTCTTCCTCTGTATCAAAAATGTAAAATTGACAGAACTTAGGCCGTGCTATTTCGGTCGGCAACAAACTGCCTATCAAGTGTACATTCTGACCGCCCATTTTAAAACAATAAGGACCCTGACCTTGATTTACTGATGTATCAATTCTACCTCCCATTGACGTAAATGAAAACATCATATTGTATGATCGGATATTCTCGATAAAATGTTTGCTTAGAGTATGTTTATTGTTTAGAAGTTCCCAGAGTAATGGTGGTGGGTCTTGTAATTTAGGAAGTTGCACTTTTCCTTTCATACAACACATTGAGAATTCTGGATGACTTGGCCTTCGGTCCTTCCATGCCCTTTCTTCATACCACATTTGTGCTTCACAATGTTCACATTCATACGTTGGGTCGCCAATATCCCAAAAATGTGGGTGGTGCACTGTAGAGTTGTGTTAATCAAAAAGTATGTAATCATATCATATTAAAATAATATAGACAGTACGCTATAAAATTTTGGAATCGTGCACTAAGTATATTTAGGCTCTTTTATATTTTTATCATGCACTAATATAATGTGCGAGTACCTTCAGCTCCGTCATTTTCAAAGTCTTGAACATCTTCAATAGTCGCATTGATGTTTCTAGCAAGCGATTGTAACACAGGATGTTTTTTGGTGGGAAAATGACTTTCTTTTTGTTGATATGCTTTCTTGTTGAGCTGATATACCAACTCCAATCTGAGGATTTCGGTTCCTATTTTCTTCTACAACAAAACGTGTAATGTTATTATTTTGAAATGACATGTGTTATGATAATAACGAATATAAAAAAACCAAATAATCGTAATGAGTTATGATGAATTGCAATCTAAATTTGTTGGTTATATTACCGTTTTGTGTTCGAATGTTAATTGTCACACTTGAAGTATTGGAATTTTTTTATGTTAGATATGACCCAAGTGCTATTCTCTTTTGTCTTTGCAGGTCGGTGATATGTGAGCATTTTTCTGAATTCGTACCCGGAAACTCGCCTACAACAAAAATGTTATTTGATATGTTTCAGTTTGGTAAGACAACTACTTGCAAATTATTACTAAAAAAATTACTTATGGTAATTGATAATTTGAGTAATGCACAACTCAAACTCAAAGTAGGTTTGAGTAGTTTAGAAAATTACAGTAAATTGATAATTTGTAAAATTTACATATCGTGTATATCATTCGACGTTTGTCCGTTTGAATAAAAATTGATAATCTCAAAACTTGAAATTTATTCTACATACCTATCGTCATGCAGGATATCGGCGTTGGCGTAGGAGTCCTAGTTGCGTTAATATCAGTGTCATTTGTTCCGCAACTGGTGGACTTGTTAGAAGGTAAGATGATTTTACCATTCTTCTTGTCTAATCATTTACTCGATAGTAAACAGCGGTTATTGAAATTACATATATCTCGTGATTTACATAAGGACATATTTCATACCTCTTTTGTTGATGCTGGATGCTGGAGTCGTGGTTGCTTCAATATCGCGGGATTTCTTAGCAGATAAGATATATTTTCTCTTTTCTCTCGACACATTTCCATTTACATGGCTTAATAAAATGGCTTAATGAAATAAATCATGTCAGATATAAAGATTTTCACATATAATAAAATAGCAACTAAAATTAAAATTACCATTTTTCAGTTCGTATGAAACGCTTGCGCAATCAATTGTCGTCTTGTACGAAGGATTTCCAACTGGATATTTAATCGAGAGGTTAAGAAAGATGTGAGCTATATTATTTGATCATAGTAAAAAATAGATAATTTCAACATGTTATGTAAACTTTACAATTAGTCATTTCTCGAAGTGGAGAGCGGTTAGTCATTGGCAAGTAATGAGCAGGTTGCGTATACTCTACACGTTGATCAATGTTATATAATGTATTGACATATTCAGAGTGTAATTATGTACCAAAGTGAAACATATTTAATAACATTTTTCAAAACTAAATTAGCTTATTTGAAGTTAATTGTAAGATTAACATATCGTGTATATCATTCGACGTTTGTCCGTATGAATAAAAATTGATAATCTCAAAAGTTGAAATTTATTCTACATACTTATCGTCATGCAGGTTATCGGCGTCGGCGTAGGAGTCATAGTTACATTGATGTCAGTGTCATTTGTTCCGCAACTGGTGGACTTGTTAGAAGGTAAGATGATTTTACCCTTCTTCTTGGCTAATCATTTACTCGACAGTAAATAACGGTTGTTGAAATTACATATATCTCGCGATTTACATAAGGACATATTTCATACCTCTGTTGTTGATGTTGGATGATGGAGTCGTGGTTGCGTCAATATCGCGGGATTTCTTAGCAGATAAGATAGATTTTCTCTTTTCTCTTGACACATTTCCATTTACATGGCTTAACAAAATAGCTTAATGAAATAAATAATGTTAGATACAAAGATTTTCACATATAATAAAATAGCAACTAAAATGAAAATTTACCTTTTGTCAGTTCATTTGAAGCGTTTGCCAAATTGATTGTCGTCTTGTACGAAGGATTTCCAACTGGATATTTAATAGAGATGTTAAGGCACGGGGTTTAGGTCTACTCCTCAGGATGTTTTTTTGTACTTTCTACAGAAAACAAAACTGACTCAACACAGTGTTCGGGGACTCCGTGGACTCGGATTAACTCCTGATATGTTGGCTTGTAGGAGTACAATGGTCTTACTCTTTCTCTATTACCTATATGGTTTTTGTCCGGACTTGCATTATATGATGATCTAGCACATTTACGATTTACTTGTTTTGTTTACAGGCTCAGGATGAAAACATAAAGGCAAAACTGTCACAATTCTGTCATGTTGCAGTACGTCGGATATCTATTATTATGCAGATTATATTGTTCACTCTCTTGACTTGTCGATTTTTGAACCTAACCTTGAAGAATGGTTTTTAACAGGAAGAGTGTATCATCACCCTATATGATGTTCCCAACATTTGGCACATCCCCTTGCTTCTAAGGTTATGTAATTTGTTAAGATTCTGACTATTCCATCTGATACAGACTTTTCAGACTCTTTCTGTATTATGACTATTATCGCGCATGCTGAATTGTTGAATTTTCACTCTTGTAATCAGGATTAAAAGGCCCATGAAGCCAATACTCAAAAGTGTTGAATCTTGATAGGTTTGTCGTATACCATTTGGTTTTAGTTTGGTTTTGTTTCCAAAAGTGCTTCAAAGATGTGATATGTTGCATAAGACGGTGGGTACAAAATTGATATGGAGAACTGTGGTGTTGTTTGCCTCTCATTGCTGACTCTTAACAGTTGTAGCTTATTATATCTTGACTTTTCGTTTGAGGCTAAAGGTGACGATAGCCATGGTAGGGAAGTACACGGGGCTGTCAGATTTTTATCTCTCTGTACTAAAGGTACACCTGTGCTTTCTATTGATTACACTCATGCTCTCGGTAGTTTTCAGAGTGGAAATAGTTCTACTTTTATGGTGTTAGTCTCTTTGTGTCTGTTAACGTTGTCATGCTTATACTTGAAAGCGGGTCATTCGAGTCGGATAGACGGATACAGGTCAAGTGTTTTGAGATATGCCTGCCTTTGGGTTCGAGCTGGGTCATTCTGGGTTTTCATATGTTTCGGGTGCGTAAGATGCGGTAATTTCTGACTGTATGGTAATTGTTGTCAGCAACGTGCAGAATGGGTAGTGTTGTCAGGAAAGTGCTGAATGTGTAGTGTTTCGTGTCGTGCAGAATGGCTTAATGAAATAAATAATGTTAGATACAAAGATTTTCACATATAATAATAAAGGAACTAAAATGAAAATTTACCTTTTGTCAGTTCATTTGAAGCGTTTGCCAAATTGATTGTCGTCTTGTACGAAGGATTTCCAACTGGATATTTAATACAGAGGTTAAGAACGATGTGAGCTATATTAGATGACATAATAAAAAATAGATAATTTCAACCTGTTATGTAAACTTTACCATTAGTAATATCTCGAAGTGGAGAGCGGTTAGTTATTGGCAAGTAATGAGCAGGTTGCGTATACTCTACACGTTGATCAATGTTATATAATATATTGACATATTGACAGTGTAATTATGTACAAAATTGAAACATATTTAATAACATTCTCAAAACTAAAGTGGCTGATTTGAAATTAATTGTACATACCTAAGGTAATGCATGGAGTCGGAGTCGGAGTTGGGGTTGGAGTCGGAGTCGGAGTCGGAGTCGGAGTCGGAGTCGAAGTGGGAGTCGGAGTCGGAGTCGGAGTCGGAGTCGGATTGGGGGTGCCATCATATAATATCATTTTCCCCTTTTTTCCAGCTTTTGATTTAATCGACATAAACCACAAATTGAAATTATTTTTCTTCTAATTTAAAATGACATATTTTTGAGTTAATTAGTTATTTTCATGCAATTCATATTTCGTACCTTTGTTAAGGTTGATGCAGGATGTTGGAGTCGTGGTTGCATTGATGTCGTAGTCCATCGTTTTATATTGGCTGGATTTTTTAGGAGATAAGACCGACTTTCTCTTTTCTCTTAACACATTTCCATTTACATGACCATGTAAAATGGCTTGATGAAATAAACTATGTCAGATACAAAGTTTTTCCACATGGAATTAAATAACAATAAAATAAATCTTACCATTACAGGGTTCATTTGAACTATTTGTCGTATTGATTGTTATCTTGTTCAAGGGATTTCCAAGTAAACTGACTGTATAGTTACTCAAATAGTTAATAAAGATGTGAGCTGTATAAGATGGTATTCTAAACATTATATAATTAAAACGTGTTATAGTAATTTTACCAATAGCAATGTCAGTGAGAGAGTAATAATCTCAGAGAGGGAGAGGAGCAGTTAATCATTGGCAAGGAATATGCTGCTCAATGCTATATAATCTTATTTATGTACATTTTGATCTTGGTAATTATGTAGGTTTGAATATACTCATTTCAATAAAAGATTTACCTTTATTATTGAGATTTTGTTTGCCTAATTTTTTCGGTTCAGATGGCGTTGGCGTTGGAAGTGATTGTACAGTATCTTGATCATCTTCAGTAACTTTTGAAGATGGACTTTGACGCACTTCGCTGATGGAGATACCTCGACCTACTACCACACAAAAAATCAAGCAGGTATACATTGTTGCAACTTTAATTTACATTTGTACGTTGTTTTATAATCAATGAATATATGAATTAAGTTTGTAGTTAATATCAAACTGAAATTAATAACGACTATATAGCACAAATTTACCGTTTGTGTTGTTTTTTAGCGACCGTGAGATTGCGTTTTTTCCATTTTGAACAAATCTTATTTTCCGTGCTCGTTTTTCATATAGGATTAATTTCCTCTTTCTTCTTGCAAATTTCCCGAATAGTCGACCGCATAAGATAGCTTGAAAAAACATGATAAATTTATATACATATTGAAATGAACAGTCTGTGTACAAATATAAATTTGATCGATTATTAAAATGGGCATACCATTTCTTAGGTTTGTAAAAGGAGAATTATACTATATTAATCCTTGTTGATTCATAACAAACTATAGTTGCTATCCTGAATAATAGGTGTGGGATCTGAAAATTTGGTAAGAAGGGGATTAGATACAACATCACACGATATTTATTAGCATTTTATGAACGTGTCATACTAAAAAGATATTGAATTGACAAACTGACTTCAAAATAATTAAATGATTATACGATTTACCTTCAAGTGAGAATTATGTTTGTCGGTCAATCGCTATAGAGTATATCCCTTCGAAAGGGACGTATTAGAACTTCTATGAGATTTATTTTACTGCAAAATGAATGGTGTAATTTTTCTCAGTTTCATATTGTCTATATATAGCATGTAGATATAATAGAAAAGCTGAGATTTAAAAGATGGCGCCATGTTTAAATATTTCAATGATCCAAACTTTCAGTTTTCACCAATTTTTGGCACATATGTTAATGATTCAAATTTTCAGCCTTTATTTTTAAAATAATTTCAAACTTTATTTTTGACTGAAATAAATCTGAGAAGCTGAAATTTGAAGCATGCACGCCATATTTTAAACATCTTAATGGTAAAATTTTGGCGTCTTAGTTAATGGCTCAATTTTTTAAACTTTCTTTTGAGAATGTGATATTTGAAGGATAGCGCTATGTTTCAAACATTTCAATCGTTCATATATGTATTTTAAGTTACGGTTAAAGTTTCACATAAAATAAAAATATTTTCGCATATTTTTTCACGCCTTATCTTTTTTAAAACTATTTCTGAGCATATTTTTTTCGCATATTTTTTCATAACTTATGTAAGCATTTTTACTTTTCAAGAGATTACAATAGTTTGAGTAATATGTGGGATTTAGTATAAAATGTCAATATTCTTTCGTATAAATTGGGGTTTTGCACTTCAACCTACATAATAATGTCAAATTTGTCATGTTTGATTTATCACATTGTGAAAAATCCTTATTTACATCACACATACTTTATTATCTAGAATAACTCATCAAAGAACTTTGGATAAGGTTTTCAGAATGAATTAATTGTATTGTTATTCTTCTGTCACTATGTACTAAGCAATTTTATAATGGTATAAAACTCGAATAAGGTTTTTAGAATGAAATAATGAAGACAGTGTAGAATTACCGATTGAATTGAAATGATAATATCTCTTAAATAACTTTGGATATGGAAAAAAACTATTCCAATTCCAACATCATGAGTTCAAATAAAGCATAATAATTGTCTCAAAATGAGACTCCGAATTAAATAAGTTTCAAAACTCAATACTGCATATTGTATCTAAAAAATACTTAAACTGAAATGTCATGACACATTGTTTCTCCATTCTTTTAAACTTTCTCTAATTTGACTTTGACATGCTTTTTGGTGGTTGAGAGTTGGTCTGCAACTGCAATTTCATCATCACTATCCCCATCATTTATGTCTTCTATGATTTTAGATAGTGGACGCTTCATGGGTGGTGTTTCAAGAATAGCTTGAGCTTGATCATCAATTGCCTGTGTTTACGGGAAAAAAGATAAGGTATAATACTATAGCAAATTATATAATAAGTTTTATAAGAATTTGCACTTCATTTTTTAAAAATTTATGGTGCTACCTTCACTGTCATCTGCAGCCCAGAGATGTGTTCAAGCTGGTCTTCATTGATTTTGGCTTGGGCATCCTTCCATCGGGTAATTATATTCTTGTCATCCGTCATGTTTGCTACCGTGTAAGAAGTACTATTTCCATTGACATTCCATTTACGTGACACTTCCAGTGTGAAGACGAACTCTCTACCAATGAAGACTCCGGGTTCTTCAGGTGCGTGTTCTCCCTAAATGATTTAAATAGACAAAATAAAATAAATATTCAGTTAGTTAAAAAATGATCCTGCTATATTTTAAACTTGGTGCATGATTCTTGGAGTCGTGGCTACCTGGTCTTGGCGATTAAGTATTTCACTTGCCGTCATTTTAATCTCCTTAGATATGTGTGTCTCAAACATTGTCACTTTAGCACTACAACCACTTGAGTCTTTCACGATAAATTTCGTCTGGAAAATTGAACATTAAATAGAAGAATTCCAAGATCATATATTTCAAGGGCTTAGGTATTAGCATATAGTATGTTAAAAATGAGTCACGTTTAGGTTCAGTTGGTTGTTCAGTTCCTGAACATTAAATAGAAGAATTCCAAGATCAGATATTTCAAGGGCTTAGGTATTAGCATATAGTATGTTAAAAATGAATCACGTTTAGGTTCAGTTGGTTGTTCAGTTCCTGAACATTAAATAGAAGAATTCCAAGACCAGATATTTCAAGGGCTTAGGTATTAACATATAGTTGTCTGATAACTTTGCAGATTGAGAGTTCCGAGTACGGTTGTTCGCGAGGCAAATGGGTTGATGAATTAGCTTCAAAGTATGATATTCAGAGAAAATGGAAGATAGGTTACAGTTGTAGTTGTATAAAAGAAGGGCAACTTGCTATGCTACTTGATTTGAAGCATTATACTTTCTTGTCAATTCTATCTACATGATAAGGTTAGGCTTGGTTGTCGCCGCTTCTATTGCAGCCTACACTGTTAGGCAGATTAACGTTGGAAGCTCGAAGCCACCACAGCCAGCAACCAACCCTGAGGGTATTTATTTCTCCTAATAGAATTCTTTTTGCCAAGATTTCGGTTGATAATTTTACTTTAGGAAGGTGTGGGAATTAATGGCTTCTGAGTGTGCTGCTAAAATTTCAGTTTAACTCTGACCTTAAACTTTTAAGGGCTCAACACATTTTACAGAGTCATCTTCCGATTTATTTCCTCAGTCTCAACATTCATATTTCCGGAAGCGTAGAGTTTATAATTGTGAGGTATGATATTGAGTAGCTTGAAATGTATTGCCTACTTTATAGAAAATGAGAACATGAACAGAACACTCGAGTATTATTATACCGTGGCATACATAAATTTTGTTTGAGGTGTTCGTAGTTCGGCTCTTAGTAGATAATTGTTAATCTATTGTGCCTAACAGGCATCAGTTGGGTGTAATATGACGTTGTTTTTGAGGATTCATTCATAGATAATATTATTAATTGTGACATACTTTTAGTGTTTATTTGGTTAAATTAATATTGTGGATTGGCGTAACAGAAATGTGTGCAGAGTTGATGAATACATTATACATCCAAGCCAATTGGTGAAGCAAGTTAAAGGTGAATGTGTGAGTAGATTTCGAGGCATGTTTGTTGGAGATATTAGCACAAAGGATAAGGATTGGTGTAGGTTGCATCAATTTTTGTAATTTTGTCTAGACATAGTGATAGTTTAGTATTTTGGAAGAGAGCTCATATGTTTTGGTTGTAAATTGGTGGGCATTTTAGCCCTTTGATTTAATACTACTTACATTTTTTACCAAAAAAAAAAATATTGTGGATTGTGGATGTGTAGATTGGTAATTTGCAGCGGTGCATTGGTTTATTGCAGGAGGGTTAGTCGCTGCAGCAGTGGTTTTATTTTGGAATTTTTAGTAGCAATGAAATTTTTTCATGACTTTATACCAAGATTAATACTAATACACTGACGTTCCATACATCAAATTACATGGAATTAGATTATTATTCCTTCTAAATTGTAACTTAATTACGGTAGCGTGTTCTAAAATTACGTGTTTTTATTGGATGGACATTAGACGGTTAAAGAGAAGTGGGATATATGGCCAATATGTTTTTTTTAAGTTACCGACTACCGTTCATGTTTTGATATTGGCCGATATGGAAAGGACCAAAAGTTTTAGTGAATTTCTTAAACAGTGCTATGTTCAGTGTAAATATATTAGACTGGTCGGTGTTTGATTATCAAAAAAGTAATCGATATTATAAAATATACGAAAAAATAAGATAATACTCGTACCATTATAGGTTGTACGCTGAACATTTTGCATAATGCAAATCATAGGATCAGAACAGTGCCAGTTGTCAACAAATGAAAACGCATCGGTATAGTCTCCCCATACTGAACATTTCAACAATGTTTTGCTGTATGTAAAAGTTGAATAGTTGATTAGAAAATATTAATATAACGTGTGGAATATTAAATTTGAATCAACAACTGGTGTGTTTTTACTTACTTTAGATCCGTCAGTTCAACAGTTCTTAGTTTTTCACCTTTGTTCTTCGACAAAGTAACTTTTGAACATCCTGTTAACTCTCCAATTACATCTGTAATAAAAACAAAATTATGTAACGAAAAATAATATACATTATCATCAATAATGAGTTGATATTAGTAATAATGAAATTCTGTATTTCATACCCAAATAATGGCGATCAGACACATTCTTTTCCAAGATATCTTGGAAGTTAGTAAACCGAAAGCCGTTGTGTAAAATAATTGGCGTTTGTAGGTCAACACGTGTAGTAAAACTGAAAAATAAACGATGTTTATTGCTTACAGAGACCCGAGTAACTTCCGAGCCCATATTCTCGGAAACTTCCATGTTTGTGAAATTGTATTCTTTCCCTTCCTCTATGATTTTCTGGAACTTTTTAATTAGTCCCTTCCGTACCGTTGCTTGAATTGTGGTGGACTGTAATTAAAGCCGGAAAAAAGTAAGTTAAAAGAAAATAATACATATGAATATATATATTTAATAAAAAAGTGTGAGGTAAATGTGTATTCAAACACGAATTTAGTAAAGATAAAAAAAACCTCATCGTCCATTAAAATGAAATCGACTGCAAATAATGCAAATTTCTTGCTGTAAAGATCAGGACATTCCCATTTGCGGATGACTTTCGCGCGTAAATTTATGTACTGATCCTCGATTTTTTTTTGCTGAACTTGGTGACGATGGTGCTTTGAGCCATAGTATACAGTTGAGTTTTGAGAAGAAAAAGTTTTAGAAAGAATGGGATGAATTTTCTGAAGGGTTAGAAAGGAATGAAATAAACTTGATTATATATATTAAAACAAAAATGAAAGCTTAATTAATGGAATGCCATATCTTACGTTACAATTGAAAATCAGTAGAATCAATTTTAGAATTATTCACGGATTTCAAATTTACGTAAAATATATTAGTTACCAATATATGATAATATATTTACGGAAAATATCATATGATTCATTTCCATTTCCGAAAGGAATAACATTAATTATTAAGCAAATCATTAGAAAAGATGGACTTCCGTAATAACATTAATTACTAATGGAATCATAATTAAGGTAAGGTTTACTAAATTTGTAACGTAAGATTTATTAAATTTGAAAATCATTAGAATAATAATTAAGCAAATGAATCAATTTGTAACGTAAGGTTTACTAAATTTGAAATTTGAAAATCATTATGATCATCATTCACCGATTTTTTGAAAAATATTAATACGCCATTTCCATAATCATTCATTTCCACATTTATTCATTCCATTTTCAAAATGATTCCGTTTTCAAAATGATTCCGAAAGGAATAATTTTAATTATTAAGCAAATTAATGGAATCATAATTAAGGTAAGGTTTACTAAATTTGTAACGTAAGGTTTACTAATTATTAAGCAAATTCACCGATTTTTCGAAAAACATAAATATGACAGGTGGCTTTTGAAAACTGCGTGACACGTGGCAGATAGATATAATGTGACACGTGGCGACGAATGGGGTAGTCGGTGTTTGTTTTAATATAATACTAGTTTTAAACCCGTGCAAATTGCACCAGTATACAATTTAAAAGTTATTAACGTGAAGATGAAAAATAAAAATTGAATAATAATCATGTGAATTGTTGGGGTTTTTCATAGTTAACTACAAAATACAGTACATAATAAAAAAAACAACAAATTCATCTAATTTTTTTTTTTGGTGAAAGGTAAAAAATTATATTAAAGTAACCAAAATAGGAAGGCTAGCCTTCCTTACATAGTCTCATTACATCATCAACAATCTGTCTATCCAGGACTTAATTCATCTAATTTATATTAGACATAAATAATTATTTTTAAAAAAAATACGTTGTACATGGTGAAAACTCTTAAACAATACTCGTAAGTCGTAATGTTATAAAGGATAATAGGTAACACTTATACAATACATTATAGCGAACTACATATTAGTTAGACCTACCAATATATGACCCCAACTGTATATCCGATTGAGCTATGCGACTTGTCTTTTCTAGGGTCAAGGCTAATAAAACTGAAGCAGTTACCGGTTTTACCTAGTTGAAAAAAACCCATAATATAGGGTTGAAACTCAACCTGAGCCGCTAGATCTAATGAGTCAAAGATAAGTTTATGTTATTAAATGTGAATCTTTTTAAAACATTTATGTCACAAATATTATTACAAACAAAAATTTGCATACGTAATAAATTGTTAATATTAGTATTTTGAATTAAAAATCAGTTATATTCATACATGGCTATATGACATGTTCGACCTAACATATACGGTGTTCTAATGTTGATATTCGTTAAAATAAAGCCAGAATAGAAAACATGATTAAGTTTTTTATCAATATATTTTTAAAACTTTTGATTTGAATAGTTATGAATATAGAGATTGAAAATGATAGAAACTTACGGTAACATCTTTGGTAATGACAAATTCTTGTTACAACATTTTTGTCTGAAATTTAAAAAATCCAAATGAACTTATTTTAGGATAAAAGTAAATATTTTCATCATATTTTTTTTAAAAAAAATGACAACTCGAGTTTAATATTCTATCATAAATGACTACTTTGTATTAAAAATCTTGATATTTACGGGTCTTAAAATACAACCAAATATGACCGTCTTTAGAGAGATCTCCTCAGAATGGCATACTATTTTTTTTCAAACTAAGTATTCTCCTTAATCTAATTAAACAATCACAAACGAAATATAATACTCCACCCAAATTAGTCCTTTCTTATATAGACTATTGAAACCTAATTCGACAAAATTTCAAATAATTTCTCCCCACATTTTGACATCAACCTTGCTGGCTGCCGCCATACTCGATAAATCCCTCCTATTTGGCGCTTTCCCATTTCAATCACTATGACGCTAGCAGTGCAAAATGATCATGTATTAGTGTATATTACTACTATTTTGACTCAAAATTTGTAACTTGTAAGTTTTGATCCATTTTCGTATTTTTAGTATTTTTTTTAACTCTATTCAAATTATGCTCTTTACTTTGTAGATCTTACTTTTCCCAAGCCAAAATTACTATTTTTTGATTAGTTTATATTTTTCAAGTGTTTTTTAATGAGATAATTTTAGTATTTTTCAGTTCAAATACTTTTTGATTCTTTTTAAACAGTCATTTAAATTTCGGAGTATTTTTCATAATTAATTTTGGTAATTGTAGATCTAAAAATCAATTGTTAATCTGTACTATTACTTCCAAAAATATTTATTAGACATTTTGGTCGTTATTTTTCGACAATTTTTTTCACTCTTTTTTTCCTTTACTATTTTTAAATAAGTTTTTTGCTTTAATTTTTTTAAAGTTATTTAAATAAATAATTGGTTATCATGGCACATTTTTGTTCTATAGTTAGCAAAATACTGAATATTTATTGAAGTTGATGTATTTTGGATTTGATCAATTTTGTAATTCAACAATAATACTCTGAATAATTGAGAGAAAGCAAGTCTTAAATACTTTGTAATTAATTCGTATATAGATCATGGGCACTGAAAATAAGGAATGAAAAACTTGCTTTTTGACTTGTTGACTTTCAACCACAGAGCGACACATAGGCTCTGTGGTTGTTGCGCAAAAGGAAATTTCGCTAGAAGTAGGGCTCGAACCCCTGACCTTTGGATTGGCAACCACCTACACTTATCAACTGAGCTACTGTAGCTTAATTAATGAATAATGCTTCAGTAATTTATATATTCGTTAATTATTTAAAGTGCAAAAGTTACACCTTTTTAGTATAAACTAGTTTTTCTACCCGTGAAAATCACGGGTTATTTTTTGGATGTGCTTACTTTGGCTATTTTCTAATTAATTTTTCTTTTAAATTAAATAATTTGATTGTTTTCTACTTGTCAATTAATAGCTTGCCAGTATTATTGCAATTGTATATGAAATGTAGTGGCGGCAATGTAATCAATTAACATCCCTGTTATTTTATTCTTCGATTTTTGATTTTTCGACTTAAAAATAAATTGGGTTAGAATATTTGTTGCCAACTTAGTATGATAATTTTAAATATTCTCCATACAGTTAGAATCATATCATCATAAATTACATTTTGAGTCATATAAAAATTTTACTTATTGTCTAAAAACTAAATTTACCTGCACATGACATTATTAGTTAGCTAAGCCAATGATTTTATGAAAACGCCTACACAACCGCCTACACAACATAAGACAAACAAAAAACACCACGAATTAGTAATTTATCTTACAAAATTCAAGCTAAGGAAATCAAATAAACTACACAAATTTTCACCCCTCACATAACTATTTTATAAGAAGTAAAGCACAATCTTAAATAGAAAAGGTTAAATAATGTTAATTTAGATTTAGAAGTTGAATAATATATATATATATATATATATATATATATATATATATATATATATATATATATATATATATATATATATATATAAATTGAATCATATGAGGCACCCTTCTTAGGGTAAGGCAGCCGGACCTATTATAAACCGTTAGATCTGAATATTAGAAAGCACCAGATGATGCCACGTGCAATGATATAAAAATTACATATTGGTCACCTGTCTTCATTAACTCAACCAACCAAATCTCTCTCTTAACTATTTCTTCAACCGTCAACATCGCCCGAGCCCAATCTCTGTGTTCGCCATTATCACTAAGCTTGTCCACCTTCGTTATCCCAACGTTTCTCAATCGCCATTGTCACTGAGCTTTCCGACCGCCATTGTCAACCGGAAATTAGGTAATTTCGATCAATAAATTCCATTTCGATTCATCCCGCTATCATTCTATATCCGCTAATTTCCAATGAATTTATTCAAGTTGTTAAATTATTGCTCCAATAGTATAATTACTTATTCAATATAATTAATTTAATTACTTATTCAATTAGTTTAATTTCTTAGCTCTTATTTTTCTCTTTTTCTTCACTTGGTTCCATTGATTTCTACGTGTTCCTATTGTGCTTGATTTTGTTCCTATTTTGCAGTGAGTTTGTGTTGTGAAAGACCTTTTGGATGAAATAAATCTGCGATCAATTACTCTCCACTATCACCAGATATTCTAATCAATCCACAATTTGAAGATATTTTCGCGTTCTTGCTGAATTCAAGGTAAATTGTTGATTATATTTGTTAATCTTCGATTGTTGATTAGATTTGTTAATCTTCATTTTAATTGTTGATTACATTTGTTAATTCAAGGCAAATTACTCACTAATTTCAAGGTAAATTGTCGATTATATTTGTTAATCTTCAATTTAATTGTTCAACTGTTTTTTAAAAAGTTTGATTACGAGCAAAATGATGATTCAATTTGCTACAAGAATCGCTAATCGAGTAAGTCTCGTGTAAAACCGCCTCATATGAAAGTGCTGTGAGACAAATCGTAAATCGTTCTAATCTTTTACGTAAGAGGTCTCGCAATAACATTATCGTAAAACAGTTTTATAAGTGTATTTGTTAGTAAATAATTTGCAGAATGTTCATCACTCCGTTACATTAGTATGCTAATTGACTATGTAAGAGGTCTCGCAATAATATTATCGTAAAACCGCTTCATACGAGAATTAGTGTTGTTATTTTATCTTTTTGTTCTGTATCTCCTCAAGATGTGAGGCATTTGAAGTAGCAGGTACTGAAGTTAGACATAGGAAGAGGCTCCTGTAATCTTTGTTAGTGCTTGCCATTTTTGTGTGAAATGATTTCTTATAGTAATTGTTGGATCTTCTATGTAGTTGAGCTCTGCAGAGGAGTTAGAGGACTGTCAATCGTTGGTATCTTCTGTTGAGAACAAATTCTTGGTATTTTGGCTTTTGATTGTACTTGTGGTTCACTTAATATAGTCTACCTTACTCTAATAAATTCATCTATGATGCTTTCAATTTTGAAAGGGGGTTCATATGCACAAGGAAAAAGATGGCATGCCTTCTGGGAGAAAAGGGAAGCAATTCTGATCAAGTGGTTGATAAGAATGAAGTCGTGCCTGTAGGACTAAATGGGGAAAGGAACATGGACAACTTCACTTCTTTGTACCAAAGAGTTTTGTGTCCAAGATTCACGAAATATGAAATTAAACATTTTGTGAGTAAATAAACATTTTAAGTCCAAGTTTCACAAAATAAGGTCCCGGTTTCACAAATTAAGGTCCCAGATTCACGAAATAAGAAATTAAACATTTTGTGAGTAAATAAACATTTTAAGTCCAAGTTTCACGAAATAAGGTCCCAGTTTCACAAATTAAGGTACAAGATTCACGAAATAAGAAATTAAACATTTTGTGAGTAAATAAACATTTTAAATCCAAGTTTCACGAAATAAGGTCCCAGTTTCACAAATTAAGGTCCAAGATTCACAAAATAAGAAATTAAACATTTTGTGAGTAAATAAACATTTTAAGTCCAAGTTTCACGAAATAAGGTCCCGGTTTCACAAATTAAGGTCCAAGATTCACGAAATAAGAAATTAAATATTTTGTGAGTAAATAAACATTTTAAGTCTAAGTTTCACAAAATAAGGTCCCGGTTTCACAAATTAAGGTCCAAGATTCACGAAATAAGAAATTAAACATTTTGTGAGTAAATAAACATTTTAAGTCCAAGTTTCACAAAATAAGGTCCCGGTTTCACAAATTAAGTTCCAAGATTCACGAAATAAGAAATTAAACATTTTGTGAGTAAATAAACATTTTAAGTCCAAGTTTCACGAAATAAGGTCCCGGTTTCACAAATTAAGGTCCGAAATTCACGAAATAAGAAATATCCATTTTTGTGAGCAAACAACATTTTAAGTCAAAGTTTCACGAAATAAGGTCCCGAGTTCACAAATTAAGGTCGAAGATTCACAAAATAAGAAATTAAACATTTTGTGAGTAAACAAATATTTTAAGCCCAAATTTCACGAAATAAGAAAAAGAGCAAAACGGATAATTTTTTTAGATAGAGAAAATATTTGGGCCAAATGAATTGTTATAAATGACCCATAATTTCCATCCCACTGAAATTAGTCCAATGAACATTGAAAATCATGTGCAACATAGTAAGGGTTCGGCGGCCTCACCGTAATAGGCGGCCTCACGTGATCCGGCATATATATGTATATATGTATATATACATATATACATATATATATACATATATACATATATATATACATATATACATATATATATACATATATACATATATATATATATATGTATATATGTATATATATATGTATATATGTATATATATATGTATATATGTATATATATATGTATATATGTATATATATATGTATATATATATATATATATATTAAAATTTAGTGACATTAATATTAATTAGGAAAGGATAATGATTTTGGCATTCAAAGGGTTGTAGCTTATTATGAGTTGTTTTTATAATCTTAATTATGATAAAAATTATTGCAAAATTAATATGGGAGTTGAATGAGTGATGATTAATTATTGCATAAATATGAGAAGAATAATTATGTTTAAAGATGAGAATTATTTGTGACATCAAAATCAATGTAAGACTTTTAGTTTGCCCAAGTATGCTATTATTATTATTATTATTATAGAATTATTTCAAAATTAATACACGAGTTGAATAGAGTGATGGTTAATTATTGTATAGATAAGACAAGAGTAATTATTCTAGAAGATGAAAATTATTTTTTGATATCAAAATCATTTTAGTTTACCCCAAGTATCATCTTAATTATATATAGATATGTGTATATTGGTAAATGATGGAACAGTTGGACAATTATTTATAGGGAATGGCGTTGTTTTGTGACGTGGTAGGTGTTATTTTGTCGAAATATATATAACATTTAATCATTTTTTATGTAGCTTTTTAATAAAATTTTACAGATAATGATGTGACCTGATAATATTTTAATATTAGAATGACATACTTTTGACTTGCTTACTTTTTTATTTTATTTATATATTTACAGATAAATGAATTAAATTAATGTAATATGATAAATTGATTATTATCCATGTAAAATTAAAACATGTCATGTCACATTATTTAAGTTAGCATTTTAATAAGATTGTATAGAGGTTGACATGTAGGATTGTGGACGTGGATTTTGTTGGGTGAGGTGGCTTTTTGGTAATCCTACGTGGCTTTTATTGTTGCTGATGTGGCTTTTACTTGGCTTTTAGCTTAGCCTTTTAATAAGGTTTTATAGATATTCGTTAATTATATAAATATTTCTTTTCTTATTTTTTGTTTTTGTTTTCTTTATGTATTACGTTTAATTGTGTTTTTTCTCGGTATCATTTTTTTAAACAAGTTTTTTTTAGTATCACGTTTTTTAAATAAGACGTTGTTTATTGGAAGTTGTAATATTGTTTTGTATATCTGATATTGTATCTAAGTCATATAAAAAAATATCACCTTTTTTTCAACATCACTTTTTTTCTTTTCTTATTTCTTTTTGTTTTTTTTTTTATGTATCACGTATTTTTTGTGTTTTTTTCAATATCATTTTTTTCTAAAAACACGGTAATCTCATTTGTGATATTGTTTTCAGTATGTAGTGATATTGTTGTTAGTATATTGTGATATTGTTGTGAAATTAAGTAACGTGATTATTGTGTATGTTATGATGATGTGGTTAAAGAATTTAAAATCGAGGATAATCTTATTTGTGATAGTTTTTTCAGTATGTAGTGATATTTTTGTTAGTATATTGTGATATTGAGTAACATGATTATTGTGTATGTGTGATATTTAAAAAAAGTAATACAAAAAAACTAATATTGTTTAACGTGTGGTATTTTTTGTATTACTTTTTTTATGTGACGTTTTTATTCTTTCTTCTGTATCGTTTTTTTTCTTTTCGTACTATTTTTTTCAGTAGGAAGTTAAACAATACCACACGTTATACTAAACAATATCACGTTTTTTTTAATATCAATTTTTTTCCTTTTCGTACCACTTTTTTAACGCTAAACAAGATCACACATTATACTAAACAATATCACGTTTTTTTCTTTTCGTACCACTTTTTTTCTAGTATTACTTTTTTTTCGTGTCGTTTTTTCTTCTTATTTGTGATATTGTTTTCAATAGGTAGTGATATTGTTGTTAGTATAATGTGATATTGTTGTGATATTGAGTAACATGATTATTGTGTATGTTATGATGCTTTGGTAAAAGAATTTAAAATCAAGGGTAATCTTATTTGTGATATTGTTTTCATTTTGTAGTGATATTATTGTTAGTATATTGTGATATTGTTATATTGAGTAACATGATTATTGTGTATGTTATAGTAAACAATATCACTTTTTAGTATAACGTGTTTTTAATAACACGTTGTTTATTGTAAGTTATGAATTGTTTTGTATAACTTGTGATATTGTTTAGCATAAAAAAAAGTGGTACGAAAAGGAAAAAACTGATATTAAAAAAACGTGATATTGTTTAATATAACATGTTGTTAACAACAATTTTCGTCGCAGTATTGATTAGTTTAATGCATTATTAAACAATATCACACGTTATACTAAACAATATCACAACCGACACTAAATAAAAAAACTGATACAAAAAAAAACGTGTTTTTAAAAAAAAGTGACACTGAAAAAACATAAAAAAAGCGTGATACATGAAAAAACAAAAAAAAGCGAAAAAAAGAAAAAAGTGGTGTTGAAAAAAAGGTGATAGTTTTTTTTTATGATTTAGATACAATTAATATCAGAGGTTTTACAAAACAATATCACAAGTTACAATAAACAACCTGTTATTAAAAAAAACGTGATTCTAAACTAAAACGTGTTTAAAAAAGTGATACCGAAAAAAAATACAATTAAATGTGTTACATAAAAAAAAACAAAAAAAAATGAAAAGAAATATTTATATAATTAACGAACATTTATATAAGAAACGAATTTGTTGTGGCTTTTGCACTTTAAATATTTAACTAATATTATCAGCATTGAAGTAATGTTTATCACTAACCTAGAATAGCTCAGTTGGTTAGACTGTGTGACATTTAACCTCAAGGTTGGAGGTTCGTGATGTGAAAGATTGCTGGTAATACATATAGTGAAGCATGAGATTGACATTAAATGATGATTGACATGTATATACTGTTGTTTCAAGTTTTGAGAACATGAGTTTTTGAATATGAGATTGATTTGTATGATGATATGCATGCAGTTATATGATCCTTAAGCCTTTAGGTAGACTTATAATATGATGATAAGTACTCCCTCCTATTCTGGATAACTGTCCCACTTTCCGTTTTCGTCTAGTCACGTAAATGTCCCATATTCCATTTTTAGACATTGTTTATACTTATTTTATTCACTTTAACCCACAATAATACCCCACCTTACGCCACAACACTACTTATTTTAATCACCTCTACTCACATTCTCACAATAATAATCAATAATACATTCCCTCTCTCCAATCTTCCCACCCCACACATTACTTTACATTAAACAAATGAATTCCTTAATTCTCGTACCTAACCCCAAATGTGACAGTTATCGGGAATAGGAGGGAGTATGACTTAGTAATAAATATTAAAAACTTTAAGACACTTACAAAATATTAAACGATCCTGATAAAACGAAAACTTTAAGGTGTAGTTATGAACAATTTTGATTATATAATAAATATAATTTGTCGTCTTCTTTTAAAAAAAAATACATAACCCCGTAATTTTTACATGTGTTACACTAGTGTTACATTGTAACCTATTAACCTCCCTTGGAGCCACACTAAAAACAAAGGAACTAAAAACATTAAAAACTTCAGAACCTGATCTTTGTATTGGGCACTTAGAAGTAGAAGAACTTGAGTCAGATGAGTCATATTTAGCAAACACGTTGGCTCACAATAGACTTTAAAATCCATAACTTTTATGAAATGTCAAACGTTAGTTAAACCAATCATTACTAATTAATGTTAATCAGTTGACTTATCAAATAATCATCCCTTACTTATTTTTATCTTGAAAATTACCTTGATATTTAAATCATGTAATCGCAATATTATTGAGGACAACTACTCCAACACCTACTAACATGGAAAGGATATTGCGAAAGTGGGTTTGTGAAACAAGAAATAGAGGAGGTGGGGGGACATGAAGCACGATGTTGCGAGAGAGTGGGTTTGTAAAACAAGAAATAGAGAGGGAGAGTAAATGAAAGAAATGGCGACGTAATATTGGGTGAATTCAAGAGTGGAGAATTGAGATGAGATCCTAATTTGGGATCTATATAGTTTTACATAAGATAGAGAAAGACAGGTGAGGTGGTAAGTCTCTATTCTCAAAGCACGACTCCACCACTGCACCACACTGTTTAGGACAAACCAACCTTTTCACTCTTTTATTTATTTCATTTATAAATTAATTAATTAATTAATTCATAGATCTGCCATCTAAACACACTTTAAAAGTTTAAATCCCCCCACTCACTCATTCATACATTAACTAATCACTCTCCATCTCCACCTTTTCTCTCTATTCTCTCTCATTTCCTTTATCATCCATGGCTTCCGCTGCTACTCTCTCCCCTACTGATTTCGATAAACTCCACAACCTTCAATCCGCCGTCTCCGGACTCGAACAAATCAGGTTTTTTTTTTCTTTTTCATTTCTCGTACTTCTCCATTTCTTTCCATTCAATTATCATTTTCATCTTTTTTTTTTTGTTTTGCAGCGAGAATGAGAAATCTGGATTCATCAGCCTCGTATCTCGCTACCTAAGGTATCGTCGTCAATGCAGATCATCGCCTTCCTTAATATCTCCCTCATTTCCCCTGTTTTAATTTGATTCAATTTGTATGTCAAGTGGAGAAGCAGAGCACGTAGAATGGAGCAAGATCAATACACCAACTGACGACATTGTTGTCCCCTACGACACCTTAGCAACACCTCCTCAAGGTTATTAATTATTCTCTCTTTTCTTTATATAATAATTAATTGCCTAATTATGATGACAATTTCGCCTGCCTAGATGTCACTCTTCTTCATTCATATAATGTAGATGCGGAAAAGACGAGGGAGCTGCTGGATAAGCTCGTGGTCTTGAAGCTAAATGGAGGTTTGGGAACTACCATGGGTTGCACTGGTCCTAAGTATGTCCTTTTAATAAATCGTCTTCCAATACGTTTCTTCATCTTTCCATTTTGTGTATCGCTAATTTTCATTCGTCATTTAGGATTGATTTCTTCTGTAAGGAGTGATGAACTGCTTGTTTCGTTCTATTGTATTGTTATGTTAAGCATCTGTTTTGCTAATCGCAACTGTGGGATCAGATCAACCTACTCCAATCATCCACTCTATAAGTTCGTCATTAGCTATTGAAGATTTGAATTGTGATTTGTTTTCTAATCTTATAAGTGCCTACATTGCTTGACCAATTGTTTAGATCTGTTTCACTAGTTGTTGTAATTTTATTTTATTTTATTTTACTCCCAAATTAATTTTAATTAGTTCATTTTAGTTCATTGGATTCAGTTTTAAAATCCTTTCCTTTCAGTAATGTCACCGATTTAATAACTGCTTCTACTGCAGAAAAAAAATATCTACCCAAGTCCGTATGTGATATGTTTGATTAATATTTACAATTAAATTGACTGACTTATAATATATGTGAGATTGCGAGTCGAAAGATTGTATAACATGCTACACGTAATTTTTATTTAAATCTCATCTTTAGTGCCGTTCTTGTGTAATATGTTGGTAAATGTTCCTGACATTTGGAGAACACGAGGGCCAAAATGTTTGCATGCTAATTTTAACACCTAAAATAGTTTGGCAGGTTGTTCACAGCCACCCGATTTTGTGACCTCAGTATGTTCTGAAAATATTTCAATGACAAACTAAAAATCTGTTGTCTGTATAGAGAGTATTATTTATGTCAAATGAAGTTAACCTGTGTTACTTGCTGATTGAGTAGGCAGCTTCTTGATTTCAATGTCTTTCTACACATCTGGCGAGTAAAAAAAAAACTCCAATTTTCTTCAATCACAGCATTAACTTTGTTAATGTGTACAATTTGTGTTACTTGGTTACGTAGTAAAACTTTTCATTTAGTCTTGTCTAATTGATTTCACGTCTGACATCCTAAATACTAACTTTCACCCTTCTGTTTCTTCTCTGCAGGTCTGTCATTGAAGTCCGCAATGGCCTGACCTTCCTGGACCTAATAGTCATGCAAATTGAGGTGCTTTCGATTTGTTTTCTCTCTTTTCTAAATTGTTTTTTCCCTTTTTTTTTGTGTGAACTCTGGTTTATTTAGCATTTATCTGTATGGATATTTTTCAGAACCTTAATTCCACGTACGGATGCAAAGTGCCTCTGGTTTTAATGAACTCATTTAACACTCATGATGATACTCTTAAGGTATGTATTTTGTAACAATCTTGTTTGTGCTATTCGACTGGTTGATCATTGTCTGATGCGTTCAATTTCACTGCACGCAGATCGTTGAAAAATACACTGATGCCAATGTTGAAATCCATACATTCAACCAGGTCTGTCAATTTGATATAACTCATATTTTAATTTTTATATTCATGAGTAAAACGTAGTACTAAATTGCTGAACTGGCTGTCATCGCTGTACGAGCCACAATCGTGGATATTTAATAAGATGCGATAGCCTGCTCAATGTCGTAGCTCGTTTTAATAACAGTCACAAGTTGCATTGGTCTAACATCGGCTTTACTATCCCTCTGTTGGGCAATTATTGGCCGGATCAGCTGTATTCTTTAAACATCAGCCTAATTTTTTAAATATCGCTATTTTTGTTAGCCCTTTATATAATATGCAGAAAGCTGAATCCTTTACGCAACAGCCAATACGTTGTTTGCAATGGCCGAATTTTGTTACCATGGTGTTGTCTCAGGTATCATGATGGGCTTGTGATAATTATTGATTGATTCTTCCCTCATCCACTTGAATTTCAGAGCCAGTACCCCCGTTTGGTGGTTGAAGATTTCTTGCCACTTCCATGTAAAGGTCAAACTGGCAAGGATGGGTGGTATGATATACTAATATTCATCTGATCTTTCTGATTTTATGTAGAGTATATAATGCAACATTGAATGCATTTGCTTGATTGTGTTTTCTGCGTAGTATGTCCAGATTTAGTTTCTGTTAACGGTTTTATTCCTTCTATCTGCATTGTTAGTATCACAAGGCGAGAAATAATTGGAATGGGGGAATAGATACGAACGGCGTTAGTCAATTGATTTAGGTTTAGCTAGCCTGAGCACATGAGAGAGAGAGAGAGTCTTAAAGAATACTCCTTCCATCCCCATCATTTGGTTTACTTTTTTTTTTTTTTAATATTCTTTCTAAGGGGTGTTTTAATCAAATGTAAACAAATGATTGGAACACAGAGAGTATAAGAAGTAGAAACTCCATCATTCCACATATATTCTTTTCCTCCACATAATTCTTTGCCTTATTTCCTTCAACGCTGTTAGACTCTTGTGGTTTTCAGTCACCTTTATATGTGGTCTATTGAGCGTTACTGTACTCTGGCTTTCACAAGGTTTTCATTTCTTCATTTTCGAGCCTTCTAACCGGGAACTTGCTTCATCTTTATGACACATTGTCAAACTACCTTTGCCAAATGTTGGCGCTCATATTATTTTCAATAGACACAACTCCTGCTTTCCCCTTTTCTCCTTGCTCACTCATTTCTCAGCAATCCATTTTGGTATGACACACAGCACTATCGACACACCGACTGTTCCATACCTGGAGGGATCAGTTACAATTTATTGTTATTAAAGCTTTTGTCAATTAGAATGGTTGGCAACTTTCTCCTGCTTACTGTAATTCTTCCTGTTGGAGACTTCCCAATCTTCACGTTGAACGTCTCTATTTCACATCTTAGTGTCAGCATTTTAATCTATGATCGTCTTATCAACATGAAGGTATCCTCCTGGCCATGGTGATGTGTTCCCTGCCTTCAAGAACAGTGGTAAACTTGACAATTTCTTGTCACAGGTAACTGTATTTTCCACATTCGTGAATCAGTTTGTATGAGTATACTTTGCCTGGAGAGTAGCAGTCACGAGGATACTAAAACAAGATACTATTAAACTTGGACAGGGAAAGGAGTACATTTTTGTGGCCAACTCTGACAACCTGGGGGCCATAGTTGATTTGAGTATCCTGCATCTGGCTTTGTGCTGTTAGTTTGAGGTTTTCAGTAGATATATGCTCACTTATTTACAGTGAAGCTGAATTATGACATATTATGTCTTATACTTTCTTGTTTAGACTTGGCTTCACTTACTAAGTTCCACTTTGTTTTGTGATATATAAATATATTCATTTTCCATAGAATACTTAAAGTTTCCTCCTTAATTTACTCCATAGAGATCTTACACCACTTGATCGAAAACAAGAACGAATACTGCATGGAGGTATGCTTTTGATCATGAAGATTCTTATAATGTTCCTTGTGATACACTTATACAAGCATGATCACTTTTTATTTGATGTTTTTTCCCATTTCAGGTTACACCCAAAACTTTAGCTGATGTCAAAGGGGGTACTCTTATTTCTTATGAAGGAAAAGTCCAGGTTTGTTCATGTGTTTTCTTTTGATTTATCGCTGTAGCTTTAAAGATCACTGTTCAGCTAAACCTTAGCTTGCACCTGTTTCCTATAGTATAATTCATTTCAGCATTGTCCTGCCCTTGGTATCTCCAGTTGTAGTAGTAGTAGATGCTGTTAATGAGGCTTCAACCTAGGACCTAGGTGGAGTAAAATGGTGCTGCCTCTCTGTCATACAACTCATATTAGAGAGGCTAACATTGTAGTTCCCGGTGTATATAAGAAATATACTAGGATATAAATTGGACCAATATGAATTAGGAATACATTAAGGTTGTAGTCTTGTTGATTAGTTATCTTGGATAATGATACACGAAGTATATAGTAGACTCCAACAGTTGCCTTGGATAATCTATACACGAAATGATTATCATCGACAACAAGAACTAAAAGCGTTGGAATGAAGAATTATGTGCCCAATAAATTCAATGCTATGTTCTTGAATAATTTGCTTCCTATTCTAGTACCTAAGGTTGATGGGTAATTGCCTTCTAGGATAAAAGAAATTACCTTTCTTCTGAGTGGTAGTTCAATACAGCATTATCGGATATATGTATGCAAAGATCGTTCCTGCTATGACATTAGCTGGCAAGTTGAACTGAAGAAGCGAATAAAATTAATTGGTAAGGAAGTTAGTGGTTGTGCTATTCAGAGATATCAACAGCTGGCTAGCTGAAAGGACTTTCCGCTATGTCATGACGTCTCCCTGTCTTCAACTAGAATTTGTGGAGGTGGAACTCCACAAGCTCATTCACTTATTTTGTGGGAAACACAGAGATTTAGAGAAATTTTGTGTGTATATACTATATAGATAATGTCACACTGAAGATCCCAATAGCACTGTGGCAATATGGCAACCCTAATTTTTTTGCTTGAACTCTTGAAGTTCTTGTGTAAAGTGTAAAACCATTTTAGTGTATAAGCATAAGATAGTACCCTTCCCTCAAAAAAAAAAATACAGTAGTACACAGTAATAAGTTGTCGTAGTTAGAAGAAACTGCTTTTATAGGGACATCTTAGTTAATTATTTAGCATATGGTTTTGCTCAAATACTCGTGTAAAAGCTTTCTCGCACAAGTATTTGTGATATTATTTGTGTTTTATCGTGTAATTTTCCAAAATATATAACATTATTATGTTATTCTCAGATGTAGCCAAAGATTTACTCAACTTTTTGACTTTTGTGTTTGATCAAGTAAAGAAAAATGGATTAGTACATTCCTTGTATAGTGAATTAGCGCTCGGTTAACATAATTTTCGTTATGCGTCATCTGAAAAATCCAGAGGGATAAGGCTATGCTAATTCGACCCCCTATACTGTCACACATGGGAGCCTTCAAGTGTTGGGCTAATATATTTGGTATTTCATTAATTCATTAATATGAAGCTGAAGGCGATTTAATTTCTCTTGCTGCAGCTGCTGGAAATTGCACAGGTTCCAGATGAGCATGTGAGAACTTATCGAAGCAACCTTGTTTAGCTCATCCCATTTTCATATATTGGATTTTGATCACTGTGTCTTTTATGATGTATAATATTACTTGCAATACCTTGTGTTTCAATCAGGTTGATGAATTCAAATCCATTGAGAAGTTCAAGATTTTTAACACCAACAACTTGTATGTTATTCATTTATGCAACTTGCAATTCTATGTGAATTTAGTTGGAAAAAGCAGGATTTACTCGTGAACTCGAAATGAAATGGTTTCAGGTGGGTGAACTTGAATGCAATTAAAAGGCTTGTTGAAAGTGATGCA
The DNA here is from genome assembly GCA_029255685.2 of Silene conica. Classification (NCBI taxonomy): domain Eukaryota; kingdom Viridiplantae; phylum Streptophyta; class Magnoliopsida; order Caryophyllales; family Caryophyllaceae; genus Silene; species Silene conica. Next base: position 26,546,960 of record CM055316.2, on the reverse strand, counting down.
TTGAAGATGGAAATCATTCCAAACCCTAAGGTATCATACCTACATAATTGGTAGTTATTGGTCATTCCCACTGTGGGCATGTTGCTTTAATTGATTTTGCTTTTAGGAAGTTGATGGCGTTAAAGTTCTTCAACTGGAAACTGCTGCTGGTGCTGCAATTAAGGTAACATACTTCCAATTGTGCTCTGTTTTCATGTACATTCCAATATAGGGTGTCACTTTAATGACATGATGTGAAATGCTGTGTATTATCTGTGGAACAGTTTTTTGATAATGCCATTGGCATCAATGTCCCAAGATCACGATTCCTTCCAGTGAAGGCAGCTTCAGATTTGCTCCTTGTCCAGGTGACTTTAGCTACAACGTAACCCGTTTTACTTAGTATGCTTATTTACGTGATTCTAATATCATCATTCTGAATTTACTGCAGTCTGATCTGTACACCGTTGTTGACGGCTTTGTAGTAAGGAACCCAGCTAGAACTAATCCTGCTAACCCAAACATTGAATTGGGTCCTGAATTCAAAAAGGTTCCAACTTTCCTTCAAGCATGTTTCTTTCTGTTGTAAGGTTAAAACTTTTCTTTTGATCACTTGACAAGCTCATCTCATGAACAGGTCAGCAACTTCTTGAGCCGATTCAAGTCGATTCCCAGTATCATTGAGCTCGACAATTTGAAAGTATCCGGAGATGTATGGTTTGGAGCTGGAGTAACTCTCAAGGTACATTTGATTTTAATAGTACCTCTTAACATTTATGTACCACATTTCCATTTATGGTAATTCATTACTTCATTAGATAGAAGAGGTGATTAAGAGTTCCATACCTTAATTATCTAGGTATTGTGTGATTGATGAGCTTTTTTCATGTGTAGCCTTCTATTTCCAGTCTAGTAGAAAAATGTCATTTTTCTGATCAGTGACAGCCTTTTCATACGAAGGTTATATAATCACATGTTCACAATATATGGGAATCCAATTCATGTGAAGTGTGAAATCCCTTGTGTCAACCAAACAACTTTTTGTAAAATCATGGGAACTTAACGGGAGAATTAAGTTCATTGGAAGTACAATTTCCTACAGGAAATTAATTCCTGGATGAACCAAACAGGCCTGTATATCTCATGCTCCAGTCAATGACCAAACATTGGCTCAGTATATGCACATCAGCACATCAATACATCAATACAACAATACAAATGCTATCCACTTATTTGTTTGCACTTATTAATATGTGAACCAATTATAGGCGCAATTTTCATTATGACTTGTTTAGATACTGTCAAATAAGGTAGCAAGCACTGACCCGCATGCTCTTACCATAGGCGGGATTGCGGGAAGTCTTTGGGTCAATTATAGGTGTAATGGATTGACAGTTGTTTTAGAGAGTGGGCTAACTAGGGACGACATTTCTGTGCATCCTTAGCAATCATTCGATGCAGTATTTGACTGCAATTTTTGTTAAGAGTCATCTCGAAGTAGTCTCTCTATGCTATTAAGCCAGAGATAATGATACATACTTTTTGCCGAATTTACTATCTTGGATTGAGACTTTTTCTCCCCATATGGCACATTTCTAATTTTGGTTTTGTTTTCATTCGGCTGCTGATGCTTATCCATGTAACAGGGCAACGTAACTATTGTAGCCAAATCGGGAGAGAAGTTGGAAATTCCTGATGCTGCTGTTTTAGCAGACAAGGTTTCACACTTTCACTAATGAAAAATTGATGTCTCTGAGCATCTGGTCGATTACTTGAGTGATTACTGACATGAGTTGTGTTGCCTTTTACAGCAGTAGAGCAATGGACTAGGAGAACAAATTTTGGAAGCTCAAAGATCATGATATATGATTGTCGAATTGCTCTGGCTTTTGTGTTTGGTATTTACGTGCTTTTAGAGATTACCAAGTATTTTATATGATATACGGGGGAACACCTCTGATGATAGATATTTGAGTTTGATGATCATTTTTGTTGAGTAACTGTTGCGAGAACTTGCCACAAAGCTTGACAATTTTAATAAATGAATTAGTTAATTACAGCATTGTCATTTTAGTTTTTTATGTAGTTTACTAGATTAAAACCCGGATAAGAGTTGCACGGGTATATGGAACAGTTTATTTAGTCACTGGAAAAGTCGAACCTACACTCTTTTGGGTGACAACGTTGGCTTCACTGCTGATAGATGAACCATCTCAACCAAAACCTTAAGGTGATGGTTGAGGCCCAACTATTATTAATATTCGTGTCGAACCACTAGACCCTGGGAGGGGAATGGTGAACCTTTTTGGGGAATGGCGCTAAAAGAGGGTTGTTATGGCTGTTGGGGAGGGAGATTGCCGGGCGAAATGGGTTGGCGTATCGTCAGTAACCGAAATATGGGATTTTGTCGGAGATATTCCGCTGTTAGGGGAGGTGTTGGTTACTGATGGAGGCATTTGGTGGTCTCGAGAGGAGTGATAGCAATGTGAATTGAAATATCCTCGTATTCAGGGATGAAAGAGGTATTATGATGGAGTAAGTAAAAGTATCCTTTGCATTGTGTCGTCTATAGTGATTTTTTACTTTTTATGTTTTTTTTTTTTTTTTTTTTAATTTATTAAAATTCTCATCGGATTCGGATATCCGGTTTTAAGAAAATTACGATCCATATCCGATTCAGTTTATTCGGAACAATACGGATCGGATATCCTATTAACTGATATCTATATATTTGGATTTTTATTTTCGGATTTCTGATCGGAGTCGGAAAAAAATTTGTATCGGATTTTTTTTTGCTTGTTGTTTCCTTATGGTTAGGAGTCTTTCTAGTTAGTATAAATAAGGAGTCATTGTATCCTTATTTATTCTATCCAAAAATTATTAACATACTTTTAAGTTTCCCTTTACAATTGTGTAAGCATCGGTACGACGCGTTTCGCTCCAACTCGTTAGTGTTTGACGCGTTTTCAAGCATTAGCACGAGTTATAATCAATAGGTCTTGATTAGCACGAATTGTAATTAATAGGTGTTGATTATAATTCACCGTTGGTTGAGCTATATGCATGCGTAGTTCAAGCAAATATCCTTTTGTTTTCTTTGTTTCGTTCCAATCAGATAAAACACCAAAGTTACAGGTTGTGGGTAAACAGTCCCCTGAGTTGTTCAGTTTCGTAATTTCGATGCAACCCCTGGGTTGTTGTTGTTGTTTCGGTTAGCATTTTTTTCCTCAAATTTTACGCAACGTAGGAATGAAAGATAGGGGATATGACTTAAAAAATACATGAAGCATGTTTAAGCCTAGAAGTAGTTTCGTCCAAAATCACGAAGCATGGACTTAACTTCGCTCCAAAACACTTAACAAATGAAGGTTCTCTCGCACTAAGCAAAGATGAGATGTCCAAGCTTGACTAATTCTTGAATTATTGAACTTTTAGTTCACATAGGTCATGGGTTATCTAGTAATACGCAGTCTGTTTGCATCGGTCATAACTCAAGCTATAGACCTTAAGTTTTCCAATGATACAAGAATCATTGGATTTGCATGCATGTTTATATCTTGAGAGGTAGAGCTTGGAAATTAGGCTTGCTATAATGACATTTTAGAAAGTTATGTAAAAACTTGCTTTCTTCTATTGAAGTGCATTCAATTATGAGCTTCTCCTTGGATTGTTTCCTTGACCTATCCTTCAACTGTGGCTGCAACCATCGTCATTTCACTACTTAAAAATTGTCAAATAAGGAAAGAGGTGTTGGGTCAATGCCTTGAATATGTTAGTCGACATCTGTTTACCATACTTATTAGTATTGAGCTAGGGTTCTGTCTTGGGCCTTATTAGGTCAAATATGTATTAGGTTTAGGGATGGCAGTGGGTCGGGTACCCAACCCAAACCCTAACGGGTCGGGTATGGCTCTGAATTTTTGAGACCCACTCGGGTATGGGTCTTATATAAAAAACTTCGGGCCGGGTCCGGGTCTTGGTCTTGGGACCCTACCCGACCCTTAGACCCTTATATTTATTAAAAAAAAGAAAAACAAAACAAAAAACACACGTACGAATGTCAATAACCCAAATAATACACACAAACAGATGACCCTTATTAGTTATCATTAGTATACTATACGCATATCCAAATAATCATTAAGAATAACGAAGAAATTGATGAAAATGATGAGTTTGGGTACGCTAAATGATACTATCCTCCGTTTTTATATAATGTACCCATTTGTTGAATATATGAGTGTAGTATTTTAATAAAATGGGTACATTATATAAAAATGGAGGAAGTATAATTTAGGGTCGGGTACGGGTAATAATCCAAATAACCAAGACTTTGTAATAGTTTAATCAAAAGTTTGTAATTTAATTCGAACTTTGGTACATTCTATTGAATGACTCGTTAAGAAAAATTGAACCCCAGGGTAGACCCTACCCGGACCAAGACCCATTAGGGTCGGGTATGGCTCCATTAATTTTAGACCCTTTAGGGTCTGGGTGGGGTATGGGTCTAAGGTTTTTTACTTCGGGTCGGGTCGGATCTTGCCGGACCCTACCCAGACCCTACCCATTGTCATCCCTAATTAGGTTAGAGAGTACTATATAAACTCTCTAACCTTCACCCTAACAGTTATGATTATCATACCGTCTGAAATCTGTAATCTGAAAACTGCTCGCACATAATAAAAATCTTGTTGGAAATAGGGACTTGTTAAGGGGAGTCCTTTTCTAACATTTGAAGTTTGCTTGTGTTTATATATCCTTCTATTACTACTCTTATCACTAGTGGGTCAAGAGAGCCTTTTGTAGAGGCTTTGCGAGGTGCTTAATTCAGCTCGCACACGCGTGCGCGTGCCCGAGCCCGAGCCCGATCCGGGTTTATATAGACTGCAAAATAAACCCACCTCTGCGAACTCAGAAACACACAACTACAATCTGCTCTCTCATAATCTCTCATCTTCTCTTCTCTCATTTTTGGGTAACTGTTTATATTCGTTCCAAGTCTCACAGTTCCGGGTGGGCGAAACTGCGTGGAGACTGTAGTGTTAACCTTGGGGAACTACCGGCACCAGCTGATCGCCACCTCGGTCATACCGGAGAAATAGTTTTCAAGGCAGTGGTTGTTGGGGCTTGTGTCCTTGACAATTAAGTACAATGACTTATTAAATCTCTTTAAGGATCACAAGGGCATACTTCAGTATTATTATCAGTTGATCCACGTTTATCAATAACGGTTGGCTTGCTAGATAAGTTTGACGTTATTGTCATACGGATGGCGGTGATCAACTGGTCCCTATACGTCACACCTATAGGACACGTTTGAGAGATGTGAAGGTATGAAAATACAGTCACATTTATGCCGGATATGACTAAACAGTTAGTCAGAGGTATTGACTATTAAATTAGTCAATGAGATGTTGAGATTATTATTTAATACGGATTAAATAATTTTAGCTAATACGGATTACATGTTTAATTCGTAAATTTAATATAAACAGTTATATTTAATTAAAGATTGTATTCGCGTATTAATATAAACAGTTATATTAATTTGGGTAATTATACAATATCGTAATTTTATCAGACCATTATTAATACATCGACTGCATTAATATCTGATAACATGTATGCGATTTATAAATAAAACCCGCGAATAACTTTTAGCTAAATGGGTCGAATCACGAATTAGAATAAGGTAAGAGTGGAAAGCCCACTCTTACCCTATTCAAGAATTTCGGCCGTGTACTACATAAGGAGGAGGACTCTCCTTATGTCAGAGGACTCTTGTTTCACTGTAAAACAAATCTCAAAGAAAATTAGGGTTTGAGAGCATTCTTCTCATCCCATAACCCAGATCTCACATCTAAAACTCAAAAAGGCTCTCCCTATATTGCAAGGCAGTTGGAGAGGATTTCTAGCACACGCGGCATCGTCTCAATCTAAGTCTTGGGTGCAAGTTATAGGAGGGAATTTGCTTTAATTCCTGTTCTTAGGCCTTTAGTCCTTGGCCTTTCGCGCAAGGACTAAAGGTTGTACTCTTTTTCATGTCTTTTTAATCTTATGACCATATTCACGACTGTAATTTTCATTATAATCCTGCAAGTTTAGGGCGAATACATGTTATATTCCCCACAAGTGGTATCAGAGCCTAAGGCCATGAAAATTTTACAATTGTGTTTTTTATAAGGTTTAAAAAATTTTGAAAAATCTGGACTTTCTGCCTTGACACTCGATCGAGTCTCTGTAGCACTCGATCGAGTGTCCCCGTACCAGGCCTCGTGCGTTAGTTTTTAGGGTTGTGATCGATCTTGTTTTCGATTCTTATTTGCATATTGTTAATTAATCGATATTTTTAGCAATATGTGAATCTTTTGTTGTTGTTTATTCATGATTTACACGTTTTAAATCAAAGGTATAAACTTATTTTGTTTTTAAAAGTGCAGCGTTTGCGTTTTAAACAGTCACTCGATCGAGCCATGCTGCACTCGATCGAGTGACACTGATACTCGATCGAGTGTCCCTGATGCTCGATCGAGTGTCCCTGTTTCAGGCTGTCTTTTCTCGAAAATAACTTGTCTTTTTATTTTCACATGGCCTAAAGTAATATACTGTATACGGAAATAGTATATTATTTTTGTGAAACGGTTCACCCTCGCATGATACATATTATTTTAAAACGGTTTAAGATAATGGATTATAAACTTGTTAAAATTAAAGTGGTTAAAACGGTATAATCACATAATTTTAATCCTAAAAGGTGGTTTGGTAAAAATTTGTTAATCATAATAACAGTATTATGTCATGAATGAATTTTAATTTTAGTTGATGCATTTTATTTATCGTCTTGTGAATGCCTTGAATGCTTTCAATAACGTATTTAATTTTTGCAAACGGTTGTAACTTAGTGTGGCCTTAGAAGATTGTGTCACCGTAATGATGGGACACAATTTTGCTTGTAATTTTGAGATCTTGTATCTCCGTTTTGGGTTTTTGCCATGTAATTACTTTTGTATTTAAATTAGAATGTAAATAGGGTTATATTTGTAATTTAAATTAGTAATTTTGTGAAGACCAAAGACGGAGACCGGATGCTCACTCCCGCTGCAAGGACCAAGATGGAACATCAAGACAAGCTTCTAGGGTCCAACGGTGGATTCCAAGTTGTTTTATGTTTATTTTGGTAGGATAGGTCACACTAGGACTTTTATTTACGTTTATTGCATTTATTTTATGCTTTCATCGATAATAGCTTGCATCATATTCCGCCTAAAACCAAACCACCTATAACATGCCTGAAAACTGACTCATGTAGAGGTTACGCGTTAGTTTTCTGTGACAATACAGATGTCACGTGTCACATGCAAAGCCATCACTTTATTTCATTCATTCACGCTTATGCTAGATTTTAGTTCACTTAAAATGAATAAATAAAAGTTGATGGGGTCTTCCTCGTATAACCAAAAATTGAGAATAGTCTTTATAAATCAGACTCCCATGAATCCCTTCTTCGTCGGTAGGCATAATATGACCCCTTCTACGTCGGGTAAGTGGGAACAGATGATTTATTTTATCTCAACATCATGGTCACTCGATACTATCGAGCGACTGAGATGGACTAATAGATAGGATTTACGGAAATCTATCGACCAAGAGTTCCAACAGTGGAATTAGCCAAGCTGTGGGCTTATCAATATACGGAAATTGAGTCTTGGGATCGTTTATATAATTCTTGAGGGAGATCAATTATATAAATGCATGAGTCTACGAGTTTAAATTCAATTTAATATAGACTTAAATCACAACAATAAGTTGCTTATATGGTTTTGTTTTATCTTCTTTTCAGTGTAGAACACGTTCAATTAAACTGCTGTATAACTAATGGCTGGTGAAGACCCAATGCCAAGTGCCAAGCTAGCACGTGAATCCTGGCTAAAAGCCTTCATGGACTCCATGAATCAGTCTACTAGACTGAGAAATGATGGGTCAAACTTCTCTGACTGGGAGGCAGCACTACGGAATGCTGCCATTGCTGACGGAAAGCTTAAGTATTTAACTGAGCCCATTCCGGCACACCCAGGAACTGGAGCTAGAGCTAACGAAGTTCGCGCTCATAGCGACTTCGTCATGGAAGCGGGTGCGATAAAAAACGTACTCATCTATGCAATGGAATCAAATTTGCAAAGACGCTTCATATCCCATGGTGCAAACAAGATTTTCACCACGCTCACTAACGAATTCTCGAAAGCTCCGAGAATCGTTTCTTATGAGCATACCTGTCGCTTCTTTGAGGCGAAACTCCACAAGGGCCAAGCTGTTAGCCCACAAATTCTCAACATGATTGAGAATATCGAGAAACTGGAGACCCTAAACTGCAAGATCAGTGACAACATAATCGTTGATCGAATGCTTCATTCGCTTCATGATGGGTTCGCCCTCTTTAGGGCCAACTACTACATGAACGACATGAAGAAGACTCCTCATGAGCTCCACTCCCTTCTCGTACAGACCGAGAAGGATCTGAAATTAAGTGGGAGCGTGAAGCAGGATGTTCTCATGATCTCCAGTAAGGGAAATGGTAAAGGGAAGGCTAAAGCTCAGGGCGACCTAGCAGTAGGTAAGCCCAGGTTCAAGAAACCAGGATTTACTAAGAGCGGGCCAGGTGAGTCGAGTAACTCACAGGGCAAGTCAAAGAGCAAGGATACTAGCATGGAATGCCACCACTGCCACAAGACTGGGCATTGGAGGCGCTCATGCCCCGTGTATCGCGAGGACATTAAAGCAGGCCGCGTTACTCCTGTTGGTATGTCTTCTTCTTCTTTTATTCACATGATTGAGATTAACCATGGAAGTTGCGGAACTTGGGTACTAGATACTGGTTGTGGTTCTCATCTATGTAATCATGTGCAGGGCCTCCGAAACCAAGAACCCCTCATCAAGGGTGAGGTTGACCTGCGTGTCGGGAATGGAGCACGTGTTGCTGCAGTCTCGAAGGGAACATACGTGATCCAACTTCCAAGTGGATTCGAGTTATTTTTATATAACTGTTATTATGTTCCTAGTTTGTCCAAAAACATTATTTCAGTTTCTGCACTTGACAAACTCGGTTTTTCATTTGTAATAGAGAATAATAGTTGTATTTTCTCCTTACACAATATGATTTATGGCAAGGCAGTTTCCATGAATGGAATTTATGTTTTAGATCAAACCACCGAGATATTACATGTGAATAACAAGAGATTAAAGGTAGGTGACAAAGATCAAACTTACCTATGGCATTGTCGTATGGGACACATAAATGAGAAACGCGTAAAACAGCTCATACAGAATGAAGCTATCTCGCCCTTTGATTTCGAATCATATGGCACGTGTGAATCATGTCTCATCGGTAAGATGACTCGTATTTCCTTCAAAGGTGTTGGAATGCGCGCTGCCGACCCATTAGGACTCATACATACGGATGTGTGTGGCCCTATGTCGATCAACGCACGAGAAGGCTATAGGTATTTCATCACTTTCACGGATGATTTGAGCAGATATGGCTATGTCTACTTAATGAAGCACAAAAGTGAATCCTTTGACAAGTTCAAAGAATACCAGAATCGGGTACAGAACCAACTTGGAAGAAAGATTAAAGCACTACGTTCTGATCGTGGTGGTGAGTATCTTTCACACGCGTTTGATCAACACCTTAAAGACTGTGGCATCGTTCTACAGTTAACTCCACCTGGAACACCACAATTAAATGGTGTGTCCGAACGGAGGAATCGAACTCTACTCGATATGGTTCGATCCATGATGAGTCACACCGTTGTGCCTGATTCATTGTGGGGCTATGCTCTTTTGTCAGCCGCTCTAATACTTAACCGAAATCCGTCTAAAGCTGTTGCCAAGACTCCATACGAATTATGGAAGGGAACGGTCCCTAACTTGTCCTTTATTCGGGTTTGGGGCTGCGAGGCTTATGTCAAGTGGAGACACGAGGATAAGCTCGGCCCGCGATCGGTCAAGACATACTTTATAGGCTATCCAAAGGGAACTTTTGGTCATTACTTCTACTCGCCAACCGAACAACGTGTTTTTGTTGCGGCTAGTGCGACGTTCTTAGAGAAAGAATTTCTCGAGAACAAGTCGAGTAATAGAACCTTCGAGTTATCGGAGGTTCAAGAACCAACTACCGAGCAACCATTGGAGGAAACAGTTCCTTCAACCGAGGCTGCGGTAGATATTCCTGAGGAACGAACCTAGGAGGTCGGGAAGAGTCTCTATTCCTCCGGACAGATACATTGGTATGGTCGAGGAACATGATATAGACGACGTCTTACTCCTAGAGGGTAATGAACCCACGACCTATGAAGGTGCCATGACCAGTTCTGACTCAAAGCTATGGCTAGAAGCCATGCAATCCGAAATGGACTCCATGTATGAGAACAACGTGTGGGATCTTGTGGACCTACCTGCAAAGGTACGTCCCCTTCAATGCAAATGGTTTTACAAGATAAAGCATGCCGTGGAAGGACAACAAGATATCCACAAGGCCAGACTAGTTGCTAAAGGTTTCACCCAAGTGCCAGGCTTGCACTACGATGAGATCTTTACACCCGTAGTCATGCTACGTTCCATTCGGATTATCTTAGCGATCGCCGCATTTCACGATTATGAAATATGGCAAATGGACGTTAAAACCACCTTCTTAAACGGTTATTTGGAGGAAGAGTTGTACATGGTACAACCTGAGGGTTTTATTGATCCAGCACATCCTAAGAAAGTTTGCAAGCTTAAGCGTTCCATCTATGGACTTAAGCAAGCATCGCGGAGTTGGAATCATCGCTTCGACCAAGTGATAAAAAAGAATGGGTTCATTCGATCAGTCGAGGAACCATGTCTCTATATCAAGTCGAGTGGGAGCAAGATTGTTTTCCTAGTACTGTATGTCGATGACATACTCTTGATTGGGAATGACATACCTCTCCTTTCTTCGGTTAAAGCATGGTTGAAAAACCATTTCCAGATGAAAGATCTGGGAGAGGCACAAAGAATTTTAGGCATCCGTATCTACAGGGATAGATCACGACGGATGTTGTCTCTCAGTCAGGAGTCTTATATAGATAAGATTCTAGAGAGATTCAGCATGACGAACTCCAAGAAAGGGTTCCTTCCTATGACTACTGGGCTTCACTTGAGCAAGTCTCAAGAAGCTAAGACATTGGAAGGTAAAGAGCGCATAAGTCGGATTCCTTATGCTTCGGCAATAGGATCGATCATGTATGCCATGATATGCACACGTCCAGACGTTGCATATGCATTGAGTATGACCAGTCGATTCCAAGCTCATCCAGGTGAACCACACTGGATGGCCGTGAAAAACATTCTTAAGTACCTACGGAGGACTAAAGATTGGGGATTGACTTACGGAGGCGACTCGACACTCTGCGCCACGAGTTACGCAGATGCTAGCTTCCAAACGGATCGAGATGACTCGAAATCTCAGTCTGGATTCGTTTTTACTCTTAATGGCGCTGCTGTCAGCTGGAAAAGTTCTAAACAGACTGTTACAACAGATTCTACGACTGAGTCCGAGTACTATGCCGCCTCGGAAGCAGCTAAGGAAGCAATATGGATGCGTCAATTCTTATAAGGACTCTCGGTAGTGCCTAGTTCGAATGACCCAATCACCGTTTCTTGTGACAATAAAGGTGCCATCTTCCAAGCTAAGGAGCATAAGTCTAGCAACAAGGCTAGACATGTACAACGGAAAGCTCATCTAATCAGAGATTACGTGGAGCAAAAGGAGATATTCATTGATAAGATAGCTACGGATGACAACATAGCTGATCCTCTCACAAAAGCATTACCACGTGATAGGCATGAAGGGCACATTCATTCCATGGGAATTAGATGTGTTCCTAAGTTGTAGTACTCTTTTATGAATTCATGTAATAATTCATTTTCTCGTGTACTCTATTCAACCTTATTGTTATGATATATAATGTTTTGTTTCTCATGTGGAATTGTACGCCAATTTTGAACACCACAAAGTGAACTGATTAACATTACATCGTTTTGGTCCTTGATTACCCACTTGAGCTGATAACTCAGGTAATCATTTTGTGACGTTGGTTGATGGTGGGTTCAACGAGCCATAAGTCACACGGCTGACTAACCAATCACAAAGGCGAGTTATACGGATATCTCGTAGGACACCCCGTGACAACGTTATGGAGTCCTAAATGTTTTATAACATTGGGTGCCAGGTCGTGGATAGGACCTCCATAGTGTTCCTTAGAGTCGAGTCTTTTGACTTTCAACTGTCTCTTGAGATTAAGGCAGATTTTAAGTAACTTTGGTTTCTTTCCCACGGTCATCGTAACAGGGGCCAAGAGGATTTTTTCTGGGTTATTTCATGCTGCGCGAAAATCGGCAGGATTCGAGTTGAGGGAAATATCCAAACCCTTATCAGGATTTTATCATTTCTCAGGGCCACTCGAGGAGTAGTAACTGAAATGCATGGTCATGCTTAAATACAGATTCGTTTTATCAGTTAAGTTACTCTCTAGTCGGGGAAACCACTCTTGATACAGATCGCTTGTGAGATACGACCTTTGCGAATGTAGATTTGCAAATTGTCTTACATTGAGTGGGAGAAATTTTAAAAGGATATGAGAATCGGTTATCGCACCTACACTTGTACGGACAAGTGGGAGTTTGTTGGAGATTGTGTCCTCCACATGTGGTTGATAACGTCATTGCACATACCCTTGTACGGACAAATGGGAGATTGTTGGGGCTGGTGTCCTTGACAATTAAGTACAATGACTTATTAAATCTCTTTAAGGATCACAAGGGCATACTTCAGTATTATTATCAGTTGATCCACGTTTATCAATAACGGTTGGCTTGCTAGATAAGTTTGACGTTATTGTCATACGGATGGCGGTGATCAACTGGTCCCTATACGTCACACCTATAGGACACGTTTGAGAGATGTGAAGGTATGAAAATACAGTCACATTTATGCCGGATATGACTAAACAGTTAGTCAGAGGTATTGACTATTAAATTAGTCAATGAGATGTTGAGATTATTATTTAATACGGATTAAATAATTTTAGCTAATACGGATTACATGTTTAATTCGTAAATTTAATATAAACAGTTATATTTAATTAAAGATTGTATTCGCGTATTAATATAAACAGTTATATTAATTTGGGTAATTATACAATATCGTAATTTTATCAGACCATTATTAATACATCGACTGCATTAATATATGATAACATGTATGCGATTTATAAATAAAACCCGCGAATAACTTTTAGCTAAATGGGTCGAATCACGAATTAGAATAAGGTAAGAGTGGAAAGCCCACTCTTACCCTATTCAAGAATTTCGGCCGTGTACTACATAAGGAGGAGGACTCTCCTTATGTCAGAGGACTCTTGTTTCACTATAAAACAAATCTCAAAGAAAATTAGGGTTTGAGAGCATTCTTCTCCCATAACCCAGATCTCACATCTAAAACTCAAAAAGGCTCTCCCTATATTGCAAGGCAGTTGGAGAGGATTTCTAGTATAGGAGAGAATTTGCTTTAATTCCTGTTCTTAGGCCTTTCGCGCAAGGACTAAAGGTTGTACTCTTTTTCATGTCTTTTTAATCTTATGACCATATTCACGACTGTAATTTTCATTATAATCCTGCACGTTTAGGGCGAATACATGTTATATTCCCCACAGTGGTCTCCTACCACGGCGCTACGAATTTCGGTTCTGTCTTTTCTCCCTCTCATTTATTTTCGGTCTCTGTTTACTGTTGTTACAACATTTTTACCAACAAATCTCTCTCTTCTGCCCTGTGGACGTAGCTAACACACCATTAGTGAACCACGTAAATCTGTGCGTTGCTTTCTTTAATGTTCTTTATTTGTTTTACTCGCATCCGTTACAACAAGAGGGAACAAAACGTAGTTAGCGTGAATAAGGAAAGTGAAAACTTTATTAGGTTGAATAGGTGGGAGTAGTTATTAAAACAAATTCGAAACAACATTTTAATCATCATATCATACAAAATTTAGAAACTTAAAACACAAGAGTAATGATAATCGGATTGCAGGCAGGGATTGAATCCCACCAGGCCACAGTAGAAGTTCCTTACTTTAGAAGCTTATATTCATAGTAGTTACAATATTGTTTTCCGGATTTTCACATAAGAGAGTATTTTTTTTTTTTTTTTGAGGGAACATATAAGAGAGTATTAGTTACAAAGGAGAAGCAAGCAAGTAGCAATGCCCCCACCACTCATTCTAACTACTACGTATTTTCCACCCTTTATGGACCCATGTCTCAAGGGTCACCATTAAAGTTGGAACATTCCAAGCCTCCAATAATAATAATAATAAAAAAAAGAAAAAATGAATTCCCTTTTGTTCACCTAAGATTGGAGAATAAATAAAGTATAATAATTCTATATTTCCATGCTTTGGTTATCCAATGTGAATAATGTGCATGATAAGAATGTAGGTAACAGGTTTTTGTTGAAGGTTAGAAGGAAGATTAGTAGTATAAGTTAATGAGGAGTGGATAGTTGAAAGGAAAAGTAAAGGGATGATTAATTAGTGTAAACATTTCCTTAGCTTAGTAAAATTGTTCTTCATTCAAGTATTGCATCCATTGGCCATCTCCGGCATCAGAGGGGGACGACGAAGATCCGTGAGCGTGAGTGAGTTTGGTTGAACACATTTGAATAGGGATTGTAATCTCGGACATGTCAATGAAATCATCGCATCTCCCATCGGAATATATCTCAAGGGTGGACGACTGGTCTTGATCACTTGATAATTGTGTTATATTAATTTCTGTTATTACATTTTCTTCACAAGTAGATGTTGGTGCCATTTTTGGGATTGTAGTTGGACTTTTCTTGAATACTCGACATAGTGCATATGCATCCTACACATGCATCAATATCAATATTTATATCAATATATAGAAATATCAATATCCCTAACAATGGTTTATTTTCATCAACAAACAATCGAGTAAGGCCGGAGTGAAGTACCTGGAAGCCAGAATTGACTTCGCATTCACGTTCGTCAAGCCGATATTCATGCATCACCCAGTCTGTTCGGTGACCATTAGGTGCTCTCCCTTGGTAGTAAACCAAGGTTTTCTTCATCCCAACTGCTCTCATTTCAGAGTTCACCTTTCGATCTTTGCCTGTTGATTTCCAATAACCTGCCTTTGTAGCCCGATTCGTCCTTGATCCGTTTGGGTACTTTCGATCTCTTGGGCTAAAATAATACCATTCCATATCATTGCTTGGCAATAATGATTTGCCTGCATTTGCAATTGCATTCATCATTCATTATTATTATTATTATTATTATTATTATTATTATTATTATTATTATGAGTCTTAATAAGTTCAATCTTAATTATTGATTAGTAATGTACCATTCAGATTATTTTCTTTTCACAAATTGTACGTGTGTAACAAACTTATTCATCCAACATATAGACAATATCCAAGTATGAGTTCATTAGGTGCGCACAACCACCTACTATGTATAGTACTGTAACTTTCCATACTTGATCGTCAATGACCACTAGGTAGTATTTTCAGACCTTTATCATGGAGTTTGATGATCTTTAGTGGTAATCTAATGAGATTATCTTTGCTTATTTACTATTCAACAATATTTGGGTAGCAAATATCCGCTTTCTTAACCAATTTTTTAAAGTTTGAGGTAGCCCCTTCACGAATCAAATACTTTTCTTGATTACCTTTACACAAGTATTTTTTTTATTGAGGGTTGCGCGCCCCAATCTGCGAGTTAGAAATCAAACTCCTACTCCTACTCCTACTCTTTAAATGAAGTATCTTGGACGTGTGACACAAATACACAATGAATCTTGATGAATATACAACCAATTATATAAGCGAGATTGTTAAGTTAGAAGACAATAAGAGGTTGAGTGGGACATAAGTAAGACATATATATGTGCATGGAAGAATCAAGAATGACGAAGCCTCATCAAGGAAGCAAAGCATAGAGACAGAATAAAACAAAGCCCTTACTTTTTTGCTGGACGTTGACCGTAATGTTAAACTAACTACTTCTAATCCTACATATATAATACATTCTTGCTAGAGTTGCTACTATACTCTGTCTGTGTCATAATCAAACTAATGCCTTTACCCTAACAAATATCATTATGTGTTTTAATTTACGTGTACACCTTTTTTTTTTCTCAAGTAACTCGTGACAAAATTTGTTTTAACTATTAGTAAATTAAAAATAATTCCCTTAAAAATTATTTTTTATATAATTTTTTTCTAAAATTACTCCTTTAAGATACACTTTTATCAAAAATTGTTTCAAAACTCCAACTTAGTGGGCATATTCCGTATGTTTTTGAACTTATTATCCATTATAATACTTTTCAAAGTATAAATTGCCTATGTTACAAACGGAATCAATTCATAAACTCGTAGGATAAGTCACTTAAATTAGAGTTTTGAAGCAATTTTTGATAAAAAAATACATCTTAAGGGATTAATTTTAGAAAAAAATTATATAAGAGAGTAATTTTAGAAAAAAATTATACAAGGTAATAATTTTAGAAAACTGAAGTTTAAAAGGGAATTATTATTAATTTATTCTTTAACTATCTATAACGTAATTTTGATAGACAGAGAACATAAGATGGATAATTTTTTTATTTATTTCGTATTGGTTATATAATATTCGACGAATCTCCAATCCCTTCTCTAATAACAATAACAATAATAATAATAATAATAATAAGCAAGATAGCCGACATAATGAGTGGGAGATTTTAGTGTAAATGCCGTAATTCTAGTGTGACGTTGAGAATAACCTCCGACCCATATATATGAGTTACACATAGGGATGTAATAAATTACCCCATAATTTATGAATTATGTGCAAATCATCCTTTTAAATTTCACTGGTAGTAAATTAGCCTTATAACTTTCCGAAAATGCGTTATTAAGCACAAATCAAGTTTTACACGATTTTTAACTAAAACCTATTGTTTTCTATTATGAAAACTATTATAAATATATTTCTTAAATATAATCAAATATAATATTTACATATTCAACAAAAAATGTGAAACAATCTTAGTCTAAACAAAAATTTGGTCGCATAACTTTTCTTTGAAGCATTATTAACAATTTTCAAATTAGAAACATCTTTAGCGAAACAAAAAAAAAAAAGATGTAAACATGATTTTTAATAAACAAGAATTTTAAGATTAAAATCAAATAAATAATTTTGATTTTCAATAATAGTAATTTTATTCTTAAAAATAAGATAAGTGGTTAATTGCAGTTTAAGAGAAACTTATGAGTTTGATTTGTTACATTTATAAGTCAAGAGACTTGATTGCATTTGTCTATAGTATCAAACTTATGAGAGTTATTTGCTATATTTCTCGTTACACATGTAAGAATTTCATATTGGAGAATTAGAGAAGAGAAAGTAACTATATAAAGCAAAGAGACTCTCTCTATTGAGAATTGATTAGGGTGAAACCCTCTAGACTTATGTTACGGAGTCTTTCTCCTTCTATTGAGTGTGCATAAGTCCCAATTTTGAATTTAAGACATGAATACGAAAATAAACAAGAAAAATGTTTGATAGTTGAAAGATACATTGAATTTGTAGGGTTTGTTGTATTAAAATGAGCATTTGAAACTATTCACATAACAAACAAACTCCCGCTTTTAATGATCTCAAGTAGTATTCATTTAACTTGAGCATTAGGCTCCTCCTTCCTTATGAATCAATCTTTGAAAAGAATCACTTAAATTATACACGACCAAATTAAATGTGATTGTCGATCTCATGCATGTATGCATAAATGCATGCATAAAATAGGCAGCTATGTAAAATCAACGATTGAATTTTTTGACAGTGTCGTCAACTTCCAGTCACTTATTTCACTCTTATTTACTTATGAGATAAATCGATATAATGGAACTAGCTAGTTTTACTTTATGCAATATACTCGGTACGTAAATCAAATATGTTTGGTGTGGTGGTTGCTCAACTCATCCCTTAACCATGAGGTCAGGGTTCGATCCCTTCCAATGGAAATGGAGCAACACTTTGGCCCGCCGTTTACTCCTTCGTGAGAGCACCCGCGACGAGAGGATTATAGGATTATACATTGTATGTGTAAAATTCTCAATCTTGTGGAGATCATCAAGCACTGCTTAGGTCTATCAAAATTTCCATTGTAGAAGTAAGATAAGTAGTTAATTATTGTGAAAAAAATCCCTTAATTAAGATTAACTACTGTCCCTTTAATTCAGGGGAAGTGAAAAATCATTGAATTACTATTTTGTAAGTTTGTTTGGTTGCCCAAAATGAAGGAACTTAGTTCTCCATGAATTACACTTTCCACCTGGGAAGTTGCTTACCCACCACTTTGGTAAGTTGTACTTCTCACATCTTTATTAGGCAACCAAGCGTATACTTTTTGCTATTTCCCAGAAATTTTATTTAGGAATTAAATTCAGGTGAATTTTATTTTGTCACATAATTAATTTCTCATATGAACTAAACAACCCCTAAGAACCAAAAATAATAATAATAATAATGGCGCCCAGCTAGTTTCGTGAGTGCCTACAAATTTGATGTAATTTTTCAATTATTATTTTAATAAAAGTTCCTATTAAAAAAAATAATAATAATAATAATAATAATAATAATAATAATAAAAATAAATCGAGTAAATGCAAAAACATACTTGGCAACTCCCATGGCTCGAATTGGTAGAGATCGATTTCCGGGATGATCTCCAAATCGATTTTATGACCGTTGATCTTCCTTCTTAGGTAGTACGCCACGAGCTCTTCGTCTGTGGGATGGAACCTAAAACCTGGAGGTAATGCAACTGGAGGCATTGCTCTCACATACACACTATAATTATATAACCCTCAATTACTAGTGTTATTTCTTTAGTTTGATTGGTTAAACTTAATTCACCACTTTCTTTAAGTAGCTAGAGGGACAACTTAGAAAAGTTAGTAAAGAGTGCTAGAGACGGAGGAAAGCTTATGATGACGATCATCGTCTATGATCTATCTATATTTATATATATATAATTACTATATGAGGTGAAAAAGAAACTAAAGCGATGGCAGCCAAAAGAAATGAAAAGATCTAAAGCATTCTTAGCAAGACAATTCACCCTCCTACAAATATTAGAATAATATACTCCCTCCAATTCACCCTAAACTTCTCCCTACCCCAAAACACAGATTTTAAGAAAAAGTATTAAACAAACAAAAAAAAATACAGTCTGACTTTTCTATAGGAAAGAGAAAGACAGATTAATTGTTGTTAAGCAAATAAGATTAACAACTAATGGTTCCCTCCAATTTTGCAAAATGTGGGACACAATTTCTGACCCAGAACTAATTATCAGTTCTGCAACTCTTCAAATTTCTGGATAATACCCAATAATTCTGAAAATTACATTTCTGATCTAAAATTACAAAGTTCATGAAAATAGAAAGTTCATAAAAATAAAAACTTCATAAAATTACAAAGTTCATCAAAATACAAAGTTCCTAAAATTACAAAGTTCATCAAATTACAACTATCGAACATTTTACTGGTAATTAAAAACGGAGAAGAAAATGTCGAACTTCAGATTTGCATGGGTTTTCTCAAGCTGATATTCCATCAAAATCAAGCTGTACAATAAAGAGGACACACAAATGGAGAGTTATCATGAAATTTGGCTCCAAAAATTAACCAAAGTTTCATATTTTGCGCCAAAATTTCAACATTTCAGCAAATCTGAAATATTTGCGCCAACATCTTTCACATTTACTGCAAGTTCAAATCTGGGCTTTATATATAGAGGGACTGTTTGTATGAGGAGTTCATATATGCAAAGTTCCAAAATCTAACAGAATCACATTAACTCAACCAACATTTAATACAATCCTCAGTAAAGTTCAATAATGGCCAAGAAAACAAGAAACATGACAAATTTGGAAAGAGCCAAAATAATTCAAATTTTACTTCAAAAATGTGTGGATGGTAAACCAGTTAGGGGTACAATGACAGAGGTTGCTCAGCAATATGGAGTCCAAAGGAAGACAATTATTACTGACTTGTGGAACATGGCAAGGCAGCAAAGGGATTCTGGGGTACTTATCAACGTGGACAGCAAGCTAAAGGGAAGGAAAGGTACAAATAAAATTGAGTTTGATGCAGCAAAGTTCAAAAGTATTGACTACAGACTCAGAACAACTCAGAAAAGGGTGGCAAAAGCTATGACAGTGAGTCAGTCAACAGTGTGTAGGTGGGTTAAATGCAAGATAATCAGAAGTCGCACAAATGCCATCAAACCAAGTTTAACAGAGAAAAATAAGCTTGCTAGGTTAATATTCTGTCTCTCTAAGCTCCATTATGATGCATTACTAAGTAAAATAATGTTCAATGATCAAAGTAATGTCGTTCATATAGATGAGAAATGGTTTTACATTACTAAGGATGGGCAAAGGTATTACCTATGTCAAACAGAACCAGAAGAAGAACCGTATAGAAATGTTCAATCAAAGTCTTACATAGGGAAAATAATGTTTATGTGTGCTGTTGCAAGACCACAGTATAATGCTAACAATGAAGTCATTTTTGATGGAAATTTAGGAATTTGGCCATTTGTGTCAATAGAACCAGCACAGAGAAATTCGAAGAATAGGACTGCAGGAACAATGGAGACTAAGCCCATTGAATCAATCACTAAACAGGTGGTCAAGACTATGATGCTCGAAAATGTGCTACCAGAGATCAAGAGAAAATGGCCAGCAAATGCAAGTAAAACAATCTCACTACTACGGAAAAAGCTTATTGCGACGCTTTTAAAACCCATATTGCAACGCTACATAGCGTCGGCAGGAGATATACCGACGCTTTAATATGCGCGGCATTTGCCCATGCCGCTACCCCCTAATGCGACGCTATTTTATTGTGTCGGTACAGCTAGAATATAGCGCCGCGAAAATTGACGCGCTATTTCTGTGCTATAGCTGTTCTTTGTACGCGCCGCTAGAGAACATCCGACGCTTTCAAAGCGCCTCATATAATATTGCGACTATCATGTATTATGCACAGCTATGCTTATGTTCAGGCGCTTTTTTGCGCCGCTAGAGAACATCCGACGCTTTCAAAGCGCCCCCATATAATACTGCGACTATCATGTATTATGCATCGTTGTGCTTATGTTCAGGCGCTTTTTTGCGCAGCTTTTGTATTAAAATCGACAAGCTTTTTGCGCCGCTTTTGTATTACAATCAACAATATTATTTATTACACCTGTGTTTCCTACTATATTACTTTCGAACAAACTTATTTCTTGCCACAATCGGAATTACACAATTTTTCTAGAAACAAACATATTTTAGCATTAAACAACCTTAATGTCAAATACATGTCTGAACCCCATAAAAATAAATGTATCTCAAATAAAAAATACTTCAAAATAATAACCAACTATCCAAAACAAATTTAGTTCTTTATTATTCGCAACCAAAAGTAGCAAGTGACTATTTGCGGCATCTTAGAAATTCATATTTTCGGTGCCGGATAAGCAATCCTTGCGATGAAGCTTGAGCTTGCCGATACATAAAGTAGCTTGAACATAAGATTACTGAAAATTCAAGTGAAACAATTATCATGATCAGATTATAAGTTGAAATATTACCATTATTGACAAAAGAAGGGACAAAATACTAATAAATTTAAAAGGAGAGAAAAGACATAACACGAAGTGAAGATGAGAACATCAAGAGATTAAAAAAAATATTACCTTACTATTAATCATCATGATCAGATTCTAGGCTAGACTCCCCTGAGCTAGATTCACTCGAGTCAAAATCACTTAAGGTAAAACCCACAGTATTCATCAACTTCCTTTTTATCTTGGTAATAGTGTTTCCTTGTCTTTTGATACGATTATCCATTGTTTCTATTTGGTCCTTTAGCTGACGAATCAGATACATGTTCGCCGTCTCCTCAGTTGTCGACATATTTAAGCCGTTGGAAAACTGTAAAGTTGAAGCCTCTACAAGATCTGATGGCTTAACGCCTAGCCCAAGACCTCGAACTCGACCATATTTATCTTTTCCCAATACTTGTGCAACAAGGTCATTATCTAAGCTCCCATCTAAGTGCTCTTGTTGTGCAGCAATTTCCTTAATTTGATCCTGTAGATATAATTGTACTAACGTAACGCAAATAAACATTTCCTTTAATAATTAAAATAAAGAAGTAAGACAAGACTTGTTGGGTTCATGCTGCACAAGACACTATAAAAAAGGCAATTTTCACCATAGCAATTGGTTCTAACGACATTCTCAATGCTGTCCAATGCTGTCCAATTTGACAGTACAGCTCAAGGTACAAATAACACATTTTGTTTCATAAAATCATCCCCTGCACCAACTTTATAACATAACGGAAAAGTGTCACTACTTCATACAGCGATTACAGAAATTAGGAGCAAGCAGGTTCATCATCATCGGGATTGGACCTTTGGGATACATACCATACATCCGAGCTACCAAGTTATTGTGGCTCGGAAAATGCTCTACACAGGTGAATGGCTTCATACAAGACTACAACACAAAATTGAAAAGACAGCTAGAATTGCTAAATAACGAGGTGGGACAGGAGGCCCTGTTTGTGTATGCCAACGCCTACAACATTTTCATGGACCTCATAACAAATTATCATCAATATGGTAAGTTGAAATATCTATCCCAAGTATGACTTTACTAATATGTAAAAGGTTTGTAACGAGGGCGACTACAGGATTTGTGAACGCCGAGGACCGATGTTGTGGTGGATACAAATCCCTAAATAGAATGATACAAATCCCTAAATGTGACAAGAGTTGAGATTGACACCGTGCTAAAACATAAAACAACAGGCAGTCGACATCACAAGTGCCTCTCGCTTTTGCAAGATGCTTATAACCAGAATAACTGGCCAGTTCTACCAGGCCAAGAGTACACTGTCTCTAAAGGATACTCATGGCTCACACCTGACTATACTCAAGTAGATTGGTATCATATTGTATGGAACAAATGGACAGTCCCTAAGCATGCTTTCATCACTTGGCTATACTACCAGAATGGGTTTAATACCAAAGGGAAACTATTCAATCTGAATATTTGCTCAGATAACAAATGCTGCATATGTGATCAGGCGGTAGAAGATGTTGCACACCCAGTTTTTAACTGTTTGTACAGCAGGAAACTGATACAGTTGCTGCAGGAATGGACAAGAGTTGCTCTGGATGTCAATAATAATCAGATTTAGAGAACTGATGGTAGATTCTCAAGGTTAAAAGTGGGCACACTGAATAATATTATCAATGCTGTTGTATACTACATTTGGATACATAGAAATAGCAGTAGAATGCAACTGAAACTTATTCGTCCAAGCCAATGCAGAAGTTGATTCAATTATGTGCAGTCTTATCTTTAACCTAAAAAAAATAAAAATAAAGAAAAGCTTCAGACAAATACCGTAACATTGGCTTCGTTCTTATGTTGATGACATTCTAGATATACTTCGGTCCTTGTTGGAGATCTTTGTAGTGATTTTTTCTAGATAAATCATAACTAACAAGTAGAAGAAACAAAATATAAAGATGTCAAACAAAATAAAATTAGAAGAAACAAAATTCAATTTTTTGTTAACTAATTAAACGAGAATAAATAGGTGTTTACCAAGTCCTCATAGATGCGTGCGTGACTCTTAGTGCCAGTGGTATGAATAGGCTTTGTCTTTGCCTTCTTATGTGAGAGCTTGCTATTTGCACTTCTTTTCTGCCATATCATAAAAAATACTCTTAATGCGACTGAAGACCAATTTCAAAAACAAAAGTTAATTACAAGGAAAAACGATCTCAAAAACAAAACTAAGCTAAAGCCTAGACTTGATTTTGCTAGGAATAATTCTCCTTGTCAAACATCAGCTGCGCTGCCATATAGAGCAGCCAAAGCAAACGCACTCACGAACGCCAATCTAGAAGACTAGCATTCCAGAACCATTCCAGATCTGCTATTAAACCAGACCTGCTGCAATTCCCAGACCACGAACAGAGCACTCTATATATAATATAATGAGCGTTTTCGCTACTTGTGAACCCATACGTTTTTGAAAGTATGAAAAGATGCCTTTATGCCATGCCTGCCCGTATGAAGATCAACGAAGAGACACAGACAAAGGGTCAAAACGTCTAAGAATGAATGTGCATAGCCAGAAACGCTTTCCTTAGGAAATTCTATGAAAGTCACAATGTTTTCAAACGAAAAGTGCAAGTTCGCAGAGCATTTTTCTAGTCATAGCAGGCAGAGCAGATGCTAACAGACTGCCCTCTGCCCTCAGCCTAGATCAGAAACCCTACACTGCCTACTACCTACAAAGCCGTTTACTGATATGCAGTCCCGTAACAGACCTGCACATCAACCTACTGCCCACACCTACAAAAATGGCATTAGTTAGCATTTTTGCTGCACCACTGCCAACCTCAGAAGCTAACAACAGACCCAAAATCGTTGCCGACACCCTTAACCTTACTAGCTTAGAAGCCAAACTTGCTGCTCAGTTTTAAGGACTACCTACTTCATTCACTCTGTCTAATATACGTATATGTATGCCACTTACTTAATGAATGAATAGACAGAATTGCAGGGTAAGAGGGTCAATATACGCAACCTTATCCATGTGTTAGCTACCCAAAGTGAAACTTGTATTGAAAATAACATTGAATGACAAAGTTCAAAGTAAAAAGAAGCATAACCAAACTAGTAAGTTATTTGCTTTATTCCAACATACTACAGAACTAAAGATTAATGAGTCCTTGGTTTTGAAGTCAGTACAAACTCAGGAAAAATAAAATTATAAGGTGATGGCCATACAACATACATGGAACTGAGAATTGTTACTGTGTGCCATTAGGTCACCTCTGAAAAATCATTCATCTATCAATGAAAAATGCAAGTTTGGATGGAAATCATAGACAAGTAGCTGGAGCACAAATGAAATAGTTCAAAATGTTACTTGGGTGTACATAAATGCATTCAAAAGAACAAGTACTTCCACAGAAAAACATGGGAGCATATCCTCAATCTATGTACAAACGTAAAACTTCATAACAGTTACATGACATACCTGTCCTTCGTCTGATCTCCAAAAGTTAACAATACTTATCCATTGATCGTTTACCACATCCGGTGGGACGTTATTCTGCAACTCTGTTATGTTTGCATCATCTGAATAATATTTTCCTTTTAAAAGACACTTAAAATCTCTCCATTTATGGCCTATTGACTTCAATATCCATTTCTCGAGTATCTTCGGATAGAGAAACCTTTTCTGCATATGCCAAATAGACAAGAAAAATGTATGTTAATAATAATAATATACATTTTCATAAATCTGAATTCGTGGAAAAAAGAAATTAAGTATAGAAATTAAGTATGTTAACCTACTGCAATCCCTATCTATAGAAATTAAGTATTTCACAAAAAGGATGCCCTCAGGATGTCAGTTCAAGTAAAGAAGCAATCTGCAAACAGACCTATCTGCAAACAGACCTATCTATAGATCATAAGACCCAGAAATTAATGGCGTCACCTATTTACGAACATAGACATTTTGCAAACAAGCTTTCAGCAGAGACCTAACCAGATTAGTAACCAGTGCAACCAGTGTCTACTAAATCACATGTAGGATGGCTAGTGGATACAGTTATACCAAGACTGCCAGATCCCCCTATACAGTTATACAGTAGACACACCTTGACTTGTTATCTATAGATCATAAGACCCAGAAATTAATAGTCTAGAGGTATCTAAGGATGGAATTGGTGAAGGACACATTCAAGCAGTGTACTGCTACAATCTGCACACCAGTACATTCAAGCAGTGTACTGCTACAATCTGCACACCAGAAATTAATAGTCCAGAGGTATCTAAGGATGGAATTGGTGAAGGACACATTCAAGCAGTTGTTGCTCATCTAATCTGCACAACAATAAAGAATTACCTAAACAGACCAATAATGGTACTAATACAAAGTTTTAAATCTCTTTTACCTGAACTTCGTTGAGAATCAAGGTCTGATTGTTTGCCTTATTACCCTTTTTCAAGTGATCCCATCGGGTATAACTTAATGAGCAAAGACCTCCCTTTCTAGCTATTGTCCCACAAAAATATCCTAGCGCCCCTCCTTCATCCCCTATAGGTTGGTTTGATTTGTTTATCTCAACAACTACTCGATTTCCTTCTGGTAAGTTCCATATATCTGCAAGAACAGTTTTCCCACGAGTTCTTTTTCCGTCGGGATCTACAAAATGATAAAATCACTTTAATATGAAATATCAATGTATCTACAAACTGTATTATAAAGTCAATGTTGATTTTACCTTGCATAACACAATCATATGTTCGTCCCTCATTTTCATGCTGAGTTGATTCTGAACTTTGATCTCTATTTTGACCTGAAGATCTGGAATCCTGAGTTGAGTTGTTCTCTCTTTGATCTGCTTGGCTGCTACTTTGTCTAGTAATCCGGAGATTCTTAGCCCTAGCCATTTTCCCTGTCAACTTTAAGCTTTGTCAATAATTATTTAGTTCGAATAAAAAAAGTTTCAGCACAAATTCAGAAAGCTAGCTACCACACAAAGACTTTCACAAATAAAAAACATGACTTAGTTTGAAGCTTAGTATTCAGAACATAATAGAACAACCAATATTTCATAAAAATTCTTAATAAATGAAAATCAAGTCTAGCAGCTACACATTATTTTCAGTCATATCAACCAAAGTTCCTTCGACACCGTGCCTAACCCAACTAAGGATTTTCAAGCGAGTTCGAATATAAGTTTTTCAGAAATGAAACATGATATGGATCAATTTCTTCATCCTCACTCAAATCATCGTCACCAATGTCGTTAACATGTTTCGGTTTCATCTTCAGAGCAACATACCATTCTGCATTAACTTGGTCTTGAATATAGAACACTTGCTCAGCTTGTGTGGCAAATATATATGGCTCATCTGTCAGGGTTTCGCCACTGTGTAGACGAGAGAAATTAACAAGTGTAAAACCATACTTATCTTGCTTTGTTCCTCTTCCAGAAGTTGTGTGTATCCACTCACATTTAAACATTATTGTAGAGTATCCTCCTAAATATTTCAATTTAATGATTTCTATTATCCTCCCATAGTAAGCAACATCTCCTAAGACCGGTCTTCTGTCACTAGCACTAGCGTAGCTTGACGTTTTTGCCACTACAACCACACCACTATTTTGGGTGCATTTATCATAACGTTTGGCTCTAAAACTAAAACCATTGACGTTATATCCTTGGTATTTAGAAACAACATCAAGTGGTCCACGAGCTAGCATACGAAGTTCCTCATTCAAACATTCTGGACCTTGTGACGCCTCTAATTTGGTAACCTGTTTTATCATGAAAAAATTAGTAACTCCTCTTATAATTCATATTATTATTATTTGACATAAGCCTCTATTATGCTTACATGTTCTCGGAACCATTCATGGAATGTTTCATGTTGAATTCGCTCAATTTCTTTCAAAGAAAGACGTCTTGGTCGACTACGACGCTTAAGTTCTGCTGCATGCACTCTTTAATAAAAACAAGTGTTAGTAACATGTTACCAATTACTATATAAAAATTAATAAAGATGACAACTAGTTAGCGTTAGATTCTTACTTTAGAAATTCTGTGACTTCTGAAGAATTGAAAAGGATATATCGACGTGCTTGTATTTTGTTCATTGTTGATATCTTGCCTGTAGTGGGTTTTCCTAGAGGTTTTCCAGCTTGAACGAAAATACTATTATCATGAAGAATACTTGTTGATTCCAAATTTTCATCACATCCTTCAAAATTTGAAGCTATGGGAAACTTTGAATCAAAGCCTTCAACGTAATGAGAGCAAAATATCATACATTCAAAGGCTAAGTGAGACTCCGCAATTGATCCTTCTGGATGCGCTTTATTAAAAACATAGGATTTGAGTTTGCCCAAATACCTCTCAATAAAATACATCCATCTATACCTAACGGGGCCATCAAGCTTTGCTTTAGTAGCTAGATGAACAACCAAGTGGACCATTACCGTAAAAAAGCTAGGAGGAAATATCATCTCTAAATGACACATTATTTGTGGTATAGAAGCTTCTAGTCGCACAATTTCATCTAAATGTATAACTTTACCACATAAATCTCTAAAATAGCCGCATAACTGGAATAAGACAGCTACCACCTCCGGTGTCAGCAACCCTCGCAATGCAACTGGCAAAATTTGTTGCATTAAAATATGATTGTCATGGCTTTTGAGGCCATGCAATTTATATTGTGTAAGGTTTACACACCTTGATATGTTTCCAGCATAATCATTGGGAACTTTAAGTTCATGGAGCAATTTACAAAATGCATGCTTCTCAGCACGAGACATTGTATACGGAGCTGGTGGTAAATAGTATCTTGATCCCCTTTCTTGTAGGTGAAGTTCCTTTCTTATTCCCATAACTTCCAAATCACGACGAGCTTTTAAGTTATCTTTAGATTTTCCTTCTAAATTCAATAATGTACCAATGACATTATCACACACATTTTTTTCAATGTGCATGACATCTAAATTGTGGCGAATTAAATGAGAATCCCAATAAGGTAGTCTAAAGAATTCGCTCTTCTTCTTCCATGTTTTAGAACCACCGAAGTCTTGAATAGCGTCAATTTGACGCACCACCTCAGCTCCAGAAGGTGTTGTAGGAGAAACATCAAGTTCTTCGCTTCCATTAAAAGCTTCTCTATTATAGCGAAAATCATGGTCCTCATCTAAAAATCGACGATGATCCATAAAACAAAACTTATGGCTATTATATAGCCACTTTGAATCTGTTTGGGAGTTGCAACAAGGACACGCGTTCTCACCATGTACACCCCAACCAGAGAGCATGCCATAACCTGGAAAATCGCTGATTGTCCACAATAAACCGGCATGTAAAGTAAAAGTTTCGTCTTTGGAAGCATCATACGTCTCAATGCCCTCGTCCCACAACTCAATTAACTCTTCAATAAGGGGTTGCAAATACACATCAATTTTATTCCCTGGACTACTAGGCCCCGAAATTAAGGTGGATAAAATAAGAGATGATGCTTTTAAACACATCCAAGGAGGAAAGTTGTATGGTACCAACACTACTGGCCAACAACTATAAGTTGAACTTAGCATTCCAAAAGGGTTAAATTCATCACTAGCTAAACCAAGTCTAACATTACGAGACTCTGCACCAAAATTAGGGTACCTAGAGTCAAAGTCTTGCCAAGCATAGGAATCAGCCGGATGTCTTAGAGCACCATCCTCTTTTATTCTTTCTTCAGCATGCCACCTCATATAAGCTGCCGTCTTTTTAGACATAAAAATTCGCTTAAGTCTCGGCTTTAATGGAAAATATCGTAAAACATTGGCAGAAATTCCTTTGTTCTTTTTTCGCCCGGATGATGTCACTTGTTCTATAACCCTTTTCCATCTTGAAGTCCCACAAGTTGAGCATGTATCATCACGTACTTTGTCTTTCCAATAAAGTTCGCAGTGTTTCGGGCAAGCATCAATTTTTGTGTAATCAAGGCCTAATTTACCAATAACCTTCTTTGCTTCAGCAAATGTTTTTGGTAAGTTTTCCCCGTTGGGAATTGCAAGTCGTAAAATTTCTAATAGGCTACTAATAGACTTATTACTATACTCCATTTATTAGTACTCTTTAAATGGAACAAAAGTACTAAAAATGATAACTTAGTCAATTCACACCCTGGCCACAACTCCTGATCAACATCTTTTAATAAATTGAAAAAGTTTTCAGCATCTTTACTTGGTCCAGTGGTTGCCATATTTGTGAGATGGGGAGAACCATTGAAACCAGACTCCTCATTTCTTTGTCTATATGCATCGTGAACTAACTGCTGCATATGAGTCAAAGGTGGAGTTGTTTCCATAGGTTCATCGACTAATGTGTGCTCCAATTGTTCTCCATGAAAAATCCAAGTGGAGTAGTTACACATTATTCCAGAACTAAGCAAATGTACATTAACTTCGTCTGGACTTAACAGCTTACTGTTTACGCACTTCCCACAAGGACAATATATTTTACCACTAGAAGAGGATATGTCACGGGTAGCATATCTTATGAAGTCACGAACTCCTAATCGTTATTGTTCACTTTCCCTACGACTAGCCAAATTTTCCTTGATAAAAATCAGATCCATCAAACTGAAAAATAACATCACATTGATGGTTAATGACTCAGAACAAGTATTTTAGCGGGGCAAAAAGATAATAGCTAATGCTCTTAATAGTATTGCGTCTAAACTTCAAATTGTTGTTACTGCAACATCATGTTTTCAGTAACAGATTAAATTGTTGTTACTGCAACATTATATTTTTCAGAACAAGAATTTTAGCGGGTCAAAAAAATGACTCTATGACCAGATAGATTTTGGGTGATGAATCAACAATTTCGCAAAGTATGTCATGTTACATTCAAAATTGGTTCAAATTGCAGTAAACAAAAGTAGCAACCATCATGATATTTATATGAAAATCAATAACTATAGATTATTGTCGATTGTAATACAAAAGCGGAGCAAAAAAAGCGGATAATTGCTACTATTAAGATCGATTGTCAATTATTGTCGATTGCATATTACTAGTAGTTCACAACAACACTTTAATCCCAATAATCAACAAGGAAAACAAAAAATTGGAGTATAAATAACAGTAAGAAAGGAAAACAATCAAAAATTGGAATGATAATCTTCAAATTTTAATACCTGAATATGCCAATTGAAGAAAGACGTCTTTGTCGTTCACTGCGATTGTCTTCAATTTCTGAAGAATTTCTGATGCAGCTTTCTATCCTATAAAAGCTAGCCTGATGAAGAAGAACCGAAGAAGGAGAGGCTTTAGCGGGTGAGTCAAGCACCAGTTCTTCAATTACAATGGGACCTTCGAAGTTTTGCCGTTCGTGTTTTTCGCGTTTGCAGGGATGGGTAGGTTTTTTATTTTTCAGAGTTTTACTAAAGAGGGGAGTTTCGCGCGTCGTTTTAGTGCGTATTTTTATTTTGTTTTGGGTTTAGTATGGTACTTTTGTGAGGCGCTTAATCATAGCGCTCCATATTTTAGCTTACTTAAACAAATTTTAGCAGTTTTTCTATAAGCGTCGGGAGATGAGCGCCTCTATATCCTATTTTTGTAGTAGTGTCTACATTCAGCAAGACAATGCCAGGCCACACATTCAAGACACAGATGCAGATTTCAGAGAGGCAGCAAGTAGTAATGGGTGGAACATTCACCTAGTTCAACAACCACCAAACAGCCCTGACCTAAATGTGTTGGATTTGGGGTTTTTCAGAGCAATTCAATCACTACAGACTCTGACCAACTCATACAAGCTGGATGAGCTTGTGGAAGCAGTAACAAACGCATTTCAGGAACTTGAAGTAGTGAAACTAAATTACGTGTTCATTACTTTGCAGGCATGTATGAATGAAGTCATAAAAAGGAGAGGTCACAACGACTATAAACTACCACACATGCACAAAAGTAAACTGGCAAGGGCAGGGACACTACCACAGTATTTGGAGGCAGAAAAAACCATGGTTAAAGATGGCAGTACTTATATTCAAAATGTGGACATGGTGGAAGTAATTAATGCAGGTGGTATGGAATGCTTGTCTGAATTGGTAAATTCAGTCATGAATGAGTCGCCATATGAAATTGACATGTGTAGTTAAGATGAAAATCAACTATGGTGGGTTGATGTACTCATTTTGCGGAACTTGAAATGACGAGTACATCAACCCACCATTAATTTTTTGAAGCATGCAGAATCAAAGCAAGATCAGGAAGCATGCAAGTTTATCTTTTGAAGCAAAAACAACACAAATCATCATGGCAAGACAACATGCAAGTACTTTTTGGAAGCAATACAACAGAAAACAACAAGGCAAGCCAGCAACAATAGGAGAATACAAGTGATTTTTTGAAGCTACATACGAGACAACAGCAACGCATGCCAACAACAGTATTTTTTGAAGTAATTTTTAGAAGCAATACACCAGAAAACATCAGAGACGACCAGATTCAAACCAAGATCAGGAAAATTGCAAGTTTTTGTGGCATAATTATTAATGGTGTTGTTTGTAGTGTTTTTGAACTTTGCAGTATTAAATGGAGATGATGTTGGTGTTGTTGTTTAATTCTCCAGATGGCATACAACTCAAGATTAAAATAGTGACTCATCAACTGGAAACTGATTGCAAACATTGCCTCATCATTTTTTTCGAAAATGGTGGCTGAATGCTTGCAACCAATTTTCATACCCTCATAAAAAATTCATCGGGTAGTTTATTTTACCCATTTTAAGCAATATCATCATTTGTTCAAGTAAAAAAAACAAAAAAAAGTTTAGAAAAAAATGAACCTTCAGAGATCTGAAAGAGCAAGTTTGAATAACGGAAAATACTTCGACATCTCCTCAATGAACCATCTCCTATGTTCAGGAGTTTGTTGCATGGCCAAAACCCTCTGCCGTCCCTCCTCTGCCACCACCAACCTCCTCTTTGCTTCAAGATCTAGCTCCGCCATCCTCGCATCAAACTGCATGAACTCAGGACAAGTCTCCGGCACATAACTATCTTCATCGGCAACAGTGTCAGGAACAAAGGAAGAATCATGAATAACAGGAACATCATCAACCTCTTCTTCAAAATCAACATAAGAATCATCGAAATAAGTATCCTCAACTACCAGATCTAAAAATGACGAATCATCTTCATCATTTTTTTTCTGAAAATCTGCCATTTTATGGTATTGTGAAATTTTAAAGGAGATAATTATGTAAGAGAGTCTCAGATTGAGTTAAGGGGTGAAGGATCTGAATTAAGAGACGAGATTAGTGGAGTTTTTGGAGGGAGGTAAAGGGTTTTAGAGAGAGAAAAAGAGATGTAAATATTGGAGAAGATGAAGATAGGGATGAACACGACAGTCAAAGCATAAGAACATTCCAGATATAGGAAAGAATGGGCGGGAGGGATTATTAGGGTTGCTGGTAATTGGGTTGGGTTTGGGGGGTATTAATTGGGTTGGGTAGTTTAGATTAGGATTAATGGTGTTGGGAGTGGTTAATTGGGTTTGGGTTTTGTCTAATTAGTGGGCCAAGGGAGTGACACTTTGTGTAAAAATCAGAATATAACAAGGGTGCTTTGGTCATTTGCTAGGCCAAAAACTTACCAAATAAGGAAAGAGGGAAGAAAACGTGACTATCGTAAAAAAGGAAAGAGGGAAGAATAGGCTGAATAAGAGGGAGTATATATATCATATATGTATATAAGGTAGTAAATGTAATGTGAAAGAATAAATACGTTCTCACTTCTCGTGTATGTGCTACTATATATCAATATCAAAATCACAAATTCTCTTTTGCGACGGCAATATTCGTCGTAAATTTCCAACGACCAAGTAAAACTCATTTGGAGACATAAAGACAAAGCTTTTGTGGATTTCTATGCATTTTTATTTTTGTTTTATATAAACAAGTGGGTCTACTTTACCCGTCGCAAGCTTGTAACGGATATAACCGTGGCAAGACAGACTTATTGTATCAAAATACTCAAATGCTTATATAAGCCGGTTTTGTTTTGACATTATTCAATATTGACAATATATCAATATCAAAATACCCAAATGCTTATATAAGCATTATTGACGTACTATATATCAATATCAATTTCCAAATACCCATATGCTTATATACCCAAGTTGGTAATGTGTTATTGAATATATTGATCATTCTATAAATACTTAGTAAAAACTTTGTTTTGATATTATTGACTATGTTTTTTCCGGCTTAATTCCAGTTTACTTTAGTCACCCTGAGTTCAGCTCAGCTTATTTCAGTTATCATTGCAAATTATTCTACAGTGTACCCTCTAGTTTTTAAGTTTTCTATGATGTACCCCTACATTTAAACTAAATTCTATGGTGTACCCTTAAACTCTATGCATTAGTCTATACAATGACCTTATTTATTGGCTTTGCTAGCTTAATTTGTTAATTTGTCTATTAAATCATCTATTTAACATTTCAATTAGTCGACAACCTACTCATTTACTTATTAGTTCGCCGAGTTACCATTAACCAACCAAATAGTATACAAATCTAACTCAATTTCATCAAATTGCTGTTAGAATTTCATGCTTCATGACATATGTTTTAATAGAAATTCATGCTTATTTAAAGTTATTTGTAATACTTTCTATATAGAATGATGATACCACATTAATGAGTGAAAATAAATGTCAAATTAGGACTTTTATAGTGATAGAGTTAATGGAGATTTGAAGGAGGTCATTACGGAGAATAAATAAGAAGTTTAAGGTTATACCATAGAAATTATAAAATGTAGGGGGTACAACATAGAAAACCGAAAAACATGGGGATACACCGTAGAGTATGTTTTAGTTAAGCTTATTTTATTTTAGTTCTACCTATTTCAGCTCAGTTCAGTTCAGTTCAGTTCCAATTTTTGGCAAAATTCGAGCAACAATATACAATTATACTTAGCAAGGAGTAGAATATGAAAGAATTTAGGGAGTGGTGAATGATTATAATTTTTAACATGTGAAAAGTTGTTACAGTAAGATATTATAAGTTTATAACTAGTGGTGGATTTAGGAAATTAGTGTTAAGGGAACAAAAAAAATGTTTTAACGCTTTATTTGCGCAAGTCTAAGGCAATATTTTTATTTTTATTTTTCAAAATTAGTTATTATACAAATAAAAAGAATGATAAAAATAATTAGCTTATGGATATCTTTGTTCAAAAGTAATGTTTTCACTAAAATACTTTAAATTTTTAATTTACGTAAAAATAATATTTTATTTTTAGAATATAACACAATTTAATACTTGATTTAATAAAAAATATAGGTGGTTCAATTGTTTAGATTGATACCATAATCATTTATAAGAAGTGTACATAACCAACAAAAGTATTACGGGGTGCAATTTTATGGTCTCTTTCCCTCATACATCTTTAATATGCTTTATACACTTTATCGTCGTCAATCACATAAATGTAGTTATGATGAAACGATTCTCGTTATCGTTTATGTGAAGCTCTCGTCTACAACTCTATTCTATAGACAAAAGTAATGAAACTAAAGATGATCCAAAAAATATAAAAGAGAGATCCCAAGCTTCAATTTTGTCCTTAGTAATTTATTTTAAAGGGGATTTACCAAAGCAATAATAGTTAGTTAAGCACATGCTATTATTCTACCATTTATTTTTATTATGATCAACTTTATTAAATTTGATCCATCACACTGATTCACTGCTAAAGAATAATTTTTTTGGCTTGACATTAGTGGATCTTTTTTTTTTGAAGGTGACATTAGTGGATCTTAATTCTTAAACAAGGATTGAGCAGTCGATGATGTAAAAAGCGGTCAAAATTATGTAATTATGAACAAGTTGATGTACTACGTGGTTTTTTTTTTTCTCTTTTTAAATTTTTTATGAAAGGTAAGTATTATATCAGGAACTTCAAATAACTGTATAAGAAAAAGACACTAGCCAATTACATAAAAAGATGATTTCTAAGCCAATTTAGGTCTGCTGCCTTGTGAATATTCGTTCCTTTGTCTCGTACTCTTGCTCTCACAGCGTCTATAATCTGGGCAGCAACTGTCCTTGGAACCATCAGTTTGTGTTCATGTTTGCTCGTATTGCGCATAGCCCATATGTGATAGAAGCAGCTCAACACTAATGCAACCTGAACAACCTGCTGAATGCCAGTAGCAGGGCTGTTAGTTCACCAGTGAAGCACATTCTGCTCCGGAAGATTACATTGCAGACTATGGCCAACTTCTTGCAACACCCGAGAGCTGTTGTAAAACCACTCGCGGCAGCGGAATGTAAACATAGAATTGCATGAAAAATGCGCGGATTTAAAACTTTTGACATGGTTAAAAATAACATGCGAGGTGAATTACGAACAAACATGCGAAAGAAATAAAACTTAAATAAGTATGAAATATAAGTACAACAAAACCCAACTGGGATAGCATATCCCGAGAGTATAACAAAACAATAAGGTAAAAGTCTAGCTACACGATAGGTAAATGTCATGTCGATGAATACATCGCTCGCTAGCTCTCAACGGAATCCCCATCCAAACAGCACAAACCTACATACATGAAAACATGTACGTCACAGTTAGTGGGGAGTGACTAGAGGTTCTCTCAGCCACTTATTGTCAAAGAAAACGTAACATATAAACATATTACACACATTCACATGCTCCAACATAAACGATAATTATGAGAAGCAAAAACATAAATCATCATGTGACTACTATAGATAACCAAGTATCATGCCGTGGGAAAATATCTGTATATATCCCAATACTTTATATGCATGATTATAACGAAATTATAATTTATGATTTATAGTCATAAACGACATACAAGATACAAGGATTGAGAACAAGAATCAACCTTTGGTCCTTGCAAGAGGCCTAAGAACAGATATCAATATAGATATTCTCCTAATTGTTGCACCCAAGATGCTCCGAGAAATACCCTTTCTTGAGCTAGAAACTGCAAAAATTACTGCTAATTTTGTGAATGATGAAAATAGAGAGAGGAGGGAGTATCACGGTTTGTCTCTTGGAACTTGTGGCGTGAGGTTAGTATATATAGTAGTAGGTATTGTTTGTTAATAACTATAACTCTTATACATAACCTTAACCAACTAGCAGAGTCTAGATAGGATTTATCAAATCCGTATTTGAGTATACTTAAACTGCTACACACTCAGAACTGACCGGGCACCACACCCATAATGACCGAACACCACTCCCCTCGGCTCAACCAATTTTATCAGTTTAAGATCGGGTTTTATCCTCTCTTGTGTATAATGTTTATTTTATTAATATTGTATATTTATAATTTACTAATTAAATATAACTGTTTATATTTAACTAAATTATTTAATCTTTATTAAATAATTACATTACACACACTAATTAAATGTAACATTTTACATTTAATTACGAATTAACATTTTAATTTGTCACAACTAATATTATTCAATCAGTATTAAATAAACGTATCATCATTACATTGACTAATCGTTTAGTCGTATAAGGTATCAATATGATTACATTTTCATAAAATCATATCTCTCAGATTACATCCTTTGGGTGTGACTCTTAGGGACCAGTTGATCACCGCCATCTGTATGACAATAACGTCAAACTTCTAGCAAGCCAATCGTTATCGATAAACGTTAATCAACTGATTATAATAAAAAGTATACCCTATAAACCTTTAGGAGATTTATGTTGGAGGAAGTGTCCTCGACAATAGTGTGTTGACGTAATTAAAACTCATTTGAATGAAACACAACTGGGAGTGTTACTCTTTTAAAGTCAACTGATCAACATTTATCGATAATGATTGGCTGTCTAGAGTTTGACATTATCGTCATATGATGGTGGTGATCAGTTGATCCCTTAAGGTCGTATCTTTAGGGAATTCCGTCTCAATGGAATAATTAATTAATATCGTATTGGATACAAATTAATTAATAACTAGAAATTTTGGAAATAATTTTATATGACGAATATTTTGTTATTGGATTATAATAATAATAGTCATGGTAATAAAATCGTTTTATTACTCGGTTTTATTTATTCGTTTGGGAAACGATTAAATTGAGAATGAACACGGTTAATCATAAAATTACAAAGAGTTGTAATTAAATTATGATATTACTTTTTTTTATACAATAATAATTTCGAATTATTAGTATAATTATTTAAATGTAATAAATTTGTAAATTATGGATTTTAATAGTTAAAATTGCATAATTAACAAATTGGGTCATGTGTTATGGAACATATGTAACATGTTACAAATTAACACAACTGACAAAGATAAAATGGGTCCATTTTAGACCTCATTTCAGCCGTGTAGTATTGAGCATGAATGATGGTTGTGTGTGTAAGAGTATAAAGAGGTTGAGTGTTATGCAAAAGAAATGTGTAAGGCATATTTAGAGCTTTTGTGTAAGAAAGAAAGAGCCATGCATTGGCCTTGAAAGGCTTGCTTGGCCGGCCTATTCAAGAGCTAGTGAGCTCTTGTTTGCTATATATATATCACTCAAAATACACACATATGATGCTAATTCTTTTGTAGTAGTTGTTGATGCTTGTTCATCCACATACTACAACTTCATTCATTCTCCCTACATTTTTCTAAGAAAATAAGTTTTATAGTAAAATTAATTATTTCCATACTAATAATATTAAGAGTAATATTATTATTATTTCTAGTTTACTAATTCAATTTTTCTAGTAACAAAAATTGTTTTAGTTTGAGATCGGGTCCTTGATACGCATCTTTTGGAGACGATTTTGCTTAGATCGTTTAAGGGTACTTCGGTTATTTGAAGACTCAAGTAATAGGTGATTATTGAGTATAAACCTTCTAAAACCAATGTAAGGACTATTACATCTTATGATATCATTATGCATGCATAAGATCTATTTAAGTTTTATGACCTAAACTTAAAGAAACAAAACTCACATTAGATTTGAGTATAAAATCAGGAACTTAGTTTCCAACAATTGGTATCAGAGCATTACGGTTGTTGCATGCATGATCGGATTCATGTTTTATGTTAAAATCGGTTTAACATACATATTTCGAAAATTTCGAAATTAATGTGTTTATTATGATAAATCACAAAATAATTTTGCATGTTAAAGTTTCTGTTTCTAAAATGGTTTTAGGACATAAAAATAATTTTATGGATTTTTATTGTTCATTTTCTATATTTATTTGTATTTTTTGTAGTTTAAATCGGTTTAAACAAACAATTAATGGGAAAAATAGCTAAAAATAGTTTCTGGCCGAGATTTTTTGATATGTTCTCACATGCATATTTAATATATTGTATATGATTTTTCGTAAGAAATGGAGTTAATATGCATGGATTATGAATTTTATGAGATAAATAGTCATAATATGAGCAAAAATGGGTATATATGGTTATATTTCGAATTTGACCTTAACAATTTTATGAGAAGTCACATGCAATATATAAAATACCTGTATAAATTTTCGGATTTATTGGACTTATTTTGCATGATTAATGATTTTTATAGTAAAAATCGAATTAATAGTGACTTAAATTCGACTTTAATAGTTATAGTTGGAATTTTGCCATAAAAACTTTACACAATGTCACATGCAATATTTACAGTATGTATGTAAGTTTTGGGAATTTATTCTCAAGTGATGCATGATTTATGATTTTAATGGTTAAAATCGGATAAATAGTGACTTATTGTGTTAAAAATAGTTAATCTTAATATTATGGCATGAAATTTTACCCATAGATGTCTTATATGATAGGAACATCAGATCTAAAAGTTGGATATCAAAAAGTTTCTGTTTTTATGATTATTAATTTTAATGAGTTAATTAGCTAATAATCGTAATTTATGAGTCGGAAAATAAAATTTTCGAGAATGGTCTGTATTTTTTGGTCATTTTCAGATTCTAATATGTATTTTAGGATGACTAAAAATTTATGGCAATTTATTTCAAGTTTTTATAATTTAAATCGGATTTTTAATCATAAAAACGGCTTTTATAGGATTTATTTAAGAAATAAACCAAAAACATTTGCAAAAGACCATTTTATTAATTTCTGAATTTTTAGAAAATTTCCAGAAAGTTTAAAATTTTTGAATTTAAAATTTCGAATTTTATTGACTCATTTGGCCATATTTTGTTTATTTTTCCCGAAAATACAAGTAATTTATGAATAATAATGCAAAATCAAGTTGGATCATGATCAAATATTAGTAGAGACTAAACATTGATTCCTAAAGTAAGTTAGGATGATTAACTTGGACATAAATTAGATTTATGTAATTTTGATGATTTTAATAGTTAAAATCACGCATATCCGTAAAAACCGTAAACAAATATGAGATATTTGCTCCCATAAGGCGATTTGGCATTAAAATTTGAGCATGTGCATACATATCTTATTTATTGCAATTTATTTAATATGAATGTCATATTTTGAATGTTATTTATATAATTTGGAATTATGTAATTTTCTTAGTATGGCCTTAGTTTTAATCAATATTACCCGTAATGAAAGGGAATATTGATTCGGTTGTAATTTATGTGACCTCGTATCACGGGTTTGTAATTTAAATTTTCAGTTTTACAATAGAATAGTTGTATTATTTTATTGTAATTCCGGAGATCCAAAAGACGGTGCCATACGGAAAGGAGTTCCGACAAGACGGTGTTTTCTTGGATGGCGTGCCAATGAAGTTCAAGGGACCATGGAGTTGGTTTCCGAATTTGTAATAGTTAAATAGTTTTTACTATTACTAGGAAGGCCATACTAGGATTTTATTGCTTTATTGCTTTTATTTTGCATTATTTATATGTTTGCATGCATAGCCAAATCGCCATAAACATGCATATTAGTTTAGATCGTTATAAACGACCGTGTCAATTATAATTATCGAGTTCACCAATTTAATTCGCTTAAAGGAGATAGATAATAAATTGACAAGACCTCTATATTAAACAAAACAATTGAGGATTAGCCTTGCCAAATAGTAGAACCCATGAGCTTCTATTTCGTGGGGTGGTGCTAGTCCAGTGGGCAGTACGAACCTCATTACGTAGGATAAGTGGGGCAATGGGGTGGATTCAGTCCAGTGGGCGGATCGCATCCCGATGCAATTGAAATTTGGTTTGTACTCAACGGAAGTGTAGAGGACCAGTGGTCAATGTGTTCCGGGCTAAGATGAATAAATAATGATTTGTCATCAACCAAGAGTTCTATGGTAGAACCGGTTTATTTTAACCCACCAAACCATATTGTTGGGTCGGAGTTCCAGTGGTTCACGATTTCGGTGGTATGGGTTTGGGTCTTGGAATCATTTATAAAATTGGATAGAGGTCATTTTATAGATGCTTTAACTTGTTAAAATATTTACAAGTTGAATCAAAATGATGAATGTTTGTTTTTTCCTTAATTTGTTGTTTTATAATTGTTCATTTTTTCTCCTATATAATATTATTCAATTGTAACCAATATCTCCGCTAAACATCTTATACTATATCGACAAATAGAATCTCTTTCTCCTCACTTAAAACCGTGTCTTTGGTTATGAACAAAGTCCATAGGAATTATTCTATTCCATAGAATTTGATAGGAAGGTCCTATGCAAACATAAGATTAACATCTTAAAATTCCTATTAAACCATTACGATTTCTTATAAAGAAACTTAAATAGAAGTGATTTTAATCAAAAAGTGTTGATTAAATCTTCTATTCATACATGGTTCTAAAGTCTTGTTGCTCAATTTAATAACTTATCGTCTAAAACTTAAGGGTTAAGAAACATGACGAAGTTGATATAAATTGGTAAATTAATTTAAGAAAATCATTGTAACCAATACCACCTCACTTCATAGACATTAACTCCTATGAGGAATTAATTTGGAATTAATTGTAGAAAAAGGTCTTCTTCAAGTAATAATTCCTGAAGTAAGTGGGAGCTATGAGAAGACCGAATCTTTCTTAAGTAGTTAAGAAGAGAACGAGGTTGAGAGAAAATCGTGTAAGACACGAAGTTAGAAACTACTCCAAATTGTAAAGTCTAAGGATGTTGGAAGTATGACTCCAACATATTTCTTAGGTAATACTTATGACATTGAATTTTCATTCTACATTATTTGTATATGAGTGCAAATTGGTGAATCATGTTAGTAATTCCATTTTCATGTGATTGAAGTATGATAAAAGGAATGACAAAACCCGCTAATCTAAATGGGTATTTAGAGGAGGATGTGTTAATAACACAATCCGAGGGTTCTTGTGAATCCTATCGTCCTAACATGAAGAAAATCGTATGACGATTTGTCAAGAATGATAAACGTAAATGGAACTAAAGTAGTTGCCACTTCATCTAATATGACATTTACATGTCATATTATGCTTAACCAAGTTTTGGATTTAGAGTAATACACAAATAATAGTTATTATGTACAATTATCTCTAAATATAATTTGAGTTTTGCATAAAAATTAAAAGTTTTACCATTACGCAATTGAAACAAATGTTGTACTCAATGTTACCATGAATTGGTTCATGGTTAAGCCATACGAATCAAGGTAATTATATTCCAAAACTAAGGTGGAAATGTCATATGTACCCTAAAACTCTAGTTGGTGCCCCAAAATTTTTCCATCATTACTCGATTGAAAGTCGCATTTGAGGTTAGGAATCTCATGGGTTATGCGAATCTTGCATTTAAAGCAAGTCATTCACCCTATAAACACTTTAAGGTGTGTAGGTGAGTGAAATTTCAAATCTTGAAAGATATTTTAATTCTTCGACTGAGGAAATTAATGCGCAAGAAATTCACGTTGAGAATGTTGTGCATTGGCTCAAGAAGATGTTCTTGGAATTAGATAATGATCTAATTAAGCCTAGTAATTTACACCAAATAGATTGTGATAAAGTATCACAAGTTTACTTTCGTAAGCACGTTTATAAAATGCGCGAAAAAGTAATATTGAATCACACGAGATATGATTAAATCTTTACAATTGAGTGGGAGTTTCTTTCTATTCCGATTTTGTCGAGCATTTATTTTTCCGCTATGTCATAAAGCATGGGCATACAAGTCATATGAGATATGAATAGGCAAGGTGCCTAAGTTGTAGCCTATTTCGAATGACAATTTTTCCTATATGATCATGAGAACAAAAGGTTTGTGGCTCATGATGCTGTCTATAAAGAAAGGAGGATTATTTCTTTTAGACAGAGTAGGAGAAATTATTATAGAGCCACAATTTCAGTATGATGCAATAGGAAAATGTTCTTCCTAGTTGAGATAAGTGGAAATTTCATTCGAAATTAAGTTGACGAGTGTAATGTTGTCTTCTTAGTGCAACGAACTTGTGACTTGTATAAATGCTTTATTTAGTTTCGACTCTACCTGAATCCGAAATAGCTCAGTTGATTGGTGGAAAGGGTTTCGCACGCAACAACGGATCTATATTAAAATCAGATCAAATAATGTTGTAGGATTTTAAAATCATCTACGATGAGTTTTTGAAAATCACAACTATCCTAAGAAAGGATGACAAGAGTTGAATTAGATAAATTGGTGGCAAAGAGTTTTCCACGCAATAACATGGCTTCGAGTTCAAATATTTGGACATGTTGGATTTTAAAAGTCATCGTGTATGAGCTTGGTAAAATCGCAACTATCCTAAAAGGGAAATGTCAAAAGGTTGAATTCCTTATTTTGATCATGTGATAAGCATTTTCTTGAAAGTCAAGAAGTTATGTTTATACATGAAGTTTAGTGGGAGTAAAGTTATGTCTCTAGTCTTACATGAATGTGACATGTTGATCATTATAAATGATAAAGATCATTATGAATGATAAAGACTTGTAAAAGGAATAAATACATCACTAGGATATCCTATTAATGGATATTAGCGTATAAGTACATATTCTTATGTCGATAAGAATAAGGGTAAGTTCAAATGTTTTGAACTATAGAAATTGAATCCACATGCTTCCATTGCAGGATCAATTCTTTACGCTAAGATGTATTACCATTATCAAACTTCGTATACTTGGAGTATGACGAAATGTTACAAATCGAATTGGAGAGAAATCTCTATGTGTAGCCATATAGTTCATCAAACACTACTGAATAAGTACTAAAAGGATGAAGCTAAATGTTTGGATATTTCATTGGTTTAATGTGCAAAGAGTTGCACAATACCATGTTCAGAACACATATGGATGGTTAGAGAACCATTTTGACTACAATCATAAAGGAAGAAATCTGTTAGAATTATTCTAGACAGTAGAACAATGAAGGTATTCAACAAATATGAGTACACTTATATCTATGAGATATAATAGAGGGAAGAGTTTCTCAGATACTGTGAAAACAGTGGGAGCTATTCTATTGTAAGAAAGCTTATGTCTAGATACGGATCAAGACACGTACTCGTAAGGTTAGCATAATGAGATTATGCATAACCAAGGGAAATTATAGTAAGGTTATGTGAAGCACAAAAGTTGTTAAGGCTTACTAACCAAAGGCCTTCTTATAGGCTTAA
This sequence comes from Silene conica, assembly GCA_029255685.2. Lineage (NCBI taxonomy): Eukaryota > Viridiplantae > Streptophyta > Magnoliopsida > Caryophyllales > Caryophyllaceae > Silene > Silene conica. The sequence goes on along the minus strand of CM055316.2, from coordinate 26,502,644 downwards.
CATGATAAATCATGTCATTTCAATTGAGTTGAGATGTAATACTATACAAGTATGAATTATAGATTATGTAGTAATTGATATGGCATCAATTTTACATATGTGATAATGCATTCATCATTTGAGTTATTTATAACTCACCCCAGGTCATGTCATATTCAAATGGGATGGTAAGACCATATTGAACCCCATTAAAGTGAATTGAATTATCATGACCTCGCCCCTAGTTGCTTAAGTGAGGTGACGTCTCAATGCAACAAGATGTGTGATGCGATTGATGGAGAGTTCAATTGCCATAGAGTCATACGGGATGACTAGTCGATCACCTAGGCATAGACATGTTAAGATACATTTACCGGGCTAATGACCGTAGATAGAGCTCTGGCGTACTCTTGTTAAAAGACTGCCTGGTCGTGGCGGGAGCATCTATCGTGTTTCACATGAGTCAGTTCTTGGACTAATGACTGTGCTCTGAGGTGGCATAGTTTTCAGATTGACTTTGATTTATGTCCTAACACCTTCGTAACTGGGGTTTATAAGGACATATTTTGGGTTATGATGGACTATGGCCAGCCGGAAGGAATAGGTCGATTAGGAATTGTCCACCCCTTGTCAGGGTTGAGAAATATCTCTAGGCCACTCGAGGAGAATAATAACTAGAAATGCGTGGCCACGCTCGGAAGGTATCTATGGTAGATAATTCCGGTCAGTAGTTATAACTCCAGATCGAGAAAAACCACTCTAGATTTAAATCAATTGCCGGCACGACCTGAGAGGACGCCGTGCATTGAGTGGGAGATAGTAATAGGGCAAGAGAATTGGTGACACACACTTGTCTCGGACAAGTGGGAGATTGTTGGAGGAAGTGTCCTCGACAATAGTGTGTTGACGTAATTAAAACTCATTTGAATGAAACACAACTGGGAGTGTTACTCTTTTAAAGTCAACTGATCAACATTTATCGATAATGATTAGCTGTCTAGAGTTTGACATTATCGTCATATGATGGTGGTGATCAGTTGATCCCTTAAGGTCATATCTTTAGGGAATTCCGTCTCAATGGAATAATTAATTAATATCGTATTGGATACAAATTAATTAATAACTAGAAATTTTGGAAATAATTTTATATGACGAATATTTTGTTATTGGATTATAATAATAATAGTCATGGTAATAAAATCGTTTTATTACTCGGTTTTATTTATTCGTTTGGGAAACGATTAAATTGAGAATGAACACGGTTAATCATAAAATTACAAAGAGTTGTAATTAAATTATGATATTACTTTTTTTTATACAATAATAATTTCGAATTATTAGTATAATTATTTAAATGTAATAAATTTGTAAATTATGGATTTTAATAGTTAAAATTGCATAATTAACAAATTGGGTCATGTGTTATGGAACATATGTAACATGTTACAAATTAACACAATTGACAAAGATAAAATGGGTCCATTTTAGACCTCATTTCAGCCGTGTAGTATTGAGCATGAATGATGGTTGTGTGTGTAAGAGTATAAAGAGGTTGAGTGTTATGCAAAAGAAATGTGTAAGGCATATTTAGAGCTTTTGTGTAAGAAAGAAAGAGCCATGCATTGGCCTTGAAAGGCTTGCTTGGTCGGCCTATTCAAGAGCTAGTGAGCTCTTGTTTGCTATATATATATCACTCAAAATACACACATATGATGCTAATTCTTTTGTAGTAGTTGTTGATGCTTGTTCATCCACATACTACAACTTCATTCATTCTCCCTACATTTTTCTAAGAAAATAAGTTTTCTAGTAAAATTAATTATTTCCATACTAATAATATTAAGAGTAATATTATTATTATTTCTAGTTTACTAATTCAATTTTTCTAGTAACAAAAATTGTTTTAGTTTGAGATCGGGTCCTTGATACGCATCTTTTGGAGACGATTTTGCTTAGATCGTTTAAGGGTATTTCGGTTATTTGAAGACTCAAGTAATAGGTGATTATTGAGTATAAACCTTCTAAAACCAATGTAAGGACTATTACATCTTATGATATCATCATGCATGTAAAACCCCTCGCGAAAACGGAAATATAAACACATAAAAGTACCAAAAATGCAGCGGAATTAAAACTTTTTAGAAGATAAAACAACATGCGAGAAGTCTTACGCTAAAACGTAAACTGAAACTGAAACCAAGATAGATAAGTAACGGTACTAAGTATCAAACTGAAACATAAAATAAATACATCAGCCGGGGATGGAACATCCCTACCGGCACCAAAACAAATGTAACAAACTACGAGTCCAGCTAAACGACATAAGGTAAGTCATGATGAACGGATCATCGCTCGCTAGCTCTCGTGAACCCCTGCTCCAACCAGCATGTACCTACATACATGAAAAACATGTACGCCACAATTAGTGGGGAGTGACTAGAGTTCTCCTAGCCACCTTTTGTGACAACACGTAACATATAAAACAATACAGAATACTCCAACATATAACAACATGTGAAGCATAAACAACTCATCATCTGATCTCTTGCTATCATGCGAAAACTCTGCACGGCTCTCAACTAACTTCATAAACAAATAGGAAGGAGAGCCGGTCTCCCTACTGGTTACCCAGTCGGGGGGTCTTTCAATCCAATTATTTATGAAACCGAACTAAGAGTCATCCAATGCCTTGGATGATTTAACCACAACTCACATAACGACAATAACATACTATGCATATCTGACACTGTACCATCATCAAGGCAAGCAGATATAAAACAACAAGTACAAAGGTTCAGAGGCGACATCTTAACGCATAACCTAGGTACTAAATAATTCAGCAAGTATAAAGGTTTAGAGGCGACATCTTAACGCATAACCTAAATACCAAGTTCACAATATCAAGCAAGGACTCAGAGGCGATAACTCAACGCATGGACCGGCTATCACCGAACATTAGACTCAGAGGCGAAAACTCAACGCATGGACTAATATTCAATTCACTATCACAAGTAAGGAACTCAGAGGCGAAAACTCAACGCATGTTCCCCTACCACATCACAAGATACTAGACTTAGAGGCGAAAACTCAACGCATGTTCTAGCACCAAACACCTGCACTCCGGGTAAGGTATGACAACCTGACTGCCCCGTCGTGCAGTTGCTCTACTCGTCAGACTCAGAGGCCAACTTAAGGCATGTCCTGACGCGATCACACATACATGTCTGGACTCAGAGGCGAAAACTCAACGCATGTCCCAGACACGACAAACAGACATGTATGGAACTCAGAGGCGAAAACTCAACGCATGTTCCCATACACGACAAACAACTCACGTATTAAGTTCAGAGGCCAGCTTAAGGCATAACTTAATACGCATCCAAATAACATCATTCAAGTCTGTGAACCACTCTATAGTTCTACTTTTAACTTCTAATCAACATTCGATCGACCTCGAGAACTAAGATGAGGGAGAGCCGGTTTCCCTTTCGGTTGCCCGACCGGGGGTCTCTATCCTTACCCTATTCCCGAACCCAATATAATGTTGCCCATCCTCTGGGGACCTCAAATACATGTCAAAGGTACACAAAACAAGTTTCAAGTAAAACCGATTAACCGTTTGAAAGTTACACTCAATTTACAAAATCCTCAAAATAGCCTACAGGGGTCCCCAGCCGGTCGGCAGGCAGCCGGTCGGCCGGCTGGTGACCACCCCAGCCTTTTCTCTCTTTTCTGAAACAATACACGAACTCCCAGCCGGTCGGCAGGCAGCCGGTCGGCCGGCTGGGAACTCAGCCTCCTAACATTTGAAATCTCGAATCAACAGTAACGCACTCCCAGCCGGCTGGCAGGCGGCCGGTCTGCCGGCTGGGAGACCTATTTCCTATGGTCTCAAGTCACGCATAAATAACAAAAATCTCAAGAAGCGCTCTCAGCCGGTCGACCGGCGGCCGGTCGGCCGACCGGCTCAGAGAGCCTGACGCCTAAAATCGCATTTTCCAGCCAATTCCAACTTCCATAATTCGACACCAAAACCATAAAATTCCTACAATTTGGGGTTTGCCGAACATCATGAATCACCCACTACTACTAATTATCAGCGAACAACACCAACAACAATCCTCAAACGATAAATTTCATGTATCCGTCTGAACATGTGAAAAACTTGAAATTAACATATGAGCATGTTTCAACATCAAAGGGCATGAATTTCTCACATAAGAACAATCCTATACATGTTACTAAGTCCATAAATCATCAACTCAACATAAATCAGAAACCATGACAAGATCAACAACAAAAGTGCTAATATTCACAAATAGGCCGAGTTTCTCATTATCGTCACCTCTTAAGCTTATCCGGCTAAAGATCTTCCTCGAGTATGAAGCTATCAACGTCCGGGTTGTCAAGTCCTTCACCTACAACACGGAAAAACCAGTTTAGGAACATAAAACGGATTTATGCAAAACAGGCTGAATTTTCGAAGTGATGGAATTGAGAAACCGAAGTGACGGATGACTTGGAAATTGAACGAGGATTCCGAAAATGTACTTACTTTTGTGATTTGAAGAACGGATGATGAAGAATTTCACAAAAGAAAGGAAGGTTTTATGGAGGTTTTGTGAGGAAAACAATGTCAGTGTTCTTATTTTTGAAGATGAGTAAATGTCGACATATGGGTTTATGAGGGTTTTAAGAGTTGCCCTTTCCGTTCAATGGAAACGGGTTGGAAAAACACAAACGGGTTTTTAAGGACGGACCTTATGTTTGCCAAGTTGTATTCGTCTTAAGGACTTGAGGTTTTTAAGACGGATCTGACTTATTTCATTAAAATTTCCGAATTAAATTATTAAAATACTATTTTATTACGTAAAATAAATTTAAAACGATTAAATTGGATTTTACGAAAATACGGGATGTTACAATCACCCCAACTTCAAAAAGTTTCGTCCTCGAAACTCGAACGGATATAAAACTATATACTATACCTCAATCGAATAAGAAGGGATGCGCAGCACGCATCGATGCCTCAGTCTCCCAAGTCTGCTCCTCGACCTCGCCGCAACGCCACAGAATCTTCACCAAGGGAACCACCTTGCTCCTAAGCTTCCTCTCCTGTCGGTCAAGGATCTTCACTGGACGCTCCTCAAAAGCAAGACTCGGCTCTAGGTTCTCGATCTCTCTAGGCAAAACATGACTCGGGTCACTAATGTATCTGCGGAGCTGGGAAACATGAAAAACGCTATGAACCTTGCCCAAACTAGGAGGCAAGTCCAAACGGTAAGCAGCAGCACCAATCCTCTTCACGACCTCAAAAGGTCCAATATACTTAGGGCTCAACTTGCCCTTAACTCCAAACCTCTTAACACCTTTCATCAGAGAAACTCTCAAGAAGACTCGGTCTCCCACCTCAAACTCTAATGGTCTACGGCGGACATCAGCATAGGATTTCTGCCGGTCCTGTGCGGCCTTCATCCTACCTCTGATAAGCTGAACCTGATCAATAGTAACAGCTAACTGGTCCGGTCCTAGGTCACGAACGTCACTGGCCTGGTCCCAACAAATCGGACTACGGCACTTCCTACCATAAAGAGCCTCGTACGGAGCCATACCAATGGACGCATGATAACTGTTGTTGTAAGAAAACTCTACCAACGGCAAACACTGCTCCCAAGAACTCTGAAAATCAAGGGCACAAGCACGGAGCAAATCCTCTAATGTTTGTATAGTCCTCTCGGACTGACCATCGGTCGCGGCATGAAAAGCAGTGCTCATCAACAAACGGCTACCCATAGCCTCCTGCAAAGCCTTCCATAACCTGGAACAAAATCTCGGATCACGATCTGAAACTATCTCCCTCGGGACACCATGATATCGGACTATCTCAGCAATATAAGCCCTAGCTAAACGATCCATATCCCATGTCTCTCTGATCGGCACGAATCTGGCACACTTAGTTAGACGATCAACAATAACCCAAATCGCATCTTTGCCTCCCACGGTCTTAGGCAAAGCAGTAACAAAATCCATAGATATGCACTCCCACTTCCACTGAGGAACGGGAAGCGGCTGTAGCAAACCACCAGGTCTCCTATGCTCTATCTTGACTTGTTGACAAGTCAAGCACCTACTAACATAATCCAAGATCTCCTTCTTCATACCAGGCCACCAAAACATAAGCCTCAAATCCTTGTGCATCTTCTCTCCTCCTGGATGAACGGAGTACGGTGACAAATGAGCCTCATCAAGAACCTTCTTCCTCAAATCTGGCACATCAGGAACATACATCCTACCACGGAACCTAAGGAAACCATCAGCATCAATCACCAACTCAGGTGCAACACCACTCGAAATCTTAGCCTCGAACTTCTTGAAATCGGCATCTGAAGGCAAACTCTGGCGAATCTCCCAATATAAAGACGACTCGGCAGTCATAGCAGCTAACCAATCAAAACCACTACCTACCATCTCTAACCTCAGCTTCCGGAACTCGGAACACAACTCATCGGGCAATACTCTCATGGCACTCATCGAGTGAGAAGTCTTGCGGCTAAGCGCATCTGCAACTACATTGGCCTTTCCCTCATGATATAACAACTCAATGTCGTAATCTTTCACCAACTCTAGCCAACGTCTCTGTCTCATGTTAAGGTCTTTCTGAGTAAAAATGTACTTAAGACTCTTGTGATCTGTGAAAATACGGCAATGGGATCCAATCAGGTAATGTCGCCACATCTTCAAAGCATGAATAACTGCAGCCAACTCCAAATCATGTGTCGGATAGTTCACCTCATGAACTCTCAACTGTCTAGATGAATAGGCTATCACCTTACCACTCTGCATCAGTACGCATCCAAGTCCTAACATCGAAGCATCACAATACACATCAAAGTCCACTCCGATCTCTGGCAAAGCTAACACGGGGGCGGAAGTCAATCTGGTCTTCAACTCCTGGAAAGAACTCTCACACTTGTCGGTCCACACAAATTTGGCTTCTTTCTTCAGCAACTGAGTCATCGGGCGAGCTAATCTAGAGAAATCCTCAACGAATCTACGATAATAACCAGCCAAACCCAAAAAGCTACGGATCTCTCCAACATCCTTGGGACTCTCCCAATCAACCACAGCCTCTATCTTCGCGGGATCTACCATCACACCCTCGCTGGATATCACATGTCCTAAAAAGGCAACCTTCGAGAGCCAAAATTCACACTTCGAAAACTTTGCGAACCACTTCTGTCTGCGCAGAATCCCTAGAATCAATCGAAGATGCTCAGCATGTTCCTCATCGGTCTTCGAATATATCAAGATGTCATCAATGAAAACCACAACACATGTGTCAAGATACTCACTGAAGGTACGGTTCATCTGATCCATAAAAATAGCCGGTGCATTAGTCAACCCAAATGGCATGACTACAAACTCAAAATGTCCATATCTGGTACGAAAAGCAGTCTTCGCAATGTCAGCCTCTCTCACTGGAATCTGATGATAACCCGATCGAAGATCAATCTTAGAAAACCTCGAAGCACCTCTCAACTGATCGAACAAATCATCTATCCTAGGCAAAGGATATCTATTCTTCACGGTCACTCGGTTCAGTTCTCTATAGTCAATGCACAGTCTCATGGAACCATCTTTCTTCTTAACGAACAAAACGGGAGCACCCCACGGAGAAGCACTAGGTCTAATGAAACCCTTCTCGATCATCTCTTCCAATTGCTGCTTCAACTCTTTCAACTCTGGCGGAGCCATACGGTAAGGAGCTTTAGAAATCGGTCCGGTACCTGGAACAAGCTCAATGGTAAACTCCACATCTCTCTCTGGCGGTATCCCTGGAAAGTCATCTGGGAACACATCCGGATACTCACGAACAATGGCTACATCTTCAAGCTTCGGTAGCGATGGTTTAGCAGCTGTAACAACACACAAGAAGGCTTGGCAACCCTTCCTAAGAAGATGAGAAGCTTTCATCGAAGAGATAACACGAACACCCCTTTGAGGGCGAGTTCCCCTATAGGAAACACGAACTCCTGAAGAACTCCTCAAGCAGATTTTCTGGTCGCGACACTCGAAACGAGCATGGTATCGCGATAACCAATCCATACCGAGGATAATGTCAAACTCCTCGAGAGGAAATCTCAGTAAGTCCGCTGGAAATGTGGCTTGACCAATAATAATAGGAACATCCCTATGGGACGAAGAGCAGGAAAACACGTCTCCAGATGGTAAGGAAATAGAAGTCTCCTCAACCAATGAAGACTCAAGAGCTAGACGGTTGGCGAACTGAGTCGATATAAATGACAAAGAAGCTCCAGTATCGAATAAAATAAGGCACTCAGCACCAAGAACAGAAAAGATACCGGCAACAATGTCTGGATGAGCCTCTGCCTCAGCCCTAGTCATCACGAAGATCTTCCCCTTCGGCTTTCCTCCTCTGGTCGCTGCAGCAGCAGTGGCAGCCTTGCCAAGAACAGTATCCTTCTCAGGACAATCAAAGGATCTATGCCCATATCCATTACAAGTATAACACTTATAGGCATTCTTGAAACAATCAAACCCTGGGTGAAGCGGTTTACCACAACGGCGGCAAACAGTAGAAGCAGTGTCGGTGTGAAATGTGGTTTTAGCAACCGGAGCAGAGAACCTCTCAAAACGCTTCTTCTGAGAAGAAGGCGAAGAAGTAGAAGGAACAAATGGTCTCTTCCCCTGGTAAACTGATCTCTGGTGAGGAGTCACACTAGAAGTAGCGGCACGGGTCTCAGCATCTATGGCACGAATGGAACTCTCGGCCCAAATAGCATCATCATACACCTCCACAAAAGAAGTAGTCACGACGAACCATACTCTCAATCCTCGGCCCTAGCTTCCCTCGGTTGAAATACACTCTCTCAGCCTCATCACGAACAAATCTCGATGCAAAGTGAGCTAACTGGTTGAACTTGTCAGTAAACTCCTGAACGGTCATCTTGCCTTGCTTCAAATCCATAAATTCTTTCAACCTCTGCGATCTCAACTCCTTGGGGTAGAACCTCGCCTCGAGCCTGTCTTTGAAAGCCTCCCAATCGAACATCGGGTCAAGAATAGCGGTAGGTCCAGTCAATGCCCACCAACGGTCAGCCTCCAATGTCAGGAAGTGAGCGGCTAAACGCACTCTATCCTCCCTAACGACTGAGTACAAGGTGAAGCTCTTTTCCATCTCTCTGAACCACTCTGTGAGGGCTACTGGGTCAGCCTCGCCTCCATAGGTCCTAACATGGCTTCTGGACATCTGAGAGGCAATCCAGGAAAAGCTACCCGGACGATTAGTCTCGCCACCCGGCGGTGGAGGAGGTGGAACATTCCCCGCTTGCTGTCTCTGAGTCTCAAGCAAATGCTGAATTACTTGCAGCACAATGTTATCAGCAGCTCTAGGTCTCACCATCCTTCAAAAGAGAAAACACGGATTAGCTTAGCAATTAGCAATCACAAATAGACTACAAAATAAGTCCTTAGATCTACCCATCTCTCATTCATTATTTGTTTATTTGGTCAAGTTAAGGTTGGGGGTCACATGAGTGCGTCGGGAGAAATAATGCTCTGATACCAACTGTAAAACCCCTCGCGAAAACGGAAATATAAACACATAAAAGTACCAAAAATGCAGCGGAATTAAAACTTTTTAGAAGATAAAACAACATGCGAGAAGTCTTACGCTAAAACGTAAACTGAAACTGAAACCAAGATAGATAAGTAACGGTACTAAGTATCAAACTGAAACATAAAATAAATACATCAGCCGGGGATGGAACATCCCTACCGGCACCAAAACAAATGTAACAAACTACGAGTCCAGCTAAACGACATAAGGTAAGTCATGATGAACGGATCATCGCTCGCTAGCTCTCGTGAACCCCTGCTCCAACCAGCATGTACCTACATACATGAAAAACATGTACGCCACAATTAGTGGGGAGTGACTAGAGTTCTCCTAGCCACCTTTTGTGACAACACGTAACATATAAAACAATACAGAATACTCCAACATATAACAACATGTGAAGCATAAACAACTCATCATCTGATCTCTTGCTATCATGCGAAAACTCTGCACGACTCTCAACTAACTTCATAAACAAATAGGAAGGAGAGCCGGTCTCCCTACTGGTTACCCAGTCGGGGGGTCTTTCAATCCAATTATTTATGAAACCGAACTAAGAGTCATCCAATGCCTTGGATGATTTAACCACAACTCACATAACGACAATAACATACTATGCATATCTGACACTGTACCATCATCAAGGCAAGCAGATATAAAACAACAAGTACAAAGGTTCAGAGGCGACATCTTAACGCATAACCTAGGTACTAAATAATTCAGCAAGTATAAAGGTTTAGAGGCGACATCTTAACGCATAACCTAAATACCAAGTTCACAATATCAAGCAAGGACTCAGAGGCGATAACTCAACGCATGGACCGGCTATCACCGAACATTAGACTCAGAGGCGAAAACTCAACGCATGGACTAACATTCAATTCACTATCACAAGTAAGGAACTCAGAGGCGAAAACTCAACGCATGTTCCCCTACCACATCACAAGATACTAGACTCAGAGACGAAAACTCAACGCATGTTCTAGCACCAAACACCTGCACTCCAGGTAAGGTATGACAACCTGACTGCCCCGTCGTGCAGTTGCTCTACTCGTCAGACTCAGAGGCCAACTTAAGGCATGTCCTGACGCGATCACACATACATGTCTGGACTCAGAGGCGAAAACTCAACGCATGTCCCAGACACGACAAACAGACATGTATGGAACTCAGAGGCGAAAACTCAACGCATGTTCCCATACACGACAAACAACTCACGTATTAAGTTCAGAGGCCAGCTTAAGGCATAACTTAATACGCATCCAAATAACATCATTCAAGTCTGTGAACCACTCTATAGTTCTACTTTTAACTTCTAATCAACATTCGATCGACCTCGAGAACTAAGATGAGGGAGAGCCGGTTTCCCTTTCGGTTGCCCGACCGGGGGTCTCTATCCTTACCCTATTCCCGAACCCAATATAATGTTGCCCATCCTCTGGGGACCTCAAATACATATCAAAGGTACACAAAACAAGTTTCAAGTAAAACCGATTAACCGTTTGAAAGTTACACTCAATTTACAAAATCCTCAAAATAGCCTACAGGGGTCCCCAGCCGGTCGGCAGGCAGCCGGTCGGCCGGCTGGTGACCACCCCAGCCTTTTCTCTCTTTTCTGAAACAATACACGAACTCCCAGCCGGTCGGCAGGCAGCCGGTCGGCCGGCTGGGAACTCAGCCTCCTAACATTTGAAATCTCGAATCAACAGTAACGCACTCCCAGCCGGCTGGCAGGCGGCCGGTCTGCCGGCTGGGAGACCTATTTCCTATGGTCTCAAGTCACGCATAAATCACAAAAATCTCAAGAAGCGCTCTCAGCCGGTCGACCGGCGGCCGGTCGGCCGACCGGCTCAGAGAGCCTGACGCCTAAAATCGCATTTTCCAGCCAATTCCAACTTCCATAATTCGACACCAAAACCATAAAATTCCTACAATTTGGGGTTTGCCCAACATCATGAATCACCGACTACTACTAATTATCAGCGAACAACACCAACAACAATCCTCAAACGATAAATTTCATGTATCCGTCTGAACATGTGAAAAACTTGAAATTAACATATGAGCATGTTTCAACATCAAAGGGCATGAATTTCTCACATAAGAACAATCCTATACATGTTACTAAGTCCATAAATCATCAACTCAACATAAATCAGAAACCATGACAAGATCAACAACAAAAGTGCTAATATTCACAAATAGGCCGAGTTTCTCATTATCGTCACCTCTTAAGCTTATCCGGCTAAAGATCTTCCTCGAGTATGAAGCTATCAACGTCCGGGTTGTCAAGTCCTTCACCTACAACACGGAAAAACCAGTTTAGGAACATAAAACGGATTTATGCAAAACAGGCTGAATTTTCGAAGTGATGGAATTGAGAAACCGAAGTGACGGATGACTTGGAAATTGAACGAGGATTCCGAAAATGTACTTAATTTTGTGATTTGAAGAACGGATGATGAAGAATTTCACAAAAGAAAGGAAGGTTTTATGGAGGTTTTGTGAGGAAAACAATGTCAGTGTTCTTATTTTTGAAGATGAGTAAATGTCGACATATGGGTTTATGAGGGTTTTAAGAGTTGTCCTTTCCGTTCAATGGAAACGGGTTGGAAAAACACAAACGGGTTTTTAAGGACGGACCTTATGTTTGCCAAGTTGTATTCGTCTTAAGGACTTGAGGTTCTTAAGACGGATCTGACTTATTTCATTAAAATTTCCGAATTAAATTATTAAAATACTATTTTATTACGTAAGATAAATTTAAAACGATTAAATTGGATTTTACGAAAATACGGGATGTTACAATGCATGCATAAGATCTATTTAAGTTTTATGACCTAAACTTAAAGAAACAAAACTCACATTAGATTTGAGTATAAAATCAGGAACTTAGTTTCCAACAATTTATTTATGTTGTCGCACTAACTACGGAGGACACTGGCTCCAACAATCTCCCATTTGTCCGTACAAGTATATGTGTGATAACCGATTCTCAATATCCATAAATTTCTCCCACTCAATGTAAAATAATTTGCAAATTTGTATTCACAAAGGTTGTATTTTACAAGGGATCAAGATCAAGAGTGTTTTTCCCGACTAGAGAGTAACTCAACTGATAACGAATCATTATTCGAGCATGGCCATGCATTTCAGTTGCAACTTCTCGACCGGCCTTAAGAAATAAGGAAACCCGATAAAGGTTGGATATTTTCCTCAACTCGAATCTTGCAGATAGAAGCGCAGTTTGAAATGACCCAAAACAAATCTGCTTAGCTCCAGTTACGGTCGACTATTGAGAAAGAAATCAAAGTCACCCAAAACTGCCCTTTATCTCAAGAAACAATCGATGGTCAAAAGAATCGACTCTAGGAACACTATGGACGTCCTATCCACGACCTGACACTGAATGTTCTGAAACAATTTGGTCTCCTTTGCGTTGTCACAAAATGTCCTACGAGTTATCGTTATAATCTCGAAATTGTGATCGATCAGTCAATATTTTAACTTATGGCTCGTTAAACCCACCATCAATCGACGTCACAAAATAATTGCCCGAGTTATCAGCTCGTGTGGGCTATTACGGACCAGAATAAATATAATGTAATTGATGCGTGCTTATTTTATATACTTTTTGGCATCATTTAGCACACATTTCTATGCATTTTCACGTACTTTACGTGCTGTTTTGCCCCTTTTTCTTCTATTGGTGTATTTTCTGTTGTTTTGCAGGAATTATGCAAAAGTTGAAGAAACCGAGCTTTTCTCGTCCAAAGTAGGCCCTTTTTAGAAGACGGAACAAGTCGAGGAGTCCCATAACCCCAAATGTGCAGTATTGAGCTTAAATGAACGGTAACCAAGGCAAGGACGAATGACAAAAGCAAAAAGAATCGAAAAAGAAGCAAGTTGTCTGTCAGTTACTCGATCTAGCAAACACCGGAGCTCGATCGAGTGGATGCAGGAGGAGAAAGCCTCGATCGAAGTACTGGATACTCGATCGAGGAGTCTGCAGGAAGGACCAAGTCCTCGAGGATCTCAAGGTTACTCGATCGAGCAGATGCCTGCTCGAAGTTACTCGATCGAGTACATTCTGAAGAACAACTACTCGATCGAGTGGTTCAGTCACTCGATCGAGCAACTCACTTACTGTACCGGATATGCATTTTCTCGTTTTAGGTTTAGTGATTAAGGAGTTAACCTAATCCCTATTTGAGGATTAGGTTAGCAAACTAATCACTATTTTCAGTTTTTCATCCCTTCATCCTTAGTCAGACACTTTTACCTTTTAGAATTTTCCTTTATCATTTTCAGATCTAAGCACTTTTCATTTTAGTTTTTACATTTCTCAAACATTTAGTTTCTAGTTCAAGCACTTGGATTCCGTTCAACCTTACCGCAGTAACTGTAATTTCTTTCTCTACCTTTGTTCGTTGTTATATTATTCATTTTATGTTTCCTAGTATTTTGTCTTCATTAATCATGTTTAATTTCTTTGTTATTGTTATTGTTAGTTTAGATCCCACAACTATGCGTAGCTAATTTCTATAATATGTTAGGATGAAGGGACTCACGGTAGTAATGTCGTAAGATTTGTATGTTAGTCGTTTTTGCGACCAAGTTCACCCAAAAACAATTTAATTATGAAACTAGTCAAATGAGTGCACGTAGGAGACCAGTTTACCTAGTAAAACCTTACCTGGATCGAAATATTGGTAGGTATGCTTGTTTAGGATGATTTATGTAACCTATCTAGATCGAAATATTGATAGGGGAGCCCAGGGTGATTTTAGACCGAAAGGATATTAGTCGTTCCCACTTTGTTTATATTTCGACTGACCTAGTTTTGTTATGTGACATGCATTACCGCGACAACCTGAATCCTGACATATTCCCTTTTTATTGATTGAACTCATCTTTGTTTTGTTTGTTTTATTTTCTTTTAAGTTTGTTTTAGCTACAATCTCAACAACAAAACCCCCCAATTCGTGACTTATAGACTGACCTTTCTCTTACAACCGTGTCTCCCTGTGGAATTCGACCCTACTTCCATTAGCTTCTAGTTAGTAGACCTAGGTTTATCTCTGATACTAAACGACGGTATCAAATTTTGGCGTCGTTGCCGGGGAGGAAATAGGTTTAAAGTTTTTGTGTTAGTTTATTGTTTGGTTGTCTTAAGGAATTTCTTTTTAATTCCTTAAGACTGTTCTTATTCTTTTTCTCAGTGTTGTGTATGCCCAGGTCTTCCAGGTACGAATTAGTTGCCTCTAATCCGGACCCCGAAAGAACTTTCCTGCGCCGCAGAAGAGAAAGAAAGAGAACGAGTCAGGAAGAAGTCTTGATTACTCCTGACCCATTTACTGCTGAACCAGTCAACCAAATCACTAAAATGCCGAATATCGCAAGCCATTCCGAGCCTAAGGCTGACTCTATTCCGAAGGGGTTCACTCTTTTAGTCGATCAAGCTGGCAATACATTTGACATTCGACCTTCTTATATCAACTTGGTCGAGAGGAATATGTATCGGGGCATAGCAGGAGAGGACCCGAGGAAGCATATGGAGATATTCACTGACTACTGCTCCACTATCCCGACGTCTGCGACGGTCACTCAAGATAAGATTAAGGAAGTCCTTTTTCCTTTTTCCTTATCCGATGAGGCTAGGGAGTGGTACCGTGATCTGAATCGGGAGGTTGCTGAAATAACTGATTGGAAATCTTTGGCTCTAGCTTCTATAAGAAGTACTACCCGCCTTAGAAGACGAATGCCCTCCGTTCCCAAATTACTAATTTC
Organism: Silene conica; assembly: GCA_029255685.2. Taxonomy (NCBI): domain Eukaryota; kingdom Viridiplantae; phylum Streptophyta; class Magnoliopsida; order Caryophyllales; family Caryophyllaceae; genus Silene; species Silene conica. The sequence continues at coordinate 26,487,235 of CM055316.2, read as the reverse complement.
AAACAATTTGGGACGGAAAACCTGCATGAAGCTTGGACTAGGTTCAAGAAGATAGTGAGGGCATGTCCTCATCATGGTTTCCAACCATGGTTCATCAGCAACCAGTTTTACAATGGATTGTTTGATGGCCACCGAGCCATCCTGGATGCTGCTGCGAAGGGACGGTTCCAAAAGGAGACCGATGATGATAAGGGCTGGGGGATCATCGAAGAGATGGCTAATCATTGTGCGAAGTATGGGAACCCAAGGTCCGTGACTAGAAAGGTGGCCGAGATAAATACTGAGGGTATGGAGGCTAAGCTGGATAAATTGGCTGCGAGGTTTGACCTTTGGGACAAACAGCAGGAGGGTAGTCAACAGACGGTTCACCTATTGCAAAAGGGTGAGCCCATGATGTGTGAGCGTTGTGGAGGAGCTGGGCATTCCGCTATTGAATGCCTAGCTGAAAAGGAGCAGGTATTTTCCTTCCAACAATTCCGTCAGGGAGGAACTTCTATAATCAGAACCAAGTTCACCCTAACCTAAGGTGGACTAGTCAAAATGTGCTCAACCCAACCCCACCACCAGAACAAAACTACATCCCACCTCACCGCAACCAAAATAACTTCCAAAAACTACCTCAATTCCAACCGTCACAATCCGGTGCTTCCTCATTTGGAGGAAATTCAGAAATTGGTGAGTTGAAAACCTTATTTCAGTCCTTGGCATCCCAAATGCAAGCTGGAAATGCGTCCATGAAGTTGTTGGAGTCGCAGATCGCTCAATTGGCGGTCAAGCAATCGTCGCGACCCCAAGGGCAACTACCCTTACAAACCGAGCAACGTAATGAGACCATTAATATGGTGAGATTGAGGAGTGGGTGTGAGTATGAGGGGCCAACGATGGAAGTTTCTGATCAGAATGGAGAAAAGAGCAGTATCGAAAAGGCTGTGACCGAAGCTGGGGTCGATCGAGCAGAACACAGAGCTCGATCGACTGAAATTCAGGAAGAATCACTCGATCGAGGAGTTGTCAGAGCTCGATCGAGTGAGGTTGACAGGGAAGTCCCCGATCGAGCAGTACCACTTGCTCGATCGATTAATGCAGAAGAGGGGATCACTCGATCGAGTGCTCCATTGGCAGAAAACACTCGATCGAGTGTTATACAAAGAAGGAAAGAGAAACGAGAGCTGGAACAGGCCAAATATGAGAACAGATTACGGGACGTCGAGTTGACATGAGGGACATTCCGTGTTGGAGGAATTGTCCTCGACAATAATGTGTTGACATAATTAAAACTCATTTGAATGAAACACAACTGGGAATGTTACTCTTTTAAAGTTGACTGATCAACATTTACCGATAATGATTGACTGTCTAGAGTTGGACATTATCGTCATATGATGTGGTGATCAGTTGATCCCTTAAGGTCATATCTTTAGGGAATTACGTCTCAATGGAATAAATAATTAATATCGTATTGGATACGAATTAATTAATAACTAGAAATTTGGAAATGATTTTACGTGACGAATATTATTGTAATAGGATTATAATAATAAACGGTCAAAGTAATAAAATTGTTTTATTACACGGTTTTTATTTATTCGTTTTGGAAACGATTAAATTGAGAATTAACACGGTTGGTCATAAAATTACAAAGAGTTGTAATTAAATTATGATATTAAATTTTTATAAGGTAGTAATTTTGAATTACTGGTAGTATTATTTAAATGTTATAAAATTGTGAATTATGAATTTTAAAGAATTAAAATTGCATAATTAACAAATTAGTTCATGTGTTATGGGACATGTGTGACATGTTACAAATTAACACAATAGACAAAGATAAAATGGGGTCTATATTAACCCCATTTCAGCCGTGTGATGTGTAGTATGCATGGAGGTTGCGTGCTTAGATAAACAATTTGATTGTGTGTTACCTACACAAAGAATATGTAAGGAATAATCCTTACTTTTGTGTAAGTTATAGAAAGGCATGCATTGGCCTTATAAGGCTTGCATGGCCGGCCAAGATATGGAGCAATCAACCAAATTTTTGCTCTATATATACAATACTCCATTCATTCATACTACTAGTTGTTAAGTTGATGCTTGGTTATTTATCCTCTAACACAACATTCAACATCACATATTATGGCAAATTTAACAAATATAATCCCAACTATCACACTTCTTCTCAAAATAATCCCAACTATCAATATTCTCCCAATAATCCCAACTTTCATACCACCCTTCTCAAAATAGTTTACTTTGACTGATAAGTCTTAAAAAGGTTATGATTTTTGCGGAAATATTAATAGTTGAGATTATTTTGAGAAGAAGAATGATAGTTGGGATTATTTTGAGAATAGTGGTATGAAAGTTGAGATTATTGCGGGAATATTGATAGTTGAGATTATTTTGAGAAGAAGAGTGATAATTGGGATTATATTTGTTAAATTTCCCTTCTCCATACATATTCTAAAAATAGTATTTCTAGTAAAGTAAAGTAAAATCATTCTAATACTAATAATATTAAGGGTAATATTATTATTAATATTTCTAGTTTACTAATTCAATTTTTCTAGTAACAAAAATTGTGTTGGTTTGAGATAGGGTCCTTGATACGCATCTTTTGGAGACGATTTTGTGTTAGATTGTTATAGGGGTATTTCGGTTTTTGAAGACTCATATAATAGGTGATTATTGAGTTTAAACTTCTAAAATCAATGTAAGGACATACATCCATCTTATGTAATCATCATGCATGCATAAGATCTTATTAAGTTTTAAGCCTAAACTTAAAGAAACAAAACTCACGTTAGATATGAGTATAAAATCTGGAATTTGATTTCCAACAAGTGGTATCAGAGTATTACGGTTGTTGCATGCGTGATCGGATTCATGTTTTATGTTAAACGAATTAACATATATATTTCGACATTTTTGGGTTTATTATGATAAATCACAAAATAATTTTGCATGTTAAAGTTTCTGTTTCTAAAATGGTTTTAGGACATAAAAATAATTTTATGGATTTTTATTGTTCATTTTTATATTTATTTGTATATTATTGAAGTTTAAATCGGTTTAAACAACAATTATTGGGAAAAATAGTTATACATAGTTTCTGGCCGAGATTTTTTGATATGTTCTCACATGCATATTTTATATATTGTATAAAAATTTTCGTAACAAATAATGTTATTATGCATGGATTATGATTTTTATGAGATAAATAGTCATAATATGAGTTAAAATGGGTATAGGAGGTTATATTTCGAATCTGACCTTGAAACATTTATGAGAAGTCATATGCAATATGTACAGTACCTATAAAAATTTTCGGACTTATTGGACTAATTTTGCATGATTAATGATTTTTATAGTAAAAATCACATTAATAGTGACTCAAATTCGACTTTAATAGTTAGAGTTGGAATTTTTCCATAAACATTTTACACAATGTCACATGCAATATTTACAGAATGTATAAAAATTTTGGGAATTTGTTCTCAAATAATGCATGATTTATGATTTTAATGGTTACAATCGGCTATATAATTACTTATTGTGTTAAAAAAAGTTAATCCTAAGATTATGGCATAAAATTTTACCCATAGTTGTCTTATATGATAGGAACATCAGATTCAAAAGTTGGATGTCAAAAAGTTTCTTTTTTTATGATTATTAATTTTTATGAGTTAAATAGTTTATAATCGTAATCCTTGAGTCGTAAAAATAAAATTTCGAGAATGGCCTGTAATTTTTGGTTATTCCAGATTCTAGAATGTATTTAAGGATGACTAAAATTTTATAGCAATTTATTGCAAGTTTTAATAATTTAAAACGGATTTTTAACCATAAAAATGCCTTTTATACGATTTATTTAAGAAATAAACTAAATCTTTTTGCATGAGACCATTTTATTAACTTCTGAAAATTTTAGAAATTTCCAAAAAGTTTAAAAACTTTGAATTTTAAATTTCGAATTTTATTGACTCATGTGGCCATATTTCGTTTATTTTCCCGTAAATACAAGTAATTTGTGAACAATAATGCAAAATCAAGTTGAATCATGATCAAACATTAGTAGAGACTAAAAATTGATTCCTAAAGTATGTTAGGATGATTAACTTCGACACAAATGAGATTTATGTAATTTAGATGATTTTAATGGTTAAAATCACGCATATCCGTAAAAAACGTAAACAAATATGAGATATTTGCTCCCATAAGGCGATTTGGCATTAAAAATTGAGCATGTGCATACATATTTTATTATTGCATTTTATTTAATATGAATGTCATATTTGAATGATTTTATATAATTTGGAATTATGTAATTTTCTTAGTATGGCCATAGTTTTAATCAATATTTCCCGTAATGAAAGGTAATATTGATTCGGTTGTAATTTATGTGATCTCGTATCACGGGTTTGTAATTTAATTTAAATTTCAGTTTTATAATAGAGTAGTTGTATTATTTTATTGTAATTTCGGAGATCCAAAAGACGGTGCCATACGGAAAGGAGTTCCGACAAGACGGTGTTTTCTTGGATGGCGTGCCTATGAAGTTCTAGGGACCAAGGAGTTGGTTTCCGAATTTGTAATAGTTAATTAGTTTTTCTATTACTAGGAAGGCCATACTAGGACTTTATTGCTTTATTGCTTTTAATTTTGCATTATTTATATGTTTGCATGCATAGCCAAATCGCCATAAACATGCATATTAGTTTAAATCGTTAAAAACGACCGTGTCAATTATAATTATCGAGTTCACTGATTTAATTCGCTTAAAGGAGATAGACAATAAATTGACAAGACCTCTATATTAAACAAAACAATTGAGGATTAGCCTTACACACAAAGTAGAAGCCATGAGCTTCTATTTCGTGGGGTGGTGCTAGTCCAGTGGGCAATACGAACCCCATTACGTAGGATAAGTGGGGCGATGAGGTGGATTCAGTCCAGTGGGCGGATCGCATCTCGATGCAATTGAAATTTGGTTTGTACTCAACGGAAGTGTAGAGGACCAATGGTCAATGTGTTCTGGGCTAAGATGAATAAATAAAGATTTTTCATCAAACAAGAGTTCTATGGTAGAACCGGTTTAACCCACCAAACCATATCATTGGGTCGGAGTTCCAGTGGTTCACGATTTCGGTGGTATGAGTTTGGGTCTTGGAATCGTTTATAAAGTTGGATAGAGGTCATTTTATAAATGCATTAACTTGATAAATATGTTTACAAGTTAAAATTAAAATTAAAACGATTAGCATTTAATTTCTTCAAATGTTTAAATTTTGTATTTAAGTCTTCAAATCAATATCAATCATGACCGCTTCCATTACTACAAACACTTCATGGTTACGTTCTTCATGGATCGTTGTAAGTTAGAAAAGAATGGGGTAAACTTTGCCGATTGGGCTGCCCAACTTTTGTTGGCGGCACAAGGTGACGGTAAGACCGAATACCTCCTCGAAGAATCAACTGCTGAACCTGCAGCTAATGCCACCGCTGCAGCAAGGCGACCCTATGATACCTATCAAAAGGAGTCTGCGGCGATAAAAAAAGTTTTTATCTTCTCGATGGAGCCCGAGCTTCAAAGGAGTGCCATAAAGCTTGGCACTGCCTATGACATCTACTCCAGGCTTGTGACAATGTTCTCGAAGGCTTCGAGAATTGTCCAATACGAGGCGACATCGGCCTTCTTTGATCTCAACCTTAAGGAGGGGCAAAAGGTTAGCCCACATGTGCTCAAGTTAATTGAGCATGTAGAAACCCTAAGGTTGAATCAAGTGGACATTCCTAAAGAACTTGTGATTGATAGAATCCTCCACTCCTTGTCTTGGGTAAAAACTTATGTGCAATTCCGGGTGAATTTCAACATGAGGAACCAAGACACCTCCCTTGATGAATCGCATAATATGATTGTGCAAACAGAAAAGGATATGGGCCTAAATGTTAGTGCCCCTAAGGATGTGCTCAACATTAATGTTAGGAGCAAGGGGAAGTTCAAAAGGAAGGGTAAGCAACCTTCCAAAGGTTCAAAGAAAGTATCTTCTGAGGCAAGCACCTCAAATCCCAACACGAGCTCTCATCAAGGAACTAAGTGCTTTTATTGCAATGGCAAAGGACATTGGAAGAGGAACTGTTCCAAATATCTCAGCGATCTCAAAGCTGGGAAAATTCTTCCAGTTGGTACAATAACTATCCCTATTTTATGTTAATCTCAACTAATGTATTATGATACAAAGTTCTGATATGATGCTCTTCTTATTTGAATTAGGGCATGAAAGCAAAGATAAGGGAAAGGAAAAACAAGCGTGATGGATCAATGGGAACTAAGGGTAGCTCCACTCGAGATGATCAAGGAGCTTTGTTTTTCGCTTATTTTGCTAGTATTTTAAAGTGTTGTAAGAACAATTTAGAACCTATGTTTCATTTTCTTGTAGGATAAGGAAAAGTAATCCTTGAACAATTTGCTGTAATTTGGATGATGTAGTGACTTGGTTTTCAGCCCAAGTCACTATCGGTTTTATATTATGTTCTTAATTAGTTTAAATACTTGCAAATTACAAACATAGAATAAAATTGATTGTCATACTTCAAAGTATGATCATTGAAAATCGAATAAGTATGGGATACTTATTTCGAAATTATTGAGTTTAGAACTCAATTAAAAGGAAAAGTTATCAACCATCCAAAACTATCTAAGCTTTAATCGAATATTTTCTGTAATAAATCATAAGGGTACACAAACCAACATCAAAGTCATTGCTTGTGGCCTTAGTGGCTATCTTTGATAATGAAATGAGATTATTTTTACAAAGATAGAGTGGGAGAAATTTAAAAAAGCCACAAATAGTATATGATTTTGATTAGCACAATGGATATGATCTATTGGTGAATAGTAGGATTTATTGGGTTTTGGTTGTGTGAAAGATTTAAAAGGTAGATTGAGTTGTGGACAGGATCTACGATTTGAGAAAATCTGCGCCTTATGATTTTAAAAGGTAGATTATGTTGTGGATAAGATCTACGATTTGGTAAAAATCTACGCCTTATGATCCCAACGGCCCTGGCCCTGACGGATACTTTAAGAATAAATTCTTAAAGTTAGTAAGGAAAAATTCTATACATGGATGAGATCCATGATAGAGTTCTCGTACAGTATAAGATAAGATAAATGTGGGGAACTGAAAGTTCCCACACACAAAAATTATATACCATTAGAAAAGACTCTTATAGAAGCTACGGGAGGACACTCGAAGAAAATTATTCAAAAGATTTTGCAAAGGCTCAAGAAAGGGTTCTTGGATTTAGATGGTGATCTAAATGTGCCAATGCAAATTCTAAGACCCATGAAATTCAAAAGATATACATGCTAATAAATGAATTTTATTGAGGGAAGCATAGGTTGACATGTGGATGTCTGCAGTCTGCAAAGTTAAGGGTAACTTTGTTGAAGGTAGCGAAATGATTCATTGAGAATGAATTCAGTAAACTCAAAAACCGCCTTTCAAAAGGGTATTTGAAAGGGATGTGACTATTAGCACATATGGTTAAGTCCCAACCATTTTTATTCATTAAATGTTAAGGAACATTGAATTGAGTGGGAGCTTTATGATCTACCGTTAAATATAAAGTTCAGTGGGAGTTCTCGCACCAGGATTTGAACCTATTGAGTCATTGGGATGACTTCGAGATTTTCAGAATCAGGCAAGAACAAGAGTTTAGTGGGAGTAAACGTTATCTAAAACAACTCATTGCTCGTTTGGAATGAGACATTAATACTTCGAAGAAGTATACGAGTTTTCAATTCTAGATGACAAATTGATATGATTTAAATCTAATTAAACATGGGATGTTTAATTGAGATTGTAAAAGACGTCTTGTTTATAAAGTATTAAGGTTGTTCATAGAGATGGAGATAGTATAGCCATGATGGGATCATGGAAATTTATCGAACCTTAAGTACTATTGTTTACACGTTTAAATTCGCTAATGTTTCCGCCATTGGTATAATCGTGTAAAGCTGGATGCACGCCGCTTGCAGGATAACCTGTTTGAGCAGGTGATGCATCAATGATTAAACCATAATGAATTGTCAAAGTATTCTCCAATGGAGATGAGAGACAAATTCAAGATTTTGGAAGACAACTTAGTGGTATGGTAAAAGGTTTACAACGACTCAAGTTCCAAGATATCAAGCAAAGATTTATGATAATCCTTGGCTTACATTCATTGACTATGCATCTCAATGACCTGTATTTTAACTACATGATCATCACAAAATTCTACAAAATGTATAAGTTCACAAATTATGTAAAAGCATTGCTGTAGCTGGTAGTTATACAATGCACATAATCTTATTTGCTAGTCATAAGATGACTCATCTCTTTCAGATGAAAGAACGTGTATGGATATGATCCGCAAAGTGAACGCTCGCATGTGCTAAACCTGGTTTACTCAAAATGAAGATAATTACATTTTTAGAGGAAATAAACGAGAAATCCTTAAGCTGATTGTAAATTAAATGGTGATCAAAGGTTGACCACTTGGATGGTGTAATCCACTAATCGTTTGAGTTATTTATAACTCACGAAAGTTCAAGTAAAATTCAAATGGGATGGTAAGACCATATTGAACCCCATTAAAGTGAATTGAACTATCATGACCTCGCCCCTAGTTGCTTAAGTGAGGTGACGTCTCAATGCAACTAGATGTGTGATGCGATTGATGGCGAGTTCGATTGCCATAGAGTCATACGGGATGACTAGTCGATCACCTAGGCAAAGACATGTTAAGATACATTTGGCGGGCTAATGACCGCTGATAGAGCTCTGGCGTACTCTTATTAAAAGACTGTCTGGTCGTGGCGGGAGCATCTATCATGTTTCACATGAGTCAGTTCTTGGACTAGTGACTGTTCTCTGAGGTGGCATAGTTTTCAGATAAACTTTGATTTATGTCCTAACACCTTCGTAACTAGGGTTTATAAGGACATATTTTGGGTTATGATGGACTATGGCCTGCCGGAAAGAATAGGTCAATTAGGAATTGTCCACCCCTTGTCAGGGTTGAGAAATATGTCTAGGCCGCTGGAGGAGAAAAATAACTAGAAATGCGTGGCCACGCTCGGAAGGTATCTATGGTAGATAATTCCGGTCAGTAGTTATAACTCCAGATCTAGAAAAACCACTCTAGATTAAAATCAATTGCGGGCACGACCTGAGAGGACGCCATGCATTGAGTGGGAGATAGTAATAGGGCAAGAGAATTGGTAACACACACTTGTCTCGGACAAGTGGGAGATTATTGGAGGAAGTGTCCTCGACAATAATGTGTTGACATAATTAAAACTCATTTGAATGAAACACAACTGGGAATGTTACTCTTTTAAAGTCGACTGATCAACATTTACCGATAATGATTGGCTGTCTAGAGTTTGACATTATCATCATATGATGGTGGTGATCAGTTGATCCCTTAAGGTCATATCTTTAGGGAATTCCGTCTCAATGGAATAAATTAATTAATATCGTATTGGATACGAATTAATTAATACCTAGAAATTTGGAAATGATTTTACGTGACGAATATTATTGTAATAGGATTATAATAATAAACGGTCAAAGTAATAAAATTGTTTTATTACACGGTTTTTATTTATTCGTTTTGGAAACGATTAAATTGAGAATTAACACGGTTGATCATAAAATTACAAAGAGTTGTAATTAAAATTATGATATTACATTTTTATAAGGTAGTAATTTCGAATTACTGGTAGTATTATTTAAATGTTATAAAATTGTGAATTATGAATTTTAAAGAATTAAAATTGCATAATTAACAAATTAGTTCATGTGTTATGGGACATGTGTGACATGTTACAAATTAACACAATAGACAAAGATAAAATGGGGTCTATATTAACCCCATTTCAGCCGTGTGATGTGTAGTATGCATGGAGGTTGTGTGCTTAAATAAGCAATGTGATTGTGTGTTACCTACACAAAGAATATGTAAGGAATAATCCTTACTTTTGTGTAAGTAATAGAAAGGCATGCATTGGCCTTAGAAGGCTTGCATGGCCGGCCAAGATATAGAGCAAGCAACCAAATTTTTGCTCTATATATACAATACTCCATTCATTCATACTACTAGTTGTTAAGTTGATGCTTGGTTATTTATCCTCTAACACAACATTCAACATCACATTCTCCATACCTATTCTAGAAATAGTATTTCTAGTAAAGTAAAGTAAAATCATTCTAATACTAATAATATTAAGGGTAATTAATATTTCTAGTATATTAATTCAATTTTTCTAGTAACAAAAATTGTGTTGGTTTGAGATAGGGTCCTTGATACGCATCTTTTGGAGACGATTTTTTGTTAGATCGTTATAAGGGTATTTCGGTTTTTGAAGACTCATATAATAGGTGATTATTGAGTATAAACCTTCTAAAACCAAGGTAAGGACATACATCCATCTTATGTAATCATCATGCATGCATAAGATCTTATTAAGTTTTAAGCCTAAACTTAAAGAAACAAAACTCACATTAGATATGAGTATAAAATCTGGAATTTGATTTCCAACATTCCGTACCCGTCGAGGCTTGTGGAGAAGGAGTTTCCTAAGTTCGCAGACACGCTTAAGGAGTTGAAGGTACATGTTCCCTTCATTGAATTGCTACTCAAGGTACCTTCTTATCTAAAATTCATGCGTGAGATTTTAATGCGTAAGCCAACAATGGACGTTAGTGAGACAGTTGCCTTAACGGAGGAATGTTATGCGTTCCTCCAAAACAAGAGTCCACCTAAGCTAGCCGACCCAGGTAGTTTCTCTATTCCATGTCAGATAGGAACTCATGTTATTGATAACGCTTTTGTGTGACCTAGGGGCTAGTGTTAGTGTGTTACCCCTGTCATTAGCAAGTATTGGGTTTTTCTAAATTCAAGTGTACAAACATAACGGTCCAGATGGCTGACTGTAGTGTGTCAAGACCCTTAGGCATCTTAGAGGACATTCCTGTTCAGATAGGAGGGTTCTTTATACCCATTGACTTTGTGGTTCTTGATATACCCAAGGATTCCTACACACCGATTATACTGGGTAGACCTTTTCTACTGTAAAACCCCTTGCGAAAGCGGAAATATAAAACACACAAAGTACTAAAAATGCAGCGGAATTAAAACTTTTTAAACATAAACAACATGCGAGGTGAATTTAAACTGAAACAGAAACTGAAAACTGATATAAACAAAATAAATAAGTATAACAGTTCTAAGTACGGAAACCAATATATACAAGCCTGGGATGGAACATCCCTACAGGAACCAAAAAAATAAACAGTATCCAAATTAGAGTCTAGCTAATCGAGAGTGTAAGTCATGAGATGACAAGTGGATCATCACTCCCTAGCTCTCAGTAAACCCCGTCCAACCTGCATGTACCTACATACATGAAACCATTTACGCCACAATCAGTGGGGAGTGACTAGAGTTCTCCTAGCCACCTTTTGTAACGACACGTAACAAGCAATACAAACAGGACACTCCAACATATATAAACATGTGAAGTATAACAATTATCAATAACTGATCTCATACTATCATGCAATCACTAATGCACGACTCTCAACCAACTTCGGAAACTATTTGGAAGAAGAGCCGGTTTTCCTACCGGTTGCCCGGTCGGGGGGTCTTTCATTCCAAACCATTTACGAAACTGACTAAAGAGTCAGCCAATGCCTTGGATGAACAATATCAAGGTCAAGGTACTGTAAACATCACTATCATCATGCATATCTGACACCGTACCGACTCAAGGCAATCAGATATAAACAACAAGTATAAGGTTCAGCGATCAACTTAAGACATAACCTACATACGATCATTCAGCAAGTATAAAGGTTCAGCGGTCAACTTAAGACATAACCTAAATACCAATCATTCGGCAACCAAGGACTCAGAGGCCAACTTAAGGCATAGACCCGCCAATCAGCAAGACACTAGACTCAGAGGCCAACTTAAGGCATAGACTAGCACCCAAAAGTAAAGGACTCAGAGGCCAGCTTAAGGCATGTCCCTTCACTACATCACAAGACACTAGACTCAGAGGCCAGCTTAAGGCATGTTCTAGCATCAAACATCTGCACTCCGGGTGAGGTGTTACGACCTAAATGCCCCGTTGTGCAGCTGCTCTACTCGTCAGACTCAGAGGCCAACTTAAGGCATGTTCCAACGCGATCACAACAAACATGTCTGGGCTCAGAGGCCAGCTTAAGGCATATCTGAGACACGACAACCATACACATATAAGGCTCAGAGGCCAGCTTAAGGCATATCCCCATATATGACAACAAGCTCACGTATTAAGCTCAGAGGCCAGCTTAAGGCATACCTTAATACGCATCAATACAATATCATCCAAGTTTAGAAACTAATCTATAGTTCTACTTTCTTATACTTCTAATCAACACTTAATTGATCCCGGGAACTAAGTTGAGGGAGAGCCGGTTTCCCTTTCGGTTACCCGACCGGGGGGTCTCTATCCTCTCTCCATTCCCGAACCCAATATAGTGTCGCCCATCCTCCGGGGACCTCACACACACATGAAAGGTACACGGAACGAATTTCAAACCAAACCGATAAACCGTTTGAAAGTTATAAACGATTTTTATGTCAACAGGGGCTCCCAGCCGGTCAGTGGCAGGCAGCTGGCTGACCGTCTGGCAACCCAACTGCTTAACATTATAAAAAAGCAAAACAGCCTATAAGGGTCACCAGCCGGTCGGCAGGCAGCCGGCCTACCGGCTGGCAACTCCTCTTCCTTTATGATTTCACGAACCACACAAGAGCAAGGGCCCTCAGCCGGTCGGCAGGCAGCCGGCCTACCGGCTGGGGAACCCAAATCCTTAAATCTGAAAACGCGCAACAACACTAAGAAGGACTCCCAGCCGGTCGGCAGGCAGCCGGCCTACCGGCTGGCAGCGCTAAACACTAAAACTTCAACTTTCGAAAAACACGCAAGAAACACTCCCAGCCGGTCGACCGGCGGCCGGTCGGTCGACCGGCTCAGAGTTCCTGAGCAGAAAATCGCGCATCATTTTAAACTACAAACTTCCACCCAATCGATACTAATTCTTCAAATTCGCAACATCCAATATTTACCCAGCATAGACAAGTCTAATATACATCAAAAGCAAGTGGAAATCAACACAATAAAGCCTCAACAAATCAAAACTTTGTATCCGTCTTAAGCCTAAATTTTCTGAAAATCAACCTATGAGCATGTGAAACATAATCAAGGCATATGAACAACATATTCATGTATTCCTAGCATAATTCTAAGTCCATTGAACATAAACCACATGTAAAATCAGAAACTTAAACATCCAAACCAAGAAAAGTGCTAATATTACAAATAAGGCCGAGTTTCTCATTATCGTCACCTCTTAAGCGATTATGCTCCTAGCTCCTCTTCAATCTCGACACCAACCACCTTGGGATCTTCAAAACCCTTTCCTACAACAGGAAAAGCGATTAATATAAGCTAGAAACGGATTTCTCTAAAAACAGTCCGTTTTTGAACTGGAACGAAATCGAAATTGAAAGTGATAGATGTCTTGCAAATTTCATGAGGATTCCGAAAATGTGTAAATTACCTTGATCTGGAGTCCGGATGATGAAGAAAAATGGATTATAAGATTGGAGTTTTTAGGAGGAAATGAGATATGAAGATGACAGTGTTCTTATTTTAAGAATGTGAAAATGTCGACATTCAATGAGGGTTTAGGGGTTTACATGTCCTTTCCGTTTAAATGGAACGGACCTTTGAAATGTGAACGGGCTCTTATGATACAGACTACTTGCCAAGTTATATTCGTCTTAAGGACTTAAAGTTCTTAAGACGGATCTTACGGTTTATTAAAATACTCTCAATAAATTATTAAAATATTATTTTATCCCGTAAAAATAATTAAAACCTTTAAAAATATATTTTACGAAAATGCGGGATGTTACAATCACCCCATCTTTCAAAAAGTTTCGTCCTCGAAACTTGAAGACAGAACTAAGTACGAAAACAACTATAACTTTCAAGTGTACCACACGGGTTATGGTAAGTCAAGATTTTATCCTTCAAAAAGGTTTCAAGTAGAAATAGATTCCAAGGTACAAGTCTCCGTCAATGGACAATGGGATTCTCGTTACGTATTCAAGAGTCCGACATTCCACATCTGACACAAGTCCCAAAATTTTGTTCAAATAAAGTTCAAAATTAGATTGATTCGGTGTTAACAAGCACAACACAGGTTATCAGACGTCTCCAATAACAAGTTCTAGTGGCAGTCAACGCTGGAATCCGACAAAATCGTAAAACGTTACGCTCTTTAAAACCAAGTTTTTCTTCAAATAAACCACTACTCCAAAATTCTTGAAAAAGTAAAATTGTAACAATGACTAAAAGTCACTTCTAACGGGAGAGGAAGCAATTTCAAATTCTCAAAACAACTAAGCTTTTTCCAAAAACAGTGAATTTAAAGTCAACAATTGGGGAACAAGTTTCAAAACAGACGTTTGAGAGCGCGGAAACAGTCGCAGAGCTTATTTTCAACACGAAGGATTAGGGGTTTCAAGCTTCGCGGCTGTCGGAACCCAAAAAGGAGGGTTGAAGGAACAGAACAATCAAGTTGAAGGTTAAAGAAGACGGTAACTTTGCCAAACGTGGGTACACTAACGGCTCAATCCATAATCAAAACATCGTTACAACGATCCCTAATATATCCCAAGGAGACGTTTCCAGTGACCTCGATGCTCATAATGGTTTCACGGTCCCTCTTACCCCTATCTCATCCACAAAACAAGGTATTCCTCAACAAGAAGGTTTCCAAAACTCTCACTCAGTTCACTCAAAAATCTGTTAGATCAAGGTCAAGGATCTCTCACGCAAGGTGGAAGCCTAATACACATACCTCAGACCAAGATTCACGCACTTCCAAATTCTAAACCTGAATTCTATCACCCAAACATCGAATTCTGAAATTAGGATACCAAACTTTCTACACTATGACTTTTCTCAATCAGACAGGCCATGACCACAATTAACTATATCCTTTAGTCCTACGTAGTTCAATTCCATCAAATTCATTCTATGGGGGTACTTCGAAATCCTAAGTTCTCCAAAGTCATCTATTACCATAAAACGAACATTCCAAGGTAAGGTCTCACTAAGGTAACAACTTCCAAGTCAAGTAAGTCTATGACTGGTTCTCATGACTAGTTCCTCAGAACGATTCAGATCTCAAGGTTCCTCAGAGTCTAAAGCAATATCATCCTTCCAGTTACCTATTCCCGAAAATTTAGATAACTCATCTCAGGTATTTCACTACTACAATGTTGGGCTAAGAGGACGCCCCTTAGAGGATGGTTGGGAAAGAAACCGTCTTATATTAGCCAAATAATTTGGCGCCATTGGTAGTGACAAAAATAGGACGGTTAATAAAAAACCCGTCCTCTTTATAAAAGCAATAAGCACGGTTAGTCAATTAAACCGTCATCTTTTTAATTAAAGAATACGGTTGTTGTCTTGAACTGTCCTCTTATGTGTTCATAGTGATATTTAGCAAATTTCTATTTGGCCAAACTAATTATGTTTCTCCTTGGTCTTCCTCCTTATTCCAAAATCATTCTACAAACCTACACACCTCGTCCTCGTATGCCTTCATAGTGTACCAATGTTTATTTCTCCATCAGCATAGACCACCACAACATTTACTTCTTCGTTAGCGTCAACGACCGTATTCATTTTCCTTGGCGTCATTTCTCTCGATTTTTAACAGGTTATTTTCCTCTCCATGCCTTTTTTTCAAATTTTTTGTTGTTGATTTTGTTACTTAATTGATTTAATTATCATTAATGTTATGTTGTGCTTAATTATTTGATTATGACTTGATGAAACTGTAGAATTTTGGGGAAAGGTGAAACCCTAATTTGGATGAATTTAGGTTTTGAATTGTAAAATGGATATTTTCATTTGCGGAGCTGATATTGGACTTCAATACAATTTTACCAAATGGATTCCGAGTTACCCTTTACCCGAAGATAAACAAAGCCAATGGCAAATCGCATTCAATCGTTTGAAAAAAGTGACGGTATGTATGATATTTGTTCAATCGCATTCAATTGTTTCAATTGTTGCAGCATAGAAATTTTGCTTGAATCATGAATTTGTTCTGCTACAGTTGCGGTTTCAAGGTGACTACCATGTGTACATGTCGTTTCTCGAGATTATGTCTATGTTTAGCAGAAAGGAAAATACCCTCAATGAGGCCTACAACGAGGTATGTTGGATTTGATTCTTGGCGATCATTCAAGCGAGAGAACACGACACATACGACAGGCCCGGAGAGATATTGTAGTCGTATAATTATCCCCTTTTGCAGGTAGCTTTTTTTCTTCGGGATTATGAAGATCTCCTTAAAGATTTCACTATTTTTCTTGCAGATGATTCGGATAAACACTACAACTCAGCCATCGATACTAACAACGTATTCATAAAGGCGGTTACATATACCTACTCTTGAGTGTTGAGTGTTGATTCACATGCCAACTTTGCACTTTATCTCCGACCTTGCAAATCTCTCCTCATGTGTTATGTAGTTGCAACTTTATGTGACTATTAGCCATAATTAGCTTTTCTAAGTTAAAACTTTTTAAAAATTTGTCTTTTTTTGTTAATTTATGTTTGGATGCATTTACCATAGAACAACTCTGGGTTATTTATAGTTGTGGAATCTTATTAGAGTTTATGGTTGAAAAACACCAGGGTCCTCCTCCTCCGCTGGTTAAAGCTGAGGTACCTGGTCAGTTAAAAGAGGAAACCTTAATGACAAGGATTGTGTTTTGAAGACTGTGAAAGGGTAATCTATCCTTCCCCCTCTTGTATAGCTCTACGTGTCACTTATTAAGGTTTTGTGCTAGCTAGTTGAACAACAATTTCATGTTTAGGTTTGGTTTACAACAGTAAGCATCAAATCTAAATCTTTGGGGTTTGATGAATTAATCAAAATACCGGGGGCCATCTTGGTATTGGTATATAGCACTATGAATATTTAACCTATATGGCTATCCTGTAGTCTTGTACTATGGTCGTTACTCCGACTCTTCGCTTTTTAGGTTGTATCCGTGTCCGACACAACACTCAAGAATACAAGTTTGGCCCTATGTCCAAAAAAATGGAATCAAGCCAAGTCCGACATTTTTATATGTTGCCGTGTCTGATACATGCACCTTGGGTTACTCCAACTCTTCAAATTATTTTACATACCCGTGTCTCATACCTGAGACTCTATAAGCTAAATTAAGATGATTTCACATAAAATGTAGCCGGGACTGACACTAATACGTGTGGATACTATCATACTACTAGCCCAGTCTATATAGCCCTATGTAGCATAGCCTTCACCTGAGTCCAAGTATATTGATTGTGACTTGTGGCTTTACCTGGACACGTAAGAACTAGTTTGTTTATGTGGCATGGTTATAAGATAGAGACTTGATAGTTTGTCCACTGCAAAGCCTTCAATGATGTTTGATTCACCTTTTTGCGAAGTCTTTGTGGTTATCTAACCATTAAGTTCTACTTTTTTTGGATGCAGTATTCTCAACAAGTTAACACCTGAAAAGTATGATCTTCTCAAGGGTCAACTTATTGAGTCCGGTATCACATCAGCTGATATTTTGAAGGTTCTTCTTCTCTACCTCTGTTCTGTTGAAATGTTTTAATTATGATGATCAGGTTGACAATTTTTTTTATTGTGTTTCAGGAATTTTCTTTGATATAAATCTAGTTTGTGTGGTCATCTACTTTACTTGACTAAAATAGGAAGAATTGCGTAGGAGATAAACTAAGAAGACCTCACACAGCTAGCCCATTATATAGACCAAAGATGCTTTCATCGTTGTTGTAGTTTGTTGCTTTAGATTAATACATTATTAATAAGAAAATCAGGTTACAAGGTCGAGCGAGTGAGGGTATGCCCTTTGATAGTATAATAAAAGCCCCATAAAATAGCTTCATTAAAGTACACAAGCCTCATCGAGGTACAACTTTCTCATAAACGCGGGATGAGTAATCTTTATCATAAACCCAGTAAACCCAATGATGATTAGTTCTTGTTTTCAGTTAAAAAACATTACTTCTTTTGCTGTTTTGGCTGATCAGTATTTAACTCATGTTTTCATTTTCTTTGTATTTCAGATTGTAACTTCATAATGACTTGTTGAACTCTCTTTTATTCCATATGATAAGGTAGATATCTAATTTTTCTTTACTTATCTCATACTGTCAACTTCCTAATGAATAGTTGAACCCTCTTGCATCCCATTTGATAATTCTATGTTTGAGTTAAGTTGAATTTTAGCATGTAGTTCCTTTTTTGGCTGACAGAGGCATCCACTGAGTGTGTTGCTCATTCAAATAGCCATTTTTACGTAAAGAAAAAATATAAATACCAGTAGTAAAAAAATTGGAAGAAACTTTACATTAGTGTTAGTATAAGCAACCTCATACTAATCCCTGTGAAACTTTTGATATGGTTTTTCATTATAATGTCAGGTTAGATGCAACCCAATGAAGCTACTTGTGTAGAAATACTACGATAACTTTAATAGGTAATTTTTGTTTCTTTATTTATATCATTTGTAGCGTTTTTCTTTACTTTCATCTTGTTTTGAAATGTTAATCATAGTTTTTGCTGTCTTTGTATGTATGTCCATACTTAATTCCCGAAGGCATATTGGTTGAGCAAGTTGATCAGGTGCGAAATATTGAGTTGAACTCGTAGTGGGATTTGAGCTAATGGTAATTTGCTGCTAATAGCTAGAGTACTTGAGCTCAATTCGCACAAGGATAAAGAAGACAACGATAGGTGATGACAATTGAAGATTGAAGGACTCGAGTAGTTATTAGTTACTTTGTACGCAGTAAATGACCACTTGTCAACCTAATTATTTTATATTTTCTCCAACACCGTGACATTCTATATCATTCTGACTTTGTATATATCCCTTAAGCCTTTTAATTTTTGGCTCTAATTGTGTTGTAAAACTTATTGGAGATTCAGAAATCATAATAATATCAATTTGAGACAAAAAAAATTAGTGGTAAAGAATGATGGGTTTTGTGGCTCCCAATTATGCTGGATGAGCAAACAATTAGTGGAACAAAAGTACAAAAGAGTACGGCCAAATCATAAATAATGCTGAAATTGGCTATCAAAGAGAACGGTTGATGGGGCAACTGTCCTGAAGGTGCTCCTATAATGCCCGCGCTACACTAACAAAAGAAGACGGTTCCAAATTCAACCGTCTTCTTTCAAAAATCAAAGAAGACGGTTCCAAATTCAACCGTCATCTTTCAAAAGTCCAAAGAGGACGGTTTGACTTTTTTTCAACCGTCCTCTTAGGCAACGAGGACAGGTGAATTTAGGACGGTTGTTTTGAGGTCTTAGGACGGTTTTTAACCGTCCTCGTTGCTCGTTTTTGTAGTAGTGTTTCCTCAATTGACAATGAAATCAATTATCCGGTTATTAAACTCGTACGATGTATCTACTACACTCGCATTATAGTCCACCAAATAGCCATACTCAAATCAACGCGTTTCTGGACTTACATCTCTCAATGAATCATTCATTCTCAAACTGGTGATGTATCCTAAATTTTTCCTTTAAGTCCTTCATTAGAATAAAGCTAAGATCCATTAAGTAACTGCAGGTCAACTACTCAGTAGATTCCACGAGTTCTGTATAACTGTTAGAATGTTCTCACGCCATTACTAACAACTCTCGTTCCTCAAGTTCGAACAACATTAACTTACCTCATTCACTTATCAGACAACCTCAGTACCTTAAGCATATTCCTCGAAATCAATCTTTACTCCAGGTTCCTCCAAATTCTCAAATGGAAATTACAACTTACAATCATCCATGACTCAGCAAGGTTCTCACCTAAGTCCCATCGAAAGCCATGTATAACACTCTACCTAGCACAATTATCTCATCATTCACTTACTCTTCAAATTAGTAACATATAGGCACTAAGATCCACAACACATTCCATTAGCTCCTTAGGTTTTTCCTCAAATAGCAACACTTTCCAAATAACGGTCTACAGCTAACCTCAAGAAATTCCCAAGTCTGTCTATGGTAGGTTACCGCACAAGGTGTTTCAGGATAAGCAATCTACTAGGTGAAGTCGAGAGGACACGAAGATAGCTCACAAAGAAGGTCAAGAGAAGTCTAAGGATAAAGACTAAGATCTTAACAGCTACAAGTACATCGACCATAAATAAGATGGTAGGCATGAACATACCCGTAGGTGGGTCAGGGTGAACTCCAGTCTCAGCTTGATTCCGAACAGCTCCGGCTCCACTGGTCTCAGCCACTAGGTCAGTAGTAACAACTCTGTCAATAGAGGTATTCCTCTCGGGGCACTCGAAGAAGCAATGTCCAGGCTTCTTGCAGGTGTAGCATAAGTAAGGATTACCGTCACAGGTAACTCTAGGATGAAGGGCTTTGCGACACTTGAAACACTTCAGGGGTGCTTCCGTCGAGGTTTCCATGTCTCGATCCTGGGACGCCTCAGGGTCAATAGTGATAGTTCTGTTGATGGCGACATTCCCTACGTGGCACTCGAAAGAGCGATGTCCAAATCCCTCGCAGGTGAAGCACTGGTACGGGTCACCATAACAGTCAACTCTAGGATGAAGATCCTTGCGGCACTTGAAGCACTTTAGGGGAACGTCCGATGGAAGGCTCATGCTCCGGACTTGAGAAGTCTTAGGTCTCTGGGACTTCTTGTTCTTCTGGGGACGCTTCCTTGTTCCAAGAAGGGAGGAAGCAGGAGGACTAAGAGGTCTCCCGCTTCGGCATGCATGCAAAGGCGGTGGAGGAGGAGAGAAGGCTCTAGCTCCTTCACAATAGATCTGGTAAGGGTCCTCCACTCGTAAGACACCGTAGTAACTCTGGAAGTAAGAAGTCGGGTCACCACTGACTACACTCCTAGTCTCAGCATTAAGCTTGCTTCGAAACAGATAGGCTTTGTCTTCCTCTCTCTCAACTAGCTGTGGGACAAAGTGGATTAGCTCCTCAAACCGATTGGTGAAGGCTTGAACAGAAAGGGTTCCTTGGCGAAGGTTCATGAACTCGGTCATCTTATCTTGACGTATGTCCTGTGGTAAAACCTCATGCCAAGAAGAGTCTTGAAACGACTCCAAGTGAAAGTAGGGTCACGAGTAGCAGGAGCGCTGATCGTCAACCACCAACTTCTAGCTTCACGAATCAAGAACTGAGATGTTACTCGGGTCTGATCCTCAGGGCGAATACCATAAATCATGAAATTCCTTTCCATGTCAAAGAACCAAGCGGTGAGGGTCGCAACACTGGTCTCTCCGTCGAATGTCTTAGCTGCATTCCTCCACATCTGGGTGATAATCCAAGCCAATCCTCCAGGTTGGTTACTTCCCGAGGTTTGAAATGAAGAAGAAGGCATAGACGACCTAGCTATGCAATCCTGAAGAGTTTGAATGAGGGCTTGCGTCTCAGCATTCTCATCATTGGTTGGCTCTGTCATTCTTCAATCATAAGAGAATAAACCGTTAGACGTATCCCTAACAAGGCACAAACAGACTACAATATAAGTCCTTAAATCTACCCCATCTCTCATTCATTATTTGTTTATTTGGGTCAAGTTAAGGTTGGGGGTCACATGAGTGCGTCGGGAGCAATAATGCTCTGATACAACCTGTAAAACCCCTCGTGAAAGCGGAAATATAAAACACACAAAGTGCTAAAAATGCAGCGGAATTAAAACTTTTTAAACATAAACAACGTGCGAGGTGAATTAAAACTGAAACAGAAACTGAAAACTGATATAAACAAAATAAATAAGTATAACAGTTCTAAGTACGGAAACCAATATATAAAAGCCTGGGATGGAACATCCCTACAGGCACCAAAAAAATAAACAGTATCCAAACTAGAGTCTAGCTAATCGAGAGTGTAAGTCATGAGATGACAAGTGGATCATCACTCGCTAGCTCTCAGTGAACCCCGTCCAACCTATATGTACCTACATACATGAAAACATGTACGCCACAATCAGTGGGGAGTGACTAGAGTTCTCCTAGCCACCTTTTGTAACGACACGTAACAAGCAATACAAACAGGACACTCCAACATATATAAACATGTGAAGTATAACAATTATCAATAACTGATCGCATACTATCATGCAATCACTAATGCACGACTCTAAACCAACTTCGGAAACTATTTGGAAGGAGAGCCGGTTTTCCTACCGGTTGCCCGGTCGGGGGGTCTTTCAGTCCAAACCATTTACGAAACTGACTAAAGAGTCATCCAATGCCTTGGATGAACAATATCAAGGTCAAGGTACTGTAAACATCACTATCATCATGCATATCTGACACCGTACCGACTCAAGGCAAACAGATATAAACAGCAAGTATAAGGTTCAGCAGTCAACTTAAGACATAACGTACATACGAATCATTCAGCAAGTATATTGTTGGGGCTGGTGTCCTTAACAATTAAGTACAATGACTTATTAAATCTCTTTAAGGATCACAAGGGCATACTTCAGTATCATTACCAGTTGATCCACGTTTATCAATAACGGTTGGCTTGCTAGATAAGTTTGACGTTATTTTCATACGGATGGCGGTGATCAACTGGTCCCTATACGTCACACCAATAGGACACGTTTGAGAGATGTGAAGGTATGAAAATACAGTCACATTTATGCCGAATATGACTAAATAGTTAGTCAGAGGTATTGACTATTAAATTAGTCAATAAGATGTTGAGATTATTATTTAATACGGATTAAATAATTTTAGCTAATACGGATTACATGTTTAATTCGTAAAATTAAATATAAGCAGTTATATTTAATTAAATATTGTATTCGCGTATTAATATAAACAGCTATATTAATTTGGGTAATTATACAATATCGTAATTTTATCAGGCCATTATTAATACATCGACTGCATTAATACCTGATAACACGTATGCGATTTATAATAAAAATCCCGCGAATAATATTTAGCTAATCGGGTCGAATCATGCAAAGGAATAAGGTAAGAGTGGAGAAAGCCCACCCTCACCCCACCCAATTCGGCCGAACCCCATATGCTACATAAGGAGAGTCTTTCTCCTTTTGTCAGTAACTGTTGAATCATAATTCTCACAATTAGGGTTTTGAGAGCATTCTTCTCCCAAAACTCAGATCTCACATCTAAAACCTCAATAGCTCTCCTCATATTGCAAGGCAATTGGAGAGTATTTTCTAGCATACGCGACATCATCTCAAACAAAGTCTTGGGTGCAAGTTATAGGAGGGAATTTACTTTAATTCCTGTTCTTAGGCCTATTCAAGCAAGGACCCAAGGTTGTATTCTTTTTCATGTTTTTATTTATCTTATGACAATAACCACAACTGTAATTTTCATTATAATCCTGCAAGTTTAGGGCAAATACATGCTTTATTCCCAACAAGTGGTATCAGAGCCAAGGCCATGAAAATTTTACATTTGTGTTTTTCATAAGTTTTAAAATCTGAAAAATCGTGTTCTGCCGCTAAGTCGGTCGATCGACCCCCTGTTGCGGTCGGTCGACCGCCTCCTGCGTATTTTTTCTGTTTCGACAGTTTTTCTTTTGTGAGTAATCGATCTTGTTTTCGATTCCTGTTTACATATTGTTAATTAATCGATATTCTTGACAATATGTGAACCCTTGTTGATATTAATTTTGATTTACTTGTTTTAATCAAAGTTTAAAAGGTAAAAACTTGTTTTGATTTCAAAAGGTGCAGCGTTTTGCGTTTTCTGAAACTCGTTTTTACTGCTTGGTGGTCGGTCGACCTGATTGATAGGTCGGTCGACCGCTTATGCTGTTGCAGAAAATTCCTGTTTCTCGTCTGGAGGTCGGTCGACCCCGTGTTGAGGTCGGTCGACCTCCCCCCTGTAACAGACGTCGTTTTTTTTCGTTTTTTTATTTTTTCGAAAATAACCTGTTTTATTTTCCCATGGCCTTTAGTAATATACTATATACGGAAATAGTATATTATTAATTTTGTGAAACGGTTCACCCTCGTTTGATACATATTTTAAAACGGTTTAAGATAATGGATTATAAATTTATTAAAATTGGGTGATTAAAACGGTATAATCACATAATTTTAATCCCGTAAGGTGGTTTGGTAAAATTTGTTAATCATAATAACAGTATTATGTCATGTATGAATTTTAATTTTAGTTGATGCATTTTATTTATCGTCTTGTTGAATGCCTTGTGAATGCTTTCAATAACGTATTTATTTTTGCAAACGGTTGTAACTTAGTGTGGCCTTAGAAGATTGTGTCACCGTAATGATGGGACACAGTCTTGCTTGTAATTTTGAGATCTTGAATCTCCGTTTTGGGTTTTTGCCATGTAATTACTTTTGTATTTAAATTAGAATGTAAATAGGGTTATATTTGTAATTTAAATTAGTAATTTTGTGAAGACCGAAGACGGAGACCGGATGCTCACTCCCGCTGCAAGGACCAAGATGGAACATCAAGACAAGCATCTAGGGTCCAACGGTGGATTCCAAAGTTGTTTTTATGTTTATTTTGGTAGGATAGGCCACACTAGGACTTTTTATTTACGTTTATTGCATTTATTTTATGCTTTCATCGATAATAGCTTGCATCATATTCCGCCTTAAACCAAACCACCTATAACATGCCTGAAAACTGACTCATGTAGAGGTTACACGTTAGTTTTCTGTGACAATACAGATGTCACATGTCAATTGCAAAGCCATCACTTTATTTCATTCATTCACGCATATGCTAGATATTAGTTCACTTAAAATGGATAAATAAAAGTTGATGGGGTCTTCCTCGTATAACCAAAAATTGAGAATAGTCTTTATAAATCAGACTCCCATGAATCCCTTCTTCGTCGGTAGGCATAATATGACCCCTTCTACGTCGGGTAAGTGGGAACAGATGATTTATTTTATCTCAACATCATGGTCACTCGATAATATCTAGCGACTGAGATGGACTAATAGATAGGATTTACGGAAATCTATCGACCAAGAGTTCCAATGGTGGAATTAGCCAAGCTGTGGGCTTATCAATATACGAAAATTGAGTCTTGGGATCGTTTATATAATTCTTGAGGGAGATCAATTATATAAATGCATGAGTCTACGAGTTTAAAATACAATTTAATATAGACTTAAATCACAACAATGAGTTGCTTATATGGTTTTGTTTTATCTTCTTTTCAGTGTAGAACACGTTCATTTAAACTGCTGTATAACTAATGGCTGGTGAAGACCCAATGCCAAGTGCCAAGCTAGCATGTGAATCCTGGCTAAAAGCCTTCATGGACTCCATAAATCAATCTACTAGACTGAGGAATGATGGGTCAAACTTCTCTGACTGGGAGGCAACACTACGGAAAGCTGCCATTGCTGACGGAAAGCTTAAGTACTTAACTGAGCCAATTCCGGCACACCCAGGAACTGGAGCTAGAGCTAACGAAGTTCGCGCTCATAGCGACTTCGTCATGGAAGCGGGTGCGATAAAGAACGTACTCATCTATGCAATGGAATACAATTTGCAAAGACGCGTCATAACCCATGGTGCAAACAATATTTTCACCACGCTCACTAACGAATTCTCAAAGGCTCCGAGGATCGTTTCTTATGAGCATACCTGTCGCTTCTTTGAGGCGAAACTCCAGAAGGGCCAAGCTGTTAGCCCACATATTCTTCACATGATTGAGAATATCGAGAAACTGGAGGCCCTAAACTGCAAGATCAGTGAGAACATAATCGTTGATCGAATGCTTCATTCGCTTCATGATGGGTTCGCCCTCTTTAGGGCCAACTATTACATGAACGACATGAAGAAGTCTCCTCATGAGCTCCACTCCCTCCTCGTACAGACCGAGAAGGATCTGAAATTAAGTGGGAGCGTGAAGCAAGATGTTCTCATGATCTCCAGTGAGGGTAAGGGTAAGGGTAAAGCTAAAGCTCAGGGCGACCTAACAGTAGGCAAGCCCAAGTTTATGAAGTTAGGATTCACTAAGAGTGGGCCAGGTGAGTCAAGCAACTCACAGGGCAAAACAAAGAGCAAAGATACTAGCATGGAATGTCACCATTGCCACAAGACTGGGCATTGGAGGCGCTCATGCCCCGTGTATCGTGAGGACATTAAGGCAGGCCGCGTTACTCCTGTTGGTATGTCTTCTTCTTCTTTTATTCACATGATTGAGATTAACCATGCAAGTTACGGAACTTGGGTACTAGATACTGGTTGTGGTTCTCATCTATGTAATCATGTGCAGGGCCTCCGGAACCAAGAACCCCTCATCAAGGGTGAGGTTGACCTGCGTGTCGGGAATGGAGCAAGTGTTGCTGCAGTCTCGAGGGGAACATACGTGATCCAGCTTCCAAGTGGATTCGAGTTATCTTTATATAACTGTTATTATGTTCCTTGTTTGTCCAAAAACATTATTTCAGTTTCTGCGCTTGACAAACTTGGTTTTTCATTTGTAATAGAAAATAACAGTTGTATTTTCTCATTACACAATATGATTTATGGCAAGGCAGTTTCCATTAATGGAATTTATGTTTTAGATCAAACCACCGAAATATTACATGTGAATAATAAGAGATTAAAGGTAGGTGACAAAGATCAAACTTACCTATGGCATTGTCGTATGGGACACATAAATGAGAAACGCGTAAAACAGCTCATACATAATGGAGCTATCTCAGCCTTTGATTTCAAATCATATGGCACGTGTGAATCATGTCTCATCGGTAAGATGACTCGTATTTCCTTCAAAGGTGTTGGAATGCGCGATGTCGACCTATTACGACTCACACATACGGACGTATGTGGCCCTATGTCGATCAACGCACGAGAAGGCTATATGTATTTCATCACTTTCACAGATGATTTGAGTAAATATGGCTATGTCTACTTAATGAAGCATAAAAGTGAATCCTTTGACAAGTTCAAAGAATACCAGAATCGGGTACAGAACCAGCTGGGTAGAAAGATTAAAGCACTACGTTCTGATCGTGGTGGTGAGTATCTTTCACACGAGTTTGATCAACACCTTAAAGACTGTGGCATCGTGCTACAGTTGACTCCACCTGGAACACCACAATTAAATGGTGTGTCCGAACGGAGAAATCGAACTCTACTCGATATGGTTCGATCCATGATGAGTCACACCGTTGTGCCTGATTCATTGTGGGGCTATGCTCTTTTGTCGGCCGCTCTAATACTTAACCGCAGTCTGTCTAAAGCTGTTGACAAGTCTCCATACGAATTATGGAAGGGAACGGTCCCTAACTTGTCCTTTATTCGGGTTTGGGGCTGCGAGGCTTATGTCAAGTGGAGACACGAGGATAAGCTCGGCCCGTGATCGGTCAAGACATACTTTATAGGCTATCCAAAGGGAACTTTTGGTCATTACTTCTACTCGCCAACCGAACAACGTGTTTTTGTTGCGGCTAGTGCGACGTTCTTAGAGAAAGAATTTCTCGAGAACAAGTCGAGTAATAGAACCTTCGATTTATCGGAGGTTCAAGAACCAACTACCGAGCAACCATTGGAGGAAACAATTCTTTTAACCGAGGCTGCGGTAGATATTCCTGAGGAACCTAGGAGGTCGGGAAGAGTCTTCATTCCTCCGGACAGATACATTGGTATGGTCGAGGAACATGATATGGATGACGTCTTACTCCTAGAGGGTAATGAACCCTCAACCTATAAAGGTGCCATGACCAGTTCTGACTCAAAGCTATGGCTAGAAGCCATGC
This sequence comes from Silene conica, assembly GCA_029255685.2. Taxonomy (NCBI): domain Eukaryota; kingdom Viridiplantae; phylum Streptophyta; class Magnoliopsida; order Caryophyllales; family Caryophyllaceae; genus Silene; species Silene conica. Next base: position 26,459,317 of record CM055316.2, on the reverse strand, counting down.
AATCCGAGATGGACTCCATGTATGAGAACAACGTGTGGGATCTTGTGGACCTACCTGCAAAGGTGCGTCCCCTTCAATGCAAATTGCTTTACAAAATAAAGCATGCCGTGGAAGGTAAAAAAGATATCCACAAGGCAAGACTAGTTGCTAAAGGTTTCACCCAAGTGCCAGGCTTGCACTACGATGAGATTTTTGCACCCGTAGTCATGCTATGTTCCATTCGGATTATCTTAGCGATCGCCGCATTTCACGATTATGAAATATGGCAAATGGACATTAAAACCGCCTTCTTAAACGGTTATTTGGAGGAAGAGTTGTACATGGTACAACCCGAGGGTTTTATTGATCCAGAACATCCTAAGAAGGTTTGCAAGCTTAAGCGTTCCATCTATGGACTTAAGCAAGCATCGCGGAGTTGGAATCATCGCTTCGACCAAGTGATAAAAGAGAATGGGTTTATTTGATCAGTCGAGGAACCATGTCTCTATATCAAGTCGAGTGGGAGCAAGATTGTATTCCTAGTACTGTATGTCGACGACATACTCTTGATTGGGAATGCCATACCTCTCTTATCTTCGGTTAAAGCATGGTTGAAAAACCATTTCCAGATGAAAGATCTGGGAGAGGCACAAAGAATTTTAGGCATCCGTATCTACAGGGATAGATCACGACGGATGTTGTCTCTCAGTCAGGAGTCTTACATAGATAAGATTCTAGAGAGATTTAGCATGACGAACTCCAAGAAAGGGTTCCTTCCTATGACTACTGGGCTTCACTTGAGCAAGTCTCAAGAAGCTAAGACATTGGAAGAGAAAGAGCGCATGAGTCGGATTCCTTATGCTTCGGCAATAGGATCGATCATGTATGCCATGATATGCACACGTCCAGACGTTGCATATGCATTGAGTATGACTAGTCGATTCCAAGCTCATCCAGGTGAACAACACTGGATGGCCGTGAAAAACATTCTTAAGTACCTACGGAGGACTAAAGATTGGGGATTGACTTACGGAGGTGACTCGACGCTCTGCACCACGGGTTACGCAGATGCTAGCTTCCAAACGGATCGAGATGACTCGAAATCTCAGTCTGGATTCGTTTTTACTCTAAATGGCGCTGCTGTCAGCTGGAAAAGTTCTAAACAGAGTGTTACAGCAGATTCTACTACTGAGTCCGAGTACTATGCCGCCTCAGAAGCAGCTAAGGAAGCGATATGGATGCGTCAATTCTTACAAGGACTCTCAGTAGTGCCTAGTTCGAATGACCCAATCACCGTTTATTGTGACAATAAAGGTGCCATCTTCCAAGCTAAGGAGCATAAGTCTAGCAACAAGGCTAGACATATACAACGGAAAGCTCATCTAATCAGAGATTACGTGGAGCAAAAGGAGATTTTCATTGATAAGATCGCTACGGATGACAACATAGCTGATCCTCTCACTAAAGCATTACCACGTGATAAGCATGAAGGGCACATTCATTCCATGGGAATTAGATGTGTTCCTAAGTTGTAGTACTCTTTTATGAATTCATGTAATAATTCATTTTCTCGTGTACCCTATGCAACCTCATTGTTATGATATATAATGTTTTGTTTTTCATGTGGAATTGTACGCCAATTTTGAACACCACAAAGTGAACTGAATAACATTACATCGTTTTAGTCCTTGATTACCCACTTGAGCTGATAACTCAGGTAATCATTTTGTGACTTTGGTTGATGGTGGGTTCAACGAGCCATAAGTCACACGGCTGACTGACCAATCATAAAGGCGAGTTATACGGATATCTCGTAGGACACCCCGTGACAACGTTATGGAGTCCTAAATGTTTTATAACATTGGGTGCCAGGTCGTGGATAGGACCTCCATAGCGTTCCTTAGAGTCGAGTCTTTTGACTTTCAACTGTCTCTTGAGATTAAGGCAGATTTTGGGTAACTTTGGTTTCTTTCCCACGGTCATCGTAACAGGGGCCAAGAGGATTTTTTCTGGGTTATTTCATGCTGCGCGATATCGGCAGGATTCGAGTTGAGGGAAATATCCAAACCCTTATCAGGATTTTATCATTTCTCAGGGCCACTCGAGGAGTAGTAACTGAAATGCATGGCCATGCTCGAATACAGATTTGTTTTATCAGTTAAGTTACTCTCTAGTCGGGGAAACCACTCTTGATACAAATCGCTTGTGAGATACGACCTTTGCGAATGCGGATTTTTAAATTGTCTTACATTGAGTGGGAGAAATTTTAAAAGGATATGAGAATCGGTTATCGCACCTACACTTGTACGGACAAGTGGGAGTTTGTTGGAGCTTGTGTCCTCCACAAGTAGTGTGATAACGTCATTGCACATACCCTTGTACGGACAAGTGGGAGATTGTTGGGGATGGTGTCCTTAACAATTAAGTACAATGACTTATTAAATCTCTTTAAGGATCACAAGGGCATACTTCAGTATCATTACCAGTTGATCCACGTTTATCAATAACGGTTGGCTTGCTAGATAAGTTTGACGTTATTGTCATACGGATGGCGGTGATCAACTGGTCCCTATACGTCACACCTATAGGACACGTTTGAGAGATGTGAAAGTATGAAAATACAGTCACATTTATGCCGAATATGACTAAACAGTTAGTCAAAGGTATTGACTATTAAATTAGTCAATAAGATGTTGAGATTATTATTTAATAGGGATTAAATAATTTTAGCTAATACGGATTACATGTTTAATTCGTAAAATTAAATATAAGCAGTTATATTTAATTAAATATTGTATTCGCGTATTAATATAAACAGCTATATTAATTTGGGTAATTATACAATATCGTAATTTTATCAGGCCATTATTAATACATCGACTGCATTAATACCTGATAACAATGCGATTTATAATAAAAATCCCCCGAATAATATTTAGCTAATCGGGTCGAATCACGCAAAGGAATAAGGTAAGAGTGGAGAAAGCCCACTCTCACCCCACCCAATTCGGCCGAACCCCATATGCTACATAAGGAGAGTCTTTCTCCTTTTGTCAGTAACTGTTGAATCATAATTCTCACAATTAGGGTTTTGAGAGCATTCTTCTCCCAAAACTCAGATCTCACATCTAAAACCTCAATAGCTCTCCCCATATTGCAAGGCAATTGGAGAGTATTTTCTAGCACACGCGACATCATCTCAAACAAAGTCTTGGGTGCAAGTTATAGGAGGGAATTTACTTTAATTCCTGTTCTTAGGCCTATTCAAGCAAGGACCCAAGGTTGTATTCTTTTTCATGTTTTTATTTATCTTATGACAATAATCACAACTGTAATTTTCATTATAATCCTGCAAGTTTAGGGCGAATACATGCTTTATTCCCCACATATAAAGGTTCAACGGTCAACTTAAGACAAAACCTAAATACCAATCATTCGGCAAGCAAGGACTCAGAGGCCAACTTAAGGCATAGACCCGCCAATCAGCAAGACACTAGACTCAGAGGCCAACTTAAGGCATAGACTAGCACCCAAAAGTAAAGGACTCAGAGGCCAGCTTAAGGCATGTCCCTTCACTACATCACAAGACACTAGACTCAGAGGCCAGCTTAAGGCATGTTCTAGCATCAAACATCTGCACTCCGGGTGAGGTGTTACGACCTAAATGCCCCGTTGTGCAGCTGCTCTACTCGTCAGACTCAGAGGCCAACTTAAGGCATGTTCCAACGCGATCACAACAAACATGTCTGGGCTCAGAGGCCAGCTTAAGGCATATCCCAGACACGACAACCATACACATATAGGGCTCAGAGGCCAGCTTAAAGCATATCCCCATATACGACAACAAGCTCACGTATTAAGCTCAGAGGCCAGCTTAAGGCATACCTTAATACGCATCAATACAATATCATCCAAGTTTAGAAACTAATCTATAGTTCTACTTTCTTATACTTCTAATCAACACTTAATTGATCCCGGGAACTAAGTTGAGGGAGAGCCGGTTTCCCTTTCGATTTCCCGACCGGGGGGTCTCTATCCTCTCTCTATTCCCGATCCCAATATAGTGTCGCCCATCCTCCGGGGACCTCACACACACATGAAAGGTACACGGAACGAAGTTCAAACCAAACCGATAAACCGTTTGAAAGTTATAAACGATTTTTATGTCAACAGGGGCTCCCAGCCGGTCAGTGGCATGCAGCCGGCTGACCGTCTGTCAACCAACTGCTTAACATTATTAAAAAGCAAAACAGCCTATAAGGGTCACCAGCCGGTCGGCAGGCAGCCGGCCTACCGGCTGGCAACTCCTTTTCCTTTACGATTTCACGAACCACACAAGAGCAAGGGCCCTCAGCCGGTCGGCAGGCAGCCGGCCTACCGACTGGGGAACCCAAATCCTTAAATCTGAAAACGCGCAACAATACTAAGAAGGGCTCCCAGCCGGTCGGCAGGCAGCCGGCCTACCGGCTGGCAGCCCTAAACACTAAAACTTCAACTTTCGAAAAACACGCAAGAAACACTCCCAGCCGGTCGACCGGCGGCCGGTCGGTCGACCGGCTCAGAGTTCCTGAGCAGAAAATCGCGCATCATTGTAAACTACAAACTTCCACCCAATCGATACTAATTCTTCAAATTCGCAACATCCAATATTTACCCAGCATATACAAGTCTAATATACATCAAAAACAAGTGGAAATCAACACAATAAAGCCTCAACAAATCCAAACTTTGTATACATCAAAAGCAAGTGGAAGATGCACAAAGACCTAAGACTTCTATTTTGGTGGCCCGGAATGAAGAAGAACGTTTTGGATTATGTGAGTAGGTGTCTGACTTGTCAACAAGTCAAGATTGAGCATAAGAGGCCAAGTGGTTTGTTACAGCCGCTCCACGTTCCTCAGTGGAAGTGGGAGTGTATATCTCAATGGACTTCGTGACTGCTTTGCCGAAGACAGTTGGAGGCAAGGATGCTATTTGGGTTGTGGTCGATAGGTTGACTAAGTGTGCCAGATTTGTGCCTATTCGTGAGACATGGGATATGGACCGCTTAGCCCGAGCTTATATTGCCGAGATCGTCCGTTACCATGATGTCCCGAGAGAGATCATGTCTGACCGAGATCCGCGTTTCTGTTCCAGATTTTGGAAGGCTCTACAGGAGGCTATGGGTAGCCGTTTACTGATGAGTACAACATTCCATGCTGCGACTGATGGACAGTCCGAGAGGACTATTCAGACTTTAGAGGACTTGCTCCGTGCTTGTGCACTTGATTTCCAGAGGTCGTGGGAACAGTGTCTACCGTTAGTTGAGTTTTCCTACAACAATAGTTTTCACTCATCTATTGGTATGGCTCCGTTTGAGGCGCTCTATGGTAGGAAGTGCCGTAGCCCGATCTGTTGGGATCAGGCGAGCGACGTGCACGACCTAGGACCGGACCAGTTGGCTGCGACGATTGATCACGTCCAGCTTATTAGAGGTAGGATGAAGGCCGCACAGGATCGGCAGAAATCTTATGCAGATGTCCGTCGTAGACCTCTCGAGTTTGAGGTGGGTGACAGAGTTTTCCTTAGAGTTTCACTGATGAAGGGCGTCAAGCGGTTTGGCGTTAAGGGCAAACTGAGCCCTAAGTATATAGGGCCGTTCGAGATCGTGAAGAGGATTGGTGCTACTCCTTATCGATTGGACTTGCCTCCTAGTTTGGGCAAGGTTCATAGTGTATTTCATGTTTCTCAGCTCCGCAAGTACGTTAGTGACCCTAGTCACGTGCTTCATAGAGAGATCGAGAACCTAGAGCCGAGTCTTGCTTTCGAGGAGCGTCCCGTGAAGATTCTAGACCGTTAGGACATGAAGCTTAGGAGCAAAGTGGTGCCCTTAGTGAAGATCCTTTGGCGCTGCGGCGATGTTAAGGAGCAGACGTGGGAGACCGAGGCTTTGATGCGTGCTACGCATCCTTCTCTTTTCGATTGAGGTATAGTATTTAGAATTTATCTTCGTTCGAGTTTTGAGGACGAAACTTTTTGAAGTTGGGGTGATTGTAACATCCCGTATTTTCGTAAATTATATTTTAAAGGTTTTAAATTATTTTTACGGAATAAAATAATATTTTAATATTTAATGTTAAGTCATTTTAAAATAATCCGTTAAGATCCGTCTTAAGAACCTTAAGTCCTTAAGACGAAATAACTTGGCAAGCTAAATCATCTCATAAAAACCCGTTCACTTCAAAAGCCCGTTTTCATTAAACGGAAAAGGACAATTAAAACCCTAAACCCCTTGTGTTATGTCGACATTCACATTTCACAAAACATAAGAACACTGCTTCCTTATTTCTCATTTCCTCCTTCAAAATTTCAAGCTTCAAATCGATTTTTAGTCATCATCCGATTTCCAAACCAAGGCATGTTATACATTTCTGAAATCCTCTCGAAATTTGCAAGACATCTATCACTTTCAATTTCCATTCGTCCAACTTGAAAAATGGACTGTTTTTGGTAGAATTCGATTTTAGCTTCTCATAATCGTTTTTCATGTTGTAGGAGAAGGTTTAGAGGATCCGGACGTGGATAGCTACATCATTGAAGAGGAGCTTGGAGCAAAAACGCTTTAGAGGTGACGATAATGAGAAACTCGGCCTTTATTTGTGATATTAACATGTTTCATGACTTTGATGATGTTAGCTTCTGATTTTGTACATCGTAATTGTTGTTGATACTTAGAATCATGCTAGGAATACATGAGAATGAATTTCACGTGCTTTGATTGTGTTTCATATGCTTAGATGTTGATTTTCAGAAATTCTATGCTTAAGACGAATATAAAGTATGAGCTTAATGTGGCATAATTGTGGAAATTGATGCTTGCTTTTGATGCATATAAGTTTTATAGATGCTGGGTAATGTATATTGGTTGCGATTTTGGAAGTTTAGATTCGATTTGTGAAGATTTGAATCATAAGCGAAAATGCGATTTTTCGTGCAGGGGCACTGAGCCGGTAGGCTGACCGGCAGCCGGTCGGCCGGCTCACAGTCAGAGTGGATTTTTGGAAAATTGTAAGAAGGCTATGGGAGGGACTCCCAGCCGGCAGACCGGCAGACGGTCCACCGGCTGAGAGCCTCTTCCCTTCGTATTGTGGATTTTTAGGATGGCTTGTGGGAAGAGACTCCCAGCCGGCAGACCCGCAGACGGTCCACCGGCCGAGAGCCTCTTTTCATTGTTTTTCAGATTTCACAGATGGCATGGGAAGGGACTCCCAGCCGGCTGACTGGCAGACGGTCCCAGACCGGCTGAGAGCCCCTGTTCTCATTAAAACAATTTTAAGTTTTGAACGGTTAATCAGTTTTGTTTGAGATTCGTTCCGTGTACCTTATATGCGTGTTAAGGTATGCCTTAAGCTGGCCTCTGAGCTTAACACGTGAGTTGTATGTCGCGTGATGGGATATGTGTTAAGTTCACCTCTGGACCCATTACGTGTTTTGCTTGTGGCGTGTCAGGATATGTGTTAAGTTCATCTCTGGACCTGACACGTGATCGGTTGTCGTACACGGGATATGTGTTAAGTTCACCTATGGACCCGGTGTGCGATAGCTGTGTATTGGGATATGTGTTAAGTTCACCTCTGGACCCAATACTTGTTTGTGGTAGTGGGATATGTGTTAAGTTCACCTCTGGACCATTGTTAATTTCTAAGTTAACACTTGTTTTTATATTGTAGTCTATTTGTGATTGCTAATTGCTAAGTTATGTGTTAAGATCTAAGAATTTATATTGTAGTCTATTTGTGATTGCTAATTGCTAAGTTAACGCTTGTTTTTCTTTTGAAGGATGGTGAGGACTACAGCTGCTGAGAATACTATAATCCAAGCACTTCATCAGTTGCTTGAGAACCAAAGACAGCAGGCAGAGACTGTTCCTCTACCTCCATCGCCAGGCAATGATGCCAACCGGCCTGATAGCTTCTCTAGGATAACATCACAGATGTCTAGGAGCCACGTGAAGACTTATGGAGGCGTGGTTGATCCGGTAGCTCTCTTCGAATGGTTCCGTGAGATGGAGAAAAACTTCACCATGTACTCGGTAGGCAGAGAGGATAGAGTGCGGCTAGCCACTCACTTTTTGACCTTGGAGGCCGAAAGATGGTGGGCATTGACTGGACCGACTTTCATTCTGGATCCGTTGTTTGACTTGGAGAGTTTTAAGGATAAGCTCGAGACGAGATTTTATCCTAAGGAGCTTAGATCGCAGAGGCTTAAGGAGTTCATGGACTTGAAGCAGGGAAAGATGTCCGTTGAGGAGTTCACCGACAGATTTAACCAGCTTGCACATTTTGCATCGAGATTTGTGAGGGATGAGGCTGAGAGAGTTTACTTCTATAGGGGGAAGTTGGGGCCACGCATCGAGAGTATGGTCCGCCGTGACTCGACTTCTTTCGTTGAGGTTTATGATGATGCTATTTGGGCGGAGAGTTCCATTCGAGCTATAGATGCTGAGACCCGAGTTGCTGCTACTAGTGTGTCTACACACCAGAGGTCTATCTACCAGGGGAAGAGACCGTTTGTTTCATCCACTTCTTCACCTTCTTCTCAGAAGAAGCGATTTGAGAGGTTCTCTGCACCGGTTGCTAAGACCATTGTTCACACGGATACAGCTTCTAGTGTTTGCCACCGTTGTGGTAAACCGTCTCATCTGGGTTTTGACTGCTTCAAGAATGCCTACAAGTGTTTCAGTTGTAATTGATTTGGGCATCGATCTTACGAGTGTCCTGAGAGGAACACTGCACTTGGCAAGGCTGCCACTGCTGCTGCAACGACTAGAGGAGGTAAGGCTAAGGGGAAGATCTTCGTGATGACCAAAGCAGAGGCCGAGGCTCATCCAGACATTGTTGCCGGTATCTTTTCTGTTCTTGGTGCTGAGTGCCTGATTTTATTTGATACTGGTGAGGGGAATAAAGCATGTATTCGCCCCAAACTTGCAGGATTATAATGAAACATACAATTGTGATTATAGTCATAAGTTAATTAAAAGCATGAAAAAGAAATCAACGTTTGGTCCTTTGTGCTTATGGCCTAAGAACAGGAATTAAAGTAAATTCCCTCCTATAACTTGCACCCAAGACTTGATTGAGATGATGCCGCGTGTGCTAGAAAATACTCTCCAATTGCCTTGCAATATGGGGAGAGCCTTTTGAGGCTTTAGATCTTGAATCTCCGTTTTGGGTTTTTGCAATGTAATTACTTTTGTATTTAAATTAGAATGTATCTAGGACTACTTTTGTAATTTAAATTAGTAATTTTGTGAAGACCGAAGACGGAGACCGGATGCTCACTCCCACTACAAGGACCAAGATGGAACATCAAGACAAGCTTCAAGGGTCCAACAGTGGATTCCAAGTTGTTTTATGTTTATTTTGGTAGGATAGGCCACACTAGGACTTTTATTTACGTTTATCGCATTTATTTTATGCTTTCATCGATAATAGCTTGCATCATATTCCGCCTATAACCAAACCACCTATTACATGCCTGAAAACTGACTCATGTAGAGGTTACGCGTTAGTTTTCTGTGACAATACAGATGTCACATGTCAATTGCAAAGCCATCACTTTATTTCATTCATTCACGAATATGCTAGATTTTAGTTCACTTAATATGAATAAATATAAGTCGATGGGGTCTTCCTCGTATAACCAAAAATTGAGAATAGTCTTTATAAATCAGCCTCCCATGAATCCCTTCTTCGTCGGTAGGCATAATATGACCCCTTCTACGTCGGGTAAGTGGGAACAGATGATTTATTTTATCTCAACATCATGGTCACTCGATAATATCCAGTGACTGAGATGGACTAATAGATAGGATTTACGGAAATCTATCGACCAAGAGTTCCAATGGTGGAATTAGCCAAACTGTGGGCTTATCAATATACGGAAATTGAGTCTTGGGATCATTTATATAATTCTTGAGGGAGATCAACTATATAAATGCATGAGTCTACGAGTTTAAATTCAATTTAATATAGACTTAAATCACAACAATGAGTTGCTTATATGGTTTTGTTTTATCTTCTTTTCAGTCTAGAACACGTTCGATTAAACTGCTGTATAACTAAATGGCTGGTGAAGACCCAATGCCAAGTGCCAAGCTAGCACGTGAATCCTGGCTAAAAGCCTTCATGGACTCCATGAATCAGTCCACAAGACCGAGGAATGATGGGTCAAACTTCTCTGACTGGGAGGCAGCACTACGTAATGCTGCCATTGCTGACGGAAAGCTCAAGTACTTAACTGAGCCCATTCCGCCACACCCAGGAACTGGAGCTAGAGCTAACGAAGTTCGCGCTCATAGCGACTTCGTCATGGAAGCGGGTGCGATAAAGAACGTACTCATCTATGCAATGGAATCCAATTTGCAAAGACGCTTCATAACCCATGGTGCAAACAAGATTTTCACCACGCTCACTAACGAATTCTCAAAGGCTCCGAGAATCGTTTCTTATGAGCATACATGTCGCTTCTTTGAGGCGAAACTCCAGAAGGGCCAAGCTGTTAGCCCACATATTCTTCACATGATTGAGAATATCGAGAAACTGGAGGCCCTAAACTGCAAGATCAGTGAGAACATAATCGTTGATCGAATGCTTCATTCACTTCATGATGGGTTCGCCCTCTTTAGGGCCAACTATTACATGAACGACATGAAGAAGACTCCTCATGAGCTCCACTCCCTTCTCGTACAGACCGAGAAGGATCTGAAATTAAGTGGGAGCATGAAGCAAGATGTTCTCATGATCTCCAGTAAGGGTAAGGGTAAGGGTAAAGCTAAAGCTCAGGGCGACCTAACAGTAGGCAAGCCCAAGTTTAAGAAGTCAGGATTTACTAAGAGTGGGCCAGGTGAGTCGAGCAACTCACAGGGCAAAACAAAGAGCAAGGATACAAGCATGGAATGTCACCATTGCCACAAGACTGGGCATTGGAGGCGCTCATGCCCCGTGTATCATGAGGACATTAAGGCAGGCCGCGTTACTCCTGTTGGTATGTCTTCTTCTTCTTTTATTCACATGATTGAGATTAACCATGCAAGTTACGGAACTTGGGTACTAGATACTGGTTGTGGTTCTCATCTATGTAATCATGTGCAGGGCCTCCGAAACCAAGAACCCCTAATCAAGGGTGAGGTTGACCTGCGTGTCGGGAATGGAGCACGTGTTGCTGCAATCTCAAGGGGAACATACGTGATCCAGCTTCCAAGTGGATTCGAGTTATCTTTATATAACTGTTATTATGTTCCTTGTTTGTCCAAAAACATTATTTCAGTTTCTGCGCTTGACAAACTCGGTTTTTCATTTGTAATAGAGAATAATAGCTGTATTTTCTCCTTACACAATATGATTTATGGCAAGGCAGTTTCCATGAATGGAATTTATGTTTTAGATCAAACCACCGAAATATTACATGTGAATAATAAGAAATTAAAGGTAGGTGACAAAGATCAAACTTACCTATGGCATTGTCGGATGGGACACATAAATAAGAAACGCGTGAAACAACTCATACAGAATGGAGCTATCTCGCCCTTTGATTTCGAATCATATGGCACGTGTGAATCATGTCTCATCGGTAAGATGACTCGTATTTCCTTCAAAGGTGTTGGAATGCGCGCTGCCGACCTATTAGGACTCATACATACAGACGTATGTGGCCCTATGTCGATCAACGCACGAGAAGGCTATAGGTATTTCATCACTTTCACGGATGATTTGAGTAGATATGGCTATGTCTAATTAATGAAGCACAAAAGTGAATCCTTTGACAAGTTCAAAGAATACCAGAATCAGGTACAGAACCAGCTGGGTAGAAAGATTAAAGCACTACGTTCTGATCGTGGTGGTGAGTATCTTTCACACGAGTTTGATCAACACCTTAAAGACTGTGGCATCGTACTGCTACAGTTAACTCCACCTGGAACACCACAATTAAATGGTGTGTCCGAACGGAGAAATCAGACTTTACTTGATATGGGTCGATCCATGATGAGTCACACCGTTGTGCCTGATTCATTGTGGGGCTATGCTCTTTTGTCGGCCGCTCTAATTCTTAACCGAAGTCCGTCTAAAGCTGTTGACAAGTCTCCATACGAATTATGGAAGGGAACGGTCCCCAACTTGTCCTTTATTCGGGTTTGGGGCTGCGAGGCTTATGTCAAGTGGAGACACGAGGATAAGCTCGGCCCGCGATTGGTCAAAACATACTTTATAGGCTATCCAAAGGGAACTTTTGGTCATTACTTCTACTCGCCAACCGAACAACGTGTTTTTGTTGCGGCTAGTGCGACGTTCTTAGAGAAAGAATTTCTCGAGAACAAGTCGAGTAATAGAACCTTCGATTTATCGGAGGTTCAAGAACCAAATACCGAGCAACCATTGGAGGAAACAGTTCCTTCAACCGAGGCTGCGGTAGATATTCCTGAGGAACCTAGGAGGTCGGGAAGAGTCTCCATTCCTCCGGACAAATACATTGGTATGGTCGAGGAACATGATATGGATGACGTCTTACTCCTAGAGGGTAATGAACCCTCAACCTATAAAGGTGCCATGACCAGTTCTGACTCAAAGCTATGGCTAGAAGCCATGCAATCCGAGATGGACTCCATGTATGAGAACAACGTGTGGGATCTTGTGGACCTACCTGCAAAGGTACGTCCCCTTCAATGCAAATGGCTTTACAAAATAAAGCATGCCGTGGAAGGTAAACAAGATATCCATAAGGCAAGACTAGTTGCTAAAGGTTTCACCCAAGTGCCAGGCTTGCACTACGATGAGATCTTTGCACCCGTAGTCATGCTACGTTCCATTCGGATTATCTTAGGGATCGCCGCATTTCACGATTATGAAATATGGCAAATGGACGTTAAAACTGCCTTCTTAAACGGTTATTTGGAGGAAGAGTTGTACATGGTACAACCCGAGGGTTTTGTTGATCCAGAACATCCTAAGAAGGTTTGCAAGCTTAAGCGTTCCATCTTTGGACTTAAGCAAGCATCGCGGAGTTGGAATCATCGCTTCGACCATGTGATAAAAGAGAATGGATTCGTTCAATCAGTCGAGGAACCATGTCTCTATATCAAGTCGAGTGGGAGCAAGATTGTATTCCTAATACTGTATGTCGACGACATACTCTTGATTGGGAATGACATACCTCTCTTATCTTCGGTTAAAGCATGGTTGAAAAACCATTTCCAGATGAAAGATCTGGGAGAGGCACAAAGAATTTTGGGCATCCGTATCTACAGGGATAGATCACGACGGATGTTGTCTCTCAGTCAGGAGTCTTACATAGATAAGATTCTAGAGAGATTCAGCATGACGAACTCTAAGAAAGGGTTCCTTCCTATGACTAGTGGGCTTCACTTGAGCAAGTTGATGCGTGCCTATTTTATGATGTTTTACATCTATTTTTACACGCATTTTAGCGCTCATTTACTATGTTTTAGCCTTTATTTCCCAACAATTGTCTACTTTCGTATTTTTATGCTCTTTTGCAGATTTATGCGGAAAAGGGACGATTTTATACCAAATTTATGCCCTCGGGACTTTTTATGACTAAGGATAAGAAGGAACGAAGCTTAGCGCACATTTCAAGGCCTAAAGATAACTTTTACAAGCAAAGAATCGATCTTCGATGTTGCAGCCTGTTTCAAATGGCTTTATCTCGAGTTCTAGAGCTGATAATGGAGTGATTCCAGTTGGAGGTGAAAGCTTATCCTCTTAGCTTTCCAACGCCGCGAGAATCGCTTGATTACGATAAGTAACGAAGAAATGGCAGCTGTTTTAAGAACGATGCGCGCTGCAGTCCCGACAGTTGGTCGACCGACCCACTATTTGGGTCGACCGACCAGGTGCCTATTGGAAAAGCCCAGAATTTGCCTGAAGCCCAGAAATTGCATAAAATCCGTAAAGCGGTCGACCGACCGAAAATATTGGTCGACCGACCACAGCACCGACCCAGAAGTTTCCGCGAAGCCCATTAAAGTATTTAGGTCATTAGGAAACTCTTTTTTTTCCGCCTATTTAAGCCAAAATTCGTAATTAGGGTTAATAATTCAGATTTCCATCAAGTTTTCTACCTAGTTTTCTATCATAGAGTTACATCTAGTTTTAGTTTTAATCTTTCAATAATCATCAAACACTTTTCTTTAGTTTTATACATTGTTCATCATCAATCTTTCAACAATATTCAATAAAGCTTGTTCTTTTCCACCTTAATCCTTATTTCTGGTAATTCCTCTCTTAAATTATGTTTTATTATTGTTAGTTTATAATTATTGCATATGGTTAAGTTAGAATCCCAAGCCTTTATTATTATTGCATGTTTAGATTGATGTTCTTTATAATTTCCATGTTTATTCCTATTTTTATTATTGTTTCAATAGTTATGAGTAGCTAATTTCATATGTTAGGATGTAGGGAGTAAATATGCGAAGGTAGTATAAATTCCGAATCGACATGTTGCAGGGTGGAGGTCGGCCGACCGGGTTAGCTGGTCGGTCGACCGACACGCGTATGAATTTTGTTTCGCTTTAATTTGTAGACTATAATAACCTACAATGAGACCAAAAGGAGACTTGTAGGATGTTAGTATTGACCTACCCAAGATTGAGAGATTTGGGAAGGGCATTGGTTTACATCTTAAGACGGATAGGTTACTTAAGACTGAAAGGTTTGTGACCTAGAATTTAGGGATCACCCTTATTGTTGACACCCAATAATTGTGAGACCTAGGAACTAATAGCATAGACCGAAAAGGAGCTATTAGGTAACATAGACCTAAAGGGTATGTTACACCCCTTATGCGACTGCAATACATGTTGACTTAGGATTTATATTATCTTAACTGTTTATTACCCAAACATCCTAGCATCTCTTTTATCATAGTTTATTTTCATCTTATTTACTTGTTTTATTTTATATTTGTTTTAGACTTAGCAACAACCAATCAAACCCCCTCTCTATTGTTACTTTGTAGATTAAAAATTAGCAAACGGAATTAACCTTGTCTCTCTGTGGTTCGACCCTTACTATCACTATCTATAGTTTTAGTTTGGTTTATATATTTTATCTTTGACACCCACAACGACGGGTATCACAAGTCTCAAGAAGCTAAGACATTGGAAGAGAAAGAGCGCATGAGTCGGATTCCTTATGCTTCGGCAATAGGATCGATCATGTATGCCATGATATGCACACGTCCAGACGTTGCATATGCATTGAGTATGACCAGTCGATTCCAAGCTCATCCAGGTGAACAACAGTGGATGGCCGTGAAAAACATTCTTAGATACCTACGGAGGACTAAAGATTGGGGATTGACTTATGGAGGCGACTCAACGCTCTGCGCCACGGGTTACGCAGATGCTAGCTTCCAAACGGATCGAGATGACTCGAAATCTCAGTCTGGATTCGTTTTTACTCTTAATGGCGCAACTGTCAGCTGGAAAAGTTCTAAACAGAGTGTTACAGCAGATTCTACGACTGAGTCCGAGTACTATGCCGCCTCAGAAGCAGCTAAGGAAGCAATATGGATGCGTCAATTCTTACAAGGACTATCAGTAGTGCCTAGTTCGAATGACCCAATCACCATTTATTGTGATAATAAAGGTGCCATCTTCCAAGCTAAGGAGCATAAGTCTAGCAACAAGGCTAGGCATGTACAACGGAAAGCTCATCTAATCAGAGATTACGTGGAGCAAAAGGAGATTTTCATTGATAAGATCGCTACGGATGACAACATAGCTGATCCTCTCACTAAAGCATTACCACGTGATAAGCATGAAGGGCACATTCATTCCATGGGAATTAGATGTGTTCCTAAGTTGTAGTACTCTTTTATGAATTCATGTAATAATTCATTTTCTCGTGTACTCTATTCAACCTCATCGTTATGATATATAATGTTTTGTTTTTCATGTGGAATTGTACGTCAATTTTGAACACCACAAAGTGAACTGAATGACATTACATCGTTTTTAGTCCTTGATTACCCACTTGAGCTGATAACTCAGGTAATAATTTTGTGACGTTGGTTGATGGTGGGTTCAACGAGCCATAAGTCACGCAGATGACTGACCAATCACAAAGGCGAGTTATATGGATATCTCGTAGGACACCCCGTGACAACGTTATGGAGTCCTAAATGTTTTATAACATTGGGTGCCGGGTCGTGGATAGGACCTCCATAGTGTTCCTTAGAGTCGAGTCTTTTGACTTTCAACTGTCTCTTGAGATTAAGGCAGATTTTGGGTAACTTTGGTTTCTTTCCCACGGTCACCGTAACAGGGGCCAAGAGGATTTTTTCTGGGTTATTTCATGCTGCGCGATATCGGCAGGATTCGAGTTGAGGGAAATATCCAAACCCTTATCAGGATTTTATCATTTCTCAGGGCCACTCGAGGAGTAGTAACTGAAATGCATGGCCATGCTCGAATACAGATTCGTTTTATCAGTTAAGTTACTCTCTAGTCGGGGAAACCACTCTTGATACAGATCGCTTGTGAGATACGACCTTTGCGAATGCGGATTTGCAAATTGTCTTACATTGAGTGGGAGAAATTTTAAAAGGATATGAGATTCGGTTATCGCACCTACACTTGTACGGACAAGTGGGAGTTTGTTGGAGACTTGTGTCAAGGACACCAGCCCCAACAATCTCTCACTTGTCCGTACAAGGGTATGTGCAATGACGTTATCACACTACATGTGGAGGACACAAGTCTCCAACAACTGGTGCTTCTTTATCGTTCATATCGACCCAGTTTGCCGACATACTAGCTCTGGAGTCTTCTGTTGTTGAGGAGACTTCTATCTCATTGCCTTCGGGAGATGTTTTCTCCTGCTCTTCTTCCCATAGGGATGTTCCGATTATTATTGGTTGTGCCACATTTCCAGTGGACTTACTGAGATTTATTCTCGAGGAATTTGACATTATCCTCGGTATGGATTGGTTATCGCGATGCCATGCTCGCTTCGAGTGTCGCGACCAGAAAATCTGCTTGAGGAGTTTTTCAGGAGTTCGTGTTTCCTATAGGGGAACTCACCCGAAAAAGGGTGTTCGTTTTATTTCTTCAATGAAAGCTTCTCATCTTCTAAGGAAGGGTTGTCAAGCCTTCTTGTGTGTTGTTTCAGCTGCAAAACCATCGCTACCAAAGCTTGAGGATGTAGCTATTGTTTGTGAGTTTCCAAATGTCTTCCCAGAAGAGTTGCCAGGGATACCGCCTGAGAGAGATGTGGAGTTTACTATTGAGCTTGTTCCAGGTACCAGACCTATATCTAAGGCTCCATACCGTATGGCTCTACCTGAGTTGAAAGAGTTGAAGCAGCAATTAGAAGAGATGATCGAGAAGGAATTCATTAGACCGAGTGCTTCTCCTTGGGGTGCTCCAATTCTTTTCGTCAAGAAGAAAATGGTTCCATGAGACTTTGCATTGATTACAGGGAATTGAACAGAGTTACAGTGAAGAACAGATATCCTTTGCCTAGGATTGATGACTTATTTGACCAGCTTAGAGGTGCTTCCGGATTTTCGAAGATTGACTTTCGTTCCGGTTATCATCAGATTCCAGTGAGAGAGGCTGATATTGCGAAGTCTGCTTTCCGTACCAGATATGGGCACTTTGAGTTCGTTGTCACGCCTTTTGGTTTGACGAATGCTCCTGCTATCTTCATGGATCAGATGAACAGGACGTTCAGTGAGTTCTTAGACACTTGTGTTGTGGTGTTTATTGATGATATCCTCATTTATTCGAAGACTGATGCTGAGCATGCCGAACATCTTCGATTGATACTTGGGATTTTACGTCGACATAAGTGGTTCGCGAAGTTCTCTAAGTGTGAGTTTTGGCTATCTAAGGTTGCATTTCTTGGACATGTGATATCTAGTGAGGGAGTTATGGTTGATCCCGCTAAGATTGAGGCCGTTTTTGATTGGGAGAGTCCCAAAGATGTGGGAGAGATTCGTAGTTTCCTCGGTTTGGCTGGATACTATCGTCGATTTGTTGAGGATTTCTCTAGATTGGCTCGTCCGATGACTCATTTATTGAACAAAGAGGCTAAGTTTGTTTGGACAGATAAGTGTGAGAGCTCATTTCAGGAATTGAAGACTAGGTTGACTTCTGCTCCAGTACTTGCTTTGCCAGAGATTGGTGTTGACTTCGATGTTTATTGCGATGCTTCTATGCTAGGGCTTGGATGTGTGTTGATGCAGAGTGGTAAGTTGATAGCTTATTCTTCGAGACAGCTGCGAGTTCACGAGGTGAACTATCCGACGCATGATCTTGAGTTAGCCGCTGTTGTTCATGCCTTGAAGATGTGGCGTCATTACTTGATTGGATCTCATTGTCGCATTTTCACGGATCATAAGTGTTTGAAGTACATTTTCACACATAAGGACCTTAATATGCGACAACGTCGATGGCTAGAGTTGGTTAAGGATTATGATATTGAGTTGTTGTATCATGAGGGTAAGGCCAATGTTGTTGCTGATGCGCTTAGCCGCAAGACTTCTCATTCGATGAGTGCTATGCGTGTTTTACATGAGGATCTTTGTTTTGAGTTCCAGAAGTTGAGATTAGAGATGGTTGGTAGTGGTTTTGATTGGTTATCTGCTATGACTGCTGAACCGACATTGTATTGGGAGATTCGCCAGGGTTTGCCTACAGATGCTGCTTTCCGGAAGTTCGAGGCCAAGATTGCGAGTGGTGATGCACAGGACTTCGTGATTGGTTCTGATGGTTTTCTTCGGTTCCGAGGCCGGATGTATGTTCCAGATGTGCCGGATTTGAGGAAGAGAGTTTTAGATGAGGCTCACCTGACGCCTTATTCTGTTCATCCGGGCGGCGAGAAGATGCACAAAGACCTAAGACTTCTATTTTGGTGGCCCGGGATGAAGAAGAACGTTTTGGATTATGTGAGTAAGTGTCTGACTTGTCAACAAGTCAAGATTGAGCATAGGAAGCCAGGTGGTTTGTTACAGCCGCTCCACGTTCCTCAGTGGAAGTGGGAGTGTATCTCAATGGACTTCGTGACTGCTTTGCCGAAGACAGTTGGAGGCAAGGATGCTATTTGGGTTGTGGTCGATAGGTTGACTAAGTGTGCCAGATTTGTGCCTATTCGTGAGCCTTGGGATATGGACCGCTTAGTCCGAGCTTATATTGCCGAGATCGTCCGTTACCATGATGTCCCGAGAGAGATCGTGTCTGACCGAGATCCGCGTTTCTGTTCCAGATTTTGGAAGGCTCTACAAGAGGCTATGGGTAGCCGTTTTGCTGATGAGTACAACATTCCATGCTGCGACTGATGGACAGTCTGAGAGGACTATTCAGACTTTAGAGGACTTGCTCCGTGCTTGTGCACTTGATTTCCAGAGGTCGTGGGAACAGTGTCTACCGTTAGTTGAGTTTTCCTACAACAATAGTTTTCACTCATCTATTGGTATGGCTCCGTTTGAGGCGCTCTATGGTAGGAAGTGCCGTAGCCCAATCTGTTGGGATCAGGCGAGCGACGTGCACGACCTAGGACCGGACCAGTTGGCTGCGACGATTGATCACGTCCAGCTTATTAGAGGTAGGATGAAGGCCGCAGAGGATCGGCAGAAATCCTATGCAGATGTCCGTCGTAGACCTCTCGAGTTTGAGGTGGGTGACAAAGTTTTCCTTAGAGTTTCACTGATGAAGGACGTCAAGCGGTTTGGCGTTAAGGGCAAGCTGAGCCCTAAGTATATTGGGCCGTTCGAGATCGTGAAGAGGATTGGTGCTACTGCTTATCGATTGGACTTGCCTCCTAGTTTGGGCAAGGTTCATAGTGTATTTCATGTTTCTCAGCTCCGCAAGTACGTTAGTGACCCTAGTCACGTGCTTCATAGAGAGATCGAGAACCTAGAGCCGAGTCTTGCTTTCGAGGAGCGTTAGACCGTCAGGACATGAAGCTTAGGAGCAAAGTGGTGCCCTTAGTGAAGATTGATACGTGCCTATTTTATGCATTTTATTTATTCTTTTGGCACGTATTTTCTTACATTTTCGTGACTTTTAGTTGCTTTTTCTCCCGAAACGGTTTACTTTGGCATTTCTATGCTTTATATGTAGGAATACGCAGAAGTGAGCAAAACTGAACCTTATTTGCCTTTCGGAAGCAGTTTTGAGTACTAATACGGAGCAAGGATCCGGATTGCACGTCCGAGTATTGTTATTGGGCCAGATTGAAGCTGGAACAGACAAGAAGCGGTCGACCGACCCGCATCATAGGTCGACCGACCGAAGCCCAATTCCTGACCAAAGCCCAAATTCGCATAAGAGCCCAGCAGCGCTTTAAGCGGTCGACCGACCAGAAGCTGACCCGAGGACTTTTGTTTCGTGTTTCTACTTTCCTAATCTTGTAATACTTCTTATTTAAGGAGACCAAAACTCTTCAATTAGGTCAAGCTCTTCATTAACAAGGAATTCTATTAGTAAATAGTTTAGAAAGAGATTTTATTCCAAGTTTTCATCTTTTGTTCTTAATTCCAATTAAGTTGTAAGTTTGCTACATTTAATCTTTCCCTTTTAATTTAATCTTGTTGTTCATCTTGTTGTTGTTCCTTAATTCATGTTTTCCCTTTTTTTTGTCATCTTTAATTATGTTAATTCCTTTGATGTTCTTAGTTATTGTTAGTTTCATAATTAAAAGTATGCATAGCTAATTCTTGTGATTAGGAATTAGGGGAACCATGGTAAAGACTTTATTTTGATAAGTTTAATAATTAAATTACCAATCCCCCATTGTTGTTGATGAACTAATCCTTAGGATTGAAAGATTATTAGGATTAGTTTAACAACAACTTTGGGATTGCCCTTGAACGAAAGTTTAGTGCTTTTCTAGGAACCCTAAGACCGTAAGGATTGGGTAGAATATTGACCTAAAGGTTTATTCTTTGTTCCTTGGGATTGTGTTATTTGATTGTTTTACCTTTCATTGACTTGTTTTAACCATGGGGAACCAAAGTTCCTAATCCCCCTTTTATCTTCTCTTATTTCTCTTGTTTATTTTGTCCTTTTAGTTATTAGTTTAAATCTCAAATCAACCCCCTCCTTTTTGGTTACTTGTAATAGACTTTAAATTCACAAACATAATTAACCTTGTCTCCTTGTGGTTCGACCCTTGACTTATCCTATCTAAGTTTAAGCTGAGGTTTTATAAATCTTATCTTTGGCACCCCTCAACGACGGGTGTCAAATTTTGGCGCCGTTGCCGGGGAGACGGTATAATTTTGTTTGTTAATTTTTATATTATTTTTCTTGTCTTAAGGAACTTAGGTTCCTTAAGACCGTTTCTTACCTTTTCTTCTAGTTTTGTTTAGAAGACAGGTTTATGAGAGGAAGGCTTGAGTACTCTCTTGTTTAGATATGGATTCTATTTATGACCACCTACAACCAAAGGCTCAAGATTTACCAAAGGGATTCGCCTTGCCTACCCCCACCACTGGCTCCTTTGTGCTCCACCCAAATAACATCTTTTTGGTGGAACGGAGTCAGTTTTCTGGTCTACCCGACGAAGATCTAATGAAGCATGTTACAACCTTCACGGATTATTGTTGTGCCATACCCATACCTGACGGGGTGACTAGAGACGAGGTGCTGGCAATGATGTTCCTATTCTCATTAAAAGATGCCGCGCGAGATTGGTACCGTTACCTTGATAGGACAGCTGAGAAGGTTACAGATTGGACTTCCTTAGCATTGGCTTTTTACAAGAAATACTTCCCTCTTGCAAAAGCCGAAGACTTGAGAAGCCAAATCCGTAACTTTCAACAGGGACCTGATGAAGGATTTTGTGAAGCATGGGATCGGTTCAAGAATTTGGTCTGTTCTATCCCTCACCATAACTTTCAACAATGGGACCTGTGTAACCGATTTTACAACACCCTTTACGATGATTATAAGATGATTCTTGATGCGGCCGCCAATGGGAGATTCCAGAATAACACCGACCATATGAAGGGTTGGGAAACCATTGAAGACATGGCGGTGCATAGGGCTGCTTTTAAGAGTTCACGTGGGAATTCAAGGAGGCTGAATGTGGAGATGAATAGAGTGATGGCTCTTGAGACAACAGTTGAAGCCCGTTTTGAAAAGCTTGAGGCAACCCAGCTAAAGCTTGAAAGTGCGAACCTAGTTACTACGGTTGACAGCACGGGTGAGATTGAGAACCTGAGAGCTCTAGTTGGTGCTTTAACAAGGCAGGTTATGGAGATTGGTAAGGCTCATATGGCCTCCTCAAAGGTTTTTGAAGAACACTTGATAAACATAGCCAACCGAATAACTAGCTCTCCAACTAGTTGTGAGGGACCCATGGAGACGTTGAACGCCATAAATCTTAGGAGTGGTCGTGTTTGTGAAGGATCAACCCAAAAAGATGATTCTGCCGAGGTTCAAATAGAAGAATCTGATTCCGTCAACAGGACAGGAGGTCGACCGACCGCCACTGTAGGTCGACCGACCTCGGTTCCTGACGTGAGATCAGATCAAGGCTTTAGGGTCTGAAGAGGAGGAGGAAGGAGGAGAGGACTCTGAGCCGGATTTCGACTCAGAATCCTAGGGACGTGCTTAACCTTACCCTCTTTGGGGTTCGGTTTGGGGAGGTCCCTCCATCTTGTAAGTAGTTTTTCTTTTATTTTCCCTTAGATTTCCAGTTTTTCCCTCTAGATTTTCAGTTTTCCTCTCCTTCCTCCTTAGACTCTTGTTGTAATTTATAGTCTTTTTCCTTTTCCTTTCTTTGTTTGTTTCTTTTCTGCCTACCCCCATCCCTTTGCTGTGATTGTATGCTGATGAGCACAATGGGAGCATTGTGCGTTTTGGTTTGGGGAGGGTATTTGCATACTCCTTTGTGAGTATGCAATTGTCTTTGTGTCTTTTGTTTTTCATTCCTTTAGGTGTTTTTCTTGTTTTCATCCTCTCTTGCCGCGTGTTCTTCCCTGTCGCGTGTTCTTCTCTGTCTTAAGTTTTTAGGTCGAGTCGGAACGGACGAATACAATTTATGCCTCACATATCACATATTGCCTTGCCTTGCATTTTTCGAAAATTTTCAAGCTAGTCTTTTGCATTATCTACGAGTTTTTTGTTGATTTCATGCTAAATTATTAGACTTGACTCTCTTCTTGGCAAGCTACAACATATTCTAAGGATTAGAGCTTAATAAATCGGTGACATCCATGACCGATTTCATGTAGGATTTTGAGTAGTTTCTCCTCTTGAGGCATGTCACATCAATATGCATAAACATGAGTCTTGTCTACTTAATACCTGTATGCATTCGGATTTGTGGTTTGTTGACACATTTGGTAGAGGTCCCTCTTTCTCATTGTTCCCATTATCCTCACATAGCCAAATTGAATCCTTTTTACCCATTTGCTACATCCAAAATTTGCCTACCCTAGCCGAGCTAGTAATATATAGTGATGGTTCTGTTTTGGCCATCCTTTAGTTTGTGCTTTATTGTTAAATATTGATTTTGTGAGAATGGTAGAAAGGAGAAAAAGAAAAGAGAAAAATAATGAAAAAATGAATGAAATGATAAATGAAAAAAAAAAAAAAAACGAGAACAGCCTGTTTTCAAGGCTGGTCGGTCGACCTGCATTCTGGGTCGGTCGACCAGGACCATTGGACAGAATTTTTCTGAAAAAAAAAGAGGAGGAAAGAAAGAAAGAAAGAAAGAAAGAAAAGGAGAAAATTGGAGAAGTTGTGATTTTTGCTCCAAAACTTTGAGCATTGGCATGTATGAAAAAATAATAGGAAGTGATCTTATAGTATGGATAGACGGTTGTTGGCTCGGTTTAACCCCTCTTCCCATAACTTATTTTAACCCCTTCTTACCTTTAGTCTCACAATTCCAAATTTGTCTCGGCATGTGTCATGGTTGTCTAGTGTGGGAATGCATATGTACGGTTGTAGAGATTCTATTCATGTTAGATTGCAGGCATGTTCTTACGGGTCGCAGATAGGTGAGAGTCTTTACTTTTATTTATCTTCTTATCTTTCACATATACATTTGACCCTTTGCTTTCATGAGTGTCTCGAGCGTACCGCAAGAGTCCAATTAGAATGAGTCTTGCAAGGTTGAAATTCTAGCATGCTTTTCCAACATGTCCAATTCATTTTGCTCTTGACATTATGCTTGATCATATTTGAAGGTTGCATTAAATTGGTTAGGCATAGTATTGTGTTTGGTTGTAAAAAGTGTGAAATCCGTTCCATTAGAAGTTTTTTCTTTTCTTTTGAGTCTTAGTGCTTGCTTGAGGACAAGCAAGGTTTGGTTTGGGGAGTTTGATACGTGCCTATTTTATGCAGTTTATTTATTCTTTTGGCACGTATTTTCTTACATTTTCGTGACTTTTAGTTGCTTTTTCTCCCAAAACGGTTTACTTTGGCATTTCTATGTTTTATATGTAGGAATACGCAGAAGTGAGCAAAACTGAACCTTATTTGCCTTTCGGAAGCTGTTTTGAGTACTAATACGGAGCAAGGATCCGGATTGCACGTCCGAGTATTGTTATTGGGCCAGATTGAAGCTGGAACGGACAAGAAGCGGTTGACCAACCCGCATCATAGGTCGACCGACCGAAGCCCAATTCCTGACCAAAGCCCAAATTCGCATAAGAGCCCAGCAGCGCTTTAAGCGGTCGACCGACCCGCTTCATAGGTCGACCGACCAGAAGCTGACCCGAGGACTTTTGTTTCGTGTTTCTACTTTCCTAATCTTGTAATAATTCTTATTTAAGGAGACCAAAACTCTTCAATTAGGTCAAGCTTTTCATTAACAAGGAATTCTATTAGCAAATAGTTTAGAAAGAGATTTTATTCCAAGTTTTCATCTTTTGTTCTTAATTCCAATTAAGTTGTAAGTTTGCTACATTTAATCTTTCCCTTTTAATTTAATCTTGTTGTTCATCTTGTTGTTGTTCCTTAATTCATGTTTTCCCTTTTTTTGTCATCTTTAATTATGTTAATTCCTTTGATGTTCTTAGTTATTGTTAGTTTCATAATTAAAAGTATGCATAGCTAATTCTTGTGATTAGGAATTAGGGGAACCATGGTAAAGAGTTGATTTTGATAAGTATGAAGCGGGTCGGTCGACCGACCAGAAGCTGACCCGAGGACTTTTGTTTCGTGTTTCTACTTTCCTAATCTTGTAATAATTCTTATTTAAGGAGACCAAAACTCTTCAATTAGGTCAAGCTTTTCATTAACAAGGAGTTCTATTAGCAAATAGTTTAGAAAGAGATTTTATTCCAAATTTTCATCTTTTGTTCTTAATTCCAATTAAGTTGTAAGTTTGCTACATTTAATCTTTCCCTTTTAATTTAATCTTGTTATTCATCTTGTTGTTGTTCCTTAATTCATGTTTTCCCTTTTTTGTCCTCTTTAATTATGTTAATTCCTTTGATGTTCTTAGTTATTGTTAGTTTCATAATTAAAAGTATGCATAGCTAATTCTTGTGATTAGGAATTAGGGGAACCATGGTAAAGACTTGATTTTGATAAGTTTAATAATTAAATTACCAATCCCCCATTGTTGTTGATGAACTAATCCTTAGGATTGAAAGATTATTAGGATTAGTTTAACAACAACTTTGGGATTGCCCTTGAACGAAAGTTTAGTGCTTTTCTAGGAACCCTAAGACCGTAAGGATTGGGTAGAATATTGACCTAAAGGTTTATTCTTTGTTCCTTGGGATTGTGTTATTTGATTGTTTTACCTTTCATTGACTTGTTTTAACCATGGGGAACCAAAGTTCCTAATCCCCCTTTTATCTTCTTTTATTTCTCTTGTTTATTTTGTCCTTTTAGTTATTAGTTTAAATCTCAAATCAACCCCCTCCTTTTTGGTTACTTGTAATAGACTTTAAATTCACAAACATAATTAACCTTGTCTCCTTGTAGTTCGACCCTTGACTTATCCTATCTAAGTTTAAGCTGAGGTTTTATAAATCTTATCTTTGGCACCCCTCAACGACGGGTGTCAAATTTCACCGACCAGCGTTCCTAAGCAGAGTGATGTTTTGACTCCGGAATCGCTGGATTCCTCCTTCATTCAGGGCCTCACCGAAATTTTACAGCTGAAAAAGCCAAAGGTTGCTGATCCTATGGCTAATGTCACCGTTCCTTATCCCGAAAGACTGAAAAATTCAAAAGAGGATCGGAAATTTGGTAAGTTTTTGGAGATGGTGAAGAATCTTGAGGTAACCATCCCTTTCACTGATTTAATTACCCAGGTACCTTCTTATGCTAAATTCATGAAAGATATTTTGAGTCGTAAGAGGAATTTTCAGGACGACGGTGCTGTTGCTTTTGTGGAAGAATGTAATGTTCTTTCACAAGATAATATAGCACCCAAGTTAAAAGACCCAGGTAGTTTTTCCATCCCTTGTACCATAGATAATCA
Organism: Silene conica; assembly: GCA_029255685.2. Classification (NCBI taxonomy): domain Eukaryota; kingdom Viridiplantae; phylum Streptophyta; class Magnoliopsida; order Caryophyllales; family Caryophyllaceae; genus Silene; species Silene conica. The sequence continues at coordinate 26,432,882 of CM055316.2, read as the reverse complement.
TGTTATAGGGAAAGCCCTCTGTGATCTAGGGGCTAGTGTCAGTGTTATACCTTATTCTGTATGTGAAAGACTTGGTTTGGGTAGACTTAAAGTCACCAATATTACCGTACAGATGGCTGATAGATCAACCCAAAGATCATTAGGGGTCTTGGAGGATGTCCCAGTAAGAGTGGGAAAGTTCTTTATTCCTGTGGATTTCGTTGTTTTAGACATTGCTGAGGATAGTCAAATACCTATTATTTTAGGTAGACCATTTTTACACACAGCTGGGGCTGTAATAGATGTCAAACGCGGGACCATTACTTTGGAAATCGGGGATGACACTATCGAGTTTAGTCTTGCCCATAAGGCAAATATTCCTACTGATGATACTTGTTGCTCCATCGATATTATAGACAGGAATGTTATCCTTAATTGGAGGGAATCCTTGACCAAGGATCCCTTAGATGATCTGACAGTTTTGGATAAGTGTGCAGGTAATCCAGCTGAAGATGCTGAAGAGCTGGATGTGATAGAAGAAGAGGAAGAGGAGTATGAGCTCACTGAAGAAGAGAATGAGAAACTCATAAGCCTAGCTAATGCAAGTCTGGTAAACATGTGCTATTCTATTAATACTGATTCTGTTCAGGCAGTTGAGGTAAAGGTACCAGAGCGTAAGCCACTTCCTCCTAATCTTAAGTATGTTTTCTTAGATGATACTGAACAATACCCTGCGATTGTTAGTTCTAAACTTAGTCCTGACGAACTTTCGGCCTTGATGACTGTTCTCAAAAAGAATAGGAAAGCTCTAGGTTATTCTTTGGATGATATTAAGGGCATAAGCCCTGATGTTTGCATGCATAGAATAGAGTTGGAAGAAGGGCATAAGCCTTATAGACAGGGATAGCGTAAATTGAATCCTAAGATGCAGGATGTGGTTATGGCTGAGGTAATGAAGCTTCTTGATGCAGGTATTATCTATTCAGTTGGCAACTCTAAGTGGGTTAGCCCAGTTCAGGTGGTTCCTAAGAAATGAGGAACCACAGTAGTCAAGAATGATAAAAATGAGTTAATACCAACTAGAGTTGTAACTGGGTGGCGGATGTGCATTGATTATAGGCAATTAAATGCCGCCACCAAGAAAGACCATTTCCCCCTTCCTTTTGTTGACCAAATGACTGAAAGACTGGCTTCTAATAAATTCTTCTGTTTTCTAGACGGTTATTCAGGTTTCTTCCAGATTCCCATCCATCCTGATGATCAGAGTAAGACTACTTTTACATATCCACAGGGTGTTTTTGCTTATCGCAAGATGCCTTTTGGGTTATGCAATGCTCCTGCTACCTTTCAAAGGTGTATGATGGGTATCTTTTCTGACTTTATAGAAAACATTATGGAGGTATTTATGGATGATTTCTCTGTTTATGGTAATGCTTTTGATCAATGCTTAGCTAATCTTGATAAAGTCTTGCAGCGATGTATTGATGTAAATCTTGTCTTAAACTGGGAAAAGTGTCATTTTATGGTTACTGAAGGGGTAGTGTTAGGGCATCTAATTTCTGACAAAGGTATACATGTAGATAAAGCAAAGGTGCAGGTGATTGAGCAATTACCCCCTCCTGTTAATGTCAAAGGGGTGAGAAGTTTCTTAGGACACGCAGGTTTTTACAGGCGTTTCATTAAGGACTTCTCTAAAATTGCTAAACCACTTACACAATTGCTTCTTAAAGATGCCATCTTTAATTTTACTGATGAGTGCCTTTCAGCTTTTAACACGTTGAAGGAAGCTTTGATCTCAGCACCAATCATCCAGCCACCAGATTGGGATCTCCCATTTGAGATCATGTGCGATGCTAGTGACTACGCTGTAGGTGCTGTGTTAGGTTAAAGGAAGAACAAGGCTCTTAATGCTATATACTATGCGAGCCGCACCCTAGATGAGACTCAAGTCAACTATTTCACCACTGAGAAGGAGATGCTAGCTGTCATATTTGCCTTAGAAAAATTCAGGTCCTATTTAGTAGGTAATAAGGTAATTGTTTACGCTGACCATGCAGCTTTAAAAGGCCTTTTTCAGAAGAAGGACTCAAAGCCAAGGCTTTTAAGGTGGATACTCCTTCTCCAAGAGTTTGACATTGAGATTAGGGACAAGAAAGGCGCGGAAAACGTGGTAGCTGACCACCTATCTCGCCTACAGTTGACTGATGGGGAAGATTCTTTACCTATTGATGATTCATTTCCTGATGAGAGTTTATTTATCATTAATAGTTCATGTTCTTATCCCCCTCCTTGGTATGCTGATTTTGCTAACTTTGCTGTTACAGGTAAAATCCCTCCTAGTTGTCATGGCAACAAAAGAAGAGATTTATGTTCGATGCAAAACAGTATTTTTGGGATGACCCTTATGTTTTTAAGGAATGCGGAGATGGACTTATCCAGAGATGCGTCCCCTAATGGGAGGTGAAGGACATTCTGGAAGCATGTCACTCTTCTGCATATGGTGGTCACCACGGTCCATCTAGGACCGTGGCCAAGGTATTACAGTCTGGTTTTTATTGGCCTACTTTGCATGCTGACTGTAGGAATTTTGTGGGTAACTGTGATGCTTGTCAAAGAACTGGGAATGTCTCAAAGAGACATGAGATGCCACAGGTTGGTATTTTGGAGGTAGAGATTTTTGATGTCTGGGGCATCGATTATCAAGGACCTTTTCCTAGTAGTCAAGGTAATAGGTATATTCTTGTGGCTGTTGATTATGTGTCTAAGTGGGTAGAAGTTATTGCTACTCCCCATTGTGATGCAAAGGCTGTTATAAAGATGTTTAAAAAAATCATATTTCCTCGTTTTGGTGTCCCTAGGGTTGTCATAAGTGACGGAGGTATGCATTTTAAGGAGAAACGCTTAGGTGACTTGTTAAATAAATTCGGTGTCCAACACCGTAGGGGTTTAGCTTATCACCCTCAGACTAGTGGCCAAGTTGAGATCTCCAATAGAGAACTCAAGGAGACCCTAGCCAAGGTAGTTTCTAAGTCTAGGAAAGATTGGAGCCTAAAACTTGATGATGTTTTATGGGCCTATAGAACCGCGTTCAAAACCCCAATAGGAATGTCACCATTCCGATTGATTTATGGTAAGACTTGTCATTTACCAGTAGAGTTAGAACGTAAGTCTTGGTGGGCTATATGTAATCTTAATTTAGACCCTAATCTTTCCCGTGAGAAACGTTTGTTACAGCTCAATGAGTTAGAAGAATTCAGGTTGTTAGCCTATGACAATGCCAGGATTTACAAGGAGAAAACAAAGCGCTGGCATGACAAAAGAATCATTAGACGTGATTTTCAGGTAGGTGATAGGGTGTTGCTTTTTAATGCTCGTATTCGACTTTTTCCTGGTAAGCTGAAATCCAGGTGGAGCGGACCCTACACCATCACAGCTGTCTTAAAATTCGGGTCAATCGAATTAGAAACCTCATCTGGTGAGAGGTTCAAAGTCAATGGCCAGTATGTGAAGCACTTCCGAGGAGAAAATGAATTTGTCGGAAAGGTCGAAGTCTCTTACTTTGACCCTTTTTAGGATGCTTCTTAATAGGTAAAAAGGTCGTGCGGGACCTCTTAAACCAGCAGTACACGGGAGGCAACCCGTGCTTTAGTTTAAATTTACATCTCTTTTATTTTCCTTTTATCCTTGATGAAATTTGAATTCTCTGCAGAAAAAGTAAAATAAAAGGAATTTGTCAGTACAAGCGGTCGACCGACCGAGGTACTAGGTCGACCGACCAACTGGCAGCTTTAATTATTTTTCCTGACAGATTAAGTAAAAATTGCAGAGCAGGTAAAAGGACGGAGGTCGACCGACCGAGTATTGTGGTCGACCGACCGCGCGTTTTTTTTTTCAGTTTTTTTTAGAGTCAAAGTCACGGGTGCTTTGTGTTTTGAAAACACAAATAATTGCCTTCATTTCCTCACTTTCCCTGCATTCCCTTTCACTCTTAAAACCCTAAAAAAAACACCCACCTTCTTCATCCTTCACCAATTTACTTGCTTTCTTTCAATTTTCTCATTGAAGGTATGATTTTCTTAGTTTTTCTTTCTCTCTTTTTCATTTTTTATCATCTTAATTCCGTTTTAGGTAGTATTAGTTTGTCTTTTTAAGTTTAATTTTGCTCTTAATTTCGTTTCCATACTTGTTTGTGTGTTTTACTCTTAGTTTTCTTCTTCTTTTTGATTTTATATGCTTCGATCTGTAATTTTTGGGTGATTTCGTGCTGATTAGGGTTAGTTTAATTCTTCCTTTAATTTTTATGGCCTTTTTCGCGCGATTTCAGTCCCGAAAATCCGTGTCTGACACTGTTCACGGTCGACCGACCGAAAAAGGCGGTCGGCCGACCAAAATTTGAATTTTCTGGGTTTCGTAATTTACAGATCTGCATTTTTCTGACGATAGTCAGTCGACCGACCCGAAACTGAGGTCGGTCGACCAAAGCTGTGTTTTTCCTGAGTTTATATTTTTGCAGTTTCTGATTTTTTTTCGATAATTGGTCGACCGACCTAGGTTTACGGTCGACCGACCGGTTGTGCTGCAGAAATTATCTGTTTTCTCGCGAAAACGGTCGACCGACTTATCTGTGAAGTCGGCCGACCATTGCTGCTTTAAAAAGTTCCTGTTTCTGCAACTTTCGTGCCTATATTTGTTGTTTTCATAATCACATAAGACTTATATTTTTATTGAACTTTTCAGATTTAAAATGTCTAGCCGTGATCAAGGTGGAAAGCGCGCCCGCACTTCCGGCGCAAGCACCTCCAGAGGCCGTGTTCCTAGGTCGAGAGGGCTGACAATGCAAGACACGGATAGTCTACCCAACTATCCGCAAATCATTTTCAGTACTCCGGCCCAGAAAGCCCGATTCCTCCATCTCACCGCTTATTGCTTGGTAGTGGCAACCCGGTTCCTATGTGTCCCAGCCTTGCAAGCCTTGGGATGTCATGATGAGGTGGTGTCCTTGCTCAATGGGACGGGATTCACAGGAGTTGTCACTATGGATGAGTTCACCTATTCCCTTCTCACTTTTGAGTTCTTTTCTTCCTTTACTTTTGATTTTAGAGCATTTCATCCCGGCTATGATAACATTTGCATTTCTTTTCGTTTGTTTAATGAAACTTTTTCTTTGACTTTAAACCAATTTGCTCAGTATCTAGGTTTATCTTCTACGGGTCTTACTGATGACCCCACAGGGTCGTATACTGATATGTGGTCCTGTATTTCTGATTCCAGCGATGTGAAGAAGAAAATCAGTACCCCCATTTATTTAAGAGCCTTTAGCAAGACATTCTCAAATAAATAGAGTTGTTACCATCTCGGAGTGTCCGAGGTAGTGAATAACAAAGTAAAACAAGCCAAAGTACTTTATATAAAACTGATAAAAAAAATTTAAACTTTTAATATTACAACTATTACGCAGAGAATAAAAGTACAACTGAAAACATCTAAGTATGTGATCTAATTCTAAGTAGGTCCAAGCCATGTCTCTCTCCTTGACCAAGCTCCTAGTCCATCTGTCACTGACCTTTAGAATCTACTCCCCATTCCGGATCATCGTAGGTGTACACGAATACACTGTCAACCTCGCGGTTGAGTAGGATAACACAACAGTAAATAATGCAACAAATATGATATGCAAATGCCATGATATGCTCGAGCTCAATCACAATCTCAATATCATTCTCAAACTCATACCCTTGCACCAAGCCATACCGAACCTCCCGGCAGACTATAATCGGTCGTCACCGAACACCAGCTCAATAACTGATAAGACACCAGGACTGGTCTGCAGAACCACCCTGGGCTTTATATCAGAACAATATATGACCATAACTTTCTGAGTAACCAATGCATATGCTATGCTCATGAATGCAACGATATAATTATTCAATAATGCTATCAGATAATGAAATGCTCATACCATTGCCAACAATCCACAATCAATCCAACCAATATTATTCTCATGTCAATCATAATCAGCATCCATAACACACAACACCACATCCATTCATATACATCATAGAGAATAAGGATAGTGTATCCTACCTGGATAGCAATATAGTCCAATAACAAGCCAGCAGGTAACAGAATTATGCCACCTCAAAATCGTCACCTAACAAGTATAATTTGAATAATTACTAACTAATTCAACTACGTAAACAATTATAATATACCAGTTATTCAAATCAATGATTTAAATCAATTAACGTAACCGACCCGACCTTATTACATTTATAACTAATTCCAATTGAATAAACGAACAAAGAAAATATAATCAATTATTGATAACCGTCACATTCTTGTATAATAAAATTAACTTAATTAACAACTTTAATAACTAATAACATGGACAAAACTTACTCATAATAATAATCATACCAAAAAAAAAAAATTTTATTAACAACAACAACAACCATAATAATAATAATATACTAACAATAATAATATTATAATAATAATAATAATAATAATAATAATAATAAGATTAGGAACAATAAACAAACAACAACAATAACAACACTTAACAACAATACTAATATAATACTAATATAATAATAATAATTATTATTATTATAATATTATTAGTAGTGGCATTAGTACCCAAATACGCAGCAACCAAAAAAAAAATCAAAGTACAGCCGCAAAGCCGTACAACTCTTGATCATTACAGACCCTACGACAACAGCCCAGACACTCATTAACAGCCCCAAAAGACACCCCTTCAGCCACCTGCATCACCACCAACCCACGGTGGTTGCAACCACCGTACCACAACGCATCCATTGGCACCAACCACAACCCCTGACTCGTCCCCGACAACCCTCGATACCAGTCACAAACACCCTACCAGAAACCGACATGTCGGGGAAAGGGCTGTACATGTCGGTTTCTGGTAGGGTGTTTGTGACTGGTATCGAGGGTTGTCGGGGACGAGTCAGGGGTTGTGGTTGGTGCCAATGGATGCGTTGTGGTACGGTGGTTGCAACCACCGTGGGTTGGTGGTGATGCAGGTGGCTGAAGGGGTGTCTTTTGGGGCTGTTAATGAGTGTCTGGACTGTTGTCGTAGGGTCTGTAATGATCAAGAGTTGTACGGCTTTGCGGTTGTACTCTGATACCACTTTGTAACACCCCCATTTATTTAAGAGCCTTTAGCAAGACATTCTCAAATAAATAGAGTTGTTACCATCTCGGAGTGTCCGAGGTAGTGAATAACAAAGTAAAACAAGCTAAAGTACTTTATATAAAACTGATAAAAAAAATTTAAACTTTTAATATTACAACTATTACGCAGAGAATAAAAGTACAACTGAAAACATCTAAGTATGTGATCTAATTCTAAGTAGGTCCAAGCCATGTCTCTCTCCTTGACCAAGCTCCTAGTCCATCTGTCACTGACCTTTAGAATCTACTCCCCATTCCGGATCATCGTAGGTGTACACGAATACACTGTCAACCTCGCGGTTGAGTAGGATAACACAACAGTAAATAATGCAACAAATATGATATGCAAATGCCATGATATGCTCGAGCTCAATCACAATCTCAATATCATTCTCAAACTCATACCCTTGCACCAAGCCATACCGAACCTCCCGGCAGACTATAATCGGTCGTCACCGAGCACCAGCTCAATAGCTGATAAGACACCAGGCCTGGTCTGCAGAACCACCCTGGGCTTTATATCAGAACAATATCTGACCATAACTTTCTGAGTAACCAATGCATATGCTATGCTCATGAATGCAACGATATAATTATTCAATAGTGCTATCAGATAATGAAATGCTCATGCCATTACCAACAATCCACAATCAATCCAACCAATATTATTCTCATGTCAATCATAATCAGCATCCATAACACACAACACCACATCCATTCATATACATCATAGAGAATAAGGATAGTGTATCCTACCTGGATAGCAATATAGTCCAATAACAAGCCAGCAGGTAACAGAATTATGGCACCTCAAAATCGTCACCTAACAAGTATAATTTGAATAATTACTAACTAATTCAACTACGTAAACAATTATAATATACCAGTTATTCAAATCAATGATTTAAATCAATTAACGTAACCGACCCGACCTTACTACATTTATAACTAATTCCAATTGAATAAACGAACAAAGAAAATATAATCAATTATTGATAACCGTCACATTCTTGTATAATAAAATTAACTTAATTAATAACTTTAATAACTAATAACATGGACAAAACTTACTCATAATAATAATCATACCAAAAAAAAAAAAATTATTAACAACAACAACAACCATAATAATAATAATATACTAACAATAATAATATTATAATAATAATAATAATAATAAGATTAGGAACAATAAACAAACAACAACAATAACAACAATAACAACACTTAACAACAATACTAATATAATACTAATATAATAATAATAATTATTATTATTATAATATTATTAGTAGTGGCATTAGTACCCAAATACGCAGCAACCAAAAAAAAAATCAAAGTACAACCGCAAAGCCGTACAACTCTTGATCATTACAGACCCTACGACAACAGCCCAGACACTCATTAACAGCCCCAAAAGACACCCCTTCAGCCAGCTGCATCACCACCAACCCACGGTGGTTGCAACCACCGTACCACAACGCATCCATTGGCATCAACCACAACCCCTGACTCGTCCCCGACAACCCTCGATACCAGTCACAAACACCCTACCAGAAACCGACATGTACAACCCTTTCCCCGCACTCGTCTTACCCCCTTCTATAACCAGCCCCTAACTACTTCCTAACACCGCCATAACCACAACCAGTCACCACCCTAGATACCACACACCACCCTCGATCCCCCGGTGAAAACTCCAGCCATTGACACCATCTCAAACCCCTGGAACAGTCGCTCAAAAACTCCTGCCCCAACCCGATTTTCTGCAACTTTCTGAGACCCCAAATTACGACTCTCCCCCCCTTCGTTTTCCGACCACCATCCAACACACTACGACCACCACACTCTCTACCAACTCCTATTACCACCCCTCATGGGCTCGAACTCACAACCAACCCCATATACATCTGATTTAACAGTCGTAAACGAAGCACACAACGGAGTCTAAAAAAAACAGAGTATAGCGTGTACTACAGTCCACTTTCATGGCGGTTAAAACAATAAACACGGTGGTCCTACGGTAGTTTAAAGACGATAATTATGTTATTCATACTACAAATATTAATCACTACCATAACATTCTGATTCGATGGCATGGAAAAGCACAAAAAAACGACTTACAAACACCCAGGCACGCAAGGATAAACGATGGTGATGACGGGCTGCTCCTGTTGCATTTCCTCTTCTTGTCGTCCTTAATTCTCACGGTGGTCAAGGTGGTGTTTAGGGTAGGATTGTGGAGGCATACTAGATGTAAGCAGTAGCACTAATATTAGCGTTTTGGTGTGTCGATGGAGGCAGGTTATGGGGTGGAGTTGATTAGGGTTTTTGTTGGAGTACAAGTCGATGTATACGTTTGAGGTAATATTTTGGTAATATGTTGAAGTATTAGGGTCTGCATACTTAATTGAATCACATAGCCTTGTCGGTCCCAAGCCCAACACGCCCCTCAAAGACTTATACTCCGCTTCCGACTCGGAATCATAAAATTAACGAGACATTTAAATAATTATATTAATTAAACTATGTAAATATTAATTAAATTAATTATAAGAATATAAAATTATTAGTATTTACATAAGAATATATAAAAATTAAGTTTAAGTATAATTACGGTTTAAACAATAAAACAAGTATGAGTGAGAAATTAATATAAAATAGAAACTATATTTAATTATAAATATATTATCAAAATTATAGAAATACGAATGAAGTGTCATTTTAAGAAATAATCGTCAAATATAAAATGATTATGAAATACGAAATAATCGTACGAATACGATATAAAATAATAACAGTTTATGTAAAATAATTTATAAACATTCTTTTTGAAACAGTTGTATAAAACACGGTTTGACTGTCGTTGACCGAGGCTAAAATACGGGGTATTACATCGCCCCCCGTTATTATTTGCGTCTGTTGGCCAACACTGTTTTCGGCCGAAAAGAGTCTCAAAATGTTAACAACATTGAGCTCTCCATTTTGTCTGGTTATCTTAACATCAGACGTACGGGTCAGCAGTTTTATAACACTGCATTTTTGGTCGCCTCTCACTTCGTGTCGGTGGGCGAGGGAACTTCCTTGATTACCATTGTCTGTGGTGGGCTAGTCACTCGATTAGCCCGCTGCCTTTTCCCCCAGTTCCCTCGCTTTGAGGATGCGATTGACACTCCCTCCCAGTTCATGGACATGGCTTATGTCAGGTCCGTGCATTGGATAGACATGAGAGATTATTGGAAGGTAGACACCTACCTCAGTGATCGCATCCCCATCATCATAGCTCCCCCTATGCTACCCTTTTTTACTGTTGTAGGGGAGCCCAGACCACTACTCCCGTCTTACCGCCTCCCACTTAGAGGAGGTGCCTTTAGAGGTCATAGGGTCCCTGCTCCCGGTGGCCACCATACCACATCTGGGACGGGGTACCCATCTGATTTTACTGCTGCTCCTAATGTTTATGTTCCTCCTTATGTTGATGACAGATCTCTGCCACAAATGATGGCAGGCCTTTGCAGACAGTTCAACCAAAAACAGTTGAACGATAGTCTTTGCCAATATCCGGTTTACAGGGAGTATGCCACTCAGGGTAGGCTCCCTACCGGCCCATGGACTCACCCCACCTGGTACACACCTCTCGCAGGCGGTCGTGTCCACGGTGAAGCTTCAGGCTCTGCCTCGGGAACAGGCATAGGGTCTGAAGAGGAGGACGAGGAGGAGGAAGGAGGAGAGGACTCTGAGCCGGATTTCGACTCAGAATCCTAGGGACGTGCTTAACCTTACCCTCTTTGGGGTTCGGTTTGGGGAGGTCCCTCCATCTTGTAAGTAGTTTTTCTTTTATTTTCCCTTAGATTTCCAGTTTTTCCCTCTAGATTTCCAGTTTTCCTCTCCTTCCTCCTTAGACTCTTGTTGTAATTTCTAGTCTTTTTCCTTTTCCTTTCTTTGTTTGTTTCTTTTCTGCCTACCCCCATCCCTTTGATGTGATTGTATGCTGATGAGCACAATGGGAGCATTGTGCGTTTTGGTTTGGGGAGGGTATTTGCATACTCCTTTGTGAGTATGCAATTATCTTTGTGTCTTTTGTTTTTCATTCCTTTAGGTGTTTTTCTTGTTTTCATCCTCTCTTGCCGCGTGTTCTTCCCTGTCGCGCGTTCTTATCCGTCTTAAGTTTTTAGGTCGAGTCGGAACGGACGAATACAATTTATGCCTCACATATCACATATTGCCTTGCCTTGCATTTTTCGAAAATTTTCAAGCTAGTCTTTTGCATTATCTACGAGTTTTTTGTTGATTTCATGCTAAATTATTAGACTTGACTCTCTTCTTGGCAAGCTACAACATATTCTAAGGATTAGAGCTTAATAAATCGGTGACATCCATGACCGATTTCATGTAGGTTTTTGAGTAGTTTCTCCTCTTGAGGCATGTCACATCAATATGCATAAACATGAGTCTTGTCTACTTAATACCTGTATGCATTCGGATTTGTGGTTTGTTGACACATGTGGTAGAGGACCCTCTTTCTTATTGTTCCCATTATCCTCACATAGCCAAATTGAATCCTTTTTACCCATTTGCTACATCCAAAATTTGCCTACCCTAGCCGAGCTAGTAATATATAGTGATGGGTCTGTTTTGGCCATCCTTTGGTTTGTGCTTTATTGTTAAATATTGATTTTGTGAGAATGGTAGAAAGGAGAAAAAGAAAAGAGAAAAATAATGAAAAAATGAATGAAAGGAGAAATGAAAAAAAAAAAAAAAAAAAAACGAGAACAGCCTGTTTTCAAGGCTGGTCGGTCGACCTGCATTCTGGGTCGGTCGACCAGGACCATTGGACAGAATTTTTCTAAAAAAAAAAAAGAGGAGGAAAGAAAGAAAGAAAGAAAGAAAGAAAGAAAGAAAAGGAGAAAATTGGAGAAGTGTGATTTTTGCTCCAAAACTTTGAGCATTGGCATGTATGAAAAAATAATAGGAAGTGATCTTATAGTATGGATAGACGGTTGTTGGCTCGGTTTAACCCCTCTTCCCATAACTTATTTTAACCCCTTCTTACCTTTAGCCTCACAATTCCAAATTTTCCTCGGCATGTGTCATGGTTGTCTAGTGTGGGAATGCATATGTACGGTTGTAGAGATTCTATTCATGTTAGATTGCAGGCATGTTCTTACGGGTCGCAGATAGGTGAGAGTCTTTACTTTTATTTATCTTCTTATCTTTCACATATACATTTGACCCTTTGCTTTCATGAGTGTCTCGAGCGTACCGCGAGAGTCCAATTAGAATGAGTCTTGCAAGGTTGAAATTCTAGCATGCTTTTCCAACATGTCCAATTCATTTTGCTCTTGACATTATGCTTGATCATATTTGAAGGTTGCAATAAATTGGTTAGGCATAGTGTTGTGTTTGGTTGTAAAAAGTGTGAAATCCGTTCCATTAGAAGTTTTTTCTTTTCTTTTGAGTCTTAGTGCTTGCTTGAGGACAAGCAAGGTTTGGTTTGGGGAGTTTGATACGTGCCTATTTTATGCATTTTATTTATTCTTTTGGCACGTATTTTCTTACATTTTCGTGACTTTTAGTTGCTTTTTCTCCCGAAACGGTTTACTTTGGCATTTCTATGTTTTATATGTAGGAATACGCAGAAGTGAGCAAAACTGAACCTTATTTGCCTTTCGGAAGCTGTTTTGAGTACTAATACGGAGCAAGGATCCGGATTGCACGTCCTAGTATTGTTATTGGGCCAGATTGAAGCTGGAACGGACAAGAAGCGGTCGACCGACCCGCATCATAGGTCGACCGACCGAAGCCCAATTCCTGACCAAAGCCCAAATTCGCATAAGAGCCCAGCAGCGCTTTAAGCGGTCGACCGACCCGCTTCATAGGTCGACCGACCAGAAGCTGACCCGAGGACTTTTGTTTCGTGTTTCTACTTTCCTAATCTTGTAATAATTCTTATTTAAGGAGACCAAAACTCTTCAATTAGGTCAAGCTTTTCATTAACAAGGAATTCTATTAGCAAATAGTTTAGAAAGCGATTTTATTCCAAGTTTTCATCTTTTGTTCTTAATTCCAGTTAAGTTGTAAGTTTGCTACATTTAATCTTTCCCTTTTAATTTAATCTTGTTGTTCATCTTGTTGTTGTTCCTTAATTCATGTTTTCCCTTTTATTGTCATCTTTAATTATGTTAATTCCTTTGATGTTCTTAGTTATTGTTAGTTTCATAATTAAAAGTATGCATAGCTAATTCTTGTGATTAGGAATTAGGGGAACCATGGTAAAGACTTGATTTTGATAAGTTTAATAATTAAATTACCAATCCCCCATTGTTGTTGATGAACTAATCCTTAGGATTGAAAGATTATTAGGATTAGTTTAACAACAACTTTGGGATTGCCCTTGAACGAAAGTTTAGTGCTTTTCTAGGAACCCTAAGACCGTAAGGATTGGGTAGAATATTGACCTAAAGGTTTATTCTTTGTTCCTTGGGATTGTGTTATTTGATTGTTTTACCTTTCATTGACTTGTTTTAACCATGGGGAACCAAATTCCTAATCCCCCTTTTATCTTCGTTTATTTCTCTTGTTTATTTTGTCCTTTTAGTTATTAGTTTAAATCTCAAATCAACCCCCGGCCTCCTTTTTGGTTACTTGTAATAGACTTTAAATTCACAAACATAATTAACCTTGTCTCCTTGTGGTTCGACCCTTGACTTATCCTATCTAAGTTTAAGCTGAGGTTTTATAAATCTTATCTTTGGCACCCCTCAACGACGGGTGTCAAAGATCCTTTGGCGCTGCGGCGATGTTGAGGAGCAAACGTGGGAGACCGAGGCTTCGATGCGTACTACACATCCTTCTCTTTTCGATTGAGGTATAATATTTAGAATTTATCTTCGTTCGAGTTTTGAGGACGAAACTTTTTGAAGTTGGGGTGATTGTAACATCCCGTATTTTCGTAAATTATATTTTAAAGGTTTTAAATTATTTTTACGGAATAAAATAATATTTTAATATTTAATGTTAAGTCATTTTAAAATAATCCGTTAAGATCCGTCTTAAGAACCTTAAGTCCTTAAGCAGAAATAACTTGGCAAGTTAAATCGTCTCATAAAAACCCGTTCACTTCAAAAGCCCGTTTTCATTAAACGGAAAAGGACAATTAAAACCCTAAACCCCTTGTGTTATGTCGACATTCACATTTCACAAAACATAAGAACACTGCTTCCTTATTTCTCATTTCCTCCTTCAAAATTTCAAGCTTCAAATCGATTTTTAGTCATCATCCGATTTCCAAACCAAGGCATGTTATACATTTCTGAAATCCTCTCGAAATTTGCAAGACATCTATCACTTTCAATTTCCATTCGTCCAACTTGAAAAATGGACTATTTTGGTAGAATTCGATTTTAGCTTCTCATAATCGTTTTTCATGTTGTAGGAGAAGGTTTAGAGGATCCGGACGTGGATAGCTACATCAGTGAAGAGGAGCTTGGAGCAAAAACGCTTTAGAGGTGACGATAATGAGAAACTCGGCCTTTATTTGTGATATTAACATGTTTCATGACTTTGATGATGTTAGCTTCTGATTTTGTACATCGTAATTGTTGTTGATACTTAGAATCATGCTAGGAATACATGAGAATGAATTTCACATGCTTTGATTGTGTTTCATATGCTTAGATGTTGATTTTCAGAAATTCTATGCTTAAGACGAATATAAAGTATGAGCTTAATGTGGCATAATTTTGGAAATTGATGATTGCTTTTGATGCATATAAGTTTTATAGATGTTGGGTAATGTATATTGGTTGCGATTTTGGAAGTTTAGATTCGATTTGTGAAGATTTAAATCATAGGCGAAAATGCGATTTTTCGTGCAGGGGCACTGAGCCGGTAGGCTGACCGGCAGCCGGTCGGCCGGCTCAGAGTCAGAGTGGATTTTTGGAAAATTGTAAGAAGGCTATGGGAGGGACTCCCAGCCGGCAGACCGGCAGACGGTCCACCGGCTGAGAGCCTCTTCCCTTCGTATTGTGGATTTTTAGGATGGCTTGTGGGAAGAGACTCCCAGCCGGCAGACCCGCAGACGGTCCACCGGCCGAGAGCCTCTTTTCATTGTTTTTCAGATTTCACAGATGGCATGGGAAGGGACTCCCAGCCGGCTGACTGGCAGACGGTCCCAGACCGGCTGAGAGCCCCTGTTCTCATTAAAACAATTTTAAGTTTTGAACGGTTAATCAGTTTTGTTTGAGATTCGTTCCGTGTACCTTATATGCGTGTTAAGGTATGCCTTAAGCTGGCCTCTGAGCTTAACACGTGAGTTGTATGTCGCGTGATGGGATATGTGTTAAGTTCACCTCTGGACCCATTACGTGTTTTGCTTGTGGCGTGTCAGGATATGTGTTAAGTTCATCTCTGGACCTGACACGTGATCGGTTGTCGTACACGGGATATGTGTTAAGTTCACCTATGGACCCGGTGTGCGATAGCTGTGTATTGGGATATGTGTTAAGTTCACCTCTGGACCCAATACTTGTTTGTGGCAGTGGGATATGTGTTAAGTTCACCTCTGGACCCATTGTTTGTGTATGCATGTTGGGATATGTGTTAAGTTCACCTCTGGACCCGACATTTGTTTGTAGTGGGATATGTGTTAAGTTCACCTCTGGACCCATTACTGAGTAGTGTATTGGGATATGTGTTAAGTTCATCTCTGGACCCATTGCTTGTGTTTATTGATATCAAGGTCTATGCCTTAAGTTGGCCTCTGAGTCCTTGATTGTGAAAGTGATTTAGTATCTAGGTTATGTCTTAAGTTGACCGCTGAACCTTTATACTTGCTTTGTTATATCTGCTTTCGTAATGTTGGTACAGTGTCAGATGTAGATGTTAATATTGATGAGTATAATACTTTGATTATGGATTTGTTCATCCAAGGCATTGGATGACTCTTTAGTCAGTTTCGTAAATAGTTTGGACTGAAAGACCCCCCGGCCGGGCAACCGGCAGGGAAACCGGCTCTCCTTCCAAATGGTTTACGAAGTTGGTTGAGAGCCTTGCTTTAGTAATTGCATGATGATATGAGATTCAGTTATTGAGATTATATGCTTCACATATTTATATGTGTTGGAGTATTCTGTCTGTATTTCTGTGTTACGTGTCGTTACAAAATGTGGCTAGGAGAACTCTAGTCACTCCCCACTGATTGTGGCGTACATGTTTACATGTATGTAGGTACATGCAGGAGGTTGGCAGGGGTTGCTGAGAGCTAGCGAGCGATGATCCACTTATCATCGATTTGACTTTACACACTTCGTTAGCTAGACTCTAGACATTTTAGTTACTGTTTTGAGTGCCTGTAGAGATGTGCCATCCCAGGCTGTTTGTATATATTTACTTTCAGTACATAGACAGTTATACTTATCTATTTCTGTTTATATCAGTTTCAGTTTTCAGTTTTTATTTCACCTCGCATGTTAGTTATGTTAAAATTTTTAATTCCGCTGCATTTTTAGTACTTTGTATGATTATTATTTCCGCTTTCGGGAGGGGTTTTACATTAACCACTCGATCGAGCACTTCTCAGCCTATATAAAGGGAAGTACTCGATGCTCTGCTCATTTCATTCGATTTCAGCATTTTCGAACCCCTTTTCTACTCGATTCCTCTCTAAATCTTTGTTTTTCCTTAATCAATTCACATAATCTCACTTTAATCAACCCTAAGTAGCCTAATCGAGTGAAAGCCCTATCAAAATCAACCTCAAATTCGAGTAATTTGGGATTTTCGAAACCTAGGGTTTGGTCGTTCGAATTAAGCGACTTTCGGTTGTGCATTTGTGATTTTTCGTTCATTTCAACCCCATTTTCATCAAGTAAGTTGTTCTTTTTGTTCAAATTCAATATTATTTCATCTTTTTACCCCAAATTTCGAATTTAGGGTTATAATATGAGATTTGACCGATTTTTTTTACGATTTACTGTTGTTTTTGAGTTGTTGAGCTTATTGTGATGTTGATTTGCAGCGATGGAAGGAAAACATACCACCACGGCCACCACCAGCACCATGGCGGCAGGCGCAATGGTCAGCCGTACTCCGTCCACCACTGCCGTGGCAATCACATCAGTGATGGTGGTTGCCAGCCCCCGATTCCCTGCTCCTGAACATACCACGCCACCGAACACTACGACGTACTATGCCACATCCGTCACAACCATGGCACCAATGGCCACTTCCTCAACTGATAAGGGGAAGGAGAAGGTCCAAGTTCTAGGGCAGAAAGGTCAGAAATCCGTCCTTGGTATGCCACCTGGTGCCCGTCGTTGAGGGTACCAAAGATAAAATTTATAATTCCTAACCTTAACAATAGATAGCGAAAGTCAGGGTCGAACCACCAAGAGGTGGGGAATGTTTATTGTTGAATGTTAATGTTTAAAGATAACAAATTTGGGGGTTTGATTGGTTGATTACTATATCTAAGGCAAAGATTAAAATAAAACAAGAAATAAAGATGAGAATAAAAAATATAATAAAAGGGATGCTAGGATGTTTGGAGTAATAAATAGCTAAGGTAATATAAATCCTAAGGTCAACATGTATTGCAGTCGCGTAAGGGGGTTTAACATATCTTTTTAGGTCTATGCTACCTAATAGCTCCTTTCGGCCTATGCTATTAGTTTCTAGGTCTCACAATTATTGGGTGTCAACAATAAGGGTGATTCCTAAATCCCAGGTCACATACCTTTCAGCCTTGAGTAACCTATCCGTCTTAAGCTGTAAACCAATGCCCTTCCCGTATCTTTCAATCTTGGGTAGGTCATTACTAACATCCTACAAGTCTCCTTATGGTCTCATTGCAGGATATTATAATTGACAAGAAAAGACGAAATAAGAAAACATACGCGAGTGGTCGACCGACCGGCTACTCCAGTCGGCCGACCACGGCCTCGGTCGACCGACCAGCTATTCCAGTCGGCCGACCGTGGTCCTGCTACAAGTCGGTCTTTCGAATTTTATTTACCTACGCATATTCATCCCCTACATCCTAACATATGATATTTAGCTACTCATAATACTTAAGATGATTATAAAATTTGGAATAAACATGGTAAACATGGTAAACAATCTAAACATGCGAGAATCAATAAAGCTTGAGATTCCGACTTAAACAATTGTAATAAAAAGAAGAACTATGATAAAAAGCTAGATTAAAAGTGTAATTACCACAATTGGAATTAGGGCAGAAAGGAACAAACTTTATTGAATGCTTGGGAACTATTGAAAGATTACAAAACTAAAAGATGGTAAAAGATAGATACTAATCGATACTCCTTGATAAAACTTGATAATAAACCCTAGCTACAAGATTAGCTTATATAGGGTAAGAGATTAGAGTTTCCTAAAAGCTCTAATTCTACTTTATTTCCGAAAAGATTCGCATGGGCTTCCGCTGTGGTCGGTCGACCTACCATGTGGGTCGGTCGACCGCTTCTTGCTGGGCTTCTTTTATTTTTGGCCTTCCTTGAGATTTTGGGCTTTATTAGAGTTCAGGCCTGGTCGGCCGACCCGTTTAGCTGGTCGGTCGACCGCCTCCGTATGGAAATCTTCGGATTTCTTCTTGTTTTGACTTCGGGCTCTTGACTTTGACTCCATTTGACTTTCCATTTATTCCTTAATTATGCAAAAGACTTGAGGATACGGATTTGGTGCTAAATCGCCCCTTTTCCGCATAAATCTGCAAAAGTGCACAAAAAATACGAAAGTACACGATTTGTGGGAAATAAAGGCTAAAACATAGTAAATGAGCGACCAAATACGTGTAAAAATAGATGAAAAACATCATAAAATAGACACGTATCAAATTCCCCAAACCAAACCCTTGCTTGCCCTCAAGCAAGAAATAGACTCGATCTTAACTAATGGAACGATTTCAATCTCAGAGCGAAATTTACATGTAAGCCTATACCAATGCTAAGTACAAAATGAGATAGTATTCAAACCATGCAAACGAGTTATGGTGTTGTCAAACTTGCAAACATAAAGACTATAGAGACTTTATACCATGGACTCTCGCGGTACGCTCGAGACACTCATGAAGCAAAGGGTGAGTATATGTAAAAGATAGAAAGAAGTAATTTTGTTGAGACACTCACCTAACTTCGACCCATGAAAACATGCCTGCAATCTAACATGAACAAGAATTCTACAACTTTGTATAACAATCTCATTAAGTGACCCAGATACATGCATTTGAGGTAATGAAAGATATGTGAGGTAAAAGGTAAAAGTGGATAAGATGTTTTTGGATATGTGGGGTTAGTAGCCAAGCTAGTAAAACCGATTCCCAACAACATATTTCACAACTTTTGATATTAAGAAAGTGCTCTGTTTGTGGCACAACTCTCACATTAAATATAAGAAAGGACTCCCCAATATTTTTGAATGAAGCACGGGAGTGATAACATATAAAAGAAAGGGATTTTGGAACGATTTTTGATACTGATTCTGCCAGGTGGTCGGCCTACCTATTAAGGTGGTCGGTCGACTGGCTCTGTACGTTTTTGACTTTTTTCGTTTTTTTTTCTTTTCTTTCTTTCTTTTTTCTTTCTTTTTTCTGTTCTTTTTCTTTTCTTTCTTTTCTCTTTTTGCTCATGATAGCATATAAACTAAGATGCCTCAAAAAAATAAACCAAAGACCACAGATACTAGCTTGGAAAGGTAGGCTAAGTATGGGATGTAGTTTTGGGGGAATAAAAAGGCAATTTTGGCTATGTGAAGCTTATGGGTAAATATGAGAAAAGGGATCCCAAATGTACGTACCAAGACTCACAAAACGAGAAAGTAAAACAAGTATATAGCAATTCAAGTTCATGTTTATGCATATTGATGTAACATGTTCCAAGGGGAGTACTACTCACATCCTAGACAACTGGTTTAAGAATGAAACCAGGAAATAAGCTCTAAACCTTAGAATGTATAGTAGGTTGCCAAGGTATAAGTCAAGTCTCAAGATATGCAAGTTGACAAAAACTCGTAGATATGCGAAAGACTCTCACACTAAAACAAGTTGACAAGGCAAGGTAAAGGCATAAACATGTAAGATAGCTAAATCATCCTTGAAATACTTTCGTTCCGACTCGACCTATATGCTAAAATAAACGTGCATTTTTTTGGAGTTTTTTTGAATTTTTTCATTTTTTTTGTATTTTTCTTGTATATGCAAGGAAAATAAAGAAAAGAACAATGCAATACGGAAATGCAATAAACGTGTGACAGAATGCAATGTATGTGACACGAAACCATTCCCCAAACCAACCCGCACAATGTCCCCATTGTGCATTAGCCTAAGTAAAGGTTTCGGAAAATTAAAAGACAAATGCAAATACAATAAAAACTAAAGAAAAACTGGAAAGAACTCACTGGGTTAAAAGATGTATGAGAAAAACCTCCCCAAACCAGCGTAATGCTGGGAGGTTTTGGTGGCCAGCAGTGCCACTCAAGTAACCAAGTCAATTTCACGATTTCCAAGGAAGAGAAACGAAAGACCGCAGCGGACAGCAGGTCGACCGACTGATGTTTCTGGTCGGTCGACCTCCTGTAAATCACCGAAGAATTAGCGATATAGCGACTCTGGTCGACCGACTGATGTTTCTGGTCGGTCGACCCTCTGCGTCCTGGAGGTCTTCGTTTCTTCGTAAATCCTGAAAAAGCAAGAAAATATGTGCGCCCAACAATGCGCGAGATGCCCGGAATGATTCTTAAAGTTTTAACTACTCAAACATAAAGGAAAGGATCTAAAACTACGAGCAAACAAAATTAAAAAGTCTCACACAACAAAAAATAAATTGTCTTAAAACTGCAACTTAAAACAACTATCCGCTAAAGATGCGGAAAATATCCGACCACGGCTATTGACGGCACGCCGTAGTCTCCACGGTTTTTGCTTTAGTGGCAAAACACATCTTCTTCCCGCCGTCGCAAAGCATATGCGATGATCTCTCCTCTTGAGCTTGCCTCCTCTTCTTCTTTTCCTCTCGATCCACGACGTCTGGATCCTCATCCTCTTCATAGCTTAGGCATCCCATTCCTCCTCTCTGGATGATGACTTCTTTCACTTTGGGTTTCCCCAAACCAATTCCTGTAATAGTAATAATAGAAGTGTCCTCCCTACTGCTCCCAATCTGGGGCGGAGGTGTAAAAACAGATACAGGAACAGGTAATAAAGTGGGAGAAGTAGTGATGACCTCATACTTCTTCTCAGAAGTGATAGCATTACATGTGATGGGGGTCATAGCATCCTTCTTCCTATAAGATAGGCCATAGATAATAGAATGCTTGCCTACTTTGAATGTTAGAGTTCCAGTGCCTACATCTATAATGGCACCTGCAGTGTGAAGGAAAGGTCTTCCTAGAATTATAGGTATATGGGCATCCTCTGGGATGTCCAAAACTACAAAGTCAACTGGGAAGAAAAACCTGTCGATACGCACAAGGATGTTTTCCATCACTCCTATAGGCTCCATAGATGTGCGATCTGCCATCTGGACTGTCATACTGGTCACTGCAAATTCGGTAATTCCTAGTTTTAAGGCAACGCTTAGGGGCATGACACTTATACTGGCACCTAAGTCGCACAAAGCCTTCTTAACTGGGAAGGTTCCTATATTATAGGGGACAGAAAAACTACCAGGGTCCTCTAGTTTATGAGGGGCAATGACATGTGTTAAAAAACTGGATGACTCTTTAGTGAGGGCCACCGACTCAACCTTTTCTAGAGACCTCTTTCTCGACAAAAGCTGTCTCATAAATTTAAGATAGGAAGGAACTTGTTGAACTAATTCTAAAAACGGGACTTGAACATTTAACGAACGAATCACATCCTTAAATTTGTCAAAAGATACCTGATCCTTTGAAGGCACGAGTCTTTCTGGGAAAGGAGCAGCTGAGGACTCAGTATTTGCAGCCCTTTTTAGAAACCTGGGGGTCTTGTCACCCCGGAAAAGAAAATCCCATAAGTTATTCGGCAAATCTGGACGAAAGGGAACTTCGGGTTCTGCTTCAGTGGTCGGTCGACCAGAATCTTCGGTCGGTCGACCAGTCTCTTGTTCAGGCAAAATTTCCGGATCCTGATCTGCGGTCGGTCGACCAGAAGCTTCGGTCGGTCGACCGCCTTCACTGCTACTCGCCTGTTTTTCCTTCTCAGCCCCCACTTTGGCTCCACTTCTTAAGGTTACGACGTTTAGAGTCTCCTTTTTCTTGTCCGGTTTGGTCGGAAGCTGACCCGGAGCCCTAGTATCATTCTTGCTCGCAATTTGAGCAATCTGGGACTCTAACATCTTCATTCCTGCCTCTCTAGCCTGTGACTCCTTCTGAACCAACCCAATAAGATTTTGGATAAGAGCATCTGTGCTGGGTGGTGGATTAGAAGGTGGTTGAGGATTGAAAGGTGGTCTTTGGAAATTTTGTTTATGTGGGGGTACATAGGTGGAATTTTGCTGAGGTTGCATGTGTTGTGGGTTTTGAACATTCTGGCTTGTCCACCTTAAGTTGGGATGGACATTATTATTATTCGGGTCATAGAAATTGTTCCCACGGTAATGCTGAAAAGCGGCACATGTTTCATTAGATGAAGTACAGAATTTTGACACATGCCCTTCTCCACCGCACCTCTCACAAGCAAAGGGTCCGTCCTGAACTGCGTTCACTTGGTATATTCCTCCCTTGCTTCCACTCCCTAGATCGAGTTTTCCTGCAGCCTCAAATTTTTCCAACTTGGCTGTCAAGGCCTCAATTGCTGACAGGTTGTACTCAGGTTTCCTCTGATTTCCTCTGGAAGTACCATGCTCAGCACGGTGTACAGCAACATCTTCTATTAACTTGAGACCCTTAGTCTCTCCTGAATTATCTTGGAATCTCCCATTAGCTGCAGCATCTAGATAGGCCCTGTTGTCATCATAGAGACCATTGTATAACTGGTTGCAAAGAAACCATTGTTCGAATCCGTGATGTGGTATGGATCGAACAAGTCTCTTGAACCTGTCCCACGCCTCGCTAAAATCTTCACTGGGACCTTGCTTGAAATTAGTGATCTGCGCTCTTAAAGCATTAGTCTTTGATGCAGAATAGTATTTTCTGTAGAATGCTAAGGCTAAGGTGTTCCAATCCGTGACTCCCGCAGCAGTGCGGTCAAGATCTCTGTACCACTCTCTCGCAGAGTCCCTAAGGGAGAAGATAAACATGGTTTGTTTAATCTGGTCCTGCGTCACTCCTTCTGGGGGTGCTATAGAGCATATGTAATCTGTGAAGATTTCAATATGCTTAGCAGCATCCTCATTGGCCGAGCCTCCAAATTGGTTTCTTTCAACCATAGTAATATAGGCAGGCTTGGCCTCGAATGGCTTCCCAGTACCTGCAGGTAAAGTGAACCCTTTGTATAGGTCCTTTGCCTGAGGCATGGAGTGACTGGCAATAGTAGCTTCTTCTGCCATATTCTCTTCTTCTTTAGGAAAAACTGGAAAGTAGGTAAAAGGTGGTGTTTTTGGTGAAAGTGGATTGATGGGTGAATTTGGTTGTGAAGGTGGTGTTTTTGGTGAAGACGGTAATGATGGTTGTTCGAATAAGTCTTCTTGAAATAAGGAAGATGGTGAACCTCCTTCCTGATTTGCTAGAAGTTGCTTTCTCCTTTCTCTAAGAGTTCTCTCAATTTCGAGGTCAAGTGGTAGGAGTTCTCCTTGAACTGATCTGCGCATAAGATGGAAACTACAAGAAAAAAGTGAGAAGGTTTAAGGAACAAAAAGTTCCTTAAACAAAGAGAAACAAAAACAAAAAAACAATAAACACTGGCGTCACCTCCCCGGCAACGGCACCAAAATTTGGTGCCCGTCGTTGAGGGTACCAAAGATAAAATTTATAATTCCTAACCTTAACAATAGATAGCGAAAGTCAGGGTCGAACCACAGAGAGGTGGGGAATGTTTATTGTTGAATGTTAATGTTTAAAGATAACAAATTTGGGGGTTTGATTGGTTGATTACTATATCTAAGGCAAAGATTAAAATAAAACAAGAAATAAAGATGAGAATAAAAAATATAATAAAAGGGATGCTAGGATGTTTGGAGTAATAAATAGCTAAGGTAATATAAATCCTAAGGTCAACATGTATTGCAGTCGCGTAAGGGGGTGTAACATATCTTTTTAGGTCTATGCTACCTAATAGCTCCTTTCGGCCTATGCTATTAGTTCCTAGGTCTCACAATTATTGGGTGTCAACAATAAGGGTGATTCCTAAATCCCAGGTCACATACCTTTCAGCCTTGAGTAACCTATCCATCTTAAGGTGTAAACCAATGCCCTTCCGTATCTTTCAATCTTGGGTAGGTCATTACTAACATCCTACAAGTCTCCTTATGGTCTCATTGCAGGATATTATAATTGACAAGAAAAGACGAAATAAGAAAACATACGCGAGTGGTCGACCGACCAGCTACTCCAGTCGGCCGACCACGGCCTCGGTCGACCGACCAGCTATTCCAGTCGGCCGACCGTGGTCCTGCTACAAGTCGGTCTTTCGAATTTTATTTACCTACGCATATTCATCCCCTACATCCTAACATATGAAATTTAGCTACTCATAATACTTAAGATGATTATAAAATTTGCAATAAACATGGTAAACATGGTAAACAATCTAAACATGCGTGATTCAATAAAGCTTGAGATTCCGACTTAAACAATTGTAATAAAAATAAGAACTATGATAAAAAGCTAGATTAAAAGAGTAATTACCACAATTGGAATTAGGGCAGAAAGGAACAAACTTTATTGAATGCTTGGGAACTATTGAAAGATTACAAAACTAAAAGATGGTAAAAGATAGATACTAATCGATACTCCTTGATAAAACTTGATAATAAACCCTAGCTACAAGATTAGCTTATATAGGGTAAGAGATTAGAGTTTCCTAAAAGCTCTAATTCTACTTTATTTCCGAAAAGATTCGCATGGGCTTCCGTTGTGGTCGGTCGACCTACTATGTGGGTCGGTCGACCACTTCTTGCTGGGCTTCTTTTATTTTTGGCCTTCCTTGAGATTTTGGGCTTTATTAGAGTTCAGGCCTGGTCGGCCGACCCGTTTAGCTGGTCGGTCGACCGCCTCCGTATGGAAATCTTCGGATTTCTTCTTGTTTTGACTTCGGGCTCTTGACTTTGACTCCAGTTGACTTTCCATTTATTCCTTAATTATGCAAAAGACTTGAGGATACGGATTTGGTGCTAAATCGCCCCTTTTCCGCATAAATCTGCAAAAGTGCACAAAAAATACGAAAGTACACGATTTGTGGGAAATAAAGGCTAAAACATAGTAAATGAGCGACCAAATACGTGTAAAAATAGATGAAAAACATCATAAAATAGACACGTATCACCACCTCGCCGTGCTCCTCGCCCACCAGCTCCACCTGCGATTCCCTCAGTCGAGGAAATCCCCGAGGTAATTTTCACTCACACCCATCAGAGAGATCAGATGGAGGTTTTAGTTGATAATTTCATTCGTGGTAGTAGGTTTTTGCTTCGTCCAGAGTTAGATAGATTAGGTTTGCTTAGGCCGCTAGTTGACCTATTGACTGGGACGGGGATGGCTGGGTTAGCGACCATGGTCGAGTCGACATACCGAGTACCCACCTTGGAGTTCTTTAGCTCCTATTCGTTTTTTGTTGACACCTTTCTGGCCCACCCGACCGAGCTCTGCATTCATTTTCGACTCAGAAATGAGTCATACGCTTGGGCCTTAGCTAGGTTTGGGAGGTTTTGGGGCTGGTTAGTAACGGTTATTTGAGACCACCTAGGAACTTGGTTCCGTAGATGTGGGAGGCCCTTTCACACGTACCTTTCGCTGGCCGACGGGTCACCTATGTCCATAGTCTTGTAGTTCGTATTTTCCTCCGCTTGCTAGGAAAGACCGTTTTTGCGCGAACTGAGCCAAAAAACATTCGTAACATTGAGTTGGCTATAGTCGCGTGAACATTGACAGCTGTACCCCTTTGTCCTTAACATAGCCTACCTTGTGGCTACCCATCTAGGCGACATAGGTCGCAGAGTCACCGGTGCTATTGTAGGCCGCGGGCTCGTCACCAGGATTTACCGATATATCTTTGACACTTTGCCTGGTGGTGAGCCCGTCTCCCACGACATCTACCTTTCTACAGGCGCCATGGTCCAGTTGACCTGGTTCGCCCATGCTGATCGCCGTACTTGGAGGATTGCTGGGTCACCCGCAGTAGTCCTTTCTTCTGACTATGTACCTGCACTCACCCCCCTCACCACTGTTGAGGGACCTAGACCAGAGTCACCTACCTACCAGATCTCTTTCACACCTTCCTCTTCAAAGAGGAAGCACACCTCACCTGAGAGAGAGGTCGGAGCCACTTCAGGTTCCCGACCTTCACCGTCATCACGACCATCATCATCCTCTCAGCCGACTACCTCCCATACCACTACACACACCACCACCATTCCTACACCTACATCTACATGTTGGAGTAGTGTCCTCCACAATAGTGCGTATACATAATAAATCTAGTACAAGGAATATCAGGGATTTATGTTTTAATATACTTGTCAACTGGTTAACGTAAATCGGTAACGCTCGGCTGACTAGAGTTTGACGTTATTGTCGTATGACGGCGGTGATCAGTTGATCCCTCGAGGTCACACCTATAGGACGATGCCCAAATGGATAAACTAATTATTTATATGAGATATAATATAATTATTAACTTGTATATAATGACTTTATATAAGTCAAGTGAATTTGTTGATGACGAGTTACGAACACCGGACAAATAAATTTATTATTTAATTATGTGATAATTAATTAATAAATGTTAGTTGGAGATTAGTTATTAATTGTTAATTACCTAAATTATTTCATAATATGTACTGTATAGAGTGAGGCGGAGGTAATTAGTTAATAGTATTTACAAGAGGTTGTAAAATTAACTAATTATTTATTATAAGACACGTTTTATTATGATAAGACGGTAAAATGTCATTTAATAGTTAAGTGTACTTAATTTGTTATTTAAGTGTTAAAAAATTAAATTAATATTTAATTATATAAGATAATTAAATATAATTCTTATAAGCATTTGTAGGACAAATGTCGGAAATCGAAATGGACCGATCCACCTTATATTGCCCCCATGAGGTTTGGCATGTTTTCCACTTCAAAGTGTTTGTAGTAAGGAGAATTGTTTACATTTCATAATCCTATATATACCACACCTATACATTTGTAAAGTGAGTTTTTTTTTAAGAAGAAAAAAACCCTTTAAAAATGCCTAAAATGTGAGTGGAAAAATACACCATTTTCCACTTGTTTTTCATCATCTTTTCATCTCCTTTATGATCAATAGTTGATCAAATTTCATCATCAAAAAAATTCACACATCAATATTATACATAAATTAATATTATTAAAGTAATAATATTAGATATATACAAGTATTCTCTTAACTTTATCTAGTTAATAATATTAAGAGATTTTGGGCTAGTTTTGGGTGCAATCAAGAGGAGATTACCTATTTTGGTAATTAGAATATTGAAGGACCATACATTACACTATTATACCTCAAGAACTACCAAGGTAGGAGACCTTTGTAGTGCCCAAAATGCCATCTTACCAATGTAAGCAATTTTTCTTCTTACTTTTTTTTTTGCATGCATGTATTATTTAGACCACCTTATCAAATTAGCTTGTAATTTTTATATCACTAGAGAGTCTAATAAGGTCTAAATTCCTAACAAGTGGTATCAGAGCATTGTTACATACATGCATGTTGTCTTAAGACGATTTTATGAGTTTATGAGATAAATTAGTAAAGTTGATATTTTGATGTTAAAATTAGTTTTATCAAAAAAATATGGTTTTGCATGTATATAATCTGGTCATATTGTTATATGGGTCGAAAATTTAGTTTATGTAAAAATTTATGATTTATTTTTACTTAATATGGCATAAAATTGGAAGAACATGCATTAAAATTGATTAAGAGTTAAATTAATTAAGTTGCATGTTAATTTTATGTATGTTTATTTGGAAATAACCACATGCATGTTCTATTTGTTATAAATAGAAATTTTTAAGTTAATGTGATTAATTTAGATGGTTTATTGATTTTTATTTGAAAAAAACTGATATATAATGGTTATTTTACAAATAAATATTTATTTAACTTTTGGGCACGAAATTTTTTGATTTTTGGCTCCTGGAAAGTTTTCCATAATGTTAAAATTTTTTTTTGAATTTATTTTATTTTAAGATTTAATTTGGAAATTAAATCGTAAAATTGCAATTACCGATAAATATCGTGATATATGTTTGAATCAATTTCATAACCATTTTTTTTTCCACATGCATGGCATATTTGTACGATACCATAATGTATAAAATTTTGAAATTTTATTTTCCATAATTTTTATTAATTTAATGGATTGTTTTCATAATAATCATGAATTATTATGTTATTTTTATCATAAAATGTATTTTAAACCCATATAATGTCAAATTAATTAGTGTGACTAATAATTTTCAGGTTGGACCAGATTATAATGAGAGATCCATCTTAAAATTGTAAGAATTGATTAGGAATATTTTAATGGTTAAAAATCCCGCTTAACAAGCTCGCATGATCGTTGTTGGTAAGTTGGACGATTTGGCATGTCATATTTATTACAATGCATTTTATTATTCATATGGATAAATGTATTTAAATTAATGTAATTTTACCTTATATGGCCATAGGTAGAAATTGGTATTATCCGCAATGTATGGGAATACCGGTTTAATTTGTAATTTATTGCGATATCGTATCGCTAATTTGTAATTAATTAGTAGTTTTATTTTAGTTACAATTTGTATAATAGGATATTGCCATGTAATTTTATTTCTAGTAGTATTATTTATTTTGTAAAAGACGGAGTTTCCTAAAAGACGACGTTATTTTCGGAAAGGAGTTCCGAAATCCAAAAGAAGGAGGCCATTTCATTGAAGACCCTAGGGACCAAGGAGTTGGTTTCCGAAGTGTAATAAAATAGTTAATTAGATTACCTAGGTGGCCATATAAGGATTTGCTTATGTTCATGCCAAATCGTCATTACATGTTTTTTATTTATTTTTCCGTTATCGATTCAATTGTCTACCATTCACCAATTTTGTTCACTTAAAAGTGATAGACAATTAAATTGATAAGATCTCTCACATTAAAATTGAGATAAAGCCTTACCAAGTATTAGCACTTATGAGTCCCTTCTTCATTAGAGGTAGGCTCGGCTCACCGGGGTACTCTCTTTTTACGTTGGGTAAGTAGGGTAATAAAAGTTATTACTCGTGAAAATTGGTTGGACTCAACGGGATTAATGTGGGATGAATCGGCCTCACCGTGCCCATGATTAGTTCCGGGGCTAACAGATAGTTTTTTGAGAAAATCTGTCAACCAAGAGTTCTAGTGGTAGAATCAGTCAAATTGTTCACTCACCAAATTTATATAAATAAGGGATGAATCGGCTCACCGTGCCCGTGTTTATATAAAGATGGGTCTTGGAATCGTTTATATAATTCAGTGGGAGATCATTATATAAATGCCTATTTATTGAAACTTGTTAAAGTTATTTTTCAAGTATTTATTTACGTTGAATGTTAAATTTCCCACTTATTCCGTTTATTATTTTATATCGCACAATGACTATATATTCAACTCGCTCCTCCATTTATAGAATCGATAATCCGTTATACATGAAAAATAGTTTTCTAAGAGTATACGGTAACTTGTTTAATCGATTATTCATCTTTTCTCCGATTTACCACCATAGCTAATTAGAAAAATGCATTTACATTTAATCCTCATATTGTCTGTTGTAAAGATCTCTTATGAAGAGGATAAACTGAATTTTGCTTAAATCAAAAGTGTTTCGACTTTACAATATCATTTTATTTACAACAATATTACTACAATCTTATTGCTCGTGAGATAAATGGTTATACATACTTAAATTGTTTAAGTACTTAAATTCGTTAGGAACTGATTGGTAATATGATTTGCAATCGAAATCATGATTAACCAATGACCGCATTCACTTTATTAAGTTTCTTAGAAGTGAGTGGGAGCTCTAAGAGGGATGTATATATCTTAATAGTTAAGATTAGGACAAGGTTCAAAAGGGAATTTGGTTTAAGTATTTGGTTTATGGCAAAGGTTAATAAGGATAAGCTATTGTGAATAGCAACACCAAACCATAGTGCAAGGCCAATCCTAACCAAATTTGTTGATTTTTTAATTGATATATTACATTAATAAAAAAATACCCCTATTTTATGAATAAGAAAGTTAGGTGTGTGACACCTAAAAGGTTCGTTCTTTTCTACATATCTATATGATTGACATTAGTTATACTTCTACCACTTCATCAATATTGATATCGATAGTGGTTATAATAATTGTTATTGGTTCATGAGATGATAGTCGTGTGACGATTAGCTTTTAACTAATGTTAACTATCTCGTAGGAAATGGAACTAGAGTAGTTGTCATTCCATTATGAGGCTTATAAGTGTTATAAATATGTACTTAATCTAGTTTTTTGGTTTAGAATTGTGCTTTAATAAAAGTTTTATGTAAGACACATAGGGTTTTACTTATATGATATAAACAAATATTGTACCCAAATTTGCCATGATTTGATCTATGGCTATGCCAATCAAAATATTGGTTATTTTTCACCTAAACTAGATAAATTTATATATATCATATAGCATATAAAAGGTTCATAATTTTTTTTTTTTTTTTTTTTTGGTGACCCCGATCTAATCTTAGTTCTGAATTGAAATTGCATTTATGGACTAGTGTAAACTAAGTCTTCGTGAATCATTTGAGTGTGAATCTTATGATATATGCGAATCTTGTATTCAAAGCAAGATAACTCGTACCTTTTTTGTTGAAAAGGAAATCGAGTATAAGATTATTCATCCTAATCACATGTGGATATGCGTGATCGAATAACAAACTCAATCAGAGTAATTTACATTTACTTCTTTTCTTTTACCATCAGTTTAGAAAGATAGTGGTGTCTCTACTAAACGAGGTATAAATAAAAACTCTTGATGAGATCAAAGAGTTTTTATAGTAAATATGATAACCAGTAATACTATAAGATCATAGTTTCCCGTTCCGAACGTGGAAAGTATAACTAAGTGATGACTTTTGTTTTTCACCAAAAGAAATATGATATAATATCACAAGTTAACTTTTTCTAACACACATTATTTGATAAGGCGTGGTAAGAAAGAGATATCAAACCTACATGATATGGTTTGATTTTAGTCAAGTTTTATTGAACCACTTGATTATACAATTGGGGTCTTTCTATTTTGTCTACTAATTTCTTTTTCCCACTAAATCAAAGTACCTTTTTAAACAACCATATTCACTCCGTATTAGATATGGAGGGGTAGAGTACACTAGTACAAAAATACCCTATTGCGTCAAGTAAATTGCGTCGGTTGTACAAAAACTGATGCAAAAAGTAGTTAACTTTGGCGGGAGTTCAAATTTGCCCTATAGGCAAGTTATTTGCATCAGTTGTTAATTTAGAACTGACGTTTAAAAAGCATCAGTTGTTTCCAAAACCGACGTATTTAATAAAAAGAGAGCAAATGCATCAGTTTTGTTAAATAACCGACGCATTTGGTTCTCTTTTTTTGCGTCAGTTGTAGCTATGGAATTGATGCTTTTGAATTGGAGCAAAATTCAGATTTATACTCTCACGACGAACCAATTCATAATACAAACCAATTCACTAAAGCTTCATCACCGTCTTCATCAAACCCTATCAATTCGTCTTACCAATTCATGAAACCTTCATTAAAAGCTTCAATGCATATAATCAATTCGTCAATTCGTCAATTGCAATTAGAATTCGCTCAATTAGAATTCTCTCAAACCCTAATTTTCTCTCAAACCCTAATTTTCTCTCAAACCCTAACTACTGTTGTTGTTCGTATTGTTGCCGATTGTATGTAAGTTTATTCAATCTTCTTCGTCTATCTTCGTTTATCGTTTGTTGTTGTTCGTATTGTTGCCGACTTTATGTTACTAAATTGCTGTTGTAGTTTCTGCACTGTGAGGGTTGGAACCGGGTGGTTGGGGTAGTATAAACCACTTCTCATATTCGTTTGGAGACTTAACTTGAACCAAGACCTTGTGGGTTGGAACCGGCTAGTATAAACCACTTCTCATATTGTCATGGTTAATGGTATCATTGGCAGGTTAGCACATTACTCATTCTTTCATTCTTACCGCTTCTTCTCAATCATTTGTTTACCTTTGAGAGTATATTTACTTTTGTGTACGATCGTTGTATGGTACGGATTAATTTAATTTTTGCTTTACCTGAGTTGCTGTTTGGTCTTATGTCTTTAACTTGTAGGCTTTATGTGTTTCTGGGACTGCTTCTACTAGGCATGTGAATGGCGTTCTACGAAGCAGGGCTGGTATGATTCTTTCGGTATGTCCTTGATCAACAGCTTAATTTAAATGTAATCTAGTATATTAGTTGATCATTTCTTCGTAATTGTAATAGTGAGTGGTGGAATTGTGGGTTGTAGTTTAAGAGGAATAGGATAGGATGATGGTAGGATAAATGATAAAAGTGATCGTGGTAATGAGTCGGTAGCGCAGAAAGAGTGTGTTCCGCGAGTAAATGCAAAATCATTTAACAGCGACCAATAAACAGAAGACAACAACACAAAACACAAAACACAAGTTGAAAGTTAAGATCTGTGTGTGTTCAAGTGTTGAGTAATGGAGTCATTGAAGTTATTATTCATCCTTCTATCATCATCATAATCCAATCGATCGTATGCATCATGTTGATTTGTAGTCTCCTTATTATCATTATCATTTATCGCTATCATTATCTATCATCATCATCTATTAGTGGGCAGTGGTGTTATAATTTGGAAAAATGAGGCGGAGAAATCAGATTTTTGGAAGGCAGTCAAGGCGGCGTTACTCAAATCTAGTATGGTTGCTTTTGTGTGCTTTACTTATGCTCTTCTTCTTCTTTCTTCTTCTTACCAAAGATACCCAACGCATGTTAAGACCTGATTTACAAAAGCTTAATTTAAGTGTATAAGTATGTTGTATGTGCAGCTTTTGACTTTCAGTTTTGCATTTGGATGTTGTTTGGTTTAGTTAAGAATTGCTCTATACGTCCTAGACTTGAAAGTTTTTGGTCATACATATATATTGATGAGGTTTAATCATTAGTCAAGGACCTCAACTGTGAGTTCTAGGACTTGTATTATTCTCGATGACCCTTGAGTTGTACTTTTTATCGTTAAGACCAATACTCTTGTTTCACTATTCTTTCACTTTAAAATATGATGTAATAAAGCAAAATGGCTAACAAATCTCTCTGCGCCTCGTATATTTTGAAGCTGAAGCCGTTGGATGCAACTGTTGGTGTTATTTTCCTTATTGGTCATTGAGAAACCTTTCCTCAATTCTTAGTGTTACATTTTATCAGGTAACATGGCTAAATTTGAAATTTGTGAGACTGGAGCAAGTCTATGAGAGTTTCTATATTATGTAATTTCGAACAAACATTAATTAACTGCAGCATTTTGATGGTCTATGATTCTTTTGTTTAGTTTTAACCTTCATGAGTGAAAGACAACTGACTGATGCTTTTTTCTATTACTTGCAGGTTCTTAAGAAGCAAGCGGGATTAAAGCTTGACGATCATGTAATCATTCTTTGCTTATTGCTTTGTGTTATTATGTTCTCTTCTATAGCGTTTAGTATATTTTTTGTACTTTACTTGCTGATGGGCTCTAAAGTCAGCTTCACCTCTATTACTAGAGTGATTTTTGACGGTTAGGTTTTATACATAGGGACTGTGTCCACCCGTTCATTTGTGAGATCCCTAAAAATGGGAGTTCAACTGGAGAATTCGACATTACGCTTTTTCTTTGCTCTGTTAGGAAAAAGTCCCATTATCAATTATTTAAAAATTCAAAAGTACTCTAGATTAAGTTATCGTCTGTAGAAGTAGAATCGTTATGACGACACTTGTTATAAGCCTTCTTAAAGAGGCATTAACATAGTTCTCTTCTATAACATTAAAAAGTTATAATGACACCCAATGTTAAATGGCAATACAATGCAACACTTTTAAACCTTATGGAAGTTGTGGACTCATCTAGCAGCTAGCAATGCTGCCATATCTGTAAAACCTGGCCCTTATTATGATAAATCCATCTCATTTATATTGTTTGTAATTGTCTTTGGTGATCCAATCATGTCGACGTCGACCGACATTTTCTCACAACTCATAGTGACAATTACAATTTGTTAAAAATAGTAATATGAAAATTTTGGTTCGACAAGATCAAGCAAGACAAATTTAACATCATCTCTACCTATTTTGGAAAAGTTGTTGGTCCAAGTTAACATCATAAATTAGGATGATAAATTTAGGACAGAGACTATACTATTTTGTCAGCGATTGAAGGTTATTGTGATAGGTAGTAAATGCTCGATGTTGTAGTCATCTCTGTACCTGTACTAATATGCAAAGTTTGGTGTTTTGCAGAGCATTTTCCTGAACGTAATAAGTGGGGGTTCAATGTCGGGAACTTCTGGAGATCTTGTTGTGGCAGTGGCAATTTGTAGCAGGCATGTCAACGCATTCCTCTAGTTAGAATCAAAACCTTTATTTTCTTTGGTTCTTACTACTTAATTTTGGTGTTGTGATGAACCATGGTGTTTCTCTGTAATGCTAGTTATAATCTTGTTTTCATTTGATTGTTAAATAACATTTGTCCAACTATTCCACCTTCAGCTTCTTGGAGTTCTCTCTTCCTAATCATATGGCATTTATCGGAGAAATTGGTCTTGGTGGTGAGCTTCGAACGGTAAGGATCTCCTGTTTAACATCCTTTCTACATTAAGAAAAGCTACTTGTGCGTAATGTCACACTATTTTGGAGGTCACTTGCATTTCTGTAAATAACGGAGTTGATTCCTCCCCGTCTCATATTTTTTGTTGTAAAGGATGCGTTTGTATCTAAATCATCACTTAATTGCAGGTTCTAAGAATAGAAAAGAGAGTTATTACCTTGGCGAAACTTGGATATAAGAAGTGTGTTGTACCCGAATCAGCTAGAAAAGCTCTAAAAGCCATCAGCTCTGAACGTTGGATTGTTGCTTACCTTGGCGAAACTTGGATATAAGAAGTGTGTTGGATTGTTGCTTCGCTTAGATTGTATATATTTTAAACGTTGTTGAAATGTTCGTTGTTATGTTGGAATTGATTTTGGAATGAATGTAATTGGTTCGAAGGAAATGTAATGTCCTTTGGTTGGATATTTTAATGCAGTTGGTTTTAAATTTCTGGTGTTTTGGATATCCGCTTTATAGGAAGGTGCTGCCGAAATTTCGGTAGAGGATTTTTTTTTAAAAACATAAAAATAAAATATATCAGTTCTTACAAGAAATGACACAAATGGTAAAGAGTTATTGCATCGGTTTTGAAAAGAAATGATGCAAAAAAGTAGAGCAAAAGAGTCAATTCCTATCATAACTGACGTATATAATAATAAATTTGGCGCTAAATTAATGTACTAATTGCATCAGTTGTTGGGAAACTGACGCAAAAGCTATGCGAAAAAGCGTCAGTTATTGAAAAACTGATGCAAAAGCTATGGTATTTGCGTCGGTTCTTCTAGCAATTGCATCGGTTGTCTATTAAGAACTGATGCAAATGAAGGTCTTTTTGCGTCGGTTATAGAGTTAGAACTGATGCAAATGGTGGTTTTTTGCATCAGTTTCAGAACTGACGTTTATCATAAACGTCACCTCTATATACGTCAAGCAAGAACCGACGCAATAAGCCATATAGAACCGACGCAATAGGGTATTTTTGTACTAGTGGTACCTAATTTGTAAGTTATCCGGATAAAAACATGTGGTCATTTATCCTACAAGTTCATGAGAATAAAGT
Source organism: Silene conica (assembly GCA_029255685.2). Taxonomy (NCBI): domain Eukaryota; kingdom Viridiplantae; phylum Streptophyta; class Magnoliopsida; order Caryophyllales; family Caryophyllaceae; genus Silene; species Silene conica. The sequence goes on along the minus strand of CM055316.2, from coordinate 26,396,654 downwards.
GTTTGTGGCTCATGATACTGTCTTTATAGAAAAGAGGACTATTTCTAAATGACAGAATGGGAGAAAATATTGAAGAGCCACAAATGACACAAGAAAATTGTTTTCTTGTTGTCAAATAGAGTGTATATTTGTTCGGAATATACGAGGTCGGGTTAAAATCCATCACTCTTTAGAGATGAGTATATAAGTGTTACTTTTTGAAAGTGATGAGAGGTGATAAATCGTTATTTAAAAAATTATGATACCTCTTACTTACAAAGAGGTTGTTTAAAAGGTTGTTTCTGGTTTCAACTCTATGCAATGGCTATAGAAGTCATCTTAATCCGAATTAGAATTCAAGTGTAATTATCAGGTAAATAACCTGCTATATTGACATGAAGAAGTTTGACCTCTTCAATGTAATTGACTTGAATAAAAAGATGTTTTCTAAGCTTAATTGGTGAAAAAGGGTTTTGCATTAGTTTCAATGCTTCTATAAACTCGGATTATACTGGCAATTGTTGCATTTCATAATTGTCAATTTAATACTAGGATATCAAAACCATCTTCCCGAATTTGTTTCGTTCCAGAAGAAGAAGTGTGTTTGACACATTTAGAGGTTTTTTTTTTTTTTTTTTGTAGATCCTTACAATCTTAAGATTGTAGCAAACTTATGAAGAAATCTTAAGAGAGCATCATGGAGTTGGAATGATTAGTTGATCGTATTATAAAACATTTCTCAAGATGTCGAGGAATTATGTTGACACATGAAGTTTAGTGGGAGTATGGTGGTGTTATGAGTCTTTATATAGTCTGTATATAAATCATTTGGAATGATGAAAGACTTAGGAGAATATTAATACATCTTAAAATATCCAGATTTATTAGATAAATCAAGGAGGGATATATGCGCTTTATTAAGAGTCTTATGTAGGTGAGATTCTTGACTAGTTCAAACAAGTTGAACTCATTAGAATTGATTCTAATTGCTTCCGCTGTCGGATTAATTTTATACGCTATGTTGTATTATTGTCTTAACAATTCATATACTTTGAGTATTGTGAGTTTTTATTAATCAAAGTTAAGTGAAGGTCATTTAATAGCCAAATTAGTTATTATATTTAGTACTTGAGAAGAACTAAGTAAATAAAACTAAGTGTTGATATTTTTATTTATAATTCATGTAAGGAGTTACATGAATGTTTGTTGTTGTTTATGTAAAAGATACATTAAACACCATCCTTTAAAACATATAGGGATTGTTTGAAATCCCGTATTGGCTATGAGGAGTTGATCTGCTGGAAGAGTTTCAGGCAGTCATACATTGCGGATTTTACAACAGAAATGAAGTACTTCATAACATTCGATGTTGCGATACGAAGTAGATTGGATTTGACAATAATGCAAGGACTAGTAGTAGCTCATGCAGTCGCATATCCTATCATGATATACTGTGAAAACAGTGGGAGCTATCTTCGAGGTAAGGGTGCCATAGTCTAGAGTTAAGTCTAGACATGTACTTAATTAAGTTACATGTGATTTCAGTTACGTGAAACAATGGGAAATAGCAATTGTTGGTTTGATAAAATGAGGTGTCATTGATTTTAAACCAAGGTTTTGTTGAAGGCTAAACATGATAGTCATGTCGTTTCAATGTGATCGAAATAGGGCAATTGAATTGCTGCAGATTATATGATGTGTAATAATCTGATAGTGTATCAATTTTTACATATATGATAAGATCATTTATCGTTTGAGTTTTTTCAACTCTTATATATTCAGGGCTAACTGGATTTAATTATACTTTGTTTTTATCCAAATAGGTTGTAGTGACAATGTCGAACCCTATTAAGTGAGCTGGATTAACATTGTATAGTGTCCCTAGTTACTTATTGAGGTGACGTCTCGGAGTGACTAGATTGTAAGGCGATAGATGACGAGTTCGACTGTCATATGACCATAGAGATGGCTGGTCGATTACATAGGCAGAATGTAGAGACATTTTGTCGGACAGTGACCATTTATAGAGTCCTTTATGTTGCCTGGTCGTGGCGAGGATTTCAATTATTCCTTCGAGTCAATTCTTTAGACTTGCGAATATTTGTCTAAGTTGGTATGGTTTTCCGGTGGCTTTGGTTTTTGTCCAAGGTCGCGCCGTAAAAGGAGGCTGGTGGACATTTACTGGGTCATTGTGATCTGTATCGAACGAAGAAAATAGGTCAATAGGATTGTCCATCCATGTCATTATATATATCTCAAGGCCACTCGAGGAGAGGTGACTTGAAATGCGTGGCCACGCTCGAATGTGATCTATAGTAGATTATCCGGTCAGACAGTCATTCTCCAGATCGAGGAAACCACTTTATGATATGATCACGTGCAAGAACGACCTGAAAGATTTCTTGCATTGAGTGGGAGATAATATTGGACAAGAGAATCGGTTACGCACACTTGTGTCAGACAAGTGGGAGATTGTTGGAGTAGTGTCCTCCACAATAGTGCGTATACATATTAAATCTAGTACAAGGAATATCAGGGATTTATGTTTTAATATACTTGTCAACTGGTTAACGTAAATCGGTAACGCTCGGCTGACTAGAGTTTGACGTTATTGTCGTATGACGACGGTGATCAGTTGATCCCTCGAGGTCACACCTATAGGACGATGCCCAAATGGATAAACTAATTATTTATATGAGATATAATATAATTATTAACTTGTATATAATGACTTTATATAAGTCAAGTGAATTTGTTGATGACGAGTTACGAACTCCGGACAAATAAATTTATTCTTTAATTATGTGATAATTAATTAATAAATGTTAGTTGGAGATTAGTTATTAATTGTTAATTACCTAAATTATTTCATAATATGTGTATAGAGTGAGGCGGAGGTAATTAGTTAATAGTATTTACAAGAGGTTGTAAAATTAACTAATTACTATCCTCCGTTTTTATATAATGTTCCCATTTGTTGAATATATGAGTGTAGTATTTTAATAAAATGGGTACATTATATAAAAATGGAGGAAGTATTTATTATAAGACACGTTTTATTATGATAAAACGGTAAAATGTCATTTAATAGTTAAGTGTACTTAATTTGTTATTTAAGTGTTAAATAATTAAATTAATATTTAATTATATAAGATAATTAAATATAATTCATATAAGCATTTGTAGGACAAATGTCGGAAATCGAAATGGACTGATCCACCTTATATTGCCCCCATGAGGTTTGGCATGTTTTCCACTTCAAAGTGTTTGTAGTAAGGTGAATTGTTTACATTTCATAATCCTATACATACCACACCCATACATTTGTAAAGTGAGTTTTTTTTAAGAAGAAAAAAATCCTTTAAAAAGGCCTAAAATGTGAGTGGAAAAATACACCATTTTCCACTTGTTTTTCATCATCTTTTCATCTCCTTTATGATCAAAAGTTGATCAAATTTCATCATCAAAAAAATTCACACATCAATATTATACATAAATTAATATTATTAAAGTAATAATATTAGATATATGCAAGTGTTCTCTTAACTTTATCTAGTTAATAATATTAAGAGATTTTGGGCTAGTTTTGGGTGCAATCAAGAGGAGATTACCTATTTTGGTAATTAGAATATTGAAGTATCATACATTACACTATTATACCTCAAGAACTACCAAGGTAGGAGACCTTTGTAGTGCCCAAAATGCCATCTTACCAATGTAAGCAATTTTTCTTCTTACTTTTTATTTTTTGCATGCATGTATTATTTAGACCACCTTATCAAATTAGCTTGTAATTTTTATATCACTAGAGAGTCTAATGAGGTCTAAATTCCTAACACTACACCTACACCTACACCTACACCTACACCTACACCTACACCTTCACCTTCACCTTTCACTACCCCTTTTTCATCATCATCGTCCACCCCAGGCTTCCCTGCACACTTCATTTTACCTCCACTTTTTGAGGTACCACCGGCAGCAGACCGAGGGTACCGTGATCCTCTACTTTTTGAGCTTCTCAGGGCCCAGTCCGTTCTTCAGAGGGACCTTGCCTTGGCCAGCTTTCCAGATTATGACGCGAGGATGCGCACTGGCACATTCCGATCTCCCAATGGCCCTCACCCCTCTTTCTACCGATACCCAGTTGGCGAGTACCCACAGACCTCACCTGAGGCACCTATGGAGACAACGGTACAGAGGGAGGTGAGGCGACGTGCGGAGGAGGCCGCGCAGCATGCTAGTGCCAGTGGAGGAGCCGAGGCAGAGGAGAGCTCCGGTGAGGAGGATGAGAGTGAGAGTGGGGATGAGGAGAGTAGTAGCGGTGATGAGGAGAGTTCGGAGGAGGTTGCGGAGTGACAGATGCAGCTGGTTTGGGGAGGTTATGTATTCCTTACCTTGTTTCCATCTTAGTTTTTCTTTTGTTTTATGCTTTATAGTTTTGTATATTTTTCACCCCGTAGGAACATGTATTAGGTTGTGTACCCCCTTTCCCCTGTTCTGTAGCCAATGAGGACATTGTCTAGTTTGATTTGGGGAGGAGTTGCATCCTTTTGCGTTTCCATTTTTCATTTTTCTTGCATGCATTCACGTTTACTTTATTCATTTGCAGTTTCTTTTTCACTTTTTGAATTTATTTTTCAAAAATACAAAAAAATGCACGTTTACTTTTGCATATAGTCGAGTCGGAATGGAGTTTTCTGTGATGATATTGCCTTCTAGGATCTTCGAGTTGGTTGTTATTTGCAGTTATTCACCATCATCTTGTAAAAGACCATTTAGCATGTCTCGAATTCTGTTTTGAAAATTATACTTGGACTTTCTAGACTTGACTTGACTTGTATTTGGCAAACCACACATACTTTCTGAGTTTTTAGAGCCATAACTGGTGACATTCATGACCAGTTTATCTAGGATTGAGAGTAGTACTCCCTTCAGATCGTCGCATTTCACATCTATGACTTTTGATTGCTTTTTACCTGCACGCATAGTTTTGTGGTTGGTATCACATGTTAGGAGAATACTGTTGGAGTAAGTGTCCTCGACAATAATGTGATCACGTCAATTATATATTAAATTGACAAATCTCTATAAAAGAATATTCATGGGATGATTCTTTATCATAAGTCAACTGGTCAACATTAATCGGTAATGATTGGCTTGCTAGAGTTTGACATTACTGTCGTAATGACGGTGGTGACCAGTTGATCACTTTAGGTCACACCTTTAGGACAACTCTCTCAATAATAAATAAAATAACTGTATATGATACGAGTTAGATCATTTCTAGATTATGATTAATATAAGGAGAAAATTTATAATAAGATTATAAATTGTTTTAGTGATCGAAATGTCATCACTATTATTTACATGTTTATGAAACGTAAAGTTGGTTGAATGAATTAATTAAAACTGCAATTGTTGTAGTAACTAAATATATTACAAGTAATTGATTAAATTACTTATAATTTACGATAAAGAGTTTAAAAATTAAACTACGAATTACTTATGCAAAGTTGTCCTAGCTAATGTTGTATAGGGTCCGTTTGTTTAAGTGGACCGTGTGATATGTCACACACTCACAAACATACAACATTACATAAGATGTGTTAGGAACATAAGTAAGACATGCATTTATTGTAAGAGTGAGCATGGGAGACATTGTGTAATGTAGAGGTGCCAACCATTGGGCACTCTACCCATGGCTCTCGGCCGTCCCAAAGAAGAGAACAAAAGAGAGTTTTGTTCCCTCTTTTGATTCATTCATTCATTCACACTTTGTATTAGGGTTTTGTTTAGAGAGAACAAAAGAAAGAAAGAAAAATAATTCCTATTTTCTAATCCTAAAAACCGTGTGCCTCCTTATACTATCTAGAGAGTTTGTGTGTTCATTCTAGCATAATAACATACAAATAGTTGAGAGTAGTGTGTCTTGGTGTTCATCTTTTGGAGGCCATCTCTTTGAAGGTTCAAGGAGGATCATCCGTGTGATAAGCTCAAGAACAAGTGAAGAAGGTGACTTCACTTGTGCCCTATATTAGCCGAGATTAGCAATGTAAGGGAGCTTATTCTTCCTCATATATCTCGACATATATTTTGTTAAGTATGCATAAGATCAACTAATTATAAGATAATTATATTAGTATGACTAAATAGGTATATAAACCTAACAATTGGTATCAGAGCGAGTGTTGTTGCATGCTTAATCGTTTTTAGTTTTTCCGAGTTTTGAGACTTAAAAGAAAACTATATATTTAAAGACTCATATGTATATCACTCGACTTTTGGCATGTTAATTAAATCTGGTCCTAAAATGTTTTTAGGTTATATTGATAATTTATGAGATTTAAAATATTGTGCATAATATAGATTTTAAACGTTTAATATGTATTTTATGAGAAAATTCGAGTTAAATGATTAAAATAGAAAGAAAATGTTTCTAGCCTTGTAATTGTCACACGACCTCACATGCTTATTTTACTTAATGTATGTAAAATTTGGTACAATATGATTTTGTATAGCATGTTGTACGATTTTATTAGTTAAAACCGTATTAAGAGGTAATTTTGGCCATAAATATGTGATATTTCGAGTAGATCTTCGAAAAACCGTGACCAAAATTTTACATTATAAATATTAAAGTAATATATTCAGAATGTTAGTGAAAATAAAAATCCAAAATTTCGAAATTTTATAATTGTTTGGATTTAATTCGTAAATGTTATGCATTTTAAGGCATTATGAACAATATATATATATATATATATATATATATATATATATATATATATATATATATATATATATATATATATATAATTAAAGTGTTAATTATTATCAAAATTATTTATGACTAATTTTGAATCCTAAAATGTGTTAGGATATTATTTAGAACATAAGTTTGTTTATGTTTTAATTTATGCATTTTAAAAGAGTTAAAAATGCTAAAATCTCATAAAACCGGATTAATTTCGACATAATAAGTTATTAGGGCGATTTGGCATTAAAATGAACATATTCATAACATATATATATATATTGCTGCGTTTTTCTTATGAATGTCATATTATATTGCATTATTTTGAATCTTGTAATTATTCTAGTATGGCCTTAGTTTTTAAATCGGTATTTCCCGTAATGTAAGGGGTTACCGATTCGGTTGTAATTTTGTGATCTCGTATCACCCAATTGTAATTTATTTCTATTTTATAATGTATAAAGTAGACTAGAAAAGTTGTAATTCTTGTAATTCCGGAGAACCTTGAAGACGGTGCCATTCGGAAAGGAGTTTCGATCAAGACGGTGTTTGCCTCGATTTGCGTGCCTCGTCAAGATCAAGGGACCAAAGGAGTTGGTTTCCTAATTTGTACTTTTATTATTTCCTTTCTAGAAAAGGCCATACTAGGAATTTATCGTTTGCTTTATTTTGTTTTCATATGTTGCATGCATAGCCAAATCGCCATTAACATGTCATGCATATCGAGTATCGGGTCTTCAACGTATCATTTTATTATCGATAATTTGCCTAATTAGTTCACTTAAAAGGAGATAGATAATAATTGATAAGATCTCTTACGTATAAAATACTGAGACTTAGTCTTACCAAAGAGTATGGACCCATGAATCCCTTCTTCACAAACATGTAGGCTCGGCTAAACCGGGGTACTAAAATTGTCACGTTGGGTAAGTGGGGTAAGAAAGATTACACATTGAAATTTGGTCGATCTCAACGAAAGTATTCGTAACCGTAGTTGCAATAAGTTCGGGCTAAAGATAATTTTAAGAAAATTGTCGACCGAGAGTTCTAAGAGTAGAACCGATTAAAGGGTTAATCCACCAAATTATACCTATACGGGTTGAATCGGCTATACCGTGCCCGGATTAGTATTGGTTTGGGTCTCGGGTTTATTTACTTAATTGTGTAAGAGATCGTTAAGTAAATACTTAACTTGTTTAAAATGTTTAACAAGTATTAAAATGATGAACGTTAATTTTCCTTCGTTTCCGTTTTTGTAGTTATTTTATCGCAATGGATTCATTCAACCCTATCACTATTGATTCTTGTCACAATGTTTTCGACGATATTTGCAACCAAAACAACATTGATACTACTAGAGAAGTTCATTTCGGAACGGGGCCGGATGACAATGTTAACTTTATTACTTCTTTCCCACCTCCCAAAAGGGGACCACTTCTTGACACGGCTTATATAGATGAGCTAAATGAAGAATTGGATGCCTTGTACTTGAAAGAAAGGGCTTATGATGAAGCTAGTGGGAGTTCTAGCAAGAAATGTCTTGCAAAGAATAAGAAGAATAAGAGAAATTGAAATGTCGATGCCACTATTGTAGTGTCATGGGCCATTGGAGGAGGAATTACCCCAAGTACTTACGTCATATTCAAGAAGGTCTTGTGATTCCACTAGGTAATTCCAAATCCGAAATTTTTGTTATTGACATTAATTTTACATCCAACACATCATGGGTATTGGATACCGGATGTGGTTCTCACCTTTGTAATCGTTTGTAGGGTTTAAGAGAAGTGGAGAAGGTGGACAAGGGTGATATGGATCTCCGACTTGGAAATGGAGCTCGGGTAGCGGCCACTTCTAAAGGAACTTGCACTCTTGCCTTGACGAGTGGATACGAGCTAAAACTTAATAATTGTTATTTTGTACCGTCTCTTTCCAAAAACATTATTTCTGTTGCAATGTTAGACATTGAGGGATATAATTTTTCCATTAAAGACAATTGTTGTGTAATTTCTAAGAATGACATGGTAGTTGGCCGTGCCAATTCAATTAATGGAATCTATGTTTTGGAAACTTCCGACTCGTCTAAGAATGTCTACAACGTTAATAACAAAAGGATTAAAACAAGTGATCCAAATGAATCGTATGTTTGGCATTGTCGACTTGGTCACATAAATGAGAATTGCATTAAAAGATTGGTAAAGACCAATATAATTAAACCATTCGAATATGAATCTTATGGTACATGCGAAGCTTGCCTTCTAGGAAATATGACTCGTAACCCCTTTAGTGGTAAAGGGACACGAGCTAGTGAATTATTGGGACTCATACATACGGATGTATGCGGACCACTAACAATCACCGCTAGAGGCAATTACGACTATTTCATTACCTTCACTGATGATTTGAGTAGATACGGGTATATCTACTTAATGAAGTATAAGAGTGAAGCTTTTAAGAAATTTAAAGAATTTCAGAATGAAGTAGAGAACCAACTCGACAGAAAGATTAAAACATTACGATCCGATCGTGGTGGTGAATATCTTAGCAATGAATTTGATTCACATCTGAAAGAATGTGGCATTGTGTCACAACTTTCACCTCCAGGAACACCACAACTTAATGGTGTGGCAGAAAGGAGGAATCGAACCTTATTAGATATGGTCCGATCAATGATGAGCCAAACTGATTCACATAATTCATTTTGGGGATTTGCGATCCTCACAGCCATCAAATCGTTGAACAATAGTCCAACGAAAGCGACCGATAAGACTCCATATGAGATGTGGAAAGGAAAGGTTCCTAACTTATCCTATATGAAGATATTGGGATGCGATGCTTATGTCAAGGCTAAGAACGATGATAAACTCGCACCAAGATTCGAAAAATGCATCTTTGTTGGTTATCCAACCACCTCACGTGGCTACCACTTCTACAAACCTCATGAAAACAAAGTGTTTGTGTCTTCTGAGGCTGTCTTCTTAGAAAAGGAGTTTATTTCTAAGAGACAGAGTGGGAGAAATTTTGAACTTAATGAAGTTCGAGAAGTTCAAGAGCCACAAACTGAAGCTGAGACAGATGAAGATGTTCCTTCTTCATCCGCTTCGGTACCTATTCCACCCAGGAGGTCAAGTAGGGTCCCACATCAACCTGATAGGTATGTTGGACTAATTGAGGAAGATGGTAGCCTAGACGTATTACTTTTGGAAAGTGATGAGCCTACCACTTACAAAGCTGCAATCTCTAGTCCCGACTCCGCCAAATGGCAAGAGGCCATGGTATCCGAGATGGATTCTATGCATCAAAACCAAGTATGGGACTTGGTAGACTTGACTAAGGAGATGAGACCTCTCCAATGCAAGTGGATCTTCAAGGTGAAGAATGGCATAGAAGGACATGATGATGTCTATAAAGCTAGGCTAGTAGCTAAGGGGTTTTCCCAAGTTCAAGGTCTTCATTATGATGAGACCTTTGCTCCGGTAGCCATGCTAAGATACATTAGGATAATGTTAGCGATTGCCGCATTTCATGATTATGAAGTGTGGCAAATGGACGTCAAAACCGCCTTCTTAAATGGGCATTTAAAGGAGGATGTGTATATGATACAACCGGAAGGTTTTGAATATCCTAAAAATCCTAACAAGGTATGAAAGCTTAAGAGATCCATCTATGGTCTTAAGCAAGCATCAAGGAGTTGGAATTATCGCTTCAATGAAGTCATAAAAGAAAATGGTTTCACTCGAAGTGTTGAGGAACCTTGTCTATACATGAAATTCAGTGGGAGCAATATTGTATTCCTAATTTTGTATGTAGATGACATACTACTCATTGGAAATGATGTTCCAATGCTTTCATCAGTGAAAGGATGGTTAGGTAACCATTTTCAGATGAAAGACCTAGGAAATGCACAATGCATATTAGGTATCCGGATCTATAGAGATAGGTCCAAGAGGATATTGGCACTAAGTCAAGAACCTTATATCGATAAGATTCTTCGACGGTTCAACCTGGGAAATTCAAAGAGAGGGTTTATCCCCATGGGAAGTGGAATTATATTGAAGAAGTCTCAATCACCCACGGAGCCCAAGGATGTTGAACGCATGAAGATGATCCCTTATGCTTCCGCCGTGGGATCTATCATGTACACCATGATATGAACTCGTCCTGATGTCTCGTATGCTTTGAGCATGACTAGTAGATATCAAGCAAATCCAGGTGAAAGTCATTGGATTGCAGTCAAGAACATCCTTAAGTACTTAAGAAGAACTAAGGATTCATACTTAGTGTTTGGAGGGGAAGAAGATTTGTGTGTAAAGGGTTACACAGATGCAAGCTTCCAAAAAGATAAAGACGATTTTAAATCCCAGGCTGGATTTGTCTTTATCTTGAATGGTGGTGCCATTAGTTGGAAGAGCTTCAAAGAACCAGTCGTTGCGGATTCTACAACGGAAGCAGAGTACATTGCAGCATCAGAAGCTGCTAAGGAGGCAGTTTGGATAAGGCAGTTTATCGAGGGACTAAGGGTAGTTCCAAATGCTGAAGATCCTATCACCCTGTACTGTGATAACAGCGGTGCTGTCTTTCAGGCTAAGGAGCCGAAGTCTAGTAATAAGTCTACACATGTACCTATAAAATATCATGTAATACGGGATTTCATTGATAGGAAGGAAATAGCGATATGTAAGGTTGGGATAGACGATAATGTGGCTGATCCTTTAACCAAACCCTTGTCGCAAGCTAAGCATGATTCTCATGCTCGTTCTATGGGTCTTAAGAGTTTACCCAATGTGTAACCGATTATGAGATATGAAATGAAAAATGTTGTTTTTACGTTCATATAAGATAATCTCGTTCATCAATTAAAGTTTTATATAACTTATATTTGTATACTTTGTTAAATCCAAACAGGATTGTAGGACAATTGCTGAACCCTGTCAAAGTGAACTGGATTAACTTAGTAATGCCCCTAGTCGCTTATATGAGGTGACGTCTCGAAGCGACTAGATTGTGATGTGATTGATGGTGAGTTCTGACACCATAGAGTCATAAGGGATGACTAGTCGATCACATAGACAAACTGTAAAGTACACTTGTGTCGGGCAGTGACCGCTTATAGAGTTCTTTAGAATTCAATGGAGCCTGGTCGTGGCAAGAGCTGCTATAAATATTCTTATGAGTCGATTCTTTAACTAGAGACTGGTTGCTCTAGAGGTAACATAATTCAGAATGACTTTAATTTATGTTCTACGATCTTCCGTAAAAGGGGTCAAATGGACATATTTTGGGTCACAATGGATGATGTTAGCCAAGGAGAACAGTTGGAAAGAAATTGTTCTGCCCCTTGTCAGGGTTATCTTAAATCTCAAGGCCACTCGAGGAGTAGTGAACTGGAAATGCGTGGCCACGCTCGGAGACTATCTATGGTAGATAATTCCGGTCTATCAGTTACACTCCATATCGAGAAAAACCACTATTGATTTGATCACGTGCAAGTACGACCTGTAAGACACCTTGCATTGAGTGGGAGATTATGTAATAGAACAAGAAAATCGGTGATCCACACTTGTGAGGACAAGTGGGAGATTGTTGGAGTAAGTGTCCTCGACAATAATGTGATCACGTCAATTATATATTAAATTGACAAATCTCTATAAAAGAATATTCATGAGATGATTCTTCATCATAAGTCAACTGGTCAACATTAATCGGTAGTGATTGGCTTGCTAGAGTTTGACATTACCGTCGTAATGACGGTGGTGACTAGTTGATCCCTTTAGGACAACTCTCTCAATAATAAATAAAATAACTGTATATGATACGAGTTAGATCATTTCTAGATTATGATTAATATAAGGAGAAAATTTATAATAAGATTATAAATTGTTTTAGTTATCGAAATGTCATCACTATTATTTACATGTTTATGAAACGTAAAGTTGGTTGAATGAATTAATTAAAACTGCAATTGTTGTAGTAACTAAATATATTACAAGTAATTGATTAAATTACTTATAATTTACGATAAAGAGTTTAAAAGTTAAACTACGAATTACTTATGCAAAGTTGTCCTAGCTAATGTTGTATAGGGTCCGTTTGTTTAAGTGGACCGTGTGATATGTCACACACTCACAAACATACAAAATTACATAAGATGTGTTAGGAACATAAGTAAGACATGCATTTATTGTAAGAGTGAGCATGGGAGACCTTGTGTAATGTAGAGGTGCCAACCATTGGGCACTCTACCCATGGCTCTCGGCCGTCCCAAAGAAAAGAACAAAGGAGAGTTTTGTTCCCTCTTTTGATTCATTCATTCATTCACACTTTGTATTAGGGTTTTGTTTAGAGAGAACAAAATAAAGAAAGAAAAATAATTCCTATTTTCTAACCCTAAAAACCGTGTGCCTCCTTATACTATCTAGAGAGTTTGTGTGTTCATTCTAGCATAATAACATACAAATAGTTGAGAGTAGTGTGTCTTGGTGTTCATCTTTTGGAGGCCATCTCTTTGAAGGCTCAAGGAGGATCATCTGTGTGATAAGCTCAAGAACAAGTGAAGAAGGTGACTTCACTTGTGCCCTATATTAGCCGAGATTAGCAATGTAAGGGAGCTTATTCTTCCTCATATATCTCGACATATATTTTATTAAGTATGCATAAGATCAACTAATTATAAGATAATTATATTAGTATGACTAAATAGGTATATAAACCTAACAAATACTTGCATTTCCCTTTTTCTCATTTTACCCTTATAACTCCACATTTAGCCAAAAACTGCCAGTTGACCTATAAACTACACCCAGATTTAGCCTACCTTGTGTCGAGCTAGCCGAAGTGTTGTTTTGTGGTATACGTTCATTATATAAGTTTTGGTTTGGACTTTATTTCGGAGTTGGTATTTGAGAAGTTGGAACTTGAATTCGGATTGTATGTTTTTGTCATGAACTTAGCAAAAGAAAAGAAAAGAAAAAATAAAGAAAAAAAAAGAAAAACGAAAAGAGAAAGAAAAATGAATTCCCGTGCTTTATTTATATCCTTGGGGAATAGAAAAGAAAAAGAAAAAGAAAAGAAAGAAAAGAAAAATGTTTGCTAAGCATGTGTTTTGACCGATTCAAGTTCCGGGGTTAGTTGTGCGATATGCCGAGCATGGCATTGTTTTTGAGTATTTTGGGAGGTTCTACTTTTGGTTGAGTCATGGTAGCTAGCTCGAGTCGTTACCCTCTCTTATTCATACAGTTCTTTGCTTCCTTTTTACCCATTCTACCTCACATAACCATATTTTGCAAGTATTTGGCATATGATAGACTTAGACAGGTTGTTATGCGTGTGTACGGTAATTAGAATCACTTGTCATACTAGTTACATTGCATGATATGTTGGTCGCAGTTAGGAGAGTGTCTTCATTTTCTTATCCTTCTCTCTTACACATATATGTTTATCCTTTGATTGAGAGAAGAGCGATACGGGAGAGTCCAAAGTACACAATTCATTTGAGGTCAGTTGTCTAAGTTGTTTTCATTGCGTGTATGAACTTTATTGTGGTTAATTTATGCATTTACTGTTAGAAATCTAATTTCAGATCTTATACTCATATCTTGTATGAGTTTTGTTTCTTTAAGTTTATTCATAAAACTTAATAAGATCTTATGCATGCATGATGATTACATAAGATGAACGAATGTCCTTACATTGGTTTTAGAAGGTTTATACTCAACTAATCACCTATTAATTTGGGTCTTCAAAACCGAATACCCTTATAACGATCTAACACAAAATCGTCTCCAAAAGATGCGTATCAAGGACCCAATCTCAAACCAAAACAATTTTTGTTACTAAAAAAATCGTATTGGTAAACTAAAATTAATAATAATATTACTCTTAATATTATTCGAGTAGAAATGATTTTACAATACTAGAAAACTATTTTCTAGAGAATATATTGAGAATGAGATGTTGTAAGAATAATGACTAAGTATGGAACTCCTTCGAAGTGTGCATGTAGTGTGTTGTGTACTTATAAGAAGCAAGATGACCTTGCTTGTTCAAGCAATATGGTCGGCCATCTCAAGCAACCCAAGGCCAATGCATGGCTTTCTTTCACTTACACAAAACACACAATATGCCTTACACAATCTTACACACCTAAACTTAGGTTTAGTGTATAATACACATAATCATTTTGTGCATCCAATATCACGGCTGAAATGGGGTTTATAAAAGACCCATTTTATTTTTGTCAATTGTGTTAATTTGTAACATGTCACACATGTCCCATAACACATGACATAATTTGTTAATTATACAATTTTAACTCGTTAAAATTCATAATTCACAATTTTATTAAATTTAATTAATCCCTCTAGTAATTCAAAATTACTAGCTTATAAAATGTAATATCATAATTTTTATTACAACTCTATGTAATTTTATGATCAACCGTGTTAATTCTCAATTTAATTGTTTGCCAAACGAGTAAATAAAAAACGAGTAAATAAAAAACGTGTAATAAAAACAATTTTATTACTTTGACCACTATTATTATAATCCCATCATAATAATATTCGTCATGTAAAATCATTTCCAAATTTCTAGTTATTAATTAATTCGTATCTAATATGATATTAATTAATTTATTCCATTAAGACGGAATTCCCTAAAGATATGACCTTAAGGGATCAACTGATCACCACCATCATATGACGATAATGTCAAACTCTAGACAGCCAATCATTATCGGTAAATGTTGATCAGTCGACTTTAAAAGAGTAACATTCCCAGTTGTGTTTCATTCAAATGAGTTTTAATTATGTCAACACACTATTGCCGAGGACACTTCCTCCAACAATCTCCCACTTGTCCGAGACAAGTGTATGTTACCAATTCTCTTGCCCTATTACTATCTCCCACTCAATGCATGACGTCCTCTCAGGTCGTGCCCGCAATTGATTTTAATCTAGAGTTGTTTTTCTTGATGTGGAGTTATAACTACTGACCAGAATTATCTACCATAGATACCTTCCGAGCGTGGCCACGCATTTCTAGTTATTTTTCTTCTCGAGTGGCCTAGAGATATTTCTCAACCCTAACAAGGGGTGGACAATTCCTAATCAACCTAATCCTTCCGGCTGGCCATAGTCCATCATAACCCAAAATATATCCTTATAAACCCCAGTTACGAAGGTGTTAGGACATAAATCAAAGTTAATCTGAAAACTATGCCACCTCAGAGAATAGTCATTAGTCCAAGAACTGATTCATGTGAAACACGATAGATGCTCCCGCCACGACCAGGCAGTCTTTTAATAAAAGTACGCCAGAGCTCTATCAGTGGTCATTAGCCCGGCAAATGTATCTTAACATGTCTATGCCTAGGTGATCGACTAGTCATCCCGTATGACTCTATGGCAATTGAACTCGCCATCAATCGCATCACACATCTAATTGCATTGAGACGTCACCTCACTTAAGCAACTAGGGGCGAGGTCATGATAATTCAATTCACTTTAATGGGATTCAATGTGGTCTTACCATCCCATTTGAATATTTCATGACCTTGTTTTTGAGTAATTAAACTCTATAACGATAAATGAATTATGAACAACTTGAAAATATATAACTCTTTATTTCATTCTCATAATCTAGTACATATTTGGCATGCGTTTAAGACCCATGGATGCTACATGTCGGTCATGCTTAGCCTGCGATAAAGGCTTGGTTAAAGGATCAGCAATATTATCCTCTGTCCCAACCTTACAAACCGCAACTTCCTTCCTTTCAATAAAGTCTCTAATTACATGAGATTTTCTGAGTACATGTTTGGACTTATTACTAGACTTGGGCTCATTTGCTTGAAAGATAGCCCCACTGTTATCACAAAGGATTGTGATAGGATCCTTAGCTTCGGGGACTACCTTTAGTCCTTCCAAGAATTGCCTAATTCATACAGCTTCCTTCGCAGCTTCCGATGCTGCAATGTACTCAGCCTTTGTAGTAGAATCTGCAACAACTGGCTCCTTGAAGCTTCTCCAGCTTACCGCACCACCATTGATCATATAGATTAAGGCAGCCTGGGATTTCAGATCATCCGCATCTGTTTCAAAGCTTGAGTCGGTGTAACCCTTTACACTCAACTCATCTTCTCCTCCAAACACTAAGAATAGGTCCTTAGTTCTTCTCAAGTACTTAAGGATATTCTTAACGGCTATCCAGTGTTTTTCACCTAGATTGGCTTGGTATCTACTTGTCATACTTAAAGCATATGACACATCTGGACGGGTACAAGTCATGGCATACATGATTGACCCAACAGGTGAAGCATAGGGTATGTCCTTCATTCGTTCAACATGTTTTGTTTCATTAGGAATGGGTGATTGAGACTTGCTCGAGGAAATTCCACTTCCCATTGGAACGAGTCCTCTTTTAGAATTCTCCATGATGAAACGACGAAGGATCTTATACACATAAGATTCTTGGCTCAGTGCCAATATTCTTTTGGATCTTTCTCTAGAGATCCTTTTACCTAGTATGCGTTGTGCATTTCCCAAATATTTCAATTGGAAATGCTTTCCTAACCATTCTTTGACTGAAGTCAACATGGTAACATCGTTACCAATGAGGAGTATTTCATCTATATACAAGATTAGGAACACAACTTTGCTCCCACTGAACTTCATGTATAAACAAGGTTCTTCGACACTTCGAGTGAACCCATTTTCTTTTATCACATGATTGAACGGATGATTCCAACTTCTTGATGCTTGTTTAAGCCCATAAATGGACCTACATAGCTTTCACACTTTTTTAGGATTTTTAGGATCCTTAAAACCTTCAGGTTGTACCATGTACACCTCTTCCTCTAAATGCCCATTTAGGAAGGCGGTTTTGACATCCATTGCCATATTTCATAATCATGAAATGCGGCAATCGCTAACATAATCCGAATTGATCTTAACATAGCAACAGGATCAAAAGTTTCATCATAGTGTAGACCATGAATTTGAGTGAAACCTTTTGCTACAAGCCTTGCTTTGTAGACATCATCATGTCCCTCTATGCCATTCTTGATTTTGAAGATCTATTTGCATTGAAGTGGTTTGACATATTCAGGCAAATCAACCAAGTTCTAAACTTGATTATCTTCCATAGAATTAATTTCGGATTTCATGGCTTCAAGCCAAAAAGTTGAATTTGGACTAGATATGGCCGCTTTGTAGGTTGATGGTTCATCATTTTCCATTAGAAAGACGTCTAAAGCGTCTCCGACCTCAATGACACCAATATATCTTTCAGGTTGGTGACTCACCCTTCCAGACCTCCTAGGTACTGGGGCATGAACTACATCATTGGACGTAGAAGGAATGTCTTCTTGCGTCACCTCTACTTCTGTTTGTGGATCTTGATCTTGAATGTCTTCAAGTTCAAATTTTCTCCCACTCTGTCTTTTAGAAATGAAGTCATTTTCTAAAAAGACAGCTTCTCTAGACACAAACACTTTATTCTCTTGAGAATTATAGAATTAGTATGCACGAGTATTGAGTGGATACCCTACAAACGTACATTTGTCAGATTTGGGTGCAAGTTTATTGGAAGACTTGTTCTTAACATAAGCCTTGCAACCCCATATCTTTATATATGACAAATTTGGGACCTTCCCTTTCCATATCTCATATGGAGTTTTATTTGCAACTTTAGTGGGACTCCTGTTTAAGGAGTGAATTGTGGTTTGGAGTGCAAATCCCCAAAATGAATCAGGGAGATCTGTAAGACTCATCATTGATCGAACCATATCTAATAAGGTTCAATTTCTCCTTTCAGAAACACCATTGAGTTTTGTTGTTCCAGGTGGAGTAAGTTGTGATAATATGCCACAATCTTTTAAATGAGAATCAAATTCATTGCTTAGATATTCTCCACCACGATCCGATCGTAGTGCTTTAATCTTTCTATTGGTTTGGTTCTCTACTTCATTTTGAAATTCTTTGAACTTTTCAAATGCTTCACTTTTGTATTTGATTAAGTAGATATACCCATATCTACTTAAATCATCAGTAAAAGTAATAAAGTAGTCATAATTTCCTCTTGCGGTGATTGTCATTGGACCACATACATCGGTATGTATTAGTCCTAACAAGTCACTTGCTCTTTCACCTTTTCCACTAAAAGGTGATCGAGTCATCTTACCAAGAAGACATGATTCACATACTCCATATGATATGTAATCGAATGGTTTGATGATATTAGTTGACACTAATCTCTTAATGCGATTTTCATTTATGTGACCTAGACGGCAATGCCAAATGAACGATTCATTTGGATCACTTGATTTTAGTGTTTTCGTTTGCACATTATGGACATCAATAGATTTTGAGTTGTTAAGGACATAAATCCCATTTACAGAATTTGCTTGGCCTACCATCAAGCCATTTCAATGTATTTCACAAAAATTATTCTTGATCATAAATGAAAAACCTTTCATGTCAAACATGGCAACCGAAATGATGTTCTTTGATAAAGAGGGTACATAATAACTGATGTGTGCATTTTGTAAAGACGTTTTAGTCTTGTTTTAGCACACATTCTCGTAATATTTGGTGATTTTATATCATTTTATACCCCATATGTGCTACTTTGTGCTACTTTGTGCTCGTGTTGCTATTTTGCAGATAGTGACCGAATAGTAGCGGAAACCGAGCTCTTTCTGCCTTAATGCACTGTTTCTCTATAGTCGATGGAAGAACCGCGGTTGGTCGTGTGATAATTGATGCATGCCATTTCTAAAGTCTTTTAGACTTCTTTTGCATGCATTTTTATGCTCTTTTGCCAAACACCTTACTACTTTTAGCCCCGAATTGCCTACTTTGAGCCTTCTTGTGTTAATTGCAGGAATATATTCGGAAGTATGTATTCGGAGTCGAAGTTTGTCCTCAATTTTGCATTTAGGAGGTCAGGAGAAGTGAACCACCCTTTGTATCAAGTCAAGGAAGCGCATTTTTGAAGTCAATGTCCAAGTCAAGCCCAAAAACCAGTCGATCGACCAACCTTGGTCGATAGAAAAAGTCGATCGGCTACTTTCCCAGTCGATCGACCAATCTTGGTCGATAGAAAAAGTCGATCGACCGGTTTCTAGCTGCCGAAGCCCATTTTGACCTGAGCCCATTAGGTCGTGAGAAAATGATCAGAACTTTTCCTTTTTAAGCAGCCTTTAGAGTTTTCTTTAGATACTTTTTACCTTAATCTTGAATCTACTCTCTTTATTTTTCCTCAGTAAAACTTTTAGTCAGTTGCTTTTATTTTATTTCATCTTCAAGCTTGTAAGATCTAACCTTCCGGAATTCAGTACTCAACACTTTTTATTCGTAATTTTATTCCTTGCTCTTACTTTCTTTTATCTTAATTCATCTCTGTTTATCTCGCGATCATGTTCTCCTCTTTAGTTATTTCTTTCATTTCAATTGTTAATCCCTTTATGCATAGCTAATCCCTTCGACTAGGATATAGGTGATCCTTTGATGATGTGACGATGTTCGTTTAGGTTTAGACTAGTTCGTAATTGTATGTCTCTGTTGTTAATTGTAGCATTTGATAGCGATTAGTCAATTAATGCGCATGATTGATTAGTTGATTTGATAAAACCCCGACCTAAGATCGAAAGCCTGGTGAGGGTTAGATCTGCTACAAACATTAGAGTGCCCTAGTAAGTTGCGAGAGCCCGCTAGAAGCATTCTAGGGCGAATAGCGATCCGAGAGGACCTTTTCATTACCCCTTAGACCGATAATTGCGACTGATCTGCGACCTAAACCCCTTATTGTCACGCAATCATTGGTGAACCGACTATCCTAGTTTTCTTTCCCTTATATTTTTATACTCTTTTCCTTACGCTTTTCTTTTCTCCCTTTCCTTCACTACTTTTAGTTAGTCAAACAACAAACAAAACCCCCCATTTTGGTTACCTTGACGGACTTTAGTTTAGCTTTTAGAATTCTTATCTGTCTCCCTGTGGATACGATCCCGACTTCCTTACTACATTAGTTAGGCCAGTTGGTTATCTTTGATAGGGTTGCGACAGCCGTGTCAAATTTTGGCGCCATTGCCGTGATATTTTATTTGCTTTATTTTAGTTTGTCTTTTGTCTCAAGGGATCCATATTCCTTGAGGCAGTTCTCATCCTTTCCTTTAGTTTCTGTTTATGCCCAGGTCCAACAAGTCCGAACTCTTACCGTTTGATCCCGAACCTGAGAAGACTTTTCGCGCTTTACGAAACTTCTGGAAGGAAATACGTCAAGCAGAGGATTTGCAAACTCTTGATTCCATCTACGAAGAATTTTCTAATTCTCACGAAGAAGGACTCTCCGAGTTCGATACCTTTGCAGAAGAGACTTCAGTGTTCGTAGCTGATATTCCTGTACCAGTCACGATGCCGAAACTGTGTACTCATTCCGAGCCCTCACCCGATTCCATTCCCAAGGGATTTCAACTCCCTACTGCTACTAATGGAAACTTTGATATTCGCCCCTCTTACATAAATCTGGTGGAGCGAAATCAATTTCGGGGAGTGAGCGGCGAAGACCCCGGAAAGCATATGGAGACATATACTGACTATTGCTCAACCATACCACTCACCGCTGGAGTTACGCAAGAACAAGTTAAGGAGGTTCTTTTTCCCTTCTCCTTGTTAGACGGAGCTCGTGAGTGGTACCGTGACCTTGACAAGGAAGCTGCGGGAGTGACTGACTGGAATTCTCTTGCCCTAGCCTTCTACAAAAGGTACTACCCTCCACAGCGAACAAATGCCCTACGGGGGCAAATCACTAGTTTCAAACAGTTACCTACCGAGACCCTTTACGAGGCATTTGTCCGCTTCAAGAAACTTATCTGCTCTATTCCTCATCACGGGTTCGAGAAATGGTTTTTGTGCAACCAATTTTACAATGGGTTGTACGATGACCATCGTGCTATTTTGGATGCCTCATCAAATGGGCGATTTCAAAAGAATGTAGATGACGATAAGGGGTGGAATGTGATTGAAGAGATGGCGACTCATACTGCTGAGTACGGAAATCCTAGGGGTGGTGCTAGGCCAAGTGTTGGAGGGAATGATAATAGTGCCCTTGTAGCCCAGTTACAAGCCATGAATGCTAGGTTTGACCGTTTGGAGATGGGTCAAGGCTCGGGAAACCAACAAACTGTGAATGCCATGGTGCAGCAAGAAGTAACTTGTGATAGGTGTGGAGTAGGGGGACATATCGCAGCTGAGTGTATGTCCGAAAAGGAGCAAGTCCTAGCTTTTCAAAGCTATAGACAGAGTGGTCCCTTCTCTAACACTTACAATGAAAGAACAAGAGAACACCCTAACTTCTCTTGGCGAAATCAGAATGTTTTGAATCCCACAACTTTACCACCACAACAATCCACATACATACCACCTCACCGTTCCAACCAACAACAATCTTTTCAACAACCACCTTTCCAAAAACCACCATCCTTTTCGCCACCACAACCACAACAACCGGTATCTCAGAATGTTGGTGAGATTGCAGAATTGAAGGGTATGCTACAATCCCTTATGGGTCAGTGATGAAGAGTGACCAAGCTAAAGAAGCATCTATCAAAATGCTTGAAACTCAAGTTGCTCAATTGGCATCTAACCAATCGACAAGGCAACCCGGTTCCTTACCTTCGCAACCCGATAAGCCACGCGATTCGGTTAATGCGATCCACTTGCGAAGTGGATCATCTTATGAAGGTCCTCAAATGCCAACCGATGATGGACAAGAAGTGTTAGTAGAGGATGTTGCTGAGTCCGAGAACGAGGAGGAAAATAGCACGCACGAAGATGCTGATACAGACAGAGGACGACGGCCGATCGACCAAAACAGGTCGAATGCAAAGTCGATCGACCAAAATCAGTCGATCCCAAAGTCGATCGACCAAAATCAGTCGATCCGAAAGTCGATCGACCAATCTTCTGGTCGATCGACCAAATCACCTCCTGCAGAAAGTCGATCGACTGCTCCTGACGCTGAAAGAATCGTTTCTGATGCCACAAGGCTTGCTGATCCAGTTTCCGACAAGGGAACCACTGTTTCTCGTATCCCAGTGACCGTTCCATTTCCGAGCAGATTACGGAACACAAAAATGGAGCAACAGTTTGGTAAGTTCATGGAGGTCGTCAAGAATTTACAGGTAACTGTTCCTTTCACCGAGTTAATCACTCAAGTACCCTCCTATGCCAAGTTTATGAAAGACGTATTGACTCGTAAGAGAAGCTTTAATGAGGTGGAGACTATTGCTTTTACCGAAGAGTGTAGTGGACTCCTACAAAGTAAATCTCCACCAAAGTTGAAGGACCCGGGTAGTTTTTCAATTCCTGTTATTATAGGTACCCTAGTAATAGACAAAGCTTTGTGTGATTTGGGGGCAAGTGTTTCTGTTATGCCCTATTCGGTCTGTGAAAAGTTGAACATGGGTAGTCTCAAAGTCACAAGTGTGACTCTTCAAATGGCTGATAGATCAGTAAAGAGACCTCTAGGTGTTTTAGAGGATGTCCCTGTTAGGATAGGTAAATTCTTTATACCTGTCGACTTCATTGTCCTAGATATGGCTGAGGACACCCAAATCCCAATAATTTTGGGTAGACCCTTCCTACACACTGCAGGAACCATTATTGATGTCAAACAGGGGCGTTTGACTCTTGAGGTAGGGGATGATAGAGTGACCTTTAATCTAGCTAACACACTAGCTAAACCTATGATTGAAGACACTTGCTATGCCATCGACATTATTGATGAATCCATGTTTGATTTTTGGTCGGGTTCCCTAATTGGGGACCCGTTAGAAGTTCTAATGGTTCTTGATAGTTTCGCAGAAGATGCACAGGTTGACTTTACCATGATGAAGAGGGCATTAAAAGGAAGACAATACACCCTCGAGAAAGGTGAGACGGTTGATGCGATAATGAAAACCTCTTATACTGAAGAGATAACAAAACCAGAACTCAAACCCCTCCCCTCCCATCTCAGGTATGTTTTTCTTGATGATCTTGAACTTTATCCTGTCATAGTTAGTTCTAAACTTGATCCTGGCCAACTCGCTGACTTGTTGGTTGTTTTGAAAAAAAATAAGAAAGCTATGGGATACAGTTTAGATGACTTGACAGGTATTAGTCCTGATTTCTGCATGCATCGAATCAACCTAGAAGAAGGTCACAAACCTCGTGCGCAAGGTTTACGCCGGCTAAATCAGAATATGCAGGACGTGGTAAGGAAAGAGGTGATGAAACTTCTAGATGCAGGTATAATTTATTCTATTTCTGACTCTAATTGGGTAAGCCCAGTTCACGTAGTTCCTAAGAAAGGAGGGACTACTGTAATTAGAAATGATAAGAATGAACTAATACCAACTAGGACTGTGACTGGGTGGCGGATGTGTATTGACTATAGGCAGTTCATTGACCAGATGCTAGAGAGATTGGCATCCCACAAGTTTTTCTGTTATTTGGATGGGTATTCGGGATTCTTTCAGATTCCCATTCACCCTGATGACCAAGAAAAGACTACCTTTACTTGTCCCTATGGTGTTTATGCATATCGCAGGATGCCATTTGGTCTCTGTAATGCCCCTGCCACCTTTCAAAGGTGCATGATGGGAATTTTTTCCAAGTATATCGAGTCAATCATGGAAGTCTTTATGGATGACTTCAGTGTGTATGGGTCTGATTTTTCTTCTTGTTTATCTAACCTTGATAAAATCTTGCAGAGATGCATTGAGGTTAACTTGGTTTTGAACTGGGAGAAATGTCATTTCATGGTGAACGAGGGTGTTGTTCTTGGTCATTTGGTTTCAGATAAGGGTATACAGGTAGACAAAGCAAAAGTGCAGGTGATAGAGCAATTACCTCCTCCCATTAACGTCAAGGGGGTTAGAAGTTTCCTTGGTCACGCCGGGTTTTATCGCCGGTTTATCAAGGATTTTTCTAAAATTGCTAAACCACTTACACGTTTGCTGATTAAAGATGTGTCTTTTGATTTTTCTGACGAGTGCCTTAATGCTTTCAACAGGTTAAAGGAAGCCTTGATCACCGCGCCCATAATCCAAGCACCGGATTGGGAGCTCCCTTTTGAGATAATGTGTGACGCGAGTGATTACGCGGTTGGCGCAGTGCTAGGCCAAAGGAAGGGAAAAGCTCTGAGTGCAATCTACTATGCAAGTAGAACATTGGATGAGACGCAGGTCAAGTATGGTACCACGGAAAAGGAGATGTTAGCCGTGGTATATGCATTAGAGAAGTTCAGGTCGTATTTGCTAGGATCAAAAGTGATCATTTTCACTGATCACACAGCCCTGAAACAACTCTTGGCAAAGAAGGATGCCAAACCGCGGTTGCTGAGATGGGTACTCCTGATTCAGGAATTTGATTTGGAGATCCGGGACAAGAAAGGTTCTGGAAACCTTGTTGCTGACCATTTGTCTCGATTGGAGTTACAAAATGAGGGAGACCTTCTTCCTATCAATGATTTCTTTCCTGACGAGAGTTTGCTTGCTTTATCTATTTCCGAGATCCCTTGGTATGCTGACTTTGCCAACTTTATTGTAGGTAATCTTCTACCCCCGGATTTGAGTTTTCAACAGAGAAAGCGATTCCTCCACGATGTGAAGCGTTATTTTTGGGATGACCCCTGCCTCTTCAAAGAATGTGCTGATGGACTGTACAGGAGATGCATCCCACAGTGGGAGACAAAAGCTATTCTGGAGGCTTGTCATTCCTCCTCTTATGGCGGCCACCACGGTCCATCCCGGACCGTGGCTAAGGTACTTCAATCTGGTTTCTTTTGGCCTACCATGTTTTATGATGCTAAAATGTTTGTTTCCTCTTGTGATGCTTGTCAACGCACTGGTAACATTTCTAGGAGGCACGAGATGCCTCAGGTTGGCATCTTGGAAGTTGAGGTTTTTGATGTTTGGGGAATCGATTTTCAGGGTCCTTTCCCGTCATCTAAGGGAAACAGGTATATCCTCGTAGCTGTCGATTACGTGTCAAAATGGGTAGAGGCCGTTGCTTCAGTCTCTTGTGATGCTAAGACTGTTGTGTCATTGTTTAAAAAGATCATATTCCCACGATTTGGTGTGCCACGCATTGTTATAAGTGATCGTGGCATGCACTTTAGGGATAACAAGTTGTCAACTCTTTTCACAAAGTATGGTGTTTCACTTCGTCGAGGTGTGGGATATCATCCCCAAACTAGCGGGCAGGTTGAGGTCTCCAATAGGGAGATCAAGGAGATCCTAGCCAAGGTAGTGTCCAAGTCAAGAAAAGATTGGAGTATGAAGTTGGATGATACCCTCTGGGCCTATCGTACTGCCTTCAAAACTCCAATTGGCACATCACCTTATCGACTAGTCTATGGTAAATCGTGTCATCTACCTGTGGAGTTGGAATTCAAAGCTTGGTGGGCAGTGAAAGAGCTCAACTTTGATCCTAAGTTGAGCGGTGAAAAGAGACTTTTGCAGCTTGATGAACTGGAGGAGTTTAGGCTTAATGCCTATGACAGTGCACGAGTCTACAAAGAAAAGACAAAGAGGTGGCATGACAAGAAAATCCTCATTCGTGATTTCAAAGTGGGAGAAAAGGTGCTACTGTACAATTCCAGACTTCGCCTATTTCCAGGTAAGTTAAAGTCTAAATGGTCTGGTCCTTTCACCATCACTAACGTGTCTAAGTTTGGTGCAGTAAAAGTTGAGAATGCTGCAGGGGAAAAATTCAAAGCCAACGGACATCAAGTCAAACACTATCGAGATCAAGGGGAAGTGATTGGAGGTGTTGAGGTGCTGTACCTAGAACCACTTGACGTTGCCGAGTTTTGAAGAAAGTTAGAGGTCGTGCGGGACCCTTATAAATCAGCGCTTTCCGGGAGGCAACCCGGCTTGTATTTTGAAGTTTTGTTTAGTTTCGAACTTTTTAGACTAAGACTTTAGTTGTTTTTAAGAACTTTTTGTGGTAGTAGAGGAGTTCTAGATGTTTTTGCTGAAGAATTGCAGGTGTTTTAAGCAACGGAAGTCTTACGGAAACTTAAAAACGGACGAAAATCAAAGAAAAGAGCTCCAGATGGTCGATCGACCGTTGTTAGTCGATAAAAGAAGTCGATCGACCAAATGTGGTCGATCACGAAAGTCGATCGACCGTCTCTGGATTCGCACGAAGTCCTTTTAGTCGACTTAGCCGATCGACCGATTTCAGTCGATACCATAAGTCGATCGACCAAAATCAGTCGACAACGTAAGTCGATCGGCTGGGTTTTTTTCGCGTGAGGTACTTCCTTTTCTTTCATTTTCAGATTTCATTTTTACCTCCTTCTTCAAACACCCCCTTCTCTTCTAACATAAACCCTAACTCTCTCTCAACCCTTATTTCCCTTTTCCTTCTTCAAATCTACTCTACTTAGGCTATTTTTTGCTAGTTTTTGGGTTTTTGAACTCAAATTTTTCAGATCTAGTCTTCTAAGGGCATTTTGTTGAGGTAATTTTTCTTCCTTTTCTTTTTTTTTTCCTTGTTTTTCCTCTCTTTCAGTTTTGCTTTTCGTTTTTTCCCTTTTGCTCGTCTCTTTTGTTTAGTTTTGTTTTTCGTTTTTAAGTTTTCCTTTCTGTTTTTTTTTTTTAATTTTCAGTTTTTAAGCTTTTCGTTTTTTAGGGTTCTTCCTTTTCGATTTCTGTTTCATTTTCAGTTGTTTTTTTTTTTTCGTTTTTGTTTAGTTAGTGTTTGTATGTTGCTGCTAGTTGCGATCTTGTTCTGATTCGACTCATGGTTGTTCTTCATTGTAGTTTCCCTAAAGTTTTAATCACAAAAATTAGGATTTTCAATTGAAAAATCAAACAAACCCTAATTTAGATGATTGATTTGGGGAAATTAATGAACATATTGTTGATTCAATTAACTTTGGGTTACTTTTTGTTATCCTATCTCCTAGTGCAGATTTGATATGGAAGGAAACAAGCGAAGAAGGGAATCAAGGCGGAGCGGAAGCCATGATAAGGGGAGCAGCAGCTCACACTCCCAAGGAAGTCTTCGGACTGCTGTGGTCGCACGGGAACCAGTGGATAGTCTACCGGGCTATCCTGAGGTACAATTTTACGTTCCTGCGCAAAGAACTCGTTTTGAGAACCTTTTAGGAACAACAATTACCCCGACTCGTTTTCTGCACCGCCCAAGCCTCGAGACCATAGGATGTTTTGAGACCGTAGCTGAGATCCTTAACGGAACTGGAATGGGGGGTTTGACAAGGATGTATGAATTTACTTACCCAGTGCTCACTTTGGAATTCTTTAGCTCTTTTGTTTTTAGAGCCGGTGTTTTTGAGAGCAACCAGGGCAGCCCCTGTGTATCATTTCGGCTCATGAACCAAACCTTTGTTTGGCCCTTGAGCACTTTTGGGGCGCACCTTGGCTTGGTTAGTGCGGGTTATATCTCACCGCCTAGAGCATTGTATGGCCCTTTTTGGGCAGCCATCTCAGAGGGACCGAGCACCGACTCCAAACGTCGCGGTGCATCCGTTCATCTTCCTCCCCTAAGGTATGTACTTCGTCTTATGGCCAACACAATTTTTGGCAGAAAAGAGTCAAATAATATAAACACTTGTGAACTTTCTCTTCTAGCCGGGTACCTGAACTTTGATCAACGCCTTCCTTTCGTACTTAATGTGGCCTACCTCACGGCCAACCATTTTCATCAGCTTGGGCTTCGCCATTTAGCCACTTTGACCTGTGGTGGGCGAGTGACACACATTGGCCGCCAGCTTTTTTCCGACTTCCCTAGAGGCCACCTGCCCTTAGGACATGAGTTACCTCAAGGCCCTAGTACTAACACTTACATGGACATTCCATACATGGAATCCATCCGTTGGCTCACTCATGACGGTGTTTGGAAGATTTCTGGTCGACCTACCGTGCCCTTGCCTTGTACCTATTTACCTCAGGTCACTCCCTTGACTACAGTGACAGGCCGTACTCGACCTCCACTACCCTCCTATCTCATTGACACCTCCGGCGCTGCCCCTAGGCGTCGCCCTTCACCTAGGCACCCTCCTTCACCTCCACCTTCGGCTTGGGAGGCCGGTGCGAGTTCTAGAGGCCGACGTCCTTCACCTCAGGCTCCTTCTCCCCCCCCACGTACAGGTTGAGGAGCCTCGTTTTGACCCTCATGAGCATCGATATGGGTATGCCGCTTTATATGTCCCTGCTTTTTCCTCTGCTCCTGTTTACCCCACTAACTACACTAACCCACCATCTTTTACGAACCCCACTACTATTGATCGGGGGGTTCGCGATAGTATGATCACTGGTTTGTGCAGGGCAGTAGCACGGATAGAGTTGCATCAGTCCTTGACGCAATTCCCCATCTATGAGCGGTACGCTAGGGAGGGATGGTTGCCACCAGCTGGGTGGCCACACCCTTACTTTTACCAGTACCCGCAGGGAGGATATGCTGCAGCGGAGGAGGAGGAGGAGGAGGAAGAGGAGGAGGACTAGTTGCTAGTCGGTTTGGGGAGGTCTTGATACAGGTTGTGGTTTTCCATTTCTCCTTTATTGTTTTTTTTTTTTTGCATTTCGTAGTTCGCATTTCCCGTCCCCCTAACTGCTCTTGTTGTGATGCTGTTGAGTACAACGAGGGCGTTGTACGAGTTTGGTTTGGGGAGGGTATGTGTTTCATTACATTTCTTCACATGGTTCCTTGCATTTAGTTTATTTTTGTTGCACATAAAAAAAAAATCATGTTTGTTTTTGCATTCTAGATCGAGTCAGTTGGAGTTTCTCAGTGCTTTTAGACCGTTGGATTGCTTAAGCTGGGTTTTTGTTTCATTTCATATAGCACGTCCTTTGGCATTTATCTCGAATCTCGTTTCACAGCATGTTGGATTATGGACTAGACTTGATTCACTGGCAACCTACAAAAACTTTCTAAGGATTTAGAGCCTTTTAACCGGTGACATTCATGACCGGTTCATCTAGGAAAGGGAGTAGTTACTCCTTATAAGACACGTAACATCAAATTGCATAAACATGAGTTCGGTCTTCTTTATACCTATATGCATTCGGGTTTGAGGTTTGTTGGTACATGTGGCAGAGGTCCCTTTTTATTCTTTTTACCCATAAGCTTCACAAAGCCAAATTGCCTATTTTTGTCCCATATAGCTACAATACATAATTTTACCCACCCTAGCCGAGCTAGTAATGGTAGCATTTCGGGAATGTATCGTTTTGCATCTTGGTAACTTGTCGAAAGAAGGAATGGTGAAAAAAAAAAAGAAAAAGAGGATGTTCTTTAAAAAAAAAAAAAAAAAAAAAAAAAAAAAAAAAAAAAAAAACAGAATTCAGAAAAATCAGACCTGTCAAAAAAAAAATGGTGAAAGGTTGAATAAGTCGGTTGACAATTCTTACTCCCATGCTTGATTTGTATCTTATGGGGAGTTCTTAAATTTGTGGTTTTGTGAGTTAGGTGCATCCATTTTGCACACATTTGTTTTGATAATTTTGAGTACGAAGATTGGGATGATACTCATTGTTTGGTTCGTATTGTTGCTAGCTTGGCTACTAACTCCTCTCTACCAAACTCATTTTAGCCCCTTCTTACCCATTGCCTCACTTTACCCATATGAAAACCCTCGGCATGTATCATGGTCATCAGTTTGGTTGGAATGCATATGTACGGTTGTAGAGACTCTATTCATGTTAAATTGCATGCGTGTTCTTATAGGTCGCAGTTAGGAGAGTGATCTTAATTCTTTCTATCTTGCACTATATTATACCTTGTGTTTACAGGAGTGGTTGAGCGACCCGTGAGAGTCCGGTCTTGATAAGTCTAATCAAGTCTAAAGTCCAATTGGTTGAGAAACATGCATAGATTCGTTTGCCATAGCATTTGTCGTTTTGAGATGATCCCTTGCTTAGTTTTTGTTGTCCACGGTTTACTTGTTCATGTTTGACTCTTAGTCTTTGTTTTTACATTTTTGCTTGGGGACAAGCAAAGGATCGGTTTGGGGAGGTTTGATGCATGCCATTTCTAAAGTCTTTTAGACTTCTTTTGCATGCATTTTTATGCTCTTTTGCCAAACACCTTACTACTTTTAGCCCCGAATTGCCTACTTTGAGCCTTCTTGTGTTAATTGCAGGAATATATTCGGAAGTATGTATTCGGAGTCGAAGTTTGTCCTCAATTTTGCATTTAGGAGGTCAGGAGAAGTGAACCACCCTTTGTATCAAGTCAAGGAAGCGCATTTTTGAAGTCAATGTCCAAGTCAAGCCCAAAAACCAGTCGATCGACCAACCTTGGTCGATAGAAAAAGTCGATCGGCTACTTTCCCAGTCGATCGACCAATCTTGGTCGATAGAAAAAGTCGATCGACCGGTTTCTAGCTGCCGAAGCCCATTTTGACCTGAGCCCATTAGGTCGTGAGAAAATGATCAGAACTTTTCCTTTTTAAGCAGCCTTTAGAGTTTTCTTTAGATACTTTTTACCTTAATCTTGAATCTACTCTCTTTATTTTTCCTCAGTAAAACTTTTAGTCAGTTGCTTTTATTTTATTTCATCTTCAAGCTTGTAAGATCTAACCTTCCGGAATTCAGTACTCAACACTTTTTATTCGTAATTTTATTCCTTGCTCTTACTTTCTTTTATCTTAATTCATCTCTGTTTATCTCGCGATCATGTTCTCCTCTTTAGTTATTTCTTTCATTTCAATTGTTAATCCCTTTATGCATAGCTAATCCCTTCGACTAGGATATAGGTGATCCTTTGATGATGTGACGATGTTCGTTTAGGTTTAGACTAGTTCGTAATTGTATGTCTCTGTTGTTAATTGTAGCATTTGATAGCGATTAGTCAATTAATGCGCATGATTGATTAGTTGATTTGATAAAACCCCGACCTAAGATCGAAAGCCTGGTGAGGGTTAGATCTGCTACAAACATTAGAGTGCCCTAGTAAGTTGCGAGAGCCCGCTAGAAGCATTCTAGGGCGAATAGCGATCCGAGAGGACCTTTTCATTACCCCTTAGACCGATAATTGCGACTGATCTGCGACCTAAACCCCTTATTGTCACGCAATCATTGGTGAACCGACTATCCTAGTTTTCTTTCCCTTATATTTTTATACTCTTTTCCTTACGCTTTTCTTTTCTCCCTTTCCTTCACTACTTTTAGTTAGTCAAACAACAAACAAAACCCCCCATTTTGGTTACCTTGACGGACTTTAGTTTAGCTTTTAGAATTCTTATCTGTCTCCCTGTGGATACGATCCCGACTTCCTTAATACATTAGTTAGGCCAGTTGGTTATCTTTGATAGGGTTGCGACAGCCGTGTCAATAATCGAGAAGTTTTAAGCAAAGAATCATCTTCTGGGCCTGTCGAAGAACCTATCGAGGAATCAGAGTCCTCGATCGAGCTATCCTGTGCTCGATCGAGGGATCCAGATGAAGAAAAGTCCTCGATCGAGCTGTCCTGTGCTCGATCGAGAGGTATCCAAGAAGGAAGCACTCGGTCGAAAGCCGAAGTGGTCGACCGAGAAGTGCTAGAGAAGAGGGGTCGATCGAGTAACTTACACCATTCGATCGACCGGTTTATGAAGCTAAAAGTGCTCGATCGAGAGGAATTTTCCCTCGATCGAGAACTTGGAGAATCTTCGTGTTCACTGATTTATTACCTCAGTTTAATTTCCTCTACTATTTAAAGAGCTCATTTGTAGAGCATTAGGGATAATCAGACTTTCCAGACCCTAATCCTACTCTAAAAAAACACTCTTTTACTTTAAGTTATTTCTGAACTTTTGTAGCCGTCGTAATATTAGTAATACTTCGGAGTTCTTCGTTCTTCCATTCTAATCTTCTGTCCTTGTTTTGATTACTGTAATTTCTTCTCTCTTATCTTTATTTTCCTATTCTTAATTCAGTTTTTATCTACTGTTTTCGTTAATCGTTTCCGATCAGTTTCGCACGCTTATACTCTGTTTTCGTTGTTCGTATTCGTTGCTATTACTCGTCCGTCTTTGCCTCTGATTTTACTTTCTATTTTCGTTCAATACCCTTTGTCAATCCTTATTTCTAGTTTTAATCTATTCACTCTAAATCCCTGTTTAATTCATATCGTATCGTATGCTAGTTTGCTATTTTTTATATCCGTCTTAAGATTACAAATTTCGCATCTCCTTTCCCTTTGTTCTTGTTAATTTCGAATCTCTTGCCTTGTGTTTATAATCTGATTTTTGTTATCCTTTTATCATGTCCTATGCTAGAATTCTCATTATCGTGATAATCTTTGTCAACCCCATTTTGAGTAGCTAAATCCATAATATGTTGGGATGAGGGAGTTGTGTCGAATATATGATATGTAGTAGTCGGGTTAGACCGTCTTTGGTGGGAGTAATCTTTAAACAATTTAATTTAGGATTAATTGATAAGAATACTCTAAATTATTGGTGTCCTGCTCAAAATACTCCAAACTTTATTTTAACTACCAATATAACCAACTAATGCCCTCATTTGCTTTGAATAGAATTTGTTGTTTTGTTAAGTTGTTGTAGCATGTTTTATTGCTGTGATTAGGTAAATAGATTAACATAGAAGTAAAAAGAGAAAGACGGGTTAAAGAAGGGTTAGAAATTTCTTCACTTAATTAGCATGTAACAAGCCATATATTATAATAAAAGCGAATGAGAGCATTAGTTGGTTATATTGATAGTTAAAATAGAGTTTGGAGTATTTTGTGAAGGACAACCATAGTTCAGAGTATTGTTATCAATTAATCCTTTAATTTATGTTCGGTTTAGTGAGTGCACGCATGAGACCTTACATCTAGTTAATTCCCGACCTAGACCGGAAGGTTGGAAGGGTAAGGCTTGTTTATTGATTTTAAATAGTTTTTGTGAGAGCGGAAGTTAAGCAAAAACGACCTTAGGGCGACTTAAGACCGGAAGGTATAGTCGGGTTTGAGACTTGACCGTAATAACCCAGCCTTTCCCACCAAATTTGGCCTATCCCAATTACGATGATCATACGTAAGACACAACGACCCGAATTCCCAACATATTCCTTTTCCCTGATTTTTATCTGAACTTGTGTTATTTTCCGTGTTCTTATTCTTTGCATATCTCTATGTCGCAGTTTAGTTATCACAATTTAAAACCCCCATTTCTGTGACCATAGGTAAAAACTGTTAGTTAAGCAAGTCTGCTTCCTTGAGGAGATCGACCCTATTTACCGCTAACTTCTGTTAGTAGGACCTAGGCTTTTATTTTTGGTGTATGAACGACACGCATCAAACTTTGGTGCCGTTGCCGGGGAAGCAACGCTGTTTTTCTATTTCTGTTTTTATCTATTTTAGTCTTAAGGAATTTTAATTCCTTAAGACCGTACTAATCGTTCTCTTCAGTTTTATGCGCAGGTCTCAAAGGGGAGATTTGGTGAATCCCGATCCCGAACCTGAGAGATTGTTTCTACGTTGAAGAAGAGAGCGTGAGAGAGCTCTTCGAGAGGAAGACTTGAGTACCCCCGAACAAGAGAGAACCGATTTTTGTGAGGAAACCTTCAATTCCGAACCTATTTTTCAACCAATCATGCCTAACATCGCAAGCCACTCCGAACCCACAGCCGCGTTTATTCCAAGAGGGTTTAGTATAGCCACCGATGAAGATGGCCAAATTTTTGATTTACGACCCTCTTACATAAACATGTTGGAAAGGAACCAATATCGTGGGGCCGCGGGAGAGGTCCCCAGAAAGCACATGGAGCGATTTGCTGAATATTGCTCCTCAATTCCAGCAGAGAGGGGGGGAGGGGGGGGGGGGTTTACCCAGGATAAGATTAAAGAAGCCCTCTTTCCCTTTTCCTTAACCGACAACGCAAGGGAATGGTTGTCGGATTTAGATAGGGATGCAGCTGGGATAATTGACTGGACGTCCCTAGCCCTTGCTTTTTACAATAAATATTTTCCACCACAACGTACAAACGCCTTACGCACACAAATAACCAACTTTAAACAGAAACCCTCTGAAAACTTGATTGAAGCTTGGGAGAGGTTTAAAGGTTCTGTGCGGTCGGTCCCCCACCATGGTTTCGAGCCATGGTTTATTTGTAACTAGTTTCACAATGGCCTATACGATGACCATAGGGCCATTTTAGATTCGGCTGCAAATGGACGATTCCAGCGTGAGGTGGATGACGATAAGGGCTGGAGTTTAATTGAGGAGATGGCTACCCATACGTCTGAGTATGGCAACCCCAGAAGTGGGACGAGAATGGTTGCCAATATCGAGACTGAGGGTCTAGAGGCAAAGTTTGATAAACTATTTCCGAAGATTGAAAAGATGGAGAACGGAAGTGTTGGGAACCGTCAGACGGTTCATGTCCTACAAAAAGAGGAAATTGTTCTTTGTGAGAGGTGTGGCGAGCAAGGCCACGGTGCGGTTGAATGCTACGCTGAACGCGAGCAAGTTTTTTCGTTTCAACAATACAAACAAGGGGGATACAATCACAATCACGGGTATGTCCACCCGAATTTACGGTGGACAAGCCAAAATGTTCTAAACCCGTCTCCCCCACCACAACAAATACAGCCGTATATTCTACCGCAC
Source organism: Silene conica (assembly GCA_029255685.2). Lineage (NCBI taxonomy): Eukaryota > Viridiplantae > Streptophyta > Magnoliopsida > Caryophyllales > Caryophyllaceae > Silene > Silene conica. The sequence goes on along the minus strand of CM055316.2, from coordinate 26,361,307 downwards.
AAGCAACAGTTCTCGAGGGCCCCGCAGTTCCCGAATCCTCAACACGGTAGTTCTTCGAACGGAGGGGTGTCCGAGGTAGGAGAGTTGAAGAGCATGAACAGTCTTTGGCCACGCAAATGGCTAAATCTGACCAAGCGACGAACTCAACGATAAAGATGTTAGAGTCGCAAATTGCCCAACTCGCCACAAATCAATCGTCAAGACAACTGGGCCACCACCCCTCTTAGTCGGAAAAGAAGAAGGAAACGTTGAACATGGTGACCCTCAGATCAGGTAAATTTTATTCGAATGATGAAGTTATTAATCAGGCTGTTTTTGATGTCGCAGGAAAAGAAGAAGAAAAAGTTGCTGGAAAGGCTGAGAAAAGTCTCGATCGAGAGGTTTTAGACTCTCGATCGAGAGGAAATGCAGAAAAAGAGATCGATCGAGAGCCTCAATCTCCTCCATCGAGCGACGTGTCAGTAGAGAGTGCTCGATCGAGCACTGTTGAGAAAAAAACCACTCGATCGAGAACGCGGGAAGGTCGATCGAGTGGATGTGTTGCTGAGAATGCTCGATCGACTGATCTGGAGCAAGAGAATCCTCGATCGAGTGAACCGAACAGAAGAATGATGAGCAATGCGTTAATCCGTGATACGCATAAACCGGATTCAGAAGTGCAGGTCCCATTTCCGGGACGTTTGATGAAAAACAAGAAAACCGAACCAGTGTTCCAAAGATTCGGCCAATTGATCAAAGGCCTCAACGTCCACATTCCATTCTTGGACTTCGTGAGAAAGGTACCCTCTTATTTAAAATTCATGAAAGACATTCTTATGCGTAGACGTACCATTAGTGAAATTGAGACCGTAGCTTTTACGAAAGGGTCTTCAGCCCATTTGCAATACCGGACCCCACTCAAACTATCCGACCCGGGTAGTTTTTCCATACCTTGCTACATAGGACTTCACTATATTGACCGCGCGTTATGTGACTTAGGCGCTAGTATTAGCGTTATGCCTTGGTCTTTGGCAAGGAGGTTGGGTCTGAACCGATTTTATTACACGAGTATGTCGGTGCAAATGGCTGACAGGTCGACGGCTAAACCTATGGGGATTTTGGAGGATATACAGTAAAGGTGGGACGTTTTTATATACCGGTTGACTTTGTCGTTCTCGACATTTCGGAAGACTCATACACACCCATCATACTTGGTCGACCCTTTCTACATACTGCATAAGCAATCATTGATGTTGGATTGCGCACTTTGACCTTCCGAGTCGGGCGAGAGGAATTAGTTTTCGCTAAACCCGCGACACACAAGGGCCCAATGCGCATTTTAGAATGTAATGTTTTACAAGTCGTTGACTCTGACTCTAGCCCTATGGAAGTGACACCGTCGAAAGACTCCATGATCATAGATGAACCTCCACATGTCATTATTCCCCCAACCCCACTAACATCGTTGCCTCGTAAAGAGAGCAAAAGAGGGCCCGTATTTCTGTTATCAGGTGCACCAGGCCAGGATGGGGAAACTTTGCAATGGAACCACCTACGGGAAAATCAAAGAGCATGGCGGAGCTTTTTAAAGAGTACAAAGACGAGCGGAAGTCAGAAGATGAGTCACGAGCGTCGAGAAGGAAGTTGAGGACCAATGTTGGAGAAGCTAGTACATCACAGCCGAGGCCGAAGGATGGCCAATCTGAATCGATGGAGGAATAGCCGGGTTTGCAACCCCGTGCGAAGTTGTAAATAACTAGTTTTCGTGAATTTTTAGTTCCTTTAAAACTTGTGTTTTTTTTAGGACATCCGTAGCTAGACAATCGTAGTTTGGACGGTTAGAGTGACTCGGAAAATTTTTTTTTGGTAGTTTTGGGATATTTTTTTATGCTTATTGCAAGTAAAACTGAGCCGCGACAATCGAGAGGCAAAATCCTCTCGATAGAGCAAATTTCGGGTTGATGAATTCAGTCGAGGAGATTTATTCTAGAACGAGGGAAATAATTGGTCGATCGAAAAGGAGGGAGTCCAAAAGTCAGGAACCTCTCGATCGAGGGGAAGTTAGAAGGTCGATCGAGAGATTCTTCTCTCGATCGAGGGGCCAGAAGTTCAACAGTCAAGGATCTCTCGATCGAGCTGCTACTGCTCTCAATCGAGCCCTCCAGGTATCAATAAGCACTCGATCGAGAGGAATTTTCTCTCGATCGAGTACCTTTTTCGGTCTATATAAGGTAAAAATCCTCGATTTTCAACTCATTTCTTTCGACCTAGTTGTCTGAGTTCTTCCCCATTTTTGAGCCTTTTCAAATCTCCTTGAAATTTAAGCCTTGTTTTGCCCAAATAACAACTACATTCCTACTGATTTACATATCAATTTTAACAAAAGCCCTATCAAAAAACCCGATTTCAAGCCCTAATTCGAAAATTTCCGATTCTAGGGATTTGGTTGAAATTTCGATTTCTGTGCTTTTTGTTCCAATTATTTGCAATACGTGGGTATTATCAACAACAGTAAGTGTTCCTAGCTCTTTGTTGCTTAATTAAACACCCCATTCTCTTAGTTTTTCGAATTTTAGGGTGTATGCTAGTCGAGCTTCGAATTATGTTCTTCACATGTTTAATCTTTGTTTAACTTCGTTTTTACTTGTTGTTTGATGTAGTAATGAACCAAGTAAACCAATCCCCTGCTCCTGAACTTTCTGTCGAGACAATCGTCTCGAATGTCGTAACCGAGATAACAGAGCAACACTCTGTTGCTATTGTCGAGGAGTCTCGGCAGCCTCTTGTTGCTGTTTCTGAGGCTGCGACGGTGTCTTCCGACATCGTCGTTCCTGGGGGAGGGATGACCATGAGTCCACCAGCCATTGAGGGTACTATTGCTTCTCAGGCAACTCCTGGTTCCCCTGTTACAGTAGAGGACGCCGAGACGGAGTCCGAGAGTGACTCCGGGGAGGAGACCGAGTCTGATAAGGATGCTGGACAGCCGCGTCCTCCTTTCTCTTTGTTAGCCGCGGGTGCAACTCCTAGGTACTCAAAGCTCCCTAGGATTCCTCGTCCCCAGTCCTTGGCCATCACCACCACCACTTCTCGACCTCCTATGGTCGCGTCTTCGAGCTGCACTGCAGTTTCTACTGAGCTCACCATAGCACGTGGGGCCACTGCTGCCGAGCCCCATGTTACCGAGGCTACTGCTACGCCTCCTTCTATTGCGGCCACTTCATCGAGGGCCGTTGACACTTCTTCACGATGGACAGACCTCGCCCTCTTGCCTAAGAGGCCCGAGGTACGTTTTGTTTCTGCTGACCACCGTTCTAGGTTGTCTACACTTTTATCTGTACCTCTCACCCCGACCCGTTTCCCCTCGCGCCCTGACCTAGTGACTCTTGGTATCTATGAGGATGTTTGCCACCTGCTGAACGGGACGGGGATGTCTGGATTGATTAGGATGGAGGAGCTCACGCTCGATAGACCTACTTACGAGTTCTTTAACTCCTTCACCTTTGACCCCGAGAGCTATAGGAAGGACCGCACTCTCCCTTGTATTCATTTCCGACTCATGAATGAGTCGTTTGACTGGACTCTGGGGCACCTTAGGGAGGCATTAGGCCTCGTTAGTGATGGACCCATCGAGCCTCCTCGAAGGCTCGTACCTCAGTTGTGGGCTGCCCTCTCTCACACTCTACTCTCTTCACAGAAGGGAGCCCACGTTCACACCCCCGCCCCTCGTTAATTTCTTCGTTTATTGGGTGAGACTATCTTTGGGCGACCTGAGCCCAATAACCTCTCCAACACTGAGCTTGCCATCTTGGTCGGGTACGTGAACATCGATTCGCGTACCCCTTTTGTTCTTAACATTTCATTTCTGGTTGCTCAGTATTGGAGTGGTATTGGGAGGCGGGTCACGAGCTCTATTGTCTGTGGCAGATTGGTCACTAGGATCCTCCGCCACATTCGCCCTACTTACACTAGTAGAAAAACATCTATTTGCGGCTATCTATTTGAGGCGTTTTAGGCCAATAGGTGCAAATAGTTGATGGATCATATGAGGCGTTTTTTAAACAAACGCCTCAAATATGTCATTTGAGGCGTTTTTTTGATCAACGCCGCAAATAAGTATCTTATTTGAGGCGTTTTTCAAAAACGCCGCAAATAAGTAAGAATTAAAATGGATATATTATTGAATTAGGCGCCCTTTGGGCGTTATTCATTCGCAAAACAAACTCCCTCCCGAACTAGACACAGCATTACTAAATCTCCCTCCCAAACTCCCTCGACAACCACCGCAAATCTGCCAACCACCGTCTCACCGCCACTGGAAATCGACGCCAATTGACAGAACTCGCCACCTCATCATCTCCTCTATTCCTATTATTCTAAATTAGGTATGTGAATTGATTTTTAGGGTTAACTATTTTCGATTAATTTGAGTTTGAATTAGCGAAGTACAATACGATTAATTCAATTCATTTTTCTCTTTTCATGTTTCTGATTAGTATATATCATATTTCTCTTTTAATGTTTCTGATTTGTGTACCTTGTTCATTCGATTAATTGTTAGGGTTTATGTTGGTTTTGGATTAATTATTTTTGTTAGGGTTTATGTTTAAGGTAATATTTGTTTTCTGAACATTCGATTAATTGATTTCTGGACATAAATTTGTTGGCCCGGGTGCAAATTAATTATCTGCACTCTGTCAACTTGGCGTATTATTCTTTTTATAATGATACTAATTCATTTAATGGCAGATATCAAGGGTTTTCTAATAGATGTTAAACCTGCTCTTCTTAGTACAGTTGATGCCGAGTATGAGAAAAATCTATACGAGGTATAAGCATCTCATTTTATGCAACATTAATGTATCTTACTTGGTCTCCGATTATTAGACTGTAACTTATTCTGCAGGGTCCTGCAGCACCTAAAAAAACAGTCATAGCATCTGATTCATCAGCTGCTCCCGCTGGTGGTGCAGATGGCCTGCCGCGTGAAGATATCAGCAGCAAGCTCACACCCACTTTGCTGAAAAATATCGAAAGTCCTGATTGGAAGGTAGTTTCTCAGTTTCTTTTGCTATAAAAGCTATATAACTAATAATGAAATGTAAAACGTAGCTAGGAAATGGTTATTTTACAGCCACCCCCATCTACGCCACCTTAAGTGGTAGCCCTTAGCCCCCTAAGCCGCTAAGGTAATGCTGTTGTGCAGTTAGATTCTAGTACCCAAAACCAGGTATAAGGGCTTACCACTTCATTTAAGAGCGTGATTGTTTTATTGGCCGACACTGAAGGACCAATGAGTGATTCAAGTAGTATAAATCCAAAGCTATAAATATCATCTTCAATAACCTTCATTTGCCTGCAACACATTACAGCAAATAATTAGTGGCTAGCAATTAAGTCGCTCGAACCTAAGAAGGCACAATGTTGATAATTAATGCTTAAAACTTGCAGAAAATTATATAATTGGAGGGGAAAATAGAGAATAGATACAAGAATTGTGCTTTACTTGCAGAGAATTCCTACTTTGAACCAAACTTGATAATTAATGCTTAAAAAATTTCTAAAAAGCTTCCAATGTTGTTGAAAAAAGTGGCATTGTGAACCAAGCTAAGCAACTACTTTTTTCACAAACTATCTCTTTAATCTTACTTTTTTACGATTACCATACAAAAAGAGAATTAACTAATACCTATATATATATATACACATATATATACATATATATATATATAGGGTCGAGATCCGGTGAGAACCACCCTTATAATGAGAACCGTGAGAACCCTCACTAAATCTCCACCAAATCTCGCTTCGAAAGTTTTGATGGATCATTTAACATTAGTTTAACTTATTCAAATACACACTTTAGTATCAATAAACAAAAAAAATTGATTTAATTAACAAAATATATAACATTAGTGTACGAAAATACAATTAGGCGTACTAAAATGGCTATAAATGCACGAAAACAACCACTACGTGCATGAAATTTTTTACATGCATGAAAATGATTACTAGGTGCATGAAATAAGAGGCTGTACGTGCATTAAAACGAGTTCTAGGTGCATGAAAAATGATAGATGCGTAAAAATCGGTAGTAGGTGCATGAAAATTAATAAAACGTATCTCACCTTGATTTCCGTCACTAGTATATATTTTTTGGACCAAGAAATATGTTCTCTAGCCTTAAAATTCCATGCCGAATCAAAATATGTCATTAATTTTTTTTTAAAAAGTCCGTAAGGTAGAGTTCTCACCGTTCTCATTATATTGGTGGTTCTCATAGGATCCCAATTCTATATATATATATATATATATATATATATATATATATATATATATATATATATATATATATATATATATATATATATATATATATATATATATATATATATATATATATATATATATATATACATATAACTGAACTTACACTGCGCTGCAGTATGCCAGTATCCAGGTTAAAATCCGTAGACGCTGCTTCGTTTAACTGAACTTTCATAGCAGTTGAGTAGCAGTTCTCGAAGAATCATATTTGGTAGTTGACGGAGATGTCTTTACAGCAACGGAAAAACTAGGCAGTGCTCGTAGTTCTAGTGATGTTCACCTTTACTCTAGTTATTTCAGAAGGTGTAACTCTGTCAAACAGGAGTGTTAAACCAGGTAATTATTTCGGGAGTTTTTGTATCATGGGTAATTCGTAAACAATCTCTTTGCATTTTCAGTTTTTCACCACATTGGTAATGTTGCTATTACTGCTGTAAGTTACAGTTGCATACATTTGAACCCTTGCTCTCCCATAGGTAGCGATAAAATGATACTGTTTTCACAACACAGTATCAGACGCGTTGGTGCGTTCTTTTGCGATTGACTGCTCTTTATTAACGAACATACTACTTGAATCTCTCAGGGTTTAAAAAACTTCACAGTACAAAGTTTGCCAAGAATTGATACAGGAGCTTCAGAAGATTGATGGTGATAATTATCGTGAGGTATGTATCATAATCTAATTATGGCAACTATTTGATACAGTATGATTTGTACTCTTGTGCGTAATTGGTCCCGTAACTTCCTCTCTCGAAGTGACTAATGAACTATCGTCAAGCTTGGACAACTTGTCTATAGGTGATAAAACTGGTGGACAAAGACTTGTCAATTTCAAAAAGACATTAGTTATCCTACACTGATTTATAAGATCATGCGCTAACACAATATTTTCATGCATATTTCACCCTTGATGAATTGTCAACAGTAGAAGAGTATCTTGGACTCCGAATTGAATTTCATCAGTTCCGTTGCTTATAATTGATTTGCATAGTAGTATTTAAACCTTAAATTGACTTGTTTGACAACTTCATGTTTTCATTCTAATTTAATTGTTCTTATTGGGTGCTCATGTATGATTTTAGGTTTACCAAATTATGCAGAGGTTTATGGTTTCATAGGTAGCATTTTTTACCCAAATACAAAGGGGCATGTACAGAAGCCCAAGGAAATGGATCCCATCAATTTTGAGACTGTAAGTATCGAGTTGTGCCATTATCTATGCATCACGCGGTTCATTAGCTTTGCAGATAGAGCATACAAAACTATGAGTGCTCGATCATTTAAGTGTTCACTAAAAATATACGAACCTAAGTATGACTGTGCATAATGGGCAGCCTATTAGTACTGCACCGGCTAAGATAGGGATTGCTGGTAATGGGTTCTCATTTAGAGACGTGCTAAAATCTGCACGGAATGGGGTGATGCATAGAACTGGATTGCAGGACAAATGAAGGCCTGATGCAGCGGCAGGGCCTGTGTTGGATGGCTCGCTCTTCCCGCAGCTGGGTAGACCTGGTACAGGGCAGAAGAATCTAGCATCTGTTCACAAAGTTCCTGATAAAGGCCCGAACATACGTAAATAGTATGGTGAATTGGTCAGGTGCTGGGCAGAGGACTGGGTGCAGGAAAGAGCGGGATGTGATGCAGTTTGATTGCAGAAAAGGCGTACTGATGAATGTACCTGTTCTAGTGCAAAAGTAGAGCAGGTGCAGGGATGTTAGGCGTAGGAATGAGCTGTAGCAATTAAGCAATCAAATGCTTAAAAGTGGATAAGGTGTGCTGGGCATTTTTGATGGGAAGATTATGATGGGTGTCTGATTTGAGATGCTACTGGTTTGGCTTCATCTTTTGAGCGAGTGCTGCAGTGTAGAAGAGGCGTTTTCTTAAAGCAGTTCTTTTTACAAGGTTGAGATAGCAGTGAAAAGCATAACTTCTAGTGGTGTTGTAATTACAAAAATTATGTAAGATTCTTTTGGGGAAAAATATATTTAAGAGTTATTATATTTAAATAATTTGTTTGCAACATTTAAATTTTTTTTAAAAAAAAAATAAAAAATTTAATGACCTATTTGAGGCATTTTCGCCAAAAAATGCCTCAAATAACAGATCTATTTGCGGCGCTTTTTTTAAAAAAAACGCCTCAAATAGATCTGTTATTTGCGGCGTTTATTGAGAAAAACGCTTCAAATAGCTTTTTATTTGCGGCGTTTTTTTCCGCCGCAAATAACCTTTCTATTTGCGGACCCCTTATTTGCTGCTACACCAAAAAAGCCGCAAATAGCCACTATTTTGACGCCGCAAAAAGCCATTTTTCTACTAGTGTTACATTGAGAGGGTTGGCCTAGTGGGGGAGATTAGGCGTTTAGATATAGAGGTCATGCGAGTTTTTCGTTGGCTAGATGGGATGACGTGGAAGATTTGTGGCTACCCTTCAGTGACCCTACCTTGCGCCACACTTCCTCGTCTTTTACCGCTCTCCACTGCTGAGGGAGCGAGACCACCACCCACCACCTACCATCTCACATTCACCACTACACCCCCCTCTTCTTCCCAGAAGAAGAGGAAGCGCGAGATTGGACAGTCTTCCCAGTCTCCGACCCAGACTCCACCACCTAGGGTTAGACCTACATCCACGTCCACGCCCGCGTCCACGTTCACCTTCATGCCCACTTCATCCATCACTCGTACACCTACCACCCTCACCACTCACTCATCTTCACCATCACCTACTCCTACCCCTACCCCTGCTTCTTCTGGGATGGTTTATCCTCCCACCTTTGTTTTACCTCCTGCCCTTGAGGCGCATGCGGTCTCCGACCAAGGGCGTCGTGATCCTGTGCTTGATGGCATTTGCAGGTACCTCCCTGAGATGCGACGGGATCAGGCTTTGGCCATGTTCCCTATCTATGAGGACTACATCCGCACAACACGTCCCCTTCCAGCGGGATGGGTGCATCCTTCTTTCTACCGATACCCAGATGGTGGGTACCCTCACTCTTCTTCTTCCGATGAGGAGAGGGAGGAAACTCCGGTAGCGAGAGAGGTGCGCTTACGTGCCGAGGCTGCAGCGAGGCGTGCTACGAGAGAGGAGGAGCAGGACCCCACGTTTCGGGAGGAGGGAGCTTCTCGTGATGCTTAGGGTTTCCCTAGTTTTGGTACTGGTTTGGGGAAGCCAGTTTTGTGAGTACCACCGTTCTTTCCATCCTTTGTTTTTTTTGTTTTGCTTTTCTTTTGTTTTTAGGAACATGTATTAGGTTGATATCCCTTTCCCCTTGCTTGTTGGTTTTGATGTGCTGAGAAGACAACGAGGGCGTTGTCTGTTTTGGTTTGGGTAGGGTATGCATCCTTTTGCGTCTTCATTTGCATTTTGTTTTGCATTCACGTTTATTGCTTTATGTAAATTTCAGAAAATTTTCAAGATTTCAAAAAAAATATCACGTTTATTTTTGCATCTAGTCGAGTCGAATTGGAGATTTGATGATGACAAAGCTGTTTATAGTCAATTTCATGTCATGTTATGCCAATTTTCGACCCTTGCCTTGTGAAGTTTTAAGCGTTATCCCGAATTTTGTCATGGACTTCATGTTAGATCACTAGACTTGACTCATAGTTTTGGTAACCTACTACACATTCTGAGGTTTAGAGCCTTTAAACTGGTGACATCTATGACCGGTTACATTAGGATTGTGAGTAGTACTCCCTGCATTTCATGTTTTGCATGTGTATGAGTCTTGGTTTCTTATTGCCTACGCGTACCGTTTTGTGGTTGGTATTACACGTAGGAGAACTATTGCATCACCCCCTTCTCGTTTTGCCCATTTAGCTCCACATTAGCCAAAAATTGCCTTTTATCCTTTCAACGACATCCTATATATTGCCTACCTTATGCTGAGCTAGGAGTAGTGAAGGATTTGTGCCATTTTTATCAATTTTTGGCCTGTTTTCATTGTTGTTGGAGTGTTTACGAAGGAGAGAGGAATTTCCAGCTGGATTTTACTCGATCGAGAGCCATCTATACTCGGTCGAGTGGTTTTCCTGGCTATATTGATCGTTCGAGAGCTTTCAAATAGAAAAGTGCTCGATCAAAGCTTTTTATGCTCGATCAAGTAAACTGGGGAAGGAAAGCAGTCGATCGACCGCCCAGTTTGGTCGATCGAGGAAAGGTTACCACTGCTACCGAGGGTTTTCATCAAAAACAAAAAGAAAAAGAAAAAAAACAATCAAAGAAAAATACAGAAAAAAATCAAAAAAGAATTCAAAGAAAGAAAGAAAAAATTGATGAAAAGGAAAAATACGGAAATTTAGTATCCGGTTGACAGTTGTTATGATTTTGGGGTAGTATTTTGTTTGCCTAGCAAAGGCAATGTGCTACATGTATAGTCGGAAGAATTGGGAATGTATTTTCAGGAGATTTGGAGGTTCTAGGTCGGCTTAAACCCCCACTTACCCATACTTGTTTTGCCCCTTTTTATCCCACTTAGCCTCACTATCCCAAAACTTGCAATAGTTCGGCGTGTAATGGACATCATTGGTGGTTGTGCGTGTGTACGGTGCTTTAAACCTTTATTCATGCTAGTCTAGCATTCATGTTTTGTCGGTTGTAGTTTAGGCGAGAGTCTATACTTCTTTATTCTTCTCTTCTCTTCACACATATATTTTACCATTTGCTTGATTGAGAGAAGAGAGATTCCGGGAGAGTCCGAAATTTTATGAGTCTAGCAAGGTTGAAAGTCTACATGTGTTTTCATGATATGCACAAATTCGTTCGCTTATTTCCAATCATGGCATCGGTTGATTTTGGGCATAGTATGTACTTGGCATTGATTATTTTGGTAGCTTGAGTCTTTTCTCAATCCATTCAGGTCCGTAGTTTTTGCTTTAGTTTGCATTAGGTTTGCTTGAGGACAAGCAAAGGTTCGGTTTGGGGAAGTTTGATGTGTGCATTTTGTATAGACTTTTTAGTCTTGTTTTAGCACACATTCTCGTAATATTTGGTGATTTTATATCATTTTATACCCCGTATGTGCTACTTTGTGCTAGTGTTGCTATTTTGCAGGTAGTGACCGAATAGTAGCGGAAACCGAGCTCTTTCTGCCTCAATGCACTCTTTCTCTATAGTCGATGGAAGAACCGCGGTTGGTCGTGTGATAATCGAGAAGTTTTAAGCAAAGAATCAACTTCTGGGTCTGTCGAAGAACCTATCGAGGAAGCAGAGTCCTCGATCGAGCTGTCCTGTGCTCGATCGAGGGATCCAGATGAAGAAAAGTCCTCGATCGAGTTGTCCTGTGCTCGATCGAGAGGTATCCTAGAAGGAAGCACTCGGTCGAAAGCCGAAGTGGTCGACCGAGAAGTGCTAGAGAAGAGGGGTCGATCGAGTAACTTACACCATTCGATCGACCGGTTTATGAAGCTAAAAGTGCTCGATCGAGAGGAATTTTCCCTCGATCGAGAACTTGGAGACTCTTCGTGTTCACTGATTTATTACATCAGTTTAATTTCCTCTACTATTTAAAGAGCTCGTTTGTAGAGCATTAGGGATAATCAGACTTTGCAGACCCTAATCCTACTCTAAAAAAACACTCTTTTACTTTAAGTTATTTCTGAAGTTTTGTAGCCGTCGCGATATTAGTAATACTCCGGAGTTCTTCGTTCTTCCATTCTAATGTTTTGTCCTTGTTTTGATTAGTGTAATTTCTTCTGTCTTATCTTTATTTTCCTATTCTTAATTCAGTTCTTATCTACTTTTTTCGTTTATCGTTTCCGATCAGTTTCGCACGCTTATACTCTGTTTTTCGTTGTTCGTATTCGTTGCTATTACTCGTCCGTCTTTGCCTCTGATTTTACTTTCTGTTTTCGTTCAATTCCCTTTGTCAATCCTTATTCCTAGTTTTAATCTATTCACTCTAAATCCATGTTTAAGTCATATCGTATCGAATGCTAGTTTGCTATATTTTATATCCGTCTTAAGATTACAAATTTCGCATCTCCTTTCCCTTTGCTCTTGTTAATTTCGAATCCCTTGCCTTGTGTTTATAATCTGATTTTTAGTTATCCTTTTATCATGTCGTATGCTAGAATTCTCATTATCGTCATAATCTTTGTCAACCCCATTGAGTTGCTAAATCCATAATATGTTGGGATGAGGGAGTTGTGTCGAATATATGATATGTAGTAGTCGGGTTAGACCGTCTTTGGTGGGAGTAATCTTTAAACAATATAATTTATGTTCGGTTTAGTGAGTGCACGCATGAGACCTTACATCTAGTTAATTCCCGACCTAGACCGGAAGGTTGGAAGGGTAAGGCTTGTTTATTGATTTTAAATAGTTTTTGTGAGAGTGGAAGTTAAGCAAAAACGACCTTAGGGCGACTTAAGACCGGAAGGTATAGTCGGGTTTGAGACTTGACTGTAATAACCCAGCCTTTCCCGCCAATATTTGGCCTATCCCAATTACGATGATCATACGTAAGACACAACGACCCGAATTCCCAACATATTCTTTTTCCCTGATTTTTATCTCAACTTGTGTTATTTTCCGTGTTCTTATTCTTTGCATATCTCTATATCGTAGTTTAGTTATCACAATTTAAAACCCCCCATTTCTGTGACCATAGGTAAAAACTGTTAGTTAAGCAAGTCTGCTTCCCTGAGGAGATCGACCCTATTTACCGCTAATTTCTGTTAGTAGGACCTAGACTTTTATTTTTGGTATATGAACGACACGCATCAATAACAATCTTTCAAATACAACTCAAAACCACTAGCTAAATGCAGTACGTAGGTTCCCTTTGAAGAAGCGGCTACCCTAGCCCCATTTCCAAGCCTGAGATCCACGTCTACTTTATCTAGCTTCTCCACACTTCTTAGCCCCTGTAAATGATTACAAAGGTGAGATTCACAACGAGTATCTAATACCCATGTTGTAGAGGAGGTGAAATTAATGTCGATTACATATATTTCGGATAGAGTCTTACTCTTTGGAGTGATGATTCCATCTTTGATGTCCTCCAAATATCTGGGGTAGTTACGCCTACAATGGCCAAACTCAAAACAATGGTGACACATTTAAAAAGTTTTAGCACCCCTTTTGCCGGTTGTAGTAGTCCTACTAGCTACTCCCATCATGGGTCGCTTTCCTTTCTTCATCCTCTTAAACTTCCTTCCATTCCTAATGGAAAGAGGCGTTCCGCTTGTGCTCCCACTCATCTCCTCATCCCCTTTTGTAACACCCTCATTTATTTAAGAGCCTTTAGCCAGACATTCTCAAATAAATAAGACTGTTACCATCTCGGAATGACCAAGGTAGTGAATAACAAAGTAAAACTTCCAAAGTACATTATATAAAAGTGATAAAAATTTAAACTTTGATATTACAGAAACTACACAATGAAATAAAAGTACAACTGATGACTACTCTATATGTGATATAGCTCTAAGTCGGTCCCAAATCCGCAACTCACATTCCCGTCCCAGCTCCTAGCTCAACTGTCTCCATCCTGTAGAATCTACTCCTCATTCCGGATCATCGTAGGTGTCACACGAATACACAGGGTCAACCACGAGGTTGAGTAGGTAAAACAGATAAAACATAAACACAACAATAGATCTGTATCCTCCTCTATCTCCATATCATTCGATCATCCACCACAACTCCGCCACATCACACCTCCATCACACCACACCTCCCTTCACACCACACCTCCCATGGCCATATCACAAGTCCCATATCACAAGACCCATATCACAAGACCCATTTCACACCTCCCGATCTCCACAGTGATCAGTAATAACAATACAATCCACAGTACAGTAATAATCAATTATATCAAACTCATAATAAGCATTACTTACACATTTCATGTCATAACATGAATCATAATATATTTCCATAATATATTTCCCCTACCTCAAATTGCAGAATGACAACCGAACAGCTGCTAGAAATATTCCACGCGGAAAACGTTACCTTAACATATAATAAGTATAATCACTAACCGATACAATTATGTAAACTCATTTAATATATCTAGTACCGAATTAATTATTTAAATAACCGGACATAGAAAATAACGTCAGACTATTTATAACCATCACATTCGTGTATGTTAAGATAACTTAACAACTTAATAAATACAAGACATGAACGACATATACCAATAGTAATAAATATACCCATTACTCATAATAGCAATAACAACGATATTGATAACAACAAACATACCACTAATGACATTATTATCAACACTAATAACAAAATCATTAACAATGGCCATAATAACATGATAATATTAATACTAATTAATAACCATAATAATGTTAAACATACTATTATCATGTAATTAAAAAAAATCATAACAACACTAATAATAATTTTAATCATGATATCAACATGGAAGATAATATAAGATTATACTTGTAATGATAATAATAACGATAATCATAAAATTAACAATAATAATAACAATAATAATAATAATAATAATAATAATAATAATAATAATAATAAGATAATAATAAACAAACATTTGTAATTAAACAACAACAATCACGAAAGTTGGAACACGCAAAACACAAACACCAACAGTCCATTACCAAATCAGGCCTCACGACCACATCCCATGGCCAGCCCTCAACTCAGCCTCATCGACACCTCTCTGACGCCTAAACCACCACCACTACGTGGTGGTCGCCACCACTGTACCCCAGTGAACCCCTAGACAGACCCCTCGACTTAACCCTTGCCCAAACCTGCCTTCGACAACCCTTCAAACAACCATGACCCTCCTGCCGAAACCCGCATAACTCAATACTCATAGCGTGAGTACCCTGAAAACGTGACCCCAGTCGCTGGCGCAACCACTCTAACCACTACCTGACGCTACACTTGAAACCACTCACCACCCATGACCCCCTTGGTGACGACCACAAGCGCTCGACACCAGACACCACCCTTGAAAAACGCCCACAAACACCCTCTCTCACGACCTTCTGTTCGCCCCTGTTTCTGACCGCAAAACCCGACCCACTTCTGGTGATGCTCCGACCAACCAACACCCCCTTTTAACGACCCACAACAACCTATAGCTCTTCTACCACCTTTACCCATAACCCACGACCAGAATTATACCCAAACACAATTAATTAAGGAATCGTTAACGAGATAGAAAACTCACGCAGAAACAGAGCATCGTCAAATTGCATTCTACTGTCGTGTTTCAAGGCCCTCGACATAACAGTTATTGTGGTCCTATGACGGTCTAAAAACGATAAACGTGATATACATAGTACATGGATTACTCTCGACAACACGACTCTAATCGACAAGTGATAAAAAGGTTGTAACACTTACTAGTTTTCTACTGTACAACGCTTGAAGAAAACGATGGTGGTGATGACATGGTGATGGTGTCTTTACTCGTTTTTCCTTCTCCCTTGTTCTTCTCATGGCCACAGTAGGGTAAGCTTTGTTGATGGAAGGAGGCAGAAATAGAGGCAGCCGAGTGAAGGGGAATTAGGGTTTTGAGTTTTGTGAGATTTGTCGAAGGATGAAAGCGTTTGGTAGAATGTCGCTAGGTAGTAATAGGGTTTTTGTTGTTGTTCTCATCCTTTGATGTTTATACAGCTAATATCACCCATCAACCATTAAACGTAAGCCCAAACCCATCACGCATCCCGAGAACATAAAACACTGGTTCCCATTCATAATTCGCAACTTAAAATTTAACTAATACGTTTACTCGACACATTACTCATAACATATATAAAAATATAAAAAAAAAACCTTATTCGATAAATTAATTATCGAATACCCGTCAATATAAATAATAATATTAAAATGGAATACAGGGTATTACACCTTTTGTCTCTAAAGACATCGAGCTCATCTGAGAGACGAGACTATCACAATCATGATCAGACATCATGATGAGTCTAGGTGGAGCAGAAGCAGTTACCAGAGAAAGATTTCCATTGTTGTCAATCGTAAAGCGCAATTCTCTAGTCAAATCATCTTCACAATATTTTTGCCAGTTATCAATGGTGATGGGAGTGCGATTATTGAAAGCATCCATTTTTCAATTACTACAAGAGATGAAGGAAAAATTAACATTTATCGTTTTGTAAACTAGTAAATAATGTTGAAAAGTTTTAGCATCTATAAAATGACCTCTATCCAATTTTATAAATGATTCCAAGACCCAAACCCATAACACCGAAATCGTGAACCACTGGAACTCCGACCCAATAATATGGTTTGGTGGGTTAAAACCGGTTCTACCATAGAATTCTTGGTTGATGACAAATCATTATTTATTCATCTTAGCCCGGAACACATTGACCACTGGTCCTCTACACTTCCGTTGAGTACAAACGAAATTTCAATTGCATCGAGATGCGATCCGCCCACTGGACTGAATCCACCTCATCGCCCCACTTATCCTACGTAATGGGGTTCGTACTACCCACTGGACTAGCACCACCCCACGAAATAGAAGCTCATGGGTTCTACTATTTGGTAAGGCTAATCCTCAATTGTTTGGTTTAATATAGAGGTCTTGTCAATTTATTATCTATCTCCTTTAAGCGAATTAAATCGGTGAACTCGATAATTATAATTGACACGGTCGTTTATGACGATTATACTTATAATATGCATGTTTATGACGATTTGGCTATGCATGCAAACATATAAATAATGCAAAAATAAAAGCAATAAAGCAATAAAGTCCTAGTATGGCCTTCCTAGTAATGGAAAAACTAATTAACTATTACAAATTCGGAAACCAACTCCTTGGTCCCTTGAACTTCATAGGCACGCCATCCAAGAAAACACCGTCTTGTCGGAACTCTTTTCCGTATGGCACCGTCTTTTGGATCTCCGGAATTACAACAAAATAATACAACTATTCTATTGTAAAACTGAAATTTAAATTAAATTACAAAATCGTGATACGAGATCACATAAATTACAACCGAATCAATACTCCCTTTTATTACGGGTAATATTGATTAAAACTAAGGTCATACCAAGAAAATTACATAATTTAAAATTATATAAAAACATTGAAATATGACATTCACATTAAATAAAATGCAATAATAAAATATGTATGCACATGCTCAATTTTTAATGCCAAATCGCCTTTATTAGGAGCAAATATCTCATATTTGTTTACGGTTTTTACGGATATGCGTGATTTTAACTATTAAAATCATCAAAATTACATAAATCTCATTTATGTCCAAGTTAATCATCCTAACATACTTTAGGAATCAATGTTTAGTCTCTACTAATGTTTGCTCATGATTCAACTTGATTTTGCATTATTGTTCATAAATTATTCGTATTTACGGGAAAATAAACGAAAATGGCCATATGACTAGTCAATAAAAATTCAAAATTTAAAATTCAAAATTTCAAACTTTCTGGAAATTTCTAAAATTTTCAGAAGTTAATAAAATGGCCTCATGCAAAAAGATTTAGTTTATTTCATAAATAAATCGCATAAAAGACGTTTTTACGGTTAAAAAACCGATTTAAATTATAAAAACTTGCAACAAATTGCTATAAATTTTTAGTCATCCTAAAATACCTTTTAGAATCTGGAAATGACGAAAAAATATCAGACCATATTCAAAATTTTATTTTTATGACTCATGATTTATGATTATTAACTATTAACTCATAAAAATAATAATCATAAAAACAGAAACTTGTTCACATCCAACTTTTGAATCTGATGTTCGTATCATATAAGACATCTATGGGTAAAATTTTATGCCATAATCTCAAGATTAACGATTTTTAACACAATAAGGCATTATATAGCCGATTTTGACCATTAAAATCATAAATCATTCATTATTTGAGAACAAATTGTCAAAATTTTTATCATTCTTTAAATATTGCATGTGACATTGTGTAAAAGTTTTATGGCAAAATTCCAACTCTAACTATTAAAGTCGAATTTGAGTCACTATTTATATGATTTTTACTATAAAAATCATTAATCATGCAAAATAAGTCGAATAAGTCCAAATTGATTTATAGCTACTGTAAATATTTCATGTGACTTCTCATAAAATTTTCAAGGTCAGATTCGAAATATAACCTCCTATACCCATTTTAACTCATATTATGACTATTTATCTCATAAAAATCTTAATCCATGCATAATAACATCATTTGTTACGAAAAGATTTATACAATATATAAAATATGCATGTGAGAAAATATTAAAAAATCTCGGCCAGAAACTATGTTTAACTATTTTTCCCATTAATTGTTGTTTAAACCGATTTAAACTTCAATAATATACAAATGAATATTAAAATGAACAATAAAAATCCATAAAATTATTCTTATGTCCTAAAACCATTTTAGAAACAGAAACTTTAACATGCAAAATTATTTTGTGATTTATCATAATAAACACAATAATTTCGAAATATATGTGTTAATCCGATTAACATAAAACATGAATCCGATCATGCATGCAACAACCGTAATGCTGTGATACCACTTGTTAGAAATCTAATTTCAGATTTTATACTCATATCTTGTATGAGTTTTGTTTCTTTAAGTTTAGTCATAAAACTTAATAAGATCTTATGCATGCATGATGATTAGATAAGATGAACGAATGTCCTTACATTGGTTTTAGAAGGTTTATACTCAAATAATCACCTATTAATTTGAGTCTTCAAAATCTAATTCCCTTATAATGATCTAACACAAAATCGTCTCCAAAAGATGCTTATCAAGGACCCAATCTCAAACCAAAACAATTTTTGTTACTAGAAAAATCGTATTGGTAAACTACAATTAATAATAATAATACTCTTAATATTATTAGAGTAGAAATGATTTTACAATACTAGAAAACTATTTTCTAGAGAATATATTGAGAATGAGATGTTGTAAGAATAATGACTAAGTATGGAACTCCTTCTAAGTGTGCATGTAGTGTGTTGTGTATTTATAAGAAGCAAGATGACCTTGTTTGTTCAAGCAATATGGCCGGCCATCTCAAGCAACCCAAGGCCAATGCATGGCTTTCTTTCACTTACACAAAGCACACAATATGCCTTACACATTCTTACACATTCTTACGCATTCTTACACACCTAAACTTAGGTTTAATGTATAATACACATAATCATTTTGTGCATCCAATATCACGGCTGAAATGGGGTTTATAATAGACCCATTTTATTTTTGTCAATTGTGTTAATTTGTAACATGTCACACATGTCACACATGTCTCATAACACATGACATAATTTGTTAATTATGCACTTTTAACTCTTTAAAATTCATAATTCACAATTTTATAACATTTAATTAATCCCTCTAGTAATTCGAAATTACTAGCTTATAAAATGTAATATCATAATTTTAATTACAACTCTTTGTAATTTTATGATCAACCGTGTTAATTCTCAATTTAATCGTTTCCCAAACGAGTAAATAAAAAACGTGTAATAAAAACAATTTTATTACTTTTACCACTATTATTATAATCCCATCATAATAATATTCGTCACGTAAAATCATTTCCAAATTTCTAGTTATTAATTAATTCGTATCTAATACGATATTAATTAATTTATTCCATTGACACGGAATTCCCTAAAGATATGACCTTAAGGGATCAACTGATCACCACCATCATATGACGATAATGTCAAACTCTAGACAACCAATCATTATCGGTAAATGTTGATCAGTCGACTTTAAAAGAGTAACATTCCCAGTTGTGTTTCATTCAAATGAGTTTTAATTATGTCAACACACTATTGTCTAGGACACTTCCTCCAACATTTACATGGTCAACAACATGATCCATAGTCGGTTC
Source organism: Silene conica (assembly GCA_029255685.2). NCBI lineage: Eukaryota > Viridiplantae > Streptophyta > Magnoliopsida > Caryophyllales > Caryophyllaceae > Silene > Silene conica. Next base: position 26,341,148 of record CM055316.2, on the reverse strand, counting down.
TGAGGCAATTCCATTCCATTAGGTAGTAGTTAGTTGTTTTCCCTCTTTTAGTTGCATTAGTTTGCTCGAGGATAAGCAAAGGTTTGGTTTGGGTATATTTGATGCGCGCTTATATTATATACTTTTTGGCATCATTTACCACGCATTTCTATGCATTTTCACGCACTTTACGTGCTGTTTTGCCCCTTTTTCTTCTCTTGGTGTATTTTCTGTTGTTTTGCAGGAATTATGCAAAAGTTGAAGATACCGAGCTTTTCTCGTCCAAAGTAGCCCCTTTTCAGAAGATGGAACAAGTCGAGGAGTCCCATAACCCCAAATGTGTAGTATCGAGCTTAAAGGAACGGTAACCAAGGCAAGGACGAAGGACAAAAGCAAAAAAGAATCGAAAAACAAGCAAGTTGTCTGTCAGTTACTCGATCGAGCAAACACCAGAGCTCGATCGAGTGGATACAGAAGGAGAAAGCCTCGATCGAAGTACTGGATACTCGATCGAGGAGTTTGTAGAAAGGATCAAGTCCTCGAGGATCTCAAGGTTACTCGATCGAGCAGATGCCTACTCGATGTTACTCGATCGAGTACATTCTGAAGAATAACTACTCGATCGAGTGGTTCAGTCACTCGATCGAGCAACTCACTTACTGTACCGGATATGCATTTTCTCGTTTTAGGTTGAGTGATTACGGAGTTAACCTAATCCCTATGTAAAGATTAGGTTAGCAAACTAATCACTATTTTCAGTTTTTCATCCCTTCATACTTAATCAGACACTTTTACCTTTTAGCATTTTCCTTTATCATTTTCAGATCTAAGCACTTTTCATTTTAGTTTTCACATTTCTCAAATATTTAGTTTCTAGTTCAAGCACTTGGATTCCGTTCAACCTTACCGCAGTAACTGTAATTTCTTTCTCTATCTTTGTTCGTTGTTATATTATTCATTTTATGTTTCCTAGTATTTTGTCTTCATTAATCATGTTTAATTTTGTTGTTATTGTTATTGTTAGTTTAGATCGCAAACTATGCATAGCTAATTTCTATAATATGTTAGGATGAAGGGACTCGCGATAGTAATGTCGTAAGATTTGCATGTTAGTCGTCTTTGCGACGAAGTTCACCCATAAACAATTTAATTATTAAACTAGTCAAATGAGTGCACGCAGGAGACCAGTTTACCTAGTAAAACCTTACCTGGATCGAAAGATTGGTAGGTAGGCTTGTTTAGGGTGATTTGTGTAACCTATCTAGATCGAAAGATTGATAGGGGAGTCCAAGGTGATTTCAGACCGAAAGGATATTAATCGTTCCCACTTCGTTTATATTTCGACTGATCTAGTTTTGTTATGTGACATGCATTAGCGCGACAACCTGCATCCTGACATATTCCCTTTTTATTGATTAAAGTCATCTTAGTTTTGTTTGTTTTATTTTCTTTTACGTTTGTTTTAGTTACAATCTCAACAACAACCCCCCCCCCCAATTCGTGACTTATAGACTGACCTTTCTCTTACAACCGTGTCTCCCTATGGAATTCGACCCTACTTCCACTAGCTTCTAGTTAGTAGACCTAGGTTTATCTTTGATACTAAACGAAGGTATCAGTAATTCAGTTCACTTTGTGGTGTTCAATGTTTGTCGTACAAATCCACATGCAAAACAAAATGTGAAAACAAAAACAATGATGTTATAAATAGTATATGAAAGAGATATAATTATCTAATCCATCAAAAGTACTAATACAACTCAGGAACACGTTTAATTCCCATGGATATAACGTGCCGTTCATGCTTTTCATATCTTAACGGTTTAGTGAGAGGATCCGCGATGTTGTCATCCGTAGCGATCTTCTCAACCACGATCTCCTTTTGCTCCACGTAATCCCGGATCATGTGAGCCTTCCACAGTACATGTCTAGCTTTGTTGCTAGACTTAGGCTCCTTAGCCTGGAAGATGGCACCTCTATTATCGCAATAGATGGTGATAGGGTCATTCGAACTAGGCACTACTGTTAGTCCTTATAAGAATTGGCGCATCCATATAGCTTCCTTTGCAGCTTCTGAAGCGGCATAGTACTCAGACTCAGTTGTAGAATCCGCCATAACACTTTGCTTGGAACTTTTCCAGCTGACTGTCGCGCCATTAAGAGTAAAAACGAATCCAGACTGAGATTTCGAGTCATCTCGATCCGTTTGGAAGCTAGCATTTGCGTAACCTTTTACGCATAGCTCAGTGCCTCCTCCATAAGCCAATGCCCAATCTTTAGTCCTCCGTAGGTACTTAAAAATGTTTTTAATAGCCATCCAGTGAGATTCACCTTAATTGCCTTGGTACCGACTAATCATACTCAATGGATATGCCACATCTGGAAGTGTGCATATCATGGCATACATGATCGTTCCTACAGATGAAGCATAAGGAATGCGACTCATGCGCTCAACTTCTTCCGATGTCTTTGGCGCCCGAGTCTTGCTCAAATGCAGCCCTGAGATCAATGGAAGTAACCCCTTTTTGGAGTTAGTCATGCTGAATCTTTCAAGAATCTTATCTATATATGACTCCTGACTAAGTGATAACTTCCGTCGTGATCTATCTCTATAGATACGGATTCCCAGTATGCATTGTGCCTCGCCCAGATCTTTCATCTGGAAATGGTTCTTCAACCATACTTTAACCATAGATAGGAGATGAATATCGTTCCCAATCAAGAGTATGTCATCGACATATAATACCAGAAAGACAATCTTGCTCCCACTCGACTCGATATATAAGCATGGTTCCTCGACTGATCTAATGAAACCATTCTCTTTTATCACATGGTTGAAACGATGATTCCAGCTCCGAGATGCTTGCTTAAGTCCATAAATGGAACGCTTAAGCGTGCACACTTTCTTAGGATTCTTAGGATCAGCGAAACCTTCGGGTGTATAAGTCCTCCCCCAAATAACTGTTTAAGAAGGCCGTTTTCACATCCATTTGCCAAATTTCATAGTCATGAAAGGCGACAATCGCTAAAATTATCCGAATGGAACGCAGCATGACTACGGGTGCAAAAATTTCATCATAGTGCAACCCTTGCACTTGAGTGAAACCTTTTGCCACTAGTCGTGCCTTATAGGTGTCTAGTTGTCCCTCGATGGAATGCTTTATCTTATAAAGCCATTTGCACTGAAGAGGTCGTACCTTATCAGGCAAATCAACCAACTCCCATACGTTATTCTCATACATGGAGCCCATCTCGGATTGCATTACATTAAGCCATAGATTAGAGTCGGAACATGTCATGGCACCTTTATACGTTAGGGGTTCGTTACTCTCTAGGAGTAAAATGTCAACTCCATCATTCTCCTCAATCATACCTATGTATCTATCAGGAGGAATGGAATGTCTACCCGACCTCCTAGGTTCCTCAGGAATATTAACAGCTACCTCAGTTGAAGGAACAAATTTCTCCATAGGTTGTTCGATTGTTGGTTCTTGAATCTCTGACAGTTCAAAGGTTCTATTACTTGTCTTTTTCTCGAGAAACTCTTTCTCTAAGAACTTCGCAATAGCCGCAACAAAAACTCGATGTTTGGTTGGCGCATAGAAGTAATGACCAAACATTCCTTTTAGATAACCAATAAAGTATGTCTTGACCGATTGCGGGCTGAGCTTATCCTCGTGTATCCACTAGACATAAGCCTCACAGCCCCAAACCCGAATAAAGGACAAGTTAGGGGTCGTTCCGTTCCATATCTCATATGGAGTCTTGTCAACAGGTTTAGACAAACTTCGGTTAAGTATAAGAGCAGCTGACAAAAGAGCAAAAACCCCATAATGAGTCAGGAACTACCATATGACTCATGATGGATCGAACCATATCAAGTAATGTTCGATTTCTCCATTCAGACACACCATTTAATTGTGGTGTTCCAGGTGGAGTTAACTGTGATACGATACCACAGTCTTTTAGGAGTTGATCAAACTCAAGTGAAAGATATTCGCCACCACGATCTGATCGACGTGCTTTAATCTTTTTGTCCAGTTGGTTCTCAACCTTATTCTGGAATTCCTTGAAATTTTCAAAGGACTCACTTTTATGCTTCATAAGGTAGACATATCCGTATCTACTAAAGTCATCCGTGAAAGTGATAAAATATCTATAACCATCTCTAGCAGTGATTGACATAGGTCCACATACATCTGTATGTAGGGCTGAGTAAAAAATCCGATTATCCGAATTATCCGATATCCGATCCGTATCTGATCCGAAATAATGGATATTTGATCCGAAAAGTGGTTCGGTTTGGATACCCGTATCCGAAATATTTGGATATCGGATCAAATACGGATTTCAGGTTTAAAAATTTGGATATCCGATATCCGAAAGTTATTGGATCATATATCAAATATTGGATCGGATACCCGATATCCGTTAATATCCGATCCGTATCCGAGATTTGATCCATAAATAGTGCTAGCTAATTTCACAAAATCGTAAATAAACCTATCCACAATTTTAAGTACTAGCTAATTTCAGTTATCCGATATCCAATATCCACAATATTACGCTAGTTTTCCTTGATAGGTAGCGGGTTTATGTTTTGTAATATATATCGAATGAAATTAGTATTACGCTAGTTTTCTTTTTTATTACAGTTTGACAATATATAAAATATACAGAGCGGATATCGGATATCGGATAACTGATCCGAAATTTTCGGATACTAAATTTCGGATATCCGATCATTTCGGATATCCGATCATTTCGGATCAGATCACGGATACTAAAAATCTGGATTTTCGGATCGGATATCCGATCCGAAGTAGGGTTTTGGATCGGATATCCGATCCATACTCTGCCCTATCTGTATGTATGAGTCCTAATAGGTCAGTAGCGCGCGCTCCAACGACACCTTTGAAGGAGATACGAGTCATTTTGCCGATAAGACATGATTCACATGTGCCAAATGATTTGTAATCAAATGGGGATATAGCTCCATTTTTAATGAGCTTCTTTACACGTTTCTCATTTATGTGTCCCATACGGCAATGCCATAAATAAGTTTGATATTTGTCACCAACCTTTAATTTCTTATTATTTACGTGTAATACTTTTGAAGTTTGATCTAAGATATAAATGTCATTCATGGAAACTGCTTTGCCATAAATCATTCCATTCAATGAGAAAATATAACTATTATCTTTTATTGAAAATGAAAAGCCGTTTTTATCGAGTACGGAAACAGAAATAATATTCTTAGATAAACTGGGTAGATAATAACAGTTATACAGATATAACTCGAATCCACTTGGTAGTTGGATTACATATGTTCCCATCGAGGTTGCAGCCACTTTCGCTCCATTTCCGACTCGCAGGTCCACATCACCCTTTGCGGGAGGTGTGATGTTTCTTAGGCCCAGTCTTGTGGCAATGGTGGCATTCAACGTCACTATCTTTGCTCTTTGTCTTGCCTAGTGAGCTACTTGTCTCACCAGACCCACTCTTGACGTTTCCTGGCCTTTTAAACTTAGGAGGTTTTCCTACTGTTAGGGCTCCTTGAGCTTTACCCTTATCTTTCCCTTTGATGGAAATCATGAGAACATCTTGCTTCATGCTCCCACTTAATTTAAAATCCTTCTCGGTATGTACGAGAAGGGAGTGTAGCTCATGAGGACTTTTCCTGATGTCATTCATATAATAGTTTGCCCTGAATAATGAAAAACCATCGTGAAGTGAATGAAGCATTCGATCAATGATTATGTTCTCATTGATTTTTCAATTCAGGGACTCCAATCTCTCGAAATTCTCAATCGTATTAAGAATGTGTGGGCTAACTAGTTGACCCATCTGAAGTTTCGCATCAAAGAAGCGACATGTATGCTCATAAGTAGCGATCCTCGATGCTTTGGAGAACTCGTTAGTGAGCGTGGTGAAAATTTTATTTGCACCATGGGCTATGAAGCGCCTTTGCTAATTGGTTTCCATTGCAAATATGAGTACGTTCTTTATCGCAGCCGCTTCCATAACGAAATCACTATAGGCTTGTGATACGTTAGCTCTAGCATTGGGGCCTGGGTTGGGAGGTAACGGCTCAGTCAAGTACTTGAGCTTACCATCAGCTATGGCTGCATTCCGTAATTCCGCCTCCCAGTCCGCAAAGTTGGACCCATCATTTTTCAGTCGCGTAGACAGATTCATGTGGTCCATGAAAGCTTTTAGCCAGGATTCACGTGCTAGTGTTGCACTAGGACATTTTTGATCAACCACCATCACCACTTAATCACCCCCACACACCAAATCAACCACAATCACCTCACAATCCACCTACACCCACAACACCCATAAACACCTACTTCCAAAACCTTGAAGAAGAGGAAAAGATGACTGAAGAAGCAAGCATAGCAAGTCACTCCATGCCGCAGGTGAAGGACCTTTATAAAGTGTTCACTCTACCTGCGGGCACGGGGAAATCATTCGAGGCCAAACCGTCTTAAATCTCCATGGTGGAGAAAAATCAATTTGGGGGCGCGGCTAACGAGGATGCAGAAGCATATAGAAATCTTCACAGATTATATATGCTCTATTGCACCCCCAGATGGAGTGACCCAGGATCAAATCAAGCAGACGATGTTCATCTTTTCCCTCCGAGACTCGGCGAGGGAGTGGTACTGTGACTTAGACCGCACTGTTGTGGGAGTGACCGAGTGGAACACATTAGCCTTGGCCTTCTATCGTAAATACTATTCCGCGGCCAAGACTAATGCCTTAAGAGCACAGATTACTAGCTTCAAACAAGGAGCTTCGGAGGATTTCAGTGAGGCTTGGACTAGATTCAAGAGACTCGTTCGATCCATACCTCATCATGGATTCGAACAGTGGTTTCTATGTAACCAGTTCTATAATGGCCTTTATGATGATAACCGGGCCTATTTAGATGCTGCTGCCAATGGGAGATTCCAGGAGAATTCAGGAGAGACTAAGGGTCTCAAGATTATAGAGGATGTCGCAGTACATCGGGCTGAACATGGGACTTCTCGTGGTAACCAAATGAAGGTTGAGTCGAATGTGGCGGCTATTGAGGCTCTAATGGCCAAACTAGACAAGCTTGAGGTGAGTGGCAGGAAGTTTGAGGTTGGTAGTGGGAGTAAGGGTGGCATGTACCAAGTCAATGCAGTTTCTGACGGGCCGTTTATTTGTGAGCGATGCAGAGGAGAGGGTCACGTTTCAAAGTTTTGTACTTCTTCAAATGAAACGTGCGCGGCTTTCCAACATTACCGCGGAAACAATTTCTATGACCCTAACAACAACAATGTCCACCCACACATGAGATTGACGAGTCAAAACGTCCTTAACCCACAACACCAACAACAAACCAAAACCAAGCTTACATCCCTCCGCACAAACAAAACTTTCAAAAACCACCTTTCATCCCTCAACCACCTTCAAACCCACCACCCAATACGGATGCTCTAATCCAAAATCTTATCGGGTTGGTCCAAAAGGAGTCACTGGCGCGAGAGGCGAGAATGAAAATGTTGGAGTCTCAAATTGCTCTAATTGCGAGGAAAACGATACACGGGTCCCGAGTCAACTTCCGACCAAAACGGACCAGAAAAAAGAGACCCTAAACATCATTTCTTTGCGGAGCGGGGCTAAAGTTAGAGGTGAGAAAGCTGGTGGGAAGGGAAAGGAGAAAAAACAGGATCCGAGTAGCAGTAGTCCTGGTCGACCGACCACTGATGCCAGTCGGTCGACCACGGACGCGATTCCAGAGGCTTCTGGAAATTGTGCAGAGCAGGTGGACGGTCGACCGACCGAGGAAGAGGGTCGACCGACCAAGGATGCTGAACAGGAGAGTCCGTTTAGACCTGAGATGCCTGATAATCTAAGGCAATTTCTTTTCCGGGGTGACAAGACCCCAAACTTCTTAAAGAGAGCCGCAAATGCTGAGAGCTCTACTCCTCCATATCCGGAGCGACTTCTACCCACGAAGGAACAAGTATCCTTCGACAAATTCAAAGATGTTATTCGTTCACTCAATGTACAAGAACCATTCTTAGAATTAGTTCAACAGGTTCCTTCCTATTTAAAGTTTATGAGACAGCTTTTAACACGAAAGCGGTCTCTAGATAAGGTAGAGTCTGTAGCACTTACCGAGGAGTCCTCGAGTTTCCTATCCTATGTCATTTCACCTCACAAACTAGAGGACTCAGGGAGTTTTTCTGTACCCTGTAATATAGGGACCTTCTCAGTCAAGAAGGCCTTATGTGACTTAGGGGCGAGCATTAGTGTTATGCCCTTAAGTGTGGCCTTAAAATTAGGAATGACCACCTTCGCGATGACTAGCATGACGGTGCAAATGGCCGACCGTACGTCTATGGAACCCATAGGGGTGTTGGAAAACATCCCTGTGCGCATTGACAGGTTCTTCTTCCCAGTTGACTTTGTAGTTTTGGACATCCCCGAGGATGCCCATATACCTATCATATTAGGGAGACCTTTCCTACACACCGCGGGAGCTATCATTGATGTCGGGAGTGGATCCTTGACCTTCAAGGTCGGGAAACACTCCATCATCTTCGGGCTGTCCTATAGGAAGAAGGACGCTATGACCCCTATTACTTGTAATGCTATTACTTCTGAAAAGAAGTGTGAGGTCATCACCACATCTCCTATCTTGGAACCTACACCCATTCCTGCTTTTACACCTCCGCCCCAGATTGGGAGCAATATGGAGGATGCTTTTGTTTTGCCTATTGCAGGAAGCGGTTTGGGGAAGCCCTTGGTGAAGGAGGTCGTTGTGCAAAGAGGAGGACTCAGGATCCTAAGCTACAAGGAGGATGACGATCCAGATATAGTCGATGAGGAGGACAAGAGAAGAAGAGGAGAGGAGAAAAGGAGTGCTCCGTCACATATGCTTTGTGACGGAGAGGAGACGTGTTTGGCAATTCAAACAAACACGGTGGAGACTACGACATATAGCCATAAGCCGTGGTCTGAGATTTTCCGCATCTTTCGCGGATGAGTTTTTCAAGTTTTTAGTTCTTAAGACAATTTTCAGTTTTGTTGAGACTTTTAAGTTTTGTTTGCTTTAGCTTTTAGAACAATTTTTGTTTTTGTTGCGTAGTTAAGACATTTGGACTTGGTTTCTGCATTTTGCGCATGTTTTGGGCGCATGTATAATGTTTTTCAGGTTTAGGGAAGATTAACTTGGTTAATACAAGTTAATTTCGAGAAGAAGAAGGCCACTGTACAGGAATTCTAGTCGACCGACCTCCACCATCAGTCGGTCGACCAGACACCTGCAAACCAGAATGCTCTGTAATCTGCCATCTAGTCGGTCGACCAGAGAAGAGGGTCGATCGACCAGGCACCTATTGCAGCCTGTTCGTGATTTCTTGGGAAGCGTGTAAACACAATAGTGGAGTCCTTTTTCCCTATTCCTTCCTTTATGCTTCCACTTCTTCTTTCGTTCAAACCTTAAAACCATTATCTAGCACCCAAAACGTATTTAATCCCCGAAAAAAAAGTCTTTCTTCATTTGACTTTTTCAGGTACTTGGAGTGGCACTGCTGACCACCGAAACCTCCCAGCCTACGCTGGTTTGGGGAGGTTTCCCATGCGCTTGAAAAATCCGGTGAGTTCTTTCCATTTTTCCTTGGTTTTTACCTTTTTGCAATTTTCCTTTATTTTTATAAAACCTCTACTTAGGCTAATGCACAATGGGGACATTGTGCGGGTTGGTTTGGGGAATGGTTTTGTGTCACATGCATTGTTCCATTGCATTTTTGTCACACGTTTATTGCATTTCTGTCTTGGATTCGTTCTTTTCTTTATTTTCCCTACATCTACAAGAAAAAATCCAAAAAAATAAGAAAAATTTCAAAATTTCAAAAAAAATGCACGTTTATTTTAGCATATAGGTCGAGTCGGAACGAGAGTATTTCAATGATGACTTTGCAATTTTCACATGTTTATGCCTTTGTCATGCCTTGTCAACTTGTTTTAGTATAAGAGTCCTATGCATACCTACGAGTTTTTGTCCACTTGTGTTTCTTGAGACTTGACTTATACCTTTACAATCTACTTTACACTCTGAGTTTTAGAGCTTTATTCCTGGTTTCATTCTTGAACCAGTTTGTCTAGGATGTGAGTAGTACTCCCCTTGGAACATGCTACATCAATATGCATAAACATGAACATGAATTGCTATATACCTGTTTCCTATCTCGTTTTGTGAAGTCTTGGTACGTGCATTTGAGACCCCTTTTCTCTTATTTACCCATAAGCCCTACATAGCCAAAATTGCCTTTTTATCCCCCAAAACTACATCCTATATTTAGCCTACCCTACCAAGCTAGTATTTGTGGTTGATGGAATTTTTTTGAGGCACTTTGGTTTGTATGTCACCTTGAGCAAAAAGAGAAAAGAAGGAAAGAAAGAAAAAGGAAAAAAGAACAGAAAAATTCAAAGAAAGAAAGGAAGAAAAACGAAAAAAAGTCAAAAGAAACCTGCAAGTCAGTCGACCGACCACCCCTATTGGTCGGTCGACCAACTGACAGAAGCAGAAGTGCAATTTCGTTCTGAAAAAAATTCCTTTCTTTTACATTTTATCACTCCCGTACTTCATTCAAAATATTTGGTAGTCCTTTCTTTTATATAATGTGAGAGTTGTGCTGCAAAATAGCACTTTCATAATGTCAAAAGTCGTGAAATGTGTTGTTGGGAACCGATTTTACTAGCTTGGCTACTAACCCCACTTTTCCAAAAACATCTTAACCTCTTTTACCTTTCACCTCACATATCCTTCATTACCTCAATTGCATGTATCCGAGTCACTTAATGAGTATGTTTATGCATGGTTGTAGAATTCTTTTTCATGTTAGATTGCAGGCATGTTTCCATGGGTCGAAGTTAGGCGAGTATCTGTACAATATACTTCTTTATATCTCTTACATACCCTCACCATTTGCTTATTGTGCGATTTGAGCGACCCGCGAGAGTCCATGGTATAAAGTCTTTAAAATCTCTAGTTTTGCAAGTTTGACAACCCCATAACTCGTTTGCATGATTTGAATACTTTCTCATTTTGTTACTTGGCATTGGTTTAGGCTTACAAGTAAATTTCGCTCTGAGATTGAAATTGTTCCATTAGTTTAAGATCGAGTCTAATTCTTGCTTGAGGGCAAGCAAGGTTTGGTTTGGGTAATTTGATGCGTGTCTATTTTATGATGTATTACATCTCTTTTAACACGCATTTTAGCGCTCATTTACGATGTTTTAGCCTTTATTTCCCAACAATTGTCTACTTTCGTATTTTTATGCTCTTTTGCAGAATTATGCGGAAAAGAGGCGATTTTAAACCAAATTGCTACCCTCGGGACTTTTGCATAACCAAGGAACAAGGAAGAGTCAACCTAAAGCGCAACCCGAGGACCAAAAGATCAAATTGAGACGAATTCAAGGCTGACACACAGGAAAACCGGTCGACCGACCGACTACCCTTGTCGGTCGACAAAAACACCTGTTATCTTAAACCCGGAATTCAACTTACGAAGCCTGAAGTCCACTAAGACCCGATAACCGGTCGACCGACCGATTACCCTGGTCGGTCGACCAAGGCGCAGTTTCAGAAATATCCACAAAGCCCATACACGGATTAGGTTAATTATAAACACCTTTGTAATCCCTATATAAACCTAATTCGTGATTAGGGGTAAGGCATCCAGTTATCTAGTATCTTATTCTTAGTTTCTTCTGTAATCACAATAAAAGTTACTGTTCTTTTAAGCTTTTTAGTATTGTTCTTGGTATTCAATCAACATTCGTTCCACGGATTCAATAAAGTTTCTTCTTTTTTGCCCTAATTCCATTCGCGGTAATCCTCTTTTGTTTTCAGTTTCTCGATTGTTATCATTATAGAATTGCTAGAATCCGGTTTAGGTTAGAATCCCGAAGCTATATTGTTTATCGCATGTTTAGAATTATGTCTACTATGAATACTGTTTTCTTAATCGTTATCATTGTTATTTTCATAGTTATGAGTAGCTAATTGCATATGTTAGGATGTAGGGAGTAGTATGCGTAGATGGTATAACACCCGAATCGGCCTGTAGCAGACCTTGGTCGGCCGACTAGCTTAACTGGTCGGTCGACTGAGGTAGTTGGTCGGTCGACTGGAATAGTTGGTCGGTCGACCAACCTCGCGTACGTTTTCAGTTCGTTTTGCTTCATTAATCATAACACCCTATAATGAGATTGGAAGGAGACTTGTAGGATGTTAGCAATGACTTACCCAAGATTGAAAGATACGGGAAGGGCATTGATTAACACTTTAAGACGGCTAGGTTATTTAAGACTGAAAGGTATGTGACCTAGAATTTAGGAATCACCCTTATTGTTGACACCCAATATTTGTGAGACCTAGGAACTAATAGCATAGGCCGAAAGGAGCTATTAGGTATCATAGACCGAAAGGATATGTTACACCCCTTACGCGACTAAAATACATGTTGACTTAGGATTTATACAATCATAGCTTTTTACTAACCGAACATCCTAGCATTCGTTTTACTATAGTTTTATCTTTATCTTAATTTTCGGCTTGTTTCTGTCTTTATATTTAGACTTAACAATAATCAACCTTTAAAACCCCCAATTTGTTACTTTAAAACATAGACCTAAAACAATAAACATTATTCCCCACCTCCTTGTGGTTCGACCCTTGACTTTCACTATCTAGTTAAAGTTTAGGAATTATAAATTTTATCTTTGACGCCCTCAACGACGGGTGTCAGAGACTTATAGGATGTTAGTAATGACTTACCCAAGATTGAAAGATACGGGAAGGGGATTGGTTAACGCTTTAAGACGGCTAGGTTACTTAAGACTGAAAGGTATGTGACCTAGAATTTAGGAATCACCCTTATTGTTGACACCCAATTTGTGTGAGACCTAGGAACTAATAGCATTAGGCCGAAAGGAGCTATTAGGTATCATAGACCGAAAGGATATGTTATACCCCTTACGCGACTGCAATACATGTTGACTTAGGATTTATACCATCATAGTTTTTTATTACCCGGACATCCTAGCATCCGTTTTACTATAGTTTTATCTTATTCTTGTTTCCGGTTTTATTACTACCTTTATTTTTAGACCTAGTAACAAACAAACAACCAAACCCCAATTTGTTACCTTTAAACATTGACTTAAGAACAATAAACATTCGCCCACCTCCTTGTGGTTCGACCCTGACTTTCACTATCTATAGTTAAAGTTTAGGAATTATAAATTTTATCTTTGACGCCCTCAATCACGGGTGTCAGATATACAGGTTAAACCTGGGAAGACATCATGGTAAGAGCCTTCCGGTGATGTATTAATAACTTACCGGCAGACACCGTTTTTTACCTTCGTGGTGGTGTAGTTCAGCTGTTAAGCTGGTTTCTCGATGACGATCAAGGCAGACCCGGCCAGGAGGAGGCGGGTGGAAGTTTGGGGATCAGCTCGGAAAAGGCCATGGCATTGCATTTTCATACTTGTTGCATTATTTGTTGCCTTCAATTAATTATCCTACTTAACCGCGAGGTTAACCGTGTATTCGTTTAACACCTGTGATGATCCGTAATGGGGAGCAGATTTGACAGGGAAGAAGAATATATAGGAGCATGGGATGGCGTGAGCACTTGGATGGACCGACTTAGAATTAGATCACATACTTAGAAGTCATCAGTTGTACTTCCTTTTTGTCGCTTAGTAATTATAATATTATAAAAGTTTAAATTTAATCAGGTTTATATAAAGTGCCTTGGTTTGTTTTACTTTCGTATTCACTATCTCGGTCATTCCGAGATGGTAACAACTCTATTTATTTGAGAATGTCTTGCTAAAGGCTCTTAAATAAATGGGGGTGTTACATATCAAGACTCTGTTTTCACTGCTATCGTGTCCTTGAATTATTCATTCAAGGACTCGAATCTCTTAAAGACAAATTATGATCAGGGTTTAAGGGAGAAAAAGATAATCTCCGAATCGGCTGAAGTCTGGATTCCACAGAATTGTCCAGTCAAGGCCAACTGGGTTTCTCCTGGTTGATTTTGCACTCATGAATGGGCTTTTAAAGCCGGCTGTCAATTACCTTTTACACCTCTCATGGCGGATGCCATGTGATCTATGTAGGTGTCACATTTCCAGATCATGCCCATGATCTGGAAGTTACATTCTATGGAAAATTTGTCTAATAAGCACAACCTTACCTTAACTATGAACGATATTAGGGATGTATACCAGCTCAGGAATCATTTCGATGGATGCTTTAATCTTAGGATTAGAAGCAAGATGGCTCCCCTGATCACCAATCTTGATTCAGGGGATGATAAATATTGGTCGAAAACTTTCCTGTTCGTTCGCACTGAGACTCTTGGTCTATGAATGGACTATCTTAGATATCCAGCAATGGCCTTTGATAAGACTTATCTCTGTAATTTCTGTTCAGGTTTATGCGTATATGAGAATGATTTTTGACGTACCTTAATTTTTTTTCTTTCAGTTGCTGATTGGACTGTGAACCTTGATGAGGGGTTTTCTGATATGATAGCCGCTTTCTTGGCTACCCCGCAGGCAGAGCGTACAACACCTGCCCCGTTATATTGACACCCGTCGTTGTGGGTGCCAAAGATAAAATTTATATACCTCAGCTTTAACTAGATAGTGAAAGTCAAGGGTCGAACCACAAGGAGGTGGGGAATGTTTATTGTTTTATGTTGATGTCTTAAGGTAACAAAATTGGGGGTTTGATTGATTTGATTAAGGCTAAGTCTAATAAAAATAAAGGCAAGATGAAACAAAAATAAAGATATGAATAAAAACATATGATAAAAAGAATGCTAGGATAATCGATTCATAAAAGCTACGACGGTATATAGTCTAGCTAGGTCAACATGTAATGCAGTCGCGTAAGGGGTGTAACAAATCCTCTCGGTCTATGTTACCTAATAGCTCCTTTCGGCCTATGCTATTAGTTCCTAGGTCTCACAAATATTGGGTGTCAACAATAAGGTTGATTCCTAAAGTCTAGGTCACATACCTTTCAGTCTTAGTAACCTAGCCGTCTTAAAACGTTAACCAATGTCATTCCCGTATCTTTCAATCTTGGGTAAGTCATTACTAAAATCCTACAAGTCTTCTTTCGATCTCGTCATAAGGTGTTATAATTAACGAAGCAAAACAGGTTCTCAACATACGCGACATTGGTCGACCGACCGACTAATTCAGTCGATCGACCGACAACCCTAGTCGACCGACCAGTTAAGCCGGTCGGCCGACCAGAGTCTGCTAGAGGTCGTCCAGGTTTATACCGTCTACGTAAATACTTACCTACATCCTAACATATGGGTTTAGCTACTCATAACTACAACAAGAACACACTATTACAAAAATACCCTATTGCGTCCGTTCTATATGACTTATTGCGTCGGTTCTTGCTTGACGTATATAGAGGTGACGTTTATCGAAACGTCAGTTCTGAAACTGACGCAAAAAACCGCCATTTGCATCGGTTACAAAGCTACAACTGACGCAAAAATAGCATCATTTGCATCAGTTCTTAGAATACAACTGATGCAATTTCCCAAAGAACCGACGCAAATATCGTAGCTTTTGCATCAGTTTTCCAATAACTGACGCTTTTTCGCTTAGCTTTTCTGTCAGTTTCCCAACAACTGATGCAATTAGTACCTTAATTTAGCGCAAAAGTGAATAGTATATGCGTCGGTTATAAACAAAACTGACGTTTTTTCTCTACTTGTTGCGTCAGGTTTCTTAAAACTGATGTATTTGATATGTTGTTTTAGCGCCAAATTTATTAATATATACGTCAGTTATGATAGGACCTGACTCTTTTGCTCTATTTTTTTGCATCATTTCTTTTTAAAACCGACGCAATAACCGTTTACCATTTGCGTCATTTCTTGTAAGAACTGATGCATTTTATTTTTATGTTTTTTAAAAAAAATCCGCTATCGAAATTTCGGCAGCACTTTCCTATAAAGCTGATATCCAAAACACCAGAAATTTAAAACCACCTGCATTAAAATATCCAACCAAAGGACATTACATTTCCTTCGAACCAACAACATTCATTCCAAAACCCAATCCAACATAACAACGAACGTTTCCACAACGTTCAAAATATATACAATCTAAGCTAAGTAACAATCCAACAAAAGTCATAGCGATACCAAAGTTAATCTATTTTGAATAATGTAGATTATCTAAACATTTGTTAGCCCAAACTTTTCTAACCACATTGAGATCGACCATTGACACCGGTGTAGTTGCAATTTTCTGCATTTTCAAAATAAATATTATAGTAATAATAAATGTAATAAAGAATGATAATTGACAATGAAAATCTAAAGCAAGATTGAATTACCTCTTCAAAGTGTACCTCCGCAGATTTACAATGATAGAAGGTTATGTCATACATCCATTTCATGACATAATAACCATGCACACTCATAATTCCCTGGTTGTTACGGACACTAAAATTAAAAAAAAAACAATATAATAAGTATTAGTTAATACATATAACAACTAATTAGCTATAACTTACATTATAAGAACTCGAGAATTGGAATGGTGGCAAAGAACAGAATTTACATAAAGGAGATAAAAAATCTAATGGACGTTCTAAATAGTTCAAGCTTTAGAGGTACCTTGATGTGTAATCTGGAAATAAAGAAATTTATTTGTAATCTGGAAATAAAGAAATTTTGGATACCTGGACACTTTATGTATATTAGGTGCAAGAACGGTATTTGTAATCTGGAAATTTCACGGGTGATTGCAGTTTCAAGTATTATTATTTATGAATAATGTTTAAAATAATGATTAGTAGTAACTATTGGAGAATACGAAATTTAGTAAGAATTCTGTGAAAGAAGTTTCATTTTTTAAGGCCAAAATGTAGCGGTGAATTGTTGAACTGATTCGAGGGTCGGACAAGCGACCTGCACCAAGCTTTTCATATTGTATTCTGTCATATTCCCTCAGTATTAAAACCAAAGCATGCACTTTGGTCTCTGGGTATTAGAAACCAAAAACACTACGTGCACTACACACACTCAACTAGGGGACTGAAAAGATTGATGGATTATAAATTGAAATTTATCGACAATTAAAACAAGGCAATGGCTTACAACAAATGCAGTACTTTCATGAAGCAATTCCTTAAGGTTCTTCAAATTTTATGCTGATCTGGTTCATTTGAGGTTGATGTTTCCCGACCTGCATTAAAAATCCGGCTTAGTGATTAGGCAAGTTACTTATTCAATTGGCATTTTATGATGCTTGTCGTGTAACGTCTTCAATCTCGAAAGGTCGGTAAATGGATGTCCTCATAGATTACATCTTAAGAAGTTCGACGACTTTCAACAATGAAGGTACAAGATTAACCATGGCAAAAAAAGGTCTGATATGAATCTCATACAAAATTAAATTGGGGAAGAAAGCTTACTTTTATACCCGCCAATGACAGTAGCTTGTGGGAAGCAATGTATCAGGTATCCGAATTTTCAAGCCTCTTCTCCACAAAATAAATTACTTCAGTGACACCTGACTGAATAAGATTTGAGAAATTAATCAAATAAAATTAGTAATGTGCAGTCAAAAGCAAGACAGAAAATACGAGTCATATGACGGAATTCCCAAGACAAAAATGTTTTCAAAGGTTGTTTTCTGTACGCCGAGATAGCATAGCTGCATAGACGTTAGCTTCCTCAATTAAGTAGTAGAACTTTAACCAACCCTGATGTTCAAACATAATCAAGAAACTATCCTTGTAAAATTGTATTCAGAGCCATACCACATCAACTGATGCGTAATTTGTGTTGAGTATGGCATTTACTTCAGCATGACAGACATACCTAATAACAATTCAAGGAAAAGTGTCATAGTTAATTTAGACCAAATAAGAGATGGGAACACGCAGTAAAAAATGATGAGTTATGACACTCAAAAACATGAGTGGATTATGCATTAAACACATGAAGGGAACATCATAGCATGAACACAAACAAGGTTGAACGAGACAGGTTTGAGGGACGAAAGTGCTTACGACTTTGTCTCTAGAGGATCGCCAGTTTTGGATTTCTATAGAGGAAAAAAGGAGATTAATAAGTAATAGCATGAGTATGAGTATGGTTCTGGTTTAAAATCACTCATTAATGACTAACCTTTGCCCATGGAAGTTTATCGTCTGAACAACCTCGAGGAAATCCATTATAGTCAATGCCTGAATAAAGAGTTTACCACGTGTGTTATGAATATGAAGATTACACCATAGCGAAATGGGTCAAAATCCAATTTAAGTTACTATACTTCAGTAACCAACAATTGTGCACAAATTATACGACATACCTACAATGACTTGTGTTCTACTCTCCTTTATTCTACCGCCGACACAACATTACCCCACTGCCTCAATGGCTCTCGCAAATTGTCGGGCAAGGAGGTAGGAAGCCTTAACCCTGTGTTAGTACTTAGGAACACAAAGAGGCTATTTCCGAATGATTGAAAATGAAAATTGTGTCGAGAAGTGCATCGATTCTTCACAATAGAAACAAGAGCAACACTTTACGAAGTCATTTTGATTTATTCAATCATAATTGAGAACAAGAAGGTAAACGAGTCTTTGACTTCATTGGAAATGGAAACAGCGGAAACAACATTGTTAAAGAAAGAAGACCAGAGAATGAATGAGACGAGACGTGTCAATAAAGCCTAGTGGGTAACTCCATTGCCGATGACTGTTTCTAGGGTGCAGCCTAACTGAGCTCGGACTCGCCTTAGATGCAGGCTAATTAACTCTATGGGGCCATTGAAGATTTGAAAATCATTTAAGCAGCTAAGTAAACAAACAAATTAACAATTGACAATTTTAACAGGCTGCACTGCACAAATCAGCCATAAATTTCAATTGAATCAAACCATAGAAGAAAAATAAAGTGTCCAGGTATCCATTAAATACCGTTCCATTGATACGAACTCCATTCCTGTCTTATTCACGCTGCCACAAGACTGATCTGCCCAGCAATAGTCGCCGCAACATAACAGCCCCACACAACTGACTCTACTGCATCTTTCTCTTCTACTCTACCGTACCCGTGCCCTTGTACACTGCACATGACACAAAACAGCAGCTGCTGAGTAAACAGAAACTACTACTCTTCTGCTTAGGTAGAATCCTTGCTCTATACCCATCCAATTATGCTCACCAATAGTATACATATAAGCCTAAGCTTCCCTTACTCCATGCTAGCCCAATTCCAAATCTACCAGTCTACTGAACACCTGCTATTCTTCTGCTAATTGGAGGACAGAGCCACTTACTTTAGATCACATGCACTCCGTTCTTACTTATTCCAAACAGTGTTGCAGTCCCAGACTCTGACTACACTCACGATTTAGTCTGCAAACTATAGACACAGTCCCTGCTCTATTAGCATAGTTCAGTACACCAACCAAAATGTGCATCTGATCCAGCCCCACAGTAACTATACAGAGTTCATTTAAATACTGCCCATTGTAACAATTTTATTAAGCCTGTGCCTAAATGAAGGCATAAATCTCAAATGAATTAGTGATTCATTTTATTCAGTGTGCAATATTGCCTGAATGATTAGACCCAGTGAAGGATTATCCGCTTAGCTGGGGAGTGTTCTCTAAAGGACGTTCTAAGAAGGCTCTGGTGCGTGGTTAGTTGGTTCTGTACAAAATGTAGGTAACAAACATGTACTCCGTATAATCTTATGTTTAGGCTCAACAACAAGTGACTAATACTCAGATGTGACTCATACTCGAATGTCAGAGTCTAACAGTCGCACAACAATTTCTTGAAATAAAAGCTCATGGTTTGCTATAGAGGTCACACGACAAGAAGCTCAAGTATTCAGTGTAAAATAGATAATTATCCTTTATATATGGAGGAATATGTATAATTTCTTCCAACATATAAACAATTATAAGCATTTTCTCCACACAATTTGCAATTATACTTGGACAGGAACTCACGATTATTACTTGAAATAATCCTCAAGTTACACAATTTCAGAAGGTTTACCCGTAATTAGTACTGTAATAGGCGAAAAGGGTATCAATGGCATGAATTCGTGTCAAAGGGAACCAGTAACAACAACAATTTAGTCACTAAAACGAGAAATTAAGGCCAAAATTCACAGAAAATGGTTTCAATTCGTGTCAAATAAGCAAATAAAACTTACATCTAATTGGCAAAAAAGCAAGGGTTTGAGCACGTTGAAGACGATGACGGACAATGAACTGAAGAAGACGGTGGTGAACTGATGAAGAGGAACTAATGAAGACAAACTGGTGAATCACGAACTGGTGAACTGATGAAGACGAAAAAGCAATTTTCGTATATTAGTTTTTTCAATTTTGGTTATGGAAAAGAATAGTAGGTTAAGGTATTAGAAGTGTAATTTTTCAAAGTCCATTTTA
The DNA here is from genome assembly GCA_029255685.2 of Silene conica. NCBI lineage: Eukaryota > Viridiplantae > Streptophyta > Magnoliopsida > Caryophyllales > Caryophyllaceae > Silene > Silene conica. The sequence continues at coordinate 26,320,649 of CM055316.2, read as the reverse complement.
AATGCGTCAGTTTCAATTTTAAACTGAAGCAAAAACTTCTATGTAAATGCTCGGTTATAGGAAACAACTGAAGCAAAAGTATATTTTTAGGTAAATGCGTCAGTTTTGGGCATAACTGACGCAAAAGTGAACGCTAAAAACGTTAGTTCCTTATTAAGAACTGACACAAATAAGTGGTCTAGGGTATAAAATTGGACTCCCGCCAAAATTAAATACTTTTTGCAACAGTTCTTTTAGAACCGACGTAAATCACTTGACGCAATAGGGTATTTTTGTACTAGTGACAATAATAACAATTGAAATAACAGAATTCATAGCAAACAATATGATAAACATGCGATTAACAACAAGGTTTGGGATTCTATCTAACCGGATACTAGTAAACTTATGAAAAGACAATAAAAAACTGAATGTAAATAAGAATTACCGAGTAAGGAATTAGGGCAGAACGGAAAAGCTTAGTGAATTGCGTGGAACGATTGTTTGAATGAATGAACTAAGAATAATGCTAAAACTAAAACTAAGGAATACAGTGTAAAACTGGATGATAGAAAGTAGATGAAAAACTAGATTAAAACTTGATGATAAACTGTATATACCTTAGCCTAGTGACGGATTAGGCTTAAATAAGAAAATCAAAAAGAGTCTCCTCGTTGACCTAAAGTGTGTGTGGGCTTTTGCGAAACTTCTGAAATCTGCGCTGTGGTCGACCGACCATGTGATGCGGTCGGTCGACCGATTATCGATTGGGCCCAACAGGTCTTCTGTCTTCGTATTTTGAAATCTGAACTTGACATGTCAGCTACGCTGGTCGACCGACCAGGGTACTCGGTCGGCCGACCAGGTTTCCTAAGTGTCAGCTTCTGAATTCTTCTTAAATCGGTCTTATGGTCCTTGGTTTCCGCATTGGGTGTTGTTTCCTCCTCGTTCCTTGGTTCCCTTAGTTATGCAAAATTCCCGAGGGTAGCATTTGGCCTGAAACAGCCTCTTTTCCGCTTAATCCTGCAAAATAGCATAAAAATACGAAAGTAGACAATTGTTGGGAAATAAAGGCTAAAACTCGTAAATGAGCTCTAAAATGCGTGTAAAAATAGATGTAAAACATCATAAAATAGACACGCATTAAATTCCCCAAACCAAACCTTGCTTGCCCTCAAGCAAGAGTTAGACTCGATCTTAAACTAATGGAACGATTTCAATCTCAGAGCGAAATTTACATGTTAGCCTAAACCAATTTAATGCAATGTCAACAAGGCAAAAGTAAAAGAATCACGCAAACGAGTTATGGGGCTGTCAAACTTGTCAATCTATCGACTATAGAGACTTTATACCATGGACTCTCGCGGGTCGCTCAAATCACACATTAAGCAAAGGGTGAGTGTATGTAAAAGATATAAACAAGTATATTATAAAGACACTCACCTAACTTCGACCCATGACGACATGCCTGCAATCTAACATGAAAAAGAATTCTACAACCGTGGATAAACATACTCATTAAGTGACCTTGACACATGCATTGAGGTAATGAAGGATATGTGAGGTGAAGGGCAAAAGAGGTTAAGACGTTTTTGGACAAGTGGGGTTAGTAGCCAAGCTAGCAAAACCGGATTCCAACAACATATTTCACGACTTTCAGCATTATGAATAGTGCTATTTTGTAGCACAAATCTCACAAAATTTTAAGGAAATGCCTCCCAAATATTTTGAATGAAGTACGGGAGTGATAAGATGTAAAAGAAAGGGATTTTCTGAACGATTTTTGAGTTCCTGCTTCTGTCAGTTGGTCGACCGACCAAGTGGTGCGGTCGGTCGACTGACTCGCAGTGATTTTTCGACTTTTTCAGTTTTTTCTTTCTTTTTCTTTCCTTTTTTGTTCTTTTCTTTTTCCTTTTTCTTCTTTCTTTTCTTTTTCTTTCTTTTCTCATGAGGACATACAAAACCAAAAGTGTCTCCAAAAAAATTCCATCGACCACAAATACTAGCTTGGTAGGGTAGGCTAAGTATAGGATGTAGTTTTAGGGGATAAAAAGGCATATTTGGTTATGTAGGGCTTATGGGTAAAATAAGAGAAAGGGACCTCAAGTGCACGTAACAAGACTCACAAAACAAGATAGCATATAGGTATATTGCAATTCATGTTCATGCTTATGCATATTGATGTAACATGTCCCAAAGGGAGTACTACTCACATCCTAGATAACTGGTTAATAATGAAACCAGGAATAAAGCTCTAAAACTCAGAATGTATATATAGTAGTTTGCCAAAGTACCAGTCAAGTCTCAAGATACACAAATTGTTTGACAAAAACTCGTAGATATGCGTATGACTCTAATACAAAAACATGTTGACAAAGCAAGGTATAGGCATAGACATGTTAAAATGCAAAATCATCATTGAAATACTCTCGTTCCGACTCGATCTATATGCTAAAGTAAACGTGCATTTTTTTTTGAAATTTTTGAATTTTGTCTATTTTTTTGGATTTTTCTTGTATATGCAAGGAAAATAAAGAAAGAACAATGCAAGACAAAAAATGCAATAAACGTGTGACAAAGTGCAATGGAACAATGCATGTGACACAAAACCCTTCCCCAAACCAAACCGCACAATGTCCCCATTGTGCATTAGCATAAGTAAAGGTTTATGAAATAAAGGAAAATGCGAAAAAGAAAACAAAGAAACATGGAAGGAACTCATCGGATTTTTTTTTACGCAATGGAAACCTCCCCAAACCAGCGTAGGCTTAGGAGGTTTCGGTGGCCAACAGTGCCACTCCAAGGACCTGAAAAAGAGAGACGAAGAAACCTTTTTCGGGGATTCATGATGTTTTGGGTGATAAATAATGGGTTAAAGGTTTGAATATGAGAAGAAAAGTGAAAGCATAAAATACAGAATAAGGAAAAGAACTCCCCTATCGCGCTTGCACGCTTCCCAAGGTAGACACGAACAGGTTGTAACAGTTGCAGTGGTCGACCGACCTCTCTACTTGGTCGACCGACCAGATGGCAGGTTACAGAACATTCTGGGCTGCAGGGACCGGGTCGACCGACTGATGATGCAGGTCAGTCGACCACTCTTCCTGTACAGTGGTCTGTTTTCTTCTCGAATTTAACTCGTTTCAACCGAGTTAACCTCCCTCAAACCTGTAAAAGCATTATAAACGCGCCCGAAACATGCGCAAAATCCAGAAACCCAAGTCTCAATGTCTTAACCAAACAACAAAAGCAAAAAAATTCTAAAACTAACGCAAAAACAAAGCTAATAGTCTTAACGAAAAACAGAAAATTGTCTTTAAAACTTAAAACTTAAAGAACTCATCCATCGAAAAATGCGGAAAATCTCGGACTAAGGCTTTTGGTTATAGGCCGTTGTTTCCACCGTGTTCGCCTTGATCATGAAACACATCTCTACCCCGTCACAAAGCATATGTGACGGGTTGCCTTCTTCGGCCTCCTCCTTCTTCTTCTTGTCTTCTTTGTCGACCTCGTCCGGGTCATCATCCTCTTGATAACTCAACATTCCGAGTCCTCCTCTTTGCACAATAGCTTCCTTGACCGTAGGCTCTCTTTCTTGCTTCCCCAAACCGCTTCCTGCACAAGGTTAAGCAAGAGCATCCTCCATATTGCTCCCAATCTGGGGCGGAGGTGTAAAAACAGGAATTGGTATAGGTTCCAATGTAGGGGATTGGGTTATGACCTCATATTTCCTTTCGGAAGTGATCGCATTACAAGTTATCGGGGTCATGGCGTCCTTTTTCCAATAGGACAACCCAAAAATAATAGAGTGTTTCCCCACCTTGAAGGTCAAGGTCCCACTCCTTTCGGAAGTGATCGCATTACAAGATATAAGATTATGTTTCCAAAAACCTACTTGATTTAGGAAACTATTTGATAGATATGATTAAATGAAAAGATAATTTGATAGATATGATTAAATGATGTAATTTGATAGATATGATTAAATGAAAAGATAATCATATTGATGTCTTGTAAGACTAAACGGTTAGTCAATGTAATGATGATACGATTATTTAATACTAATTAAATAATATTGGCTGAGAGGAATTAAATGTTAATTCGTAATTAAATATAAAATGTTATATTTAATTAAGGTATATAATGTAATTATTTAATACCGATTAAATAATGTAATTAAATATAAACTGTTATATTTAATCAGCGATTTATAAATATAAAACATTATATAAAGAAGAGGATGACAACCGTTTCTATACAGATAAAAACAACTTGTTGCACTACTGAACAAACCATATGGCTCACTCAGTTTGGGCGTGTGACAGTCGGTTGGGAGAAGTTTCGGGAGGACTAAAATACTGATTTGAGGAATCCTATCTTATGGTTAATAGTAAGGTGGTTAGTAGGTAGAATACTACTACTAATACAACACCTCACGACTACCATAAATAGGGACTCACGGCTAGTATTACTCCTCACACATCCCAACGCCAACCTACACGGCACTCCTCCCTCCTCTCTTGTTCATCTTACATAAAATTACTTAGTAATTTTTTCCAGTTTCTAGCTCAAGAAAAGACATTTCTCGGAGCATCTTGGGTGCAACGATTAGGAGGATATCTACTTTGATATCTGTTCTTAGGCCTTATTGCGGGGACCAAAGGTTGATTCTTATTCCTTAACCTTTGTATATCGTTTTTCGTTTATGTCTATAAATCGTATGTTGTAATTTCGTTAAAATCCTATAATTTTGAGTTGGGAAGTATACGGATATTTCCCACAATATTACCATTCTTAAACTTCATATACTTGGAGTATAACAAAGTGTTACAAATCGAATTTTGAGAGAAGTCTCTACATGTAGCCATATAGTTCATCAAAAAGTACTAAAAGGATGGAGTTAAGTGTTTGGATACTTCATTGGATTAATGTGCAAAGAGTTGCACAATACCATATTATAAACACATATGAATGGTTAGAGAACCATTTTGACTGCAACCATAGAGGATTAATTATGTTAGAAACATTCTAGAGAGTAGAACAATAATGGAAGGTATACAACAAATTTGAGTACACTTGTATCTGTGAGATATTGTAGAGGGAAGAGTCTCTCAGACACTGTGAAAATAGTGAAAGCTATTCTATTGTTTGAAAGCTTGTGTCTAGTTTTGGATCAAGACACGTACTCGTAAGGTTAGCAGAATGAGATTATACATAACCAAGGGAAATTATAGTAAGGTTATGTGAAGCACAAAATTTGTTAAGGATTACTAACCAAAGGCCTTCTTATAGGCTTAATATGATAAATCATGTCATTTCAAATGAGTTGAAATGTAATACTATACAAGTTTGGATTATAGATTATGTAGTAATTAATATGGTATCAATTTTACATATGTGATAATGCATTCATCATTTGAGTTTTATACCAACTCACTCTTTTAAACCGTGTTATATCCAAATGGGATCGTATGACCATACTGAACCCCATTAAAGTGAACTGGATTAACATAATTCCGCCCCTAGTAGCTTAAATGAGGTGACGTCTCGAAGCAACTAGATGTGTGATGCGATTGATGGCGAGTTCAAGTGTCATAGAGTTTTACGAGATGACTAGTCGATCACTTAGGCAAGAATATGTTAGGATACATTTGTCGGGCTAATGACCGCTTATAGAGCTCTGACATTTCTTATTTAAGATAGCTTGATCGTGGCGGGAGCTTCTATCGTGTTTCACATGAGTCGATTTTTTAACTAATGACTATTAGCCTAAGGTAGCATAGTTTTCAGAGTAACTTTGATTTATATCCTAACACCTTCGTAACTGAGGTTTATAAGGATATATTTTGGGTTATGATTGGCTATGGCTAGCCGAAGGGAATAGGTCGATTAGGAATTGTCCACCCCTTGTCAGGGTCAACAATATCTCTAGACCACTTGAGGAGTAATTAACTGGAAATGCGTGGCCACGCTCGGAAGGTATCTATGGTAGATAATACCGGTCAAACAGTTATGTCTCCAGATCGAGAAAAACCACTCTAGATAAGATTACTTGCAAGTACGACCTGTGACGATGCCTTGCATTGAGTGGGAGATAGTAATTGGGCAAGAGAATTGGTGACGCACACTTGTCGTGGACAAGTGGTAGATTGTTGGAGGTTGTGTCCTCGACAATAATGCGTTCACATATTTAAATCTCATTTAAATGAAACACAATTGGGAATGTTACTCTTTCAAAATCGACTGATCAACATTTATCGATAATGATTGGATGTCTAGAGTTTGACATTATCGTCATATGATGGTGGTGATCAGTTGATCCCTTAAGGTATGCCTTTAGGATTTCGCTCTTAATTGATTTATTAATTAATTGTATGCGATAGAGATTGATTAATCCCTTAAAAGTATGAGTTAGAATTTATATCTTATTTTAATGAGATTGAATAAGATTAGTGATTAATATATTAATTCACTAAATTAAGTTGAGGTTTTAAAAGATTTTGAGGTAGAGGTAATTAGTTATTTATATTTATAAGAGGTTGTAAATTTAACTAACTAGCTATTAGGAGACCAATTATATGTTGATATAATGGTAAAATATTACTCAAAAGGTTGAGTGTATATTGTTTATTAATTATGTCAAATAAATGTTATTTGATCAAATTAATAGTTAATTATGTAAGATAATTAAACAGACTTATAAGCATTTGTGGGACAAATATTATAAAACAAAATGGACCCATTATAAACATAATGAGCCGTGTAAATGTTGCACACAATTGTGTTGTTTTGTTTTTTGTCTTGTAGCTTTTGTAAGGTACTCTTTTGTCTTGTAGCATTTTTAAGATGCTTAGACAAATAAAGTCTTACTCCCTACTCTACCTATAAAGCATAGCTAAATGCAAAAATGTGGACTTCATGGGCTGTTTTACACGTGAAGAAGGAGCTGAAAAATGAGTACTTAGTTGCTCATTTTCTTCTCTAAACACAGAAAAGTTTTGCTTATTTTTCATGAGATGAAAAAAAACTCTAGTTTTCTTCCTCCTCTCATACTTCTTACTAATACAAAATAAGTATTACTCGAGTAGTAATATTAGAAATATTAGTAAGACATTAAGGAAAACTAATATCATTTTCTAATAATAAATTTGATATTGGTATTATAAGGGCATATCTTGGCACGCACCTTTTGGAGTCGGTTTTAATTTAGACCGTGGGTTAGGAGGATCATCCTAATGTTATTGCACAAGAACAAGTGAAGGTAGGAGACCTTACTTGTGCCCAAAATCGGTCCATTAATAATGGTATAAAAACCGATTTCTTTCATCTTATGTAATCTTATTTTGCATGCATAAAATCTAATTAAGTTTTATGGCTAAACTTAAACTTTTAAACTCATATGAGATATGAGTTAATAATCTGAAATTCGATTTCTATCATACAATTCTCCCATCATTTATGTCTAATTCAGGACCGTATCTCGAAGATAGTGATTGGGGCGGGTGAGCAACGTGACGGATTATATTTCTTAAAAGGGGTCCGGACTGACGCAGCCCAAGGCTACGCTACCACCACTGTTGACACGGTCGAATTCTGGCATCGTAGGTTGGGGCATCCCTCTTCAAACATTAATCGTTTTCTTCCTATTTTGAATCATTTGGATCGTATTGTGTATTCTTTTCATAGCAAGCATTGCGACATTTGTCTCCGTGCTAAACAAACTCGGGAACAATTTTCATCAAGTTCAAACATTGCTAGCGATATTTTTGAATTATTACATTGCGACTTATGGAGGCCTTACTCCGAAAATGCCTCATGTGGATCCCAATTTTTTTAACTATTATTGGCGATTTTTCCTGATATATGAGAGTTTAACTATTGTTTATTAATTATAATAGCCTTAAAAAGGGGATTAATACATGAGTTGATATGTTATCATATATTTTACCAATGAAGATTTTTTTTTGGTTACAAATATTGCTTTCTTCAACCTCAGCCGCAATGGGAGTAGGGAAGAGTTACAATACAATTTTTCAAGGGAATAATGTTGGCGTTGGTGAAACGTTGTAGAAGACAATTGAGTTGGGTTCTTCGAGGTTGTTTCGTGGTGGCAAATCCTTTTACTATAAAAGGAATAGAATTTCGTGTCTTTCTATTGGCCGTTGAAGTTTAAGAGTGAAAATACATAAATTTAAGTGGGACCCCCCACTTTTTTTATATATTTAATTATTCTCACCCCTTCCATTAATTAATCGATCTACTTTCCGACACTTGAATTTAGGAAATTTTCTTATATTTCGTTCTCTAAAATGAATGTTTTACATAACGTCGAAAAAATATACAATGCTCACAAATCATAAAAATATAGTTATAAATCTCATATTAATTTTATGTCATACGAAGTATAAATTAATAATTTCCTTTTTACTTGCATTTCATACGTTTGTTTAATATATATGAGTGTATTTTAATAAAACATATGAAATCCAAATGAACGGAGAAAACATTTATATTTTACTCTGTATATTACAGTTGCAACGAGTCAATAAAAAATAATTGTCATCAGTTTTGTATGTTCTTATTGCTAATATTCTTTAATTAGTTTCTTATGACATGCTACAACTCGGCTAATTTTCATCACTTCAGTGTCGTATCAATTAATATATCTCAACCCGAGCATATTTTTTGCACGGGCATAAAACTAGTTCGTCGAATTGGCAGGGTTCTTAGCGGCTAATCATAGGGTGACATAATCAGCGTTTCCAGCAGGGGCGTAGCTAGGCTATGGGTTGTATGGGATTTAGCCCTATAACAATTTAGGAATAAATAAAATTTGTTGCTAATATAAGCATATTATTATAGTAGCACTCTGGTTGTTAGGACTGCATTAAGAATTCTGTGTACTTGAATGTCACGTGTTCGAGTCCTACATTCAACAAATTTTTTCTTAACCAAATTATGTGTATTATGTCGTACAAATCAAGATTGCTTAAATTGTAGACAATGTCACGTGTTCGAGTCCTACATTCAACAATTTTTTTCTTTAAGATTCATTAAATTCATTAAAATATCGATTCATTTTAACCAAACAATAATGTGTGTTATGTCGTACAAATCAAGATTGTTTAAATTGTAGACTAGTATATAAATTTCATGTTGATAAAAATTTAAATCAATATTCTCTTCATATTTTTATATATGACGTCTTTCTTTTTCGAGATGAATATATATTTGACTTTGATTTTACAGAAATATATAAATCGGGAAATTATATAGTTATATAAAGAAATTTAGGTATAACAAGCGATCTTACACAAACATATAGGTTTTTTTATGAAAGACATGAGTATTTTTTGGCAATTTCAAAATATTTTTGTAGCATATATTAATTGATGGTTGAACGTAACAAGAGATTTTTGTCAATCGAGAACTACTTCTATTCGAATAAATAAATAGTTTACTCGTCGACGGAATTAAATACATTCATTTTGACCAGTAATATAATATAGCTAGATACCGGTTCCACAAAATTTTATACAAAAAAAAAAACGTGTTTGTATGTTAGTTAAATTCAGCCCTATATAGTCTCGGATCCTAACTCCGCCCCTGGTATCCAGGCTAGGGTTTTTGGCGTGATAGGTCGCCGACGTCGAAGTTGTTGACGGCAACGCAATTTTTTTACAAACTTGACATGGATATATGATAATGAAAAAAGGGAAGTATTTAGAAAATAAAAATAAAAACATTTACCAAAATTGTTAAAAGATCTCGATGTAAAATTTGAAAGTTCAAATTTCAAATTTGAATTGACTCTTAAAATGTACATGAAAAAGAGGAAGATGATACACATACACAATGTGTATGGTTTTTTTCCATACACAACCAATCATATTATGACACGTGGCAAACTCAAGTTAACATGTATAGGTTAGTCTAGGGTCAAGTTAGTAAATTAACATTTGTAGTTTACTTGGTTAACTACATGTAGTTAATTTATTTATGGAATGTAGTTAATATATCTATGAATAATAATTTATACAATTTAGGGTTCATCAAGTTTCCCCTAAATTTATGGAAATGTTTATTGTTTTAATTCCATTTTAATTATTCCATTTTGATTATTCCATTATAATTGATTTAATTAAACCGGCTTTTTTTATTAACTACAACATTATTGTTCATCAAACCGGATTAAACTCAATCATACTAACTTAATCATGACCGTACTCGATCAAACTTAATCATGATCATAATCGATCATCAAATTATTAAACTCAATCATACTAAATTAATTAAATCGATTGATCAAAACGTTAATTAGCATCAAAATCGACAAATAACATTGTTGATGAGTAAACTCAATAAAACATAATCATAATCATAATCTATCATCACACAAGGAACCCTAATTCTATAATGATTACATCAATTAATCCAATTAGTAATAAAGATTAGAATTTATAGTGATTAATAACCACAACATTAATTGTTATCCTAATTTATAACGATGAACCTTAATTCGATTGACAAAATCAATTAACTTTCAGTTTGGGGGAAAATATATTAACCCTAATTTAGGTTAGCGAGGAAAAAGGTGGAAACGAAAAGAAAAAAACGTTGTTAGTGGAAAAAAAGGAAAAAATACGTTGCTATTAGGGTTCGAACAAGCGTGATTAAGGAGCTAGTGTTTTACAAAAAGTCTCGTAACCAAGTAAGCAAGGGTATCAACACATCTATTTAGCAACTACATATCATAATATAATCATTTTACATAATTTACAAAATTAAGAGATCATTTTATTTAGGTTAGTACTTACATAAAACATATTTTAAGCTATATTACTCGTTTCAGATAAATTTGGTCTATTTACATGGATTATCGGATATAATCTCTAATTGATATAACTTATTACGTGTTTAAATAAAATAACGTTTGTACGGCATGGTCGGTTTTAGAAACCCTAAACTATAACTTTAACGTATTTGCATGAAATATCGATTTTACGCTATGATTGGTATAATTTTAATGTATTTGCATAAAAAAACATATTATAGGCTATTTATATTAGGTCTATTTATTTCAAAGGTCCGATATAATCTATAATTGGTATAACTTATTACGTAGTTAAATAAAATAACGCTTTTAAGGCTTGATCGGTTTTAGTAAACCTAACAAAGAGTTTAGAAACCCTACACTATACCTTTAGCGTATTTTTATGAAATATCGGTTTTAAGCTATGACTGATATAATTTAATCATGTATGCATAAAAAAATATTTTAGGCTATATAAAATAGGTCTATTTACATAAAATATCGGATTAAAGTTTAACTAAGCTTATCTACTACAAAAATCATCATACACATGGGACATTTTCATCAATATGCATCAGATTTACAACCGATGCATAGTTGACACATGTATATTCTTTTTGCTTATGCATCAGTCTTAAGTCTGATGTCTATTCGAAAATAGACATCAGTCTTAATTTTATCTGATGCCTATTCAAATAATGCGCATCAGATTTTTACTAAAAACCGATGTCTATTGCATAAATAGACATCAATTTTAAGTAAAGTCTGATGTATATTGTTCTTTTTTAAAAAAAAAAATTGAATAAATAGGTTTATTAGCACATAACCTGAATAAATAGGATTATTAGCACATAACCTAAATTCCGTTCATCAATTCAACGAATATAAGTATATAACTGACTAGTTTTCAAAATATTGTATACATACAATTATTGTTTATCTACAACCAACTCATCATCCATACAAACTAATGAATTACATTACATTAAATTACTAAACATTCGGAAAAATCGGATAATTTGGTGATGATGAATGTACCACGTCAAACAAAAGAGAAACTTGGTTAGTTCAGCTGAACATATCTTTCAAACTCACGAACCCCATGCCCTACAACAACATACAACAACATAAGAACAACCATCCATGCCCTTTGATATTGCTATCCAAAATCAATCAAATGCAGTACCAAACCATTACAAAACATTTATTCGACATTAAATAGAATATCTACAAATTATCAATCAAATGCAGTACCTCTAATTCAAGTGGAGTTGGTAATTTATCCTAGATCGTTTGAAAAAGTAGTGTGTTAATTGCGTGTGGTACAAGACTCACAAATTATCAGTGTCACACCGATATATTTACCATGAATTAGTAGTGTTTTCCACATTGCCTGTAGTACAAGGTTAATACATTCATGAATATAACAATCCCGAACTTCGGGATAAATTTGTGTACGATAATAATTAATACCCAAGTTTGTGTAGATTAATCATGAAAGATGAACTATGTTAGAAGAGTAAGAAATTAATTGATTAATAAGTACTTGGTAAATTTGACAATGGTAATGTTGTGATCAGTAATTATTTTTACCTTGCCATTTCAAAATTTGTCCAAATGAAGGTATTTCGGCGAGTTCTGTATATGCAATTTGCGTCTTCGTTCTCCTCGTGCAGTCCTGCACAATAACTTCATGATATGCACCCTGTTCAAATTACGTCGTTACATAGCTTCTTTAACCGAGGCAAAATATCCACCCTTGTTCAACTAGAAATAAGAATAATAACATCATTTCCTGTTTGCAATGGGGCTGACGCCATGATATCGTTTCACCCTAAAGTATCGAGTATTCAACTATAAACGAGAATAAAGTTTCCTCAAACGCTCCCATACTGAGTTAAATAAATAGTATCATATGTGCACAATCTGAATGATTGGTAAAAGAAACTGTATAAAGAATATAGGATACAGGACCGCCATCTTACTCAAACAATTGTTATTGATAATTTCAAAAGTTTGGAATGCAATCTTGTGTGGACTCAAGATTCTTGTGTGGACTTAAGATTAAAAAGGATTTCAAATGTTAACCTTTTGAGGACAAAATGAAGACCGACATAAATAATACTATGTCTTACTTTGTGTGTCTTGCTTAGTTGCGTGTGCGCTTTGTTGGACTTTGGCTTTAAAACGTCAGAAGTTTGGAATGCAATCTTGTGCGTTATATATGTTGCGATTATTATATAAATAAAATCAATAACTTTTTTTACACATTCTGCTGCAACTAGGTAAGGGGTAAACATTCTAGACGACATTCTTAGACATCGTAACTGCAACTACATTCTACATATCACGAGGCATACAAATGCTTGTGACAAATTACAACAAAATCAAGAAAAGTAAAATATAAACTTTTTGTAGTTCCTGCGACAGGAGATAGCTATTCTATCAATAAAAAAACAATGAATCAAGTAACATATGTCATTTGCCAGAATCAAGTTAACGTGACCAGGAAACGTGACCAGGAATTGACTAAAGCAGCTGTAGTCTCAAGTGGCAGTAGTCTCAATCAGTATAAAATACAAAGCTAATAGAAGTACCAAAAAGGGCTCAGAAATACCTGGTGTCTTGGATAAAAAAAGGACACCCAAGTAGACCAAGTTTAAAGCCAGTAATTAATTGTTGTGGTCTTGAGAAAATAATCACTCGGTAATCTGTGGCTAAGGGGTTAGAGAACCTGCAGAAGGAAACAACCAGAATAGGGTCAACATATTCATCGTTTCACAATCAATTGTCGATTCCGAATGTCAGTTCCAGGCAACTACTCCTGTACCATCTTACTGCTGAGATTTCCTCAGACAACTAACGAATAAGGTTAGTTACGACACCTCATTAAAGCAGTTTCACATCCAAAGCCTAAACAAACACCCAAAGCGATCAATGAAGAACAGAACGAAGTAATCTTAAATTAAAAAGTTAAATAACACAACTGAGAAATTGAAATAACTGATCAAAATCCAAATATAAAAAAACCTAAATTAAGATAAATAATACGATTGATTGATATTATTTACCTGCTTTGTTTGTTGATATTGGAAGATATGGAGGATATTGGATGATTCTGGTTAATAAAAGCAGCTTTCAAGCACCGATAATGGAGCACCGATAGTAGATTTTACAAGTAACGATGGATAGGTTTTGCAAATGAGATGAACAAATGGATTTTGCCCCATGTAGTTGACGAATATGAAGTGTCAATGTGAAATTAAGCAATTATTGGAGGAAATCTGGGAATAAAATTGGGGAATTAGGGTTGATAAAATTTGGGGACTTATGAAAGAGATTGTATGCTAACATTAGTATAAACCTAAGGTAAGTAAAACTAGTTTTGGGAACTAAATAGACATCAGATTTTTAACATCTGATGTTTTTTAAAAGCTACGTATCATAGACATCAGTTTTTTAAAACACGGATGTATATTTAAATTTATAGACATCTAATTTCTTAAAATATCTGATGTCTACGCTTATACATCAGTTTTTTAAAAATATCTGATGTCTATTAAATGATGTCTATATTGATTTTTGTAGTAGTTTGTCTCGAAAAACCCTAACCCCTAAATTTAGAAACCCTAAACCCTCAATTATAAATTTAGAAACCCTAACCCCGAAATTTAGAAACCATAAACCCTCAATTATAAATTCAAAAACCCTAACCCCGAAATTAGAAACCCTAAACCCTCAATTATAAATTTAGAAATCCTAAACTATAACATATAACATATTTACATATAATAATGTTTTTATGATATAATCGGTGTAACTTAGTACGTGTTTACATAAACTATTGATTTTAACTTTATTTTATAGGCTATAATCAATATACTTTAGGATTATTTACATGAAATGTCGGATTTCGAAACTATAATTGGTATAACTTAGTACGTATATGCATAGATATTGAAATTAAGTTTTGATCGGTTTAACTTAGAAGAAACGTATTTACATAAAATGTTGATTTTAACTTTATTTTATAGGCTATAATCAATATAATTTAGAACTATTTACATCAACTTGTAACCATTTAAGCAAGAGTATCAGCACGTCCATTTCGTGATTACATTTTTATGTATTGTTTATTAACTAGTTAAATATTTTTACTTTCTAAAAAATGACTCGACTAAATTTTTTTTTCAATTCTCTTAATTTGTATATTTTGTTAACATATTAAGAATTTCTATTTTTTAAAACAAATTATTGTTACCTCGATTTTAGAAAATTATTAAGTCTATAATAACTTTCACTTTTTTTTAATAATTTCGGAAAAAAACTTTCCTTATATTATACTTCCTCCATTTTAATCCAAATAGCCAATTTTTTTTATGCACAAGAATTAAGGAGATGATAAAAAACTATTAAAAGTACTTGCACTTGTGATTGAATCAGAATAATTAGGGACAACTTCAATGTGATTAAAAAATAAACCATGTTTGATTAAAAGTGTGTCAAGTTGTTGAAGGGGGTGGCAGTTTACTTTTCCCACCAAAAAAACAATCCGAATGACACCCGTCGTTGAGGGGTGCCAAAGATAAGATTTATAAAACCTCAGCTTAAACTTAGATAGGATAAGTCAAGGGTCGAACCACAAGGAGACAAGGTTAATTATGTTTGTGAATTTAAAGTCTATTACAAGTAACCAAAAAGGAGGGGGTTGATTTGAGATTTAAACTAATAACTAAAAGGACAAAATAAACAAGAAAAATAAAAGAAGATAAAAGGGGGATTAGGAACTTTGGTTCCCCATGGTTAAAACAAGTCAATGAAAGGTAAAACAATCAAATAACACAATCCCAAGGAACAAAGAATAAACCTTTAGGTCAATATTCTACCCAATCCTTACGGTCTTAGGGTTCCTAGAAAAGCACTAAACTTTCGTTCAAGGGCAATCCCAAAGTTGTTGTTAAACTAATCCTAATAATCTTTCAATCCTAAGGATTAGTTCATCAACAACAATGGGGGATTGGTAATTTAATTATTAAACTTATCAAAATCAAGTCTTTACCATGGTTCCCCTAATTCCTAATCACAAGAATTAGCTATGCATACTTTTAATTATGAAACTAACAATAACTAAGAACATCAAAGGAATTAACATAATTAATGATGACAATAAAAGGGAAAACATGAATTAAGGAACAACAACAAGATGAACAACAAGATTAAATTAAAAGGGAAAGATTAAATGTAGCAAACTTACAACTTAATTGGAATTAAGAACAAAAGATGAAAACTTGCAATAAAATCTCTTTCTAAACTATTTGCTAATAGAATTCCTTGTTAATGAAAAGCTTGACCTAATTGAAGAGTTTTGGTCTCCTTAAATAAGAATTATTACAAGATTAGGAAAGTAGAAACACGAAACAAAAGTCCTCGGGTCAGCTTCTGGTCGGTCGACCTATGAAGCGGGTCGGTCGACCGCTTAAAGCGCTGCTGGGCTCTTATGCGAATTTGGGCTTTGGTCAGGAATTGGGCTTCGGTCGGTCGACCTATGATGCGGGTCGGTCGACCGCTTCTTGTCCGTTCCAGCTTCAATCTGGCCCAATAACAATACTCGGACGTGCAATCCGGATCCTTGCTCCGTATTAGTACTCAAAACAGCTTCCGATAGGCAAATAAGGTTCAGTTTTGCTCACTTATGCGTATTCCTACATATAAAACATAGAAATGCCAAAGTAGACCGTTTCGGGAGAAAAAGCAACTAAAAGTCACGAAAATGTAAGAAAATACGTGCCAATAGAATAAATAAAATGCATAAAATAGACACGTATCAAACTCCCCAAACCAAACCTTGCTTGTCCTCAAGCAAGCACTAAGACTCAAAAGAAAAGAAAAAACTTCTAATGGAACGGATTTCACACTTTTTACAACCAAACACAACACTATGCCTAACCAATTTAATGCAACCTTCAAATATGATCAAGCATAATGTCAAGAGCAAAATGAATTGGACATGTTGGAAAAGCATGCTAAAATTTCAACCTTGCAAGACTCATTCTAATTGGACTCTCGCGGTACGCTCGAGACACTCATGAAAGCAAAGGGTCAAATGTATATGTGAAAGATAAGAAGATAAATAAAAGTAAAGACTCTCACCTATCTGCGACCCGTAAGAACATGCCTGCAATCTAACATGAATAGAATCTTTACAACCGTACATATGCATTCCCACACTAGACAACCATGACACATGCCGAGGCAAATTTGGAATTGTGAGGCTAAAGGTAAGAAGGGGTTAAAATAAGTTATGGGAAGAGGGGTTAAACCGAGCCAACAACCGTCTATCCATACTATAAGATCACTTCCTATTATTTTTTCATTCATGCCAATGCTCAAAGTTTTGGAGCAAAAATCACAACTTCTCCAATTTTCTCCTTTTCTTTCTTTCTTTCTTTCTTTCTTTCTTTCTTTCCTCCTCTTTTTTTTTTCAGAAAAATTTTGTCCAATGGTCCTGGTCGACCGACCCAGAATGCAGGTCGACCGACCAGCCTTGAAAACAGGCTGTTCTCAATTTTTTTTTTTTTTTTCATTTCTCATTTCATTCATTTTTTCATTATTTTTCTCTTTTCTTTTTCTCCTTTCTACCATTCTCACAAAATCAATATTTAACAATAAAGCACAAACCAAAGGATGGCCAAAACAGACCCATCACTATATATTACTAGCTCGGCTAGGGTAGGCAAATTTTGGATGTAGCAAATGGGTAAAAAAGATTCAATTTGGCTATGTGAGGATAATGGGAACAATGAGAAAGAGGGACCTCTACCACATGTGTCAACAAACCACAAATCCGGATGCATACAGGTATTAAGTAGACAAGACTCATGTTTATGCATATTGATGTGACATGCCTCAAGAGGAGAAACTACTCACAAACCTACATGAAATCGGTCATGGATGTCACCGATTTATTAAGCTCTAATCCTTAGAATATGTTGTAGCTTGCCAAGAAGAGAGTCAAGTCTAATAATTTAGCATGAAATCAACAAAAAAATCGTAGATAATGCAAAAGACTAGCTTGAAAATTTTCGAAAAATGCAAGGCAAGGCAATATGTGATATGTGAGGCATAAATTGTATTCGTCCGTTCCGACTCGACCTAAAAACTTAAGACAGAGAAGAACGCGCGACAGGGAAGAACACGCGGCAAGAGAGGATGAAAACAAGAAAAACACCTAAAGGAATGAAAAACAAAAGACACAAAGACAATTGCATACTCACAAAGGAGTATGCAAATACCCTCCCCAAACCAAAACGCACAATGCCCCCATTGTGCTCATCAGCATACAATCACAGCAAAGGGATGGGGGTAGGCAGAAAAGAAACAAACAAAGAAAGGAAAAAAAAAGACTAGAAATTACAACAAGAGTCTAAGGAGGAAGGAGAGGAAAACTGGAAATCTAGAGGGAAAAACTGGAAATCTAAGGGAAAATAAAAGAAAAACTACTTACAAGATGGAGGGACCTCCCCAAACCGAACCCCAAAGAGGGTAAGGTTAAGCACGTCCCTAGGATTCTGAGTCGAAATCCGGCTCAGAGTCCTCTCCTCCTTTCTCCTCCTCGTCCTCCTCTTCAGACCCTATGCCTGTTCCTGAGGCAGAGCCTGAAGCTTCACCGTGGACACGACCGCCTGCGAGAGGTGTGTACCAGGTGGGGTGAGTCCATGGGCCGGTAGGGAGCCTACCCTGAGTGGCATACTCCCTATAAACCAGATATTGGCAAAGACTATCGTTCAACTGTTTTTGGTTGAACTGTCTGCAAAGGCCTGCCATCATTTGTGGCAGAGATCTGTCATCAACATAAGGAGGAACATAAACATTAGGAGCAATAGTAAATCAGATGGGTACCCCGTCCCAGATGTGGTATGGTGGCCACCGGGAGCAGGGATCCTATGACCTCTAAAGGCACCTCCTCTAAGTGGGAGGCGGTAAGACGGGAGTAGTGGTCTGGGCTCCCCTATAATAGTAAAAAGGGGTAGCATATGGGGAGTTATGGTGATGGGGATGCGATCACTGAGGTAGGTGTCTACCTTCCAATAATCTCTCCTGTCTATCCAATGCACGGACCTGACATAAGCCATGTCCATGAACCGGGAGGGAGTGTCAATCGCATCCTCAAAGCGAGGGAACTGGGGGAAAAGGGAGCGGGCTAATCGAGTGACTAGCCCACCACAGACAATGGTAGTCAAGGAAGTTCCCTCGCCCACCGACACGAAGTGAGAGGCGACCAAAAATGCAGTGTTATAAAACTGCTGACCCGTACGTCTGATGTTAAGATAACCAGACAAAATGGAGAGCTCAATGTTGTTAACATTTTGAGACTCTTTTCGGCCGAAAACAGTGTTGGCCAACAGACGCAAATAATAACGGGGGGCGGGAAGGTGGACGGTACTGTTTTTCTTCTTCACATCGCTGGAATCAGAAATACAGGACCACATATCAGTATACGACCCTGTGGGGTCATCAGTAAGACCCGTAGAAGATAAACCTAGATACTGAGCAAATTGGTTTAAAGTCAAAGAAAAAGTTTCATTAAACAAACGAAAAGAAATGCAAATGTTATCATAGCCGGGATGAAATGCTCTAAAATCAAAAGTAAAGGAAGAAAAGAACTCAAAAGTGAGAAGGGAATAGGTGAACTCATCCATAGTGACAAGTCCTGTGAATCCCGTCCCATTGAGCAAGGACACCACCTCATCATGACATCCCAAGACTTGCAAGGCTGGGACACATAGGAACCGGGTTGCCACTACCAAGCAATAAGCGGTGAGATGGAGGAATCGGGCTTTCTGGGCCGGAGTACTGAAAATGATTTGCGGATAGTTGGGTAGACTATCCGTGTCTTGCACTGTCAGCCCTCTCGACCTAGGAACACGGCCTCTAGAAGTGCTTGCACCGGAAGTGCGGGCGCGCTTTCCACCTTGATCACGGCTAGACATTGTAAATCTGAAAAGTTCAATAAAAATATAAGTCTTATGTGATTATGAAAACAACAAATATAGGCACGAAAGTTGCAGAAACTGTAAAACCCCTCGTCGCAGCGGAAAAATAAAACATACAAATATGCCAAAATTTACGCGGAATTTAAACTTTAACATGCAAGATAAACGAGGTGAATTAAAAAAAAACTGAACGAACTGATATAAACAGAAACATAGATAAGTATAACTGTCTAAGTACTGAAAGTATATATACAAACAGCCCGGGATAGCATATCCCGCAGGTAACCAAAAACTGAAATGTAAATCTAGAGTCTAGCTAACGTAAAAGTGTAAGATCAATCGATGACGGATCATCGCTCGCTAGCTCCATGCAACCCACAGCTATCCAACCTGTCATGTACCTACATACATGTAAACATGAACGCCACAATCAGTGGGGAGTGACTAGAGTTCTCCTAGCCACCTTTTGAAACGACACGTAACACATAAACATCCAACATACTCCAGCATATATATATATATATATATATATATATATATATATATATATATATATATATATATATATATATATATATATATATATATATATATATATATATATATATATATATATATATATATATATATATATATATATATTATAGAACATGTGAAGCATATAAATCTCAATCTCATATCATCATGCAATACTATACAAGGCTCTCAACCAACTTCGGAAACTATTTGGAAGGAGAGCCGGTTTCCTTTTCGGTTGCTCGACCGGGGGGTCTTTCAATCCAAACCATTTACGAAAACTAGCCAAAGAGTCATCCAATGCCTTGGATGAACAGTTCTAAAATCAATTCACTCTATCTACCACAATCAATCAGCAACATCTAACACTGTACCCCTACTCAGGCAAGCAGATGCAAATCAGCAGTGTCCAAGTCACACCCTAACTCAGGTTAGACTTGGTAAACAAATCAGCAAGCATACACCTGTGAACCCCAACTCAGGCACGGATGGATACCAATAAGCTAATAATGGTTCATTGACCCAACTCAGTCGTGACCATTACCCTTTGTAATGAAATCGGATCCCTACTCAGACCCAACCCACTACGGTCAAACAAACTCACGGTAGAACAGTAGTCCCAACTCAGACACCTCCTACCGCATCAGCCATACACGAGACGGTCCAGTGGTCCCAACTCAGACTTGGCCGTCATGCCACAAACACTCACATGTCAAACTAGAGGATCCCAACTCAGACCATAGTTTGACACGCATCAAACATCAGTATATATCGTACTCTAGCGGTCCCAACTCAGACATATTCCGATATATACTACAACCAGGTCCTTAGTCCTATCTTTCTAGACATCTAATCAACACTTAATTGACACCGGGAACTAAGTTGAGGGAGGGCCGGTTTCCCTTTCGGTTACCCGACCGGGGGGTCTCTATCCTCTCTCCATTCCCGAACCCAATATAGTGCCGCCCATCCTCCGGGGACCTCAAACACACATACAAGGTATACGGAAGGAGTCTCAAGCAAATCGGACTAGCCGATCAAAAGATAAAACAGTTTTAGTGAGAACAGGGATCTCAGCCGGTGCTGGACCGTCTGACAGTCAACCGGTTGGGAGTCTCTTCCCATACTTGAAGACGATCTTTAAAAACAAGGAAGAGAGATTCTCAGCCGGTGGACCGGCTGCCGGCCACCCGGCTCGGAATCCCCTCCCACCTACTTCTACGCGTCTTTTCAAAAATGGGAAGGATTCTTAGCCGGCCGACCGGCCGCTGGCCAACCGGCTAGGAATCCAATCCCAGCCTTCTATTTTACAAATTTGAACATCCAAAAAGGGCTCTGAGCCAGTCGACCGGCGACCGACCACCCGGCTCAGTGTCCTTCCCCATTTCTCCAAAATACGCAAAACAACTAAGCTTGACTCTGAGCCGGCCGACCGGCTGCCGGTCAGCCTGCCGGCTCAGAGTTCCTGTACGCAAAATCGCATTTTTCGCCTATTGCTCTAAACTCCTTAAATCGATACAAATCTTCCAAAATTGCAACAAGCAAAGATTACCCAGCATGTAATACACACATATGATTCAATAGCAAGTGAAAATCTCAACAACAAACACATTTGGAAAACAAACTTAGTATTCGTCTTAAGATTGTAAAAACTGAAAATAAGGAAGATAAGCATATGAACCTCATCAAACATCAAATAAATCATGTGAGACTAATCCCTAGCATGTTACTAAACCTTTATAACAATAACAAACCACAAAAATCAGAAACCACAACAAGAATCATCAACAAAAGTGCTATTTTAACAAAAAGGCCGAGTTACTCGTAATTGTCACCTTAAAACCGTTTATGCTCCAAAATCCTCCTCAATGACGAAGCTATCAACTTCAGGATCCTCCAAACCAATCCCTACAGCAAAAGAAACGGAATTAAGAAGCCTAAAACGGAATTTAGCCAAAACAGCGTCTTTTTCGAGTTCGACGAAATTGAAATTGAAAGAGATAGATGGCTTGGAAATCTCGCAAGGATTCCGAATATGTAAGACTTACCGCGATTCGAGTTCGGGAAGAGGTTGAAAAGTCGATTTTAAGCTTTGAGAAATGAAGGACAAGGGAGAAATGAATGTAATAGTGGATTGAGTTTTGTGAAGATGGAAATGTCGATGAAAGGGTTCATTTAGGGTTTAAGTAGTGTCCTTTCCTTATTTTGAGTCGGGTTACTTATTTTGTGAAACGGGTTTAAGTCGGGATAAAATTATGCCAAGTAAATAACATCTTAAGAATTAAAACACTCTTAAGACGGATCTTGACTGAAAGACTTAAAATAAGTTTACGATTTATTATTAAAATATTATTATATTCCGTAAAATAATTTAAAATCATTAAAATATTATTTACGAAAATGCGGGATGTTACAAAACAAGTTTGGGTTGTGACACAGTAGTAAGTAGTAACAACATCAGATAGCAATAGTGAGTACATACAAGAGCAAACATGAATTGCAGGTAACCAAAAGTAAACCAAAGAAGTCAGGACATGGTTAAGTAAACATGAATGACAGATAAACAGCATCAGAAGTCATAACATGGTATATCAGGTGTCATGTGAGGGTTAAGATGGATGAGTAAGTAAATGAAAGTAGAAGAAACAAGATTGGGTTGTGACACAGTAGTAAGTTGTAACAACATTAGACAACAATAGTGAGTACATACAAGAGCAAACATGAATGGCAGGTAACCAAAAGTAAACAAAATAAGTCATAACATGGTTAAGTAAACATGAATGACATGTAAATAACATCAGAAGTCATAACATGGTATATCAGGTGTCATGTGAGGGTTAAGATGGATGAGTAAGTAAATGAAAGTAGAAGAAACAAGTTTGGGTTGTGACACAGTAGTAAGTACTACCAACATCAGACAACAATAGTGAGTACATACAAGAGCAAACATGAATGGCAGGTAACCAAAAGTAAACAAAAGAAGTCAGACAGCAATAGTTAACAAACAAGAGCAAACATGAATGACAAAGTAAGCAATAGCTGTTAGGTTTAACTAGTTGCTCATAAACTAATATAGTCATACTAACAAAACCCTTTAATTAACTTTTAATTAACATATTTATAAACTCGTTTATAAGATCTTATGCATGCTACTATATGCGGAAAGAGGAGAAAATGAACCCTTACACACGGTCCAATAATATGCTAGGATGATCCTCCGAGTACCCAAATTAGAATACCTCCTCCGGATGCACCAAGACAAACCCTCAATAAACCGAACCCTAATGCGTGCTAGACTAGGAATCAGATTTTCCTTAAAGTAATTCTAATCACTCTTATTAGAATGTAATTTTTGATACTACAAATAGTATAAGTTATTATCTTTATAATAAGTTTTGAGGTTGTAAAATTTCTCTCTTCTTGTGTGTATATTTCGGCCAAAAGGAAGAAGAAGAAGAAGAATGAATATATATTGTCACACATCTATATATTAAGCATGCTCTTTTGATTAATTAAACAATTAACTTAAGCATGCTCATATTGGGAAGGGGAAGCCGGTTTTGGGGAGCCTCACTAGGGAACATCTTGACTTCTCAAGACACTAGGGTGGTTACTAGGTTAGTGTTCTCTAGGCAACACATTAAACTTAATGATTAATGGTGTATTTAACAATTAAAACACCTCACACTAACCCTCACCATAACCGGCTATTAAGTCCATAAAATGGACTTAATTTTACAATTTTGTCAATTGTATAATTTGTGTGAAATGTGACATCTTATATGTCACAAGGCAATACAATATAATTATCTTATAAAAATTATACAAATATTTATCATATAAATATTATATTTCTCAATTGACAATTAATTCGAAATTACAATTGTAAAATGATTATTTATAATTATCGTCAATACGATTTACAACCTTTGTATTATAACCCAATTCATTCTTATAACGATATAATAAAATATCGTTTGATGTTTAACAATTGACACGTTTCAATTTTAAACATAAATCTTACATTAAGATTTAACCTCTAATTTCTCGTTATACGAGTTCAAGGAATATGATCAAATCGTATCATCATACATTTGATCACTTTATCAATTAAGGGAATTGTCCTAAAGGTGTGACCTAAAGGGATCAACTGACCATCACCGTCATACGACAGTAATGTCAAACTCTAGCTAGCCAATCATTACCGATTAATGTTGGTCAGTTGACTAATAAATCGTATCATCCCTTGCGCATTCTTGTTATGAGATTTAATTACGTGATCGCACTTATTGTTGAGGACACATTTCCCAACAATCTCCCACTTGTCCTCGACAAGTGTGCGTCACCAATTCTCTTGTCCTATTACAATCTCCCACTCAATGCAAGATGTCTCTCTAAGGTCGTACTTGCATTCAATCATATCATGAGTGGTTTCCTCGATCTGGAGAATAACTGTCTGACCGGAATTATCTACCATAGATAGCTTCCGAGCGTGGCCACGCATTTCCAGTTAACTTCTCCTCGAGTGGCCCTGAGATTTGAACAACCCTGACAAGGGGTGGACAATTTCTATCGCACTACTTCCTTCAACTAGTCACAGTTAGTCACAACCCAAAACAATCCCATTTGACTCCAGTTACGAAAAGTCGTAGAGAATGGATCAAAGTTATGCCTAAACTGTACCATCTTGGGAGAGTAGTCTTTAGTCAAAGAATTGACTCACAAGAATACTATAGCAGCTCTCGCCACGACCCGGCTATAAAATTTCCAGAACTCTATAAGCGGTCACATTGCCCGACAGAGTGTCTCTTACAGTCTGCCTATGTGATCGACTAGTCATCACATATGACTCTATGGCACTTGAACTTGCCATCAATCGCCTCACACTCTAGTCGCTTTGAGACGTCACCTCATGTAAGCGGCTAGGGGCTATACTAAGTCAATCCAGTTCACTTATGGGGTTCAATATTGTCTCATACAACCCATTTGGATTCTGACAAAGTATCTTTCATTTTGAGTTATTAATAACTCAAATGATGTTGTCATGCAACAATAGTCAAAACTATTACATTGCTTTTTGATGCACAATCATCTATTTGTATTAGTGTTTTGCGAATATACCTTTATTCATAATTTGCAAAACTTACAAATTTTGGTCTCCTTTATTCTCATATTATCCCGTATAATATGATTCTATTTGAGTACATATCTAGAACTCTTTCTAGATTTTGAGTTTCCTTTCCGGAGGAAAGCTCCCACTGTTATCTTATAACTTGTGACGTATTAATATACTGGAGGGATTAAAATCACTCTCTATAGTCACTTATGTACTGAAATATATATTGTAGTCTATTTATGATTTCATCATTTTAATAATTTTCACTCATCTTGGCTATTTAGATAATGGTTTCATTCATCGTTATGAATAATGTATCCAACCATTCTAACTTTTGGTGGGCGACCTTTTATTATCCATATAATAAACCTTCCCTTTTAAAACTCCATCATCATATGATACAAATTATTTTATTCATCTAAATTGAGTACCTCTTATTCTTTACTTTTAAAGAATCACCCATTCTCTCAAAATGGTAGGTTTCAATTCTTTTAATGAAAATCGCTCCCACTAAAATCAACATCTCCTCGATATCTTAAATGAACTTTCATTTCTCGCATGTTAAACTATTACTTGAATCATTATCACTATCACTATCCCTATAGTGATCTGTTTCCATTCAATCAATCATTACCTTCTTATCATGTCTTCGTTTCCTTGAGACGAAAATGACATGATAATTTCTTTATAACTACATTGAGAGGATTGAGATGATTTCTTCTCTTTTATCTTATAAACTTAGAAAATCATTTATTAAGGAACCGTTTTCATACCGATTTCATACGGGGTTTCAAGTTTCCTCTCTATGAAACAATGAACACAAACAAAGAACCTTTCTTCGAGTGTCCTCCCGTAGTTTCTTCAGTGTCCTCTCGTAGTTTCTTCAAATCATTTAGGGCTCAAATCATTTAGGGCTCTTCTTAAGACTCCCTAGTAAGGAATCTTCTCTAAGATCCTTCCTTTATTTTCATCATTGGTTTGCGAGCGAAATATTTTCTCCCACTCTATCCTTCTAACAATAACCTTTATTCGTTTAAGGATAGCTATTTCGATTAACCAATGTATCTGAATGTTTGAAGTTTGATAGGTGTGATGAATACATTCTCATTTTCACTTAAAATGAAAATCTTATAATGAACTGATATAGTCTCATTTTGATTGAATTTATCTCATGGGGTGTAGTTCTCCGTTTTAATCAACTCTTTGATTCTCTTATACTTGATCGTATCAATATTAAATCACTATCATTCATGTTTAAACAAGGTATGCAATTTATTTGAGAAATCAAAACATTGATTAAGAACAAAAGTAGTGACTTGGGTTGAAAACCAAGTCACTAATATCCAAAATTACAACCATTGTTTTAGGATTTTAATCCTTGTCTTACAAGAAAATTAAATTGTTCCTTAAATAAATGCAAAATATGAAAGAAGACGATATGAAAATTAGAGCCTAGCTCTTCAAGTCTTCGATCAATTGGATGCTACCGTAGCCATCCAAGTAAGGAACTTCAAGCTTCCTTCTCCTTGCCCTTATCATTATTCGGGGGTGGCCCTTTAAAACAATTAAAAAGGGTAAATATCAACACATTTGTATCACTATACATAAGTTGATAAACGACATGAATTATACGCGAGAATTATTACCTACGGCAGTTGCCTTCCCATTTTTGAGATCACTTAAGTACTTGGGGCAATTTCGCTTCCAATGACCGATCCTCGTGCAATAATGGCACTTGTCTTGCTCTTTTGAATACGAGGTGGAAGCGCCTTTCGAAAAGGTCTTTTCTTTGGTCGCTTTGGGCTTGAACGTTTTCTTGCCCTTGCCTTTCGAGGCATTCCTCTTGAAGCTCGTTTTCCCTTTCTTTTCGATGTTTAAAACATCCTTGGTGGAACTTTCATGAAGTCCCATGTCCCTTTCGGCTTGGACTAGCATCTTATGCAACTCGTCTAACGATGTCTCTTGGTTTCGCATATTGAAATTCACCCGGAATTGAGCATACGCCTTAACCTTATTGAGCGAGTGAAGAACTCGGTCAATGATAAGAGAGTCGGGAACATCAACATCTTGAGCTTTTAGAGTCTCCGCGAGCTCAACTAGTTTGAGCACATGAGGGCTTATCTTTTGCCCTTCCTTGAAAGTAATGTCAAAGAAGGCGGAAGCTGCCTCATATTGAATCACCCTTGGAGTTTGCAAAAACATGGTCGCAAGCTTGGTGTAAATTTCATACGATGTGGTCAACTTAATCATACTCCTTTGGAGATCCGGCTCCATGGAGAAGATGAGCACATTTTTAAGAGCGGAGGACTCTTTCATGTAGGCTTCATAGGCCTCACGAGTTTGGACCAATGAACGAGCGGTCGGAGCGGGAGGAGTGGCTTCGGATAGGTAACGACTCTTATCGTCACCTTGAGCGGCCAAAAGTAATTGTGCATCCCAATCCTTAAAATTGGAACCATGCTTATCGAGTTTACAACGATCCATAAAGGATCGAAGCCATGATACGTTAGTGAGAGGTGGAGCGTTGGTTGCCATAGTCGATGTTGAAAATTAAACTACAATAATAAAAGGAAAAACAACATCATTTTAAATTCATAATTTTAAACTAGAAACTTTAAGTTTAGTTATATATATTTACTTAATGATCTCTTACCCAATTAAGAAAACAAACCCGAGACCCAAACCCATACTAATCCGGGCACGGTGTAGCCGATTCAACCCGTATCGGTATAATTTGGTGGATTAACTCTTTAATCGGTTCTACTCTTAGAACTCTCGGTCGACAATTTTCTTAAAATTATCTTTAGCCCGAACTTATTGCAACTACGGTTACGAATACTTTCGTTGAGATCAACCAAATTTCAAGGTGTAATCTTATTACCCCACTTACCCAACGTGACAATTTTAGTACCCCGGTGTAGCCGAGCCTACGTTCTTGTGAAGAAGGGATTCATGGGTCCGTACTCTTTGGTAAGGCTAAGTCTCAATATTTATATGTAAGAGATCTAGTCAAATTATTATCTATCTCCGTTTTAAGTGAACTAAGTCGGTGAATTATCGATAAAATAAAAGACTAGGTCGACTAGGTCGAAACATGCATGATACGATGTATGACGATTTGGCTATGCATGCAAACATATAAAAAGCAAAAATAAAAGCATAAATTAAACCCTAGTATGGCCTTTCCTAGAAAAGAAATAATAAAAGTACAAATTCGGAAACCAACTCCTTTGGTCCCTTGAACTTCACGCGGCACGCACTTCGAGGTAAACACCGTCTTGATCGGAACTCCTTTCCGAATGGCACCGTCTTCAAGGAACTCCGGATTTTACAAATATTACAACTTTTCTAGTCTACTTTATACATTATAAAATAGAAATAAATTACAATTGGGTGATACGAGATCACAAAATTACAACCGAATCGGTAACCCCTTACATTACGGGAAATACCGATTTAAAAACTAGGCCATACTAAGTAAATTACATAATTCCCAAAATTACGTAAAAATAAATCATGACATTCATAATATAAATATGCAATGCTTATATAAATATGAATTAACATGCAAATCCTAAGCCAAATCGTCCTATTTAAAATACTTATTTAAATAGTTATCGTAAACCTCGGTTTATGGAATCGCGTGTTTTAACGGTTAACAACACTATGCATTATATGAAACGGTTTTCATCGTTAAGTTAATCATCCTAACTCGCATAGGATTCAAAATTTAGTCTTACTCAAACTTTGAACATGAATTAACTTAATATATTTCAATATTGATCGGTATTACTCGGTTTTACGGGAAAAATAATATAAAAATCCAAAAGAGTCATAAAAAATTTCGAAAATTCAAAATTCAAATTTTGAAAAATCCATAATGTTCTTAAAATTTTCAGAAAGTTAAAATATTAGTATTTTATACGGTTTTATTATTATTTCGAAAATAACACGTAAAACGAGCAATTTAAGTCGGAAAATTCAATAATTAACTTCATAAATGCAAATTAAATACTAATAATATTTTTATACCTTCCAAAACATTTTAAGAACACAAGATGGACAGAAAATTAAATGGCACATTGCCCTATAGCCGAAATAATTGCATGACTCTTTTAATTAATTTTAAATGTAACCTTTTTATCAAATTAAAATTAAATAAAATCAAATCAAATCTGAAACTTTTGGCTCCCAAGAATATTTTCATGATGAACATATCACATATGACTAATATGGGTTACATTTTCGGCCATTTTTAACAACATTTGCAAATTTTAACGATTTACGTCATATATCGTACGATTTTAACCTTTAAAATTATTTCTCAAGCATAAAATAAGATAAAATTCTCGAAAATTTTATACATGCTGGAAATAATATATATGACATCGTGTTAAATTTTTATGGCCAAATTCCAACTTAAACTATTAAAGTCGAAATAATGTCACTAATTACCCGATTTTTACATTAAAAATCTATAATATTGCAATATTTGAGATAAATTTCTGGAAAATTCAACATAAATTTTAAATATTGCATGTGACATCCTCATAAATTTTTATAGTCAAATTCATAATATAACTATTTTAACCCATTTTTATTCATCTTATTGCATTTTAACCATTAAAATTCATATCACACGATTTAAAGGTCCATAATTTACGAAAATTCATATTCATATTATAGAAAATACATGTGATATCATATTGAAAAATCTCGGCCAGAAGCTTATTTTAACTATTTTTCCCAAAATAAACATTTTTAACCATTAAAAACATATTAAAACCGAGATATTACATACCAATAATCAATATTCATGCAAAAAATTTTCCAAACATTCTAAATCATATTATAAAACAGTAGGTATCATGCTAAATTAATTTCGTGCATATCATATATCAAAACGAAAATTATCAAGTTTTATTTTGTTATCCAAATAACTCCGTAAAAACGAAAACGGAAAGCATGCAAACAACCTATTGCTCTGATACCAATTGTTAGGTTTAACTAGTTGCTCATAAACTAATATAGTCATACTAACAAAACCCTTTAATTAACTTTTAATTAACATATTTATAAACTCGTTTATAAGATCTTATGCATGCTACTATATGCGGAAAGAGGAGAAAATGAACCCTTACACACGGTCCAATAATATGCTAGGATGATCCTCCGAGTACCCAAATTAGAATACCTCCTCCGGATGCACCAAGACAAACCCTCAATAAACCGAACCCTAATGCGTGCTAGACTAGGAATCGGATTTTCCTTAAAGTAATTCTAATCACTCTTATTAGAATGTAATTTTTGATACTACAAATAGTATAAGTTATTATCTTTATAATAAGTTTTGAGGTTGTAAAATTTCTCTCTTCTTGTGTGTATATTTCGGCCAAAAGGAAGAAGAAGAAGAAGAATGAATATATATTGTCACACATCTATATATTAAGCATGCTCCTTTGATTAATTAAACAATTAACTTAAGCATGCTCATATTGGGAAGGGGAAGCCGGTTTTGGGGAGCCTCACTAGGGAACATCTTGACTTCTCAAGACACTAGGGTGTTTACTAGGTTAGTGTTCTCTAGGCAACACATTAAACTTAATGATTAATGGTGTATTTAACAATTAAAACACCTCACACTAACCCTCACCATAACCGGCTATTAAGTCCATAAAATGGACTTAATTTTACAATTTTGTCAATTGTATAATTTGTGTGAAATGTGACATCTTATATGTCACAAGGCAATACAATATAATTATCTTATAAAAATTATACAAATATTTATCATATAAATATTATATTTATCAATTGACAATTAATTCGAAATTACAATTGTAAAATGATTATTTATAATTATCGTCAATACGATTTACAACCTTTGTATTATAACCCAATTCATTCTTATAACGATATAATAAAATATCGTTTGATGTTTAACAATTGACACGTTTCAATTTTAAACATAAATCTTACATTAAGATTTAACCTCTAATTTCTCGTTATACGAGTTCAAGGAATATGATCAAATCGTATCATCATACATTTGATCACTTTATCAATTAAGGGAATTGTCCTAAAGGTGTGACCTAAAGGGATCAACTGACCATCACCGTCATACGACAGTAATGTCAAACTCTAGCTAGCCAATCATTACCGATTAATGTTGGTCAGTTGACTAATAAATCGTATCATCCCTTGCGCATTCTTGTTATGAGATTTAATTACGTGATCGCACTTATTGTTGAGGACACATTTCCCAACAATAGCAAGTTAAAAAATCTGAGTAAGAGATATCGAGTTTTCACCAGCAGCAACTACAATAGCAGTAACATGCAACAGGGAAATCGAGTTTTCCCCAACACCATCAGCAACAACATGAAAATAAAAAAACAACCTAAAATTAGTTATTAGCAAAAATAACAACAGTCTCAGTATTTGTAATAGTCGTTAATTCTGTAAAAAAAATTACCAAGGCGACATGATATCGAGTTTTACCCAGCACCAGCAGCAACATGGAAAAAAAAACAATCCAAAATTAGTTATTAGCACATATTTTGTGACATGCAAATTAACAACAACCTCATTAACTGGACTTACCAAAACGAAATCATTGTATTCCCAACACCAGTAACTCCAACATGCAAAAAAAAACAACCAAATTTAAATTATTAGCAACATGCAAAAAAAAATTACCAAAACAATATGTGTAAATAACTCAAAAAAATCTTATTATTACCTCTTTATTTCTGCTTTTTTTCCCCTTGCAATATGTCTTTCTAAATATGCAAGACGTCGCATCTCAGATGCGGTTTGAGGAAATGGTGCTCTATTTTCCACAAGATCTATGTCATCAGAAACCACCTTCCTCTTAGCCTCTCTCTCCATAAATCTAGCCACGTACTGTCGGAACCTAACATCATTGGGTGATTCAGGCTTATTAGATCTTGGACAATCAGAAGCCATAACGTTAGATACCCCAACATCATCAACCCTACGAATATTAGATCCACCAACATCACCACGTCCAACATCAGATCCACCAACATCACCACGCACAACGTTTTTTTCATCACCGACGACATCAAAATCCGACTCCGGAACTTCTAACCCGAAATTAAAAGGATCCAAAGAATCAGGGACAACCGTATTGGGGTAAGATAAAACAGAATCGTCATCAGTATCGGAATAATGTGAAGATCGCAACAAAGAATTGGCAATAACACAATTTTTTGAACAATTAGTGTGATCATTATCCATATTGTGGTAAAAATAGGTTGTGGTTGTAGTGTAGAAGAGATGGAGACGAAGGAGGATTAAGAGATGAAGACAGATCTAGGGTTTCAGAGGTAGATTTTTTTGGAGAAATAGAGAGAGAGGGGGGTAGAGAGAGTGAGATATTCATAAATGAGAGGAAATGAGAGAATGAGCGGCGTATAACTTCATTGTGTGGCTTTAGGGTTTCCAAAGAAGGATCTAGAATATGGGGAAGTAAATGTGGGTAGTTGGGAGGTTGAAGATGGTTTATTGGGTTTGTTGGGTTATTGAGTTTGTTGGATTGAATAATTTGGAGGGAAGGATTAGGGGGATTGGGTTGGGTTAGTAGTATGATTTGGGTTAGTAGTATGGGTTAGGGTAGTTATTGATGTAGGATTAAGGTGGGGACACAATGGCATTTTTCGTAAATATGTAACTGTAATTAGGATAGTAGGGTCATTTTAATGTCCATTTATAGAAATGTGTTACTTAGATTGGAATGGACCGAAATAGCAAATTGGCTATTTGGATTAAATGGAGGAAGTAGGATTATTTAATGAATACTCTAAACTATTGTTGTTCTTCTCAAATTACTCTAAACTATAATTTAACTCGCATTATACCCAACTATGACACCGATTATCTTCTAATAGAATTACAATTTTTTTAACCTAGAGTAGTAGGTTAAGTCATTAACGGTCCCGGTCTTTTTGTTTCTTCCTAATTATTATGGAGTATTCATCTTCCTCCTCACACCTGCAACCTTCCCTTTTCTCCTTCTTTCTTTAATTTCCACCATTTTCATTTTCATTAATTCATTACTTCCGTAGGTATAATCAATAATCTTGAATAAGTATCACTCAAATCAATAATGAAATCTACGTTTCAGATCTCACAAAGCTCATACCTATTTACTAGTAACCCTCATTTTCCCCATCTCAAACCCATTAACTCAATACCCAGTAACCCTAACTCAACGCCTCTGATCATTCCACTTTCCGTCAACTTTAGCCTCTACTCCTCATCACCTTGGCCGATCTATCCCTAATTTCAGCAACCAGAACCAAGTCCACCAATCTAACAACAATGACTCCTAAGTGAAACTGTGAATATGTTGGGTTTGTCGACGAAACTTCTAACTCTGACCGCTTCCGTTCACCTTGCAACAAGTGGTTCAAGGTAAAGAATGTTGCTGGCTGTAGGGATGTCACAGTTAAAACCAATGGTAATGGTGTTGATGATTAATGGTTGTGATAATGGTGGTGGTTTGGGTTAATGGCGCTAAACTAATAGTGAAGAAGGCGATACTAATGTGTGTTTTGTAATGAAATGGACTAGTGGTGATTGGAATTTGATATTTGTAGTTGTTAACTGTCAAGAAACCAACTCAACCAAAAGCTTAAGCCGATGGTTGAAATTCCTTGATTCGTTTTATATTCTAACACTTCCACTCACACGAAGGCCCTTTTTTTTCTTTTTGGGCTTGAAGTGTGGGTGCAGGCGGGATTCCCTGGCCTGTTCTGATTATCCACTTTAGAATGGAGAGGGGTGAGATTCGAACCCGTGACCTTTGGTCACATGGCTCTGATACCATGTCAAGAAACCAACTCAACCAAAAGTTTAAGCCGATGGTTGAAGTTCCTTGATTCGTTTTATATTCTAACATTAACTGTTTTGTATCTAGCACCAAAGGAATACTAGCAGAATCGAGATACTTTTGAAAAGACCCAAAGATATGGTGTGGCAACTATGACAAAAATTTTGGTGTCAGCAAGATGTAAACCTCTAATTAAAAGACTGACCGTCCCCCGTGACCAGCGATGGATCATCAATTTTGAGCAGGGGTGATTAAGTGATGATAAATTGAAGATGGAATATGTATATCCCCGTTGAATCAATGATGGATCATCATTTTGTTTTTGAATGCTACTATATCAAGCTACTATTGAATTGAGATAAGGATCGGATGATGATATGTTTGGTGACTTTTGAGTTGATGTATCTCACTCTTATGTTTTGTGTTTCGTTGTTGTTTATGGTTGGACTTGTAATTTTAAGTCTAATTATTTGACCAATAACTCTTACGTGAGACGGTCTCACACCTTGAGACGGTCCCATTATATAAAAAGAAAATTTATTTATTAGTGATTAATGAGCAAACGTTTTATAAAAATGGACCATCTCACGGGGTAAACCGATCTTATTCTAGAATTTTTGTTATTTGACACCTTATTTGTATATTTTCATATATGAAAAAAAGTGTACATTTTAGGAAAAAAATAAAATAAATTGTTACTAATAGAGTGCTAATCATAGAAGTTGATTATGAGGATGTTTGGTTGTTAATGGTGGAACAAGTGATATTAATGAAAGCTTTTGATAAACGACCTGATTAATAAGTAGCATGTCACCAAGTTTATTACAAGAAGAGAGGTTAATAGTTCGGTTTATTCTAAAATAAAATGAAGTTTGAAGTATTTTGAGAAAAAATCTTATAGTTGGTAGTATTCCTATTAAATAACCCTATATTGTGATATTTATTTTTATTTTTCTCTCCTGTAAAACAAAAACAACTTATTATGCAAAAATACTTTTATAATATTTATTTTAATTTCGTAAAAATACTTTCTCTATTTAGGCCGAGATTTGTATTATGCAAAAAAACAGTAATATAAATACAAAACAGATAATAAAAATTGATGCCCGTCGTTGAGGGTACCAAAGATAAATTTATAATTCCTAACTTTAACAATAGATAGTGAAAGTCAGGGTCGAACCACAAGGAGGTGGGGAATGTTTATTGTTTGGTGTTAATGTTTTAAAGGTAACAAATTTGGGGGTATGATTGTTGATTACTAAGTCTAAGCAAAGATAAAAATAAAATAAGTAATTAAGATGAAAATAAAAATATATAAAAAGGGGATGCTAGGATGTTTGGGTAATAAATAGCTAAAGTAATATAAATCCTAAGGTCAACATGTATTGCAGTCGCGTAAGGGTGTAACATATCCTTTCGGTCTATGGTACCTAATAGCTCCTTTCGGCCTATGTTATTAGTTCCTAGGTCTCACAATTATTGGGTGTCAACAATAAGGGTGATTCCTAAATCCTAGGTCACATACCTTTCAGTCTTAAGTAACCTAGCCGTCTTAAGGTGTTAACCAATGCCCTTCCCGTATCTCTCAATCTTGGGTAGGTCATTACTAACATCCTACAAGTCTCCTTTCAGTCTCATTGTAGGGTATTATAGTCAACAAGGAAAGACGAAACAGGATTCATGCGCGAGTTGGTCGACCGACTAGCTACTCCAGTCGGCCGACCACCGCCTTGGTCGACCGACCCATTATTTGAGTCGGCCGACCACGGCTCTGCTACAAGTCGGTCTCGGAATTTCTACTACCTATGCATATTCATCCCCTACATCCTAACATATGAAATTTAGCTATTCATAATTACCGGAACAATAATAAGAACAAGATTTGATATGGAAAACATGATGAACGATAATCTAAACATGCAAGAATTAATAAAGCTCGAGATTCTAACTTAAACCGGATGCAACAATAATAAGACCAATAATTAAACTAGATTAGGGAATAATTACCAGAAATCGGAATTAAGGCAGAAAGGAACAAACTTTATTGATGAATGCTTGAAAGATTGAAGAACAAAACTAAAAGTGTTTTATGATTATTGAAAGATTACAACTAAAGATAAAACTAAATTAAAGACTGAGCAAAACTCTATTAGAAACTGAATAGTAAAACTTGATATGATAAAACTTGATGCCAAACCCTAATTACAAGATTAGCTTATATAGGGCAGAAAATTAGAGTTTCCTAAAGACTCCTACTTCTAAACTATTTCCGAAAACTGTTCCTGGGCTTCGCTGCGGTCGGTCGACCATGTTGGTGGGTCGGTCGACCTCTTTTACGGGCTTAAGCAAATTCTGGGCTTTCTTCAAGATTTTGGACTTCATAAAAATTAGGCCTGGTCGGCCGACCCATATAGTAGGTCGGTCGACCGTATCCGCATAGAAAATCTCCGGTTTTCTTCTTGATTTGACTCTTGGTACTTAAATAAAGACTCCAGTTGACTTTCCTTCGTTCCTTAATTACGCAGATGACTCGAGGACATGAATTTGGTGCTAAATCGTACCTTTTCCGCATAAATCTGTAAAAGTGCATAAAAATACGAAAGTACACGATTGTTGGGAAATAATGGCTAAAAAATAGTAAATGAGCGACCAAATGCGTGTAAAAATAAATGAAAAACATCATAAAATAGACACGCATCAAATTCCCCAAACCAAACCCTTGCTTGCCCTCAAGCAAGAAATAGACTCGATCTTAATTAATGGAACGATTTCAATCTCAGAGCGAAATTTACATGTAAGCCTAAACCAATGCCAAGTACAAAATGAGAAAGTATTCAAGTCATGCAAACGAGTTATATGGTTGTCAAACTTGCAAACATAAAGACTATAGAGACTTTATACCATGGACTCTCGCGGTACGCTCGAGACACTCATGAAGCAAAGGGTGAGTATATGTAAAAGATAGAAAGAAGTATTTTGTCATGACACTCACCTAACTGCAACCTATGAAAACATGCCTGCAATCTAACATGAACAAGAATTCTACAACTATGTAAAACAAACCCATTAAGTGACTTGGATACATGCAATCGAGGTAATGAAAGATATGCGAGGTAAAAGGTAAAAAGTGGTTAAGATGTTTTTGGATTTGTGGGGTTAGTAGCCAAGCTAGTAAAACCGTTTCCCAACAACATATTTCACAACTTTTGATATTAAGAAAGTGCTCTTTTGTAGCACAACTCTCACATTAAATATAAGAAAGGACTCCCAACTATTTTTGAATGAAGTACGGGAGTGATAACACATAAAAGAAAGGGACTTTTTTTTTCTGATGATGACAGTCGGTCGGCCGACCCATGAAGGAGGTCGGTCGACTTCTTTCCCGAAGGTTTCGATTTTTTCGTTTTTCTTTTCTTTCTTTCTTTTTTTCTTTTCTCTTTTTGCTCAAAATAGCATATAAGCCAAGATGCCTCAAAAGTCAAACCAAAGACCACAAATACTAGCTTGGAAGGGTAGGCTAAGTATGGGATGTAGTTTTGGGGGAATAAAAAGGTAAATTTGGCTATGTAGGGCTTATGGGTAAATAAGAGAAAAGGGATCCCAAATGCACGTATCAAGATTCACAAAACGAGAAAGTAAAACAAGTATATAGTAATTCAAGTTCATGTTTATGCATATTGATGTAACATGTTCCAAGGGGAGTACTACTCACATCCTAGACAACTGGTTTAAGAATGAAACCAGGAAATAAGCTCTAAACCTTAGAATGTATAGTAGGTTGCCAAGGTATAAGTCAAGTCTCAAGATGTACAAATTGACAAAAACTCGTAGATATGCAAAAGGCTTTTATACTAAAACAAGTTGACAAGGCAAGGTAAAGGCATAAACATGTAAGATAGCTTAAATCATCCTTGAAATACTTTCGTTCCGACTCGGCCTATATGCTAAAATAAACGTGCATTTTTTGGAATTTTTGAATTTTTCTACTTTTTTGGATTTTTGTATATATAAGGAAAATAAAGAAAAGAACAATGCAATACGGAAATGCAATAAACGTGTGACAAAATGCAATGCAAGTGGCACGAAACCATTCCCCAAACCAACCCGCACAATGTCCCCATTGTGCATTAGCCTAAGTAAAGGTTTCAAAAAATTAAAGAAAAGATGCAAAGAAAATAAAAACTAAGGAAAAACTGGAAAGAACTCACTGGATTAATAGACGTATGAGAAAAACCTCCCCAAACCAGCGTAAGCTGGGAGGTTTTGGTGGCCAGTAGTGCCACTAAAGTACCAAAGACGGTTGCACGGTTCCTGAGGAAGAAAACGAACAGACTGCGATGGACAGGTAGGTCGACCGACCCATATAGTAGGTCGACCGACCTTCCTGTAAACTACAGAAATTTCAGCGATACAGCGACTAGGTCGACCGACTCCTGTATCTGGTCGGTCGACCCCTCTGTGTCCCAGCGGTCTTCGTTTCTTCGTAAAACCTGAAAAAAAAACAATAAATATGCGCCCACAAATGCGCGAGAAGCCAGAAACAGGTCTAAAGTCTTAACTACGCAAGCATAAAGGAAAAAGTTCTAAAACTACGAGCAAACCAAATTAAAAAGTCTCACACAACAAAAGTAAATTGTCTTAAAAGCTGAAATTTGAAACAACTATCCGCTAAAGTTGCGGAAAATATCCGACCACGGCTTTTGACGACATGCCGTAGTCTCCACAGTGTTTGCTTGAGTAGCAAAACACATCTTCTTTCCGCCGTCGCAAAGCATATGCGACGACCTCTCCTCTTGAGCTTGTCTTCTTTTTTTCTTCTCTTCCCGATCCACGACATCTGGGTCTTCATCTTCTTTATAGCTTAAGCATCCCATTCCTCCTCTCTGGACCATGACTTCCTTCACTTTGGGTTTCCCCAAACCAATTCCTGCACTAGCCATAATAAAAGTGTCCTCCATATTGCTCCCAATCTGGGGCGGAGGTGTAAATACAGATACAGGAATAGGCAATAAAGTAGGAGAAGTAGTGATGACCTCATACTTCTTTTCAGAAGTGATAGCATTACAAGTGATGGGGGTCATATATAGCATCCTTCTTCCTATAAGATAGGCCATATATAATAGAATGCTTTCCTACTTTAAAGGTCAAAGTCCCAGTGCCTACATCTATAATGGCTCCTGCAGTGTGGAGGAAAGGTCTTCCTAGTATTATAGGTATATGGGCATCCTCTGGGATGTCTAAAACTACGAAGTCAACTGGAAAGAAAAACCTGTCAATACGCACAGGGATGTTTTCCAACACCCCTATGGGTTCCATAGATGTACGATCTGCCATCTGGACAGTCATGCTGGTTACTGCAAATTCGGTCATTCCTAATTTTAAGGCAACGCTTAGATGCATGACACTGATACTAGCACCTAAGTCGCATAATGCCTTCTTTACTGGGAAGGTTCCTATATTGCAGGGGACAGAAAAACTAGCAGGGTCCTCTAATTTGTGAGGGGCAATAACATGTGATAAATAACTAGATGACTCTTCAGTGAGGGCCACCGACTCAACCTTATCTAGAGACCTTTTTCTCGACAAAAGCTGTCTCATAAATTTAAGATACGAAGGAACCTGTTGGACTAATTCTAGAAACGGAATTTGAACATTTAATGAACGAATTACGTCTTTAAATTTGTCAAAAGATACCTGATCCTTCGAAGGTATGAGTCTTCTGGGAAAGGAGGGGCTGAAGATTCAGTATTTGCAGCCCTTTTCAGAAACCTGGGGGTCTTATCACCCCGAAAAAGAAAATCTCTTAAGTTATTTGGCAATTCGGGACGAAAAGGGGCCTCTCCCTCCGCGTCGGTGGTCGGTCGACCCTCTTCTTCGGTCGGTCGACCACTCTCCTGATCAGCGATGTTTTTCGGATTCTGCTCAGAGGTCGGTCGACCTGGCTCCTGGGTCGGTCGACCTTCCTCGCTGCTACTCGGCTGTTTTTCTTTTTCGACCCCCACTTGAGCTCCACTTCGTAGGGATATGATATTCAGAGTCTCTTTTTTCTGGTCCGTTTTGGTCGGAAGTTGACCCGAAGCCCTAGTATCATTCTTGCCCGCAATTTGAGCAATCTGAGATTCTAACATTTTCATCCCTGCCTCTCTAGCCTGTGACTCCTTCTGAACCAACCCAATAAGATTTTGGATAAGAGTGTCTGTGTTGGGTGGTGGATTTGAAGGTGGTTGAGGGTTGAAGGGGGGTTTTTGGAAACCTTGCTTATGTGGGGGAATATATGTGGAGTTTTGCTGAGGTTGCATGTGTTGTGGGTTGAGAACATTCTGGCTTGTCCACCTCATGTTGGGATGGACATTATTATTATTTGGGTCATAGAAATTGTTCCCACGATAGTGTTGGAAAGCGGCACATGTCTCGTTGGTTGAAGTACAGAATTTTGACACGTGCCCTTCTCCACCGCACCTCTCACAAGCAAAGGGTCCGTCCTGAACGGCGTTCACCTGATAAATTCCTCCCTTGCTCCCACTTCCTAGATCAAACTTCCCTCCAGCCTCTAGTTTCTCTAACTTGGTTGTCAAGGCCTCAATTGCTGATAGGTTATACTCAGATTTCCTTTGATTGCCTCGGGAAGTTCCATGTTCAGCACGGTGTACAGCAACATCCTCTATCAATTTGAGACCCTTAGTCTCTCCGGAGTTATCTTGGAATCTCTCATTAGCTGCAGCATCTAGATAGGCCATGTTGTCATCGTAAAGGCCATTGTAGAACTGGTTACAAAGAAACCATTGTTCGAATCCGTGATGTGGTATGGATCGAACAAGTCTCTTGAACCTGTCCCACGCCTCACTAAAATCCTCATTGGGGCCCTGCTTGAAATTAGTAATTTGCTCCCTCAAAGCATTAGTCTTGGATGCAGAATAGTATTTTCTGTAGAATGTTAAGGCTAGGGTGTTCCAATCCGTGACTCCCGCAGAAGTGCGGTCCAAATCTCTGTACCACTCCCTCGCAGCGTCCCTAAGAGAGAAGATAAACATGGTCTGCTTAATCTGGTCCTGCGTCACTCCTTCTGGGGGTGCAATAGAGCATATGTAATCTGTGAAGATTTCAATATGCTTTGCAGCATCCTGATAGTAGGTTTTTATGTCGGTCTTAGATTGTGATTTTATCACAATCTAGTCATTTTCTTCGGGTCGTTAGTATCGTTTCGTTAAGTATTTGATTTTTGGTCATGTTGTGGTTTTGTGGCATTTTTATCCTTAGTCCTTGTTAATCTTTATGTTCGAGATCAAGGGATTTCACTCATCGGTCCAAGGGTAGCACACGAACCTCATCATCATCCGATTCTTGCTTGGGAAGCCTTGAAGAACTGAAGTTTTGATCATAGAAAAGAAGTTTTCCAGCCACAACCGCAGCCTGCGACAGGAGGAGCAGCCTGCGGGCACAGGCGCAACCTGCGGGATTTTTGGCAGCCTGCGCTGTTTTACGCAGGGCTGCGGTTTGTGACGCAGCCTGCGGTTTCGACTGCTTTGTGGCGTTAATCTCAGCTTTTGGAAGAATCGTCCTAGGGTTTTGTGCACCCATATAAATACTCAAATTCTGAATGTTTTGAATGTATCATCTTATCTCTAGAACAAGAACTTTTATTCTCAAATTAAGTGGTAATCTTTCCTTATTTTTCAAGCTTGTAATTATGCTAATGAGGAGCTAATCTCCTTTACTCTTGGTGTGATTCCGATCAAAGTCTCCGACTTTGACTTTGTAAGACTCAAATAACCCTTTCTTTCTATCTAATGTTGTTTCCTTAGTTTATCTTTTACATTCTAAGTAATTATTTGTGTGGATTGATCACCCTTGCATCTTAGTTGCTTAGTTTTCGCATATGTTAAGTAATCGGTTTAGTTTACTTGATGTTTATTGAAGCAAGCTTGTATGTTTGTTGAGTTGGCTTAGATGAGACATATGTATGAGTAGGAAATTACATAACTTTCCTTGCTTTCATGGTTTAATGATTAGTGAGTTTAGTTTCTACATCACATCTTTTGGAATTAACGGAATTACATACACGGTTTAGTTGTGTGGTTCGCTTTCATTAGATGTTGGTTAGGGTTGGATAGTTTAAGGGGTTGTTAGAGTCGAGCAAGTCTTTGTTGGGTGACTTTGTGACGGTTACACCAAGTTTTTCTCTCATATTGATTTTCGCACACTACGTGTTTGTGTTATTGCCAAGCCCAAATCATTTCTCATTTATTGCTCTTTTATTGTCATTATGAATGCTTTCCCAATCATTGAATCCTTGCATTTATGTTATCTCCTTGTTGTTCATTTATGTTAATATCCATAGTTTGTTGATAAGTCATTTATCTTTAATCTCGTAGCATCTTTTAGTTGTCTTTAAATCTTTGTTTAGTCGTGTGTAAGCAAGTTTTTAGTTATTTCCTTTCTCTTGGGTTCGACCCTTAACTTGCACTTACTACTTTTATTTCGAGTATAGTCGAGTCTAGTTTAGGTTTTATAAATTGTTTGGCGAGATAATTAGTGTAATAACGACCACTAGTTTTTCCGTATCACATCCTCATTGGCCGAGCCTCCAAATTGGTTTCTTTCAACCATAGTAATATAGGCAGGCTTGGCCTCGAATGGCTTCCCAATACCTGCAGGTAAGGTGAACCCTTTGTATAGGTCATTTGCCTTAGGCATGGAGTGACTGGCAATAGTAGCTTCCTCTGCCATGTTT
This sequence comes from Silene conica, assembly GCA_029255685.2. Taxonomy (NCBI): domain Eukaryota; kingdom Viridiplantae; phylum Streptophyta; class Magnoliopsida; order Caryophyllales; family Caryophyllaceae; genus Silene; species Silene conica. The sequence continues at coordinate 26,277,644 of CM055316.2, read as the reverse complement.
TCTTCTTCTTTTGGAAAAACTGGAAAGTAGGTAAAAGGTGGTGTTCTTGGTGAAAGTGGATTGTTGGGTGAATTTGGTTGTGAAGGTGGTGTTTTTGGTGAAGATGGTAATGATGGTTGTTCAAAAATGTCTTCTTGGAATAGGGAAGATGGTGAACCTCCTTCCTGATTCGCTAGAAGTTGCTTTCTCCTTTCTCTAAGAGTTCTCTCAAGCTCGTGGTCAAGTGGTAGGAGTTCTCCTTGAACTGACCTGCGCATAAGATGGAAACTACAAGAAAATGGTGAGAAGGTTTAAGGAACAAAAAGTTCCTTAAACAAAGAGAAACAAAAACAAAAACAATAAACACTGGCGTTACCTCCCCGGCAACGACGCCAAAATTTGATGCCCGTCGTTGAGGGTACCAAAGATAAATTTATAATTCCTAACTTTAACAATAGATAGTGAAAGTCAGGTTCGAACCACAGGGAGGTGGGGAATGTTTATTGTTTGGTGTTAATGTTTTAAAGGTAACAAATTTGGGGGTATGATTGTTGATTACTAAGTCTAAGCAAAGATAAAAATAAAATAAGTAATTAAGATGAGAATAAAAATATATAAAAAGGGGATGCTAGGATGTTTGGGTAATAAATAGCTAAAGTAATATAAATCCTAAGGTCAACATGTATTGCAGTCGCGTAAGGGGTGTAACATATCCTTTCGGTCTATGGTACCTAATAGCTCCTTTCGGCCTATGCTATTAGTTCCTAGGTCTCACAATTATTGGGTGTCAACAATAAGGGTGATTCCTAAATCCTAGATCACATACCTTTCAGTCTTAAGTAACCTAGCCGTCTTAAGGTGTAAACCAATGCCCTTCCCGTATCTCTCAATCTTGGGTAGGTCATTACTAACATCCTACAAGTCTCCTTTCAGTCTCATTGTAGGGTATTATAGTCAACAAGGAAAGACGAAACAGGATTCATGCGCGAGTTGGTCGACCGACCAGCTACTCCAGTCGGCTGACCACCGCCTTGGTCGACCGACCCATTATTTGAGTCGGCCGACCACGGCTCTGCTACAAGTCGGTCTCGAAATTTCTACTACCTATGCATATTCATCCCCTACATCCTAACATATGAAATTTAGCTATTCATAATTACCGAACAATAATAAGAACAAGATTTGATATGGAAAACATGATGAACGATAATCTAAACATGCAAGAATTAATAAAGCTCGAGATTTTAACTTAAACCGGATGCAACAATAATAAGAACAATAATTAAACTAGATTAGGGAATAATTACCAGAAATCGGAATTAAGGCAGAAAGGAACAAACTTTATTGATGAATGCTTGAAAGATTGAAGAACAAAACTAAAAGTGTTTTATGATTATTGAAAGATTACAACTAAAGATAAAACTAAATTAAAGACTGAGCAAAACTCTATTAGAAACTGAATAGTAAAACTTGATATGATAAAACTTGATGCCAAACCCTAATTACAAGATTAGCTTATATAGGGCAGAAAATTAGAGTTTCCTAAAGACTCCTACTTCTAAACTATTTCCGAAAACTGTTCCTGGGCTTCGCTGAGGTCGGTCGACCATGTTGGTGGGTCGGTCGACCTCTTTTACGGGCTTAAGCAAATTCTGGGCTTTCTTCAAGATTTTGGACTTCATAAAAATTAGGCATGGTCGGCCGACCCATATAGTAGGTCGGTCGACCGTATCCGCATAGAAAATCTCTGGTTTTCTTCTTGATTTGACTCTTGGTACTTAAATAAAGACTCCAGTTGACTTTCCTTCGTTCCTTAATTACGCAGATGACTCGAGGACATGACTTTGGTGCTAAATCGTCCCTTTTCCGCATAAATCTGTAAAAGTGCATAAAAATACGAAAGTACACGATTGTTGGGAAATAATGGCTAAAACATAGTAAATGAGCGACCAAATGCGTGTAAAAATAGATGAAAAACATCATAAAATAGACACGCATCAAAAATATTGTAATTATTTATTTCAATAAATAAAAAGTACAATGAAAAACATGGAAAAATATAAAAATATAAATTAACGAAATATGAAAGTAAAAGATATGATATAATGCAAAAGATATGGTCAAATGGAAAAATTTAAAAAGTAAAAAATATTACACATAATATTTCAACTTAAGCTGACAATAATTTGTTTTAAAAAAAGAAGGTGATACACTAAATTTTTTATAAACTAGACCTAACAAATCTTCAAAATTAAATAAACTTTTTAATTATGTAAAGACTATAATAGCTACAATTTAGGGTTCATCAATTAATTTGTTCCCTTTTTACCCAACTAATTCCACACTAAACTAATTTAGGGTTCATCAATTAATTTCGAGTTAAGCTAATTTAACTTAAGAGAATTCAATTAGGGTTCATCAATTGATCGAATTAGTTGATCTAATACGAATTAATGATTTTTAAAAAAAATTAGGGTTCATCAAAATATTTAGTGTTGATCTTGATTATTAATCAAATTAATTTAGTGGTGATCTAATTTTAATTTGACGATTTAATTTAGGGTTATCAAAATTTAATTTGACGATTTGATCTTGATTAATGTTTTAAATTATTTTTTTTGGTGAAATGTGAGTATGTATATATATAAATATCAAAAACAGTCTCCAAATATACAAAAGATTGGGAGTTCGAGACCCCACAAAGACAAAGAAGCTTAGGTTAAAGAAAGACAATAACTATTCAAGACATTCCTAGGATAGTCTTCCAGTCTACAGCAGGTGGAAACAACAGGGGTCCTGCTTTAAGGCATATGTGTTTCCTCACATTCTCTTCAATCTGCTCAGCTACTTTCTCTGGTAGCAGTAGAGACATTTCAAGACGAGCTTTATTTCTGTGGAACCAAACATAATACCTGTAAGCAGCCAAAATCAATGTCAATATCCTCCATTGTATACAGCTTTTGTTTGCACCCGTAAGATAAGAATTACTCGGTAAGGGACTGCCAAGCCATATCATTACTTTCTCCTTAATTTTGCAGTTGTAAAGACAGTCATTAAAAATATGTTCTATGGTTTCAGGCATCAGGCCACAGAGGCAGCACAGATTGTCATCACAGTAGCCATAGCTATGCATAAGTAACCAGGATATAATGGAATGTCACATTCCAGTTGTTCCATATCAGGGGAACCCAATCAGGCTTAGTTTGAGAATTAGTTAGCCATTCATAACCTTGCTTAATAGTATATCGCTTGTCACCAAGGGCCCAACTATTATTCACATATCCTTCTTTGAGTTTCTCCTTTATTTTGCAAATACTCTTCCATGTCCAAGGGCCATCTTTTGGAGGGGTATAGGTATGACAGTTCCTATTTTTCAGGTAAATGCAATTGATCCATCTGATCCAAAGCCTGTCAGATTTGGTGTAAATCCAGACTACTAGTTTGCCAACAGTGGCCATGTTCCATTCCTCAGTTTTTTTTATACCCAGGCCACCTTCAGATTTTGGTAAAGTGACCCTGTCCCAGCCAACCAGGGGCACTCTTTGATACTCTGCAGACCCTCCCCACAAAAAAATTCGACAAATAGCTTCAATTCGCTTGATCACATTCCTGGGAAGAACAAACATGGATCCCCAATAGTTATACAACTTGTTGAGCACAGAATTGATAAGGACAATCTTCCCAGCATAAGAGAGTTTCTTTGCTCCAAGTCCTCTAATTCTAGTCACCATTTTTTCTGTCAGACTACTTCACTCTCTTTTGCTCAGTTTACCAGGTTGGATGGGTACTCCTAGGTACCTGAAAGGCATTCTGCCCTCCTGGAAGCCTGTCACACGCAGAATATCAGACTGCAAATCCTCAATCATGCCATTAAAGAAAATTTCAGGTTTTGCTGAATTCATGCACAAACCAGTGGCTTTGGAGAAGGATGAAAAATCCCTCATAAAAAGGAGAATGGAAGGGGGAATCTCCTTTACAGAACATCAAGAGATCATCTGCGAACATTAAATGAGTAAGTTTGAGGCTCTTGCATAGAGGGTGATAATGGAAAGGCCATCTTGCAGTGGCAAACTCAATGAGCCTAGTAAGGTATTCCATGCATGTGGTAAAATCAAAGGCGAGATGGGGTCTCCCTGTCTAAGCCCTCTCATCCCTTTAAAGTAACCAAAATTTGTACCATTCAAAACCAAAGTAAAGGAGGGGGATCTCATGCAAGCCATCACAAGGGAGGTGATGTGTGCATTTTATATAGACCTTTTAGGCCATATTAGCACGCATTTCCATGCTTATTCCGTAGTATTTCACTACGAATATCCCCCGAATAGTCTACTTTGGTTTGTTTTGCTATTTTGCAGATATGAGCCGGAGAAGATCATAATCGAGCCTAAAACATGTCCTTATGCATTCATTTAGTAGAAGAGTTGAGTCGGAGCTTGTTATTACCATTTTGAGATGCGCATAGGAGCAATGAAAGTCTATCAAGCGAAGGAAGAACTTCAATTTACTAGTGCTTACTTTGGGGATCCATATCTCGAGTTCTACAACAGATAATCTGTTGGGGCTGGTGTCCTTGACAATTAAGTACAATGGCTTATTAAATCTCTTTAAGGATCACAAGGGCATACTTTTGTATTATTACCAGTTGATCCACGTTTATCAATAACGGTTGGCTTGCTAGATAAGTTTGACGTTATTGTCATACGGATGGCGGTGATCAACTGGTCCCTATACGTCACACCTATAGGACACGTTTGAGAGATGTGAAGGTATGAAAATACAGTCACATTTTGCCGGATATGACTAAACAGTTAGTCAGAGGTATTGACTATTAAATTAGTCAATAAGATGTTGAGATTATTATTTAATACGGATTAAATAATTTTAGCTAATACGGATTACATGTTTAATTCGTAAATTAAATATAAACGGTTATATGTTTAATTAAATATTGTATTCGCGTATTAATATAAACAGTTATATTAATTTGGGTAATTATACAATATCGTAATTTTATCAGACCATTATTAATACATCGACTGCATTAATATCTGATAACATGCATACGATTTATAAACAAAACCCGCGAATAAAGTTTAGCTAAATGGGTCGAATCACAAATTAGAATAAGGTAAGAGTGGAAAGCCCACTCCTACCCTATTGGAAATTTCGGCCAAAAGAGCTACATAAGGAGGAGGACTCTCCTTATGTCAGACACTCTTGTTTCACTGTTTAAACAAATCTCAAGGAAAATTAGGGTTTTGAGAGCTTTCTTCTCCCAAAACCTCAGATCTCACATCTAAAACCTAAATAGCTCTCCCAATATTGCAAGGCAGTTGGAGAGGATTTCTAGCACACGCGGCCACGTCTCATTCTAAGTCTTGGGTGCAAGTTATAGGAGGGAATTTGTGTTAATTCCTGTTCTTAGGCCTTTCGCACAAGGACTAAAGGTTGATTTCTTTTTCATGCTTTTTATTAACTTATGACTATAATCACAATTGTATGTTTCATTATAATCCTGCAAGTTTGGGGCGAATACATGCTTTATTCCCCACAAGTGGTATCAGAGCCAGGCCATGAAAATTTTACCTTTGTGTTTTTCGTAAGTTTTAAAACCTGAAAAATCGTCTTCTGCCGCTAAGTCGGTCGATCGACCCCCCGTTGCGGTCGGTCGACCGCCTCCTGCGTGTTTTTCTGTTTCGACAGTTTATCTTTTGTGAGAAATCGTGTTCAGAAACTCGGTTTCGTGTTTTGTGGTCGGTCGACCTGTTTTTCGGGTCGGTCGACCATTCTGCTTTAAAAAAAAAAAAAGAAAAAAAAAAAAAAGAAAAAAAAAAATTTTTTTTTTTTTTCGTCAGGTGGTCGGTAGACCTGTTTTTTAGGTCGGTAGACCACCCCTGTAACAGACTCGTTTTTTTTTTTTTTTTTTTCCGAAAATAACATGTTTTATTTTCACATGGCCTTTAGTAATATACTATATACGGAAATAGTATATTATTAGTTTTGTGAAACGGTTCACCCTCGTTTGATACATATTATTTTAAAACGGTTTAAAATAATAGGATTATAAACTTATTAAAATTAAAGTGGTTAAAACGGTATAATCACATAATTTTAATCCTAAAAGGTGGTTTGGTAAAAATTTATTAATCATAATAACGGTATTATGTCATGTATGAATTTTAATTTAGTTGATGCATTTTATTTATCGTCTTGTTGAATGTCTAATGAATGCTTTCAATAACGTATTTAATTATGCAAACGGTTGTAACTTAGTGTGGCCTTAGAAGATTGTGTCACCGTAATGATGGGACACAGTCTTGCTTGTAATCTTGAGATCTTGAATCTCCGTTTTGGGTTTTTGCCATGTAATTACTTTTGTATTTAAATAAGAATGTATCTAGGACTACTTTTGTAATTTAAATTAGTAATTTTGTGAAGACCAAAGACAAGACGGAGACCGGATGCTCACTCCCGCTGCAAGGACCAAGATGGAACATCAAGACAAGCTTCTAGGGTCCCACGGTGGATTCCAAGTTGTTTTATGTTTATTTTGGTAGGATAGGCCACACTAGGACTTTTTATTTACGTTTATTGCTTTCATTTTATGCTTTCATTGATAATAGCTTGCATCATATTCCGCCTAAAACCAAACCACCTATATCATGCCTGAAAACTGACTCATGTAGAGGTTCCGCGTTAGTTTTCTGTGACAATACAGATGTCACATGTCAATTGCAAAGCCATCACTTTATTTCATTCATTCACGAATATGCTAGATTTTAGTTCACTTAATATGAATAAATATAAGTCGATGGGGTCTTCCTCGTATAACCAAAAATTGAGACTAGTCTTTATAAATCAGCCTCCCATGAATCCCTTCTTCGTCGGTAGGCATAATATGACCCCTTCTACGTCGGGTAAGTGGGAACAGATGATTTATTTTATCTCAACATCATGGTCACTCGATAATATCCAGTGACTGAGATGGACTAATAGATAGGATTTACGGAAATCTATCGACCAAGAGTTCCAACGGTGGAATTAGCCAAACTGTGGGCTTATCGATATACGGAAATTGAGTCTTGGGATCATTTATATAATTCTTGAGGGAGATCAATTATATAAATGCATGAGTCTACGAGTTTAAATTCAATTTAATATAGACTTAAATCACAACAATGAGTTGCTTATATGGTCTTGTTTTATCTTCTTTTCAGTCTAGAACACGTTCAATTAAACTGCTGTATAACTAAATGGCTGGTGAAGACCCAATGCCAAGTGCCAAGCTAGCACGTGAATCCTGGCTAAAAGCCTTCATGGACTCCATGAATCAGTCCACAAGACTGAGGAATGATGGGTCAAACTTCTCTGACTGGGAGGCAACACTACGGAATGCTGCCATTGCTGACGGAAAGCTCAAGTACTTAACTGAGCCCATTCCGCCACACCCAGGAACTGGAGCTAGAGCTAACGAAGTTCGCGCTCATAGCGACTTCGTCATGGAAGCGGGTGCGATAAAGAACGTACTCATATATGCAATGGAATCCAATTTGCAAAGACGCTTCATAACCCATGGTGCAAACAAGATTTTCACCACGCTCACTAACGAATTCTCAAAGGCTCCGAGAATCGTTTCTTATGAGCATACCTGTCGCTTCTTTGAGGCGAAACTCCAGAAGGGCCAAGCTGTTAGCCCACATATTCTTCACATGATTGAGAATATCGAGAAACTGGAGGCCCTAAACTGTAAGATCAGTGAGAACATAATCGTTGATCGAATGCTTCATTCGCTTCATGATGGGTTCGCCCTCTTTAGGGCCAACTACTACATGAACAACATGAACAAGACTCCTCATGAGCTCCACTCCCTTCTCGTACAGACTGAGAAGGATCTGAAATTAAGTGGGAGCGTGAAGCAAGATGTTCTCATGATCTCCAGTAAGGGTAAGGGTAAGGGTAAGGCTAAAGCTCAGGGCGACCTAGCAGTAGGTAAACCCAGGTTCAAGAAACCAGGATTTACTAAGAGTGGGCCAGGTGAGTCAAGCAACTCACAGGGCAAAACAAAGAGCAAGGATACTAGCATGGAATGTCACCATTGCCACAAGACTGGGCATTGGAGGCGCTCTTGCCCCGTGTATCGGGAGGACATTAAAGCAGGCCGCGTTACTCCTGTTGGTATGTCTTCTTCTTCTTTTATTCACATGATTGAGATTAACCATGCAAGTTGCGGAACTTGGGTACTTGATACTGGTTGTGGTTCTCATCTATGTAATCATGTGCAGGGCCTCCGAAACCAAGAACCCCTAATCAAGGGTGAGGTGGACCTGCGTGTCGGGAATGGAGCACGTGTTGCTGCAGTCTCGAAGGGAACATACGTGATCCAGCTTCCAAGTGGATTCGAGTTATCTTTATATAACTGTTATTATGTTCCTTGTTTGTCCAAAAACATTATTTCAGTTTCTGCGCTTGACAAACTCGGTTTTTCATTTGTAATAGAGAATAATAGCTGTATTTTCTCCTTACACAATATGATTTATGGCAAGGCAGTTTCCATGAATGGAATTTATGTTTTAGATCAAACCACCGAAATATTACATGTGAATAATAACAGATTAAAGGTAGGTGACAAAGATCAAACTTACCTATGGCATTGTCGTATGGGACACATAAATGAGAAACGCGTGAAATAGCTCATACAGAATGGAGCTATCTCGCCCTTTGATTTCGAATCATATGGCACGTGTGAATCATGTCTCATCGGTAAGATGACTCGTATTTCCTTCAAAGGTGTTGGAATGCGCGCTGCCGACCTATTAGGACTCATACATACAGACGTATGTGGCCCTATGTCGATCAACGCACGAGAGGGCTATAGGTATTTCATCACTTTCACGGATGATTTGAGTAGATATGGCTATGTCTACTTGATGAAACATAAAAGTGAATCCTTTGACAAGTTCAAAGAATACCAGAATCGGGTACAGAACCAGCTGGGTAGAAAGATTAAAGCACTACGTTCGGATCGTGGTGGTGAGTATCTTTCACACGAGTTTGATCAACACCTTAAAGACTGTGGCATCGTGCTACAGTTGACTCCACCTGGAACACCACAATTAAATGGTGTGTCCGAACGGAGAAATCGAACTCTACTCGATATGGTTCGATCCATGATGAGTCACACCGTCGTGCCTGATTCATTGTGGGGCTATGCTCTTTTGTCGGCCGCTCTAATACTTAACCGAAGTCCGTCTAAAGCTGTAGACAAGACTCCATACGAATTATGGAAGGGAACGGTCCCTAACTTGTCCTTTATTCGGGTTTGGGGCTGCGAGGCTTATGTCAAGTGGAGACACGAGGATAAGCTCGGCCCGCGATCGGTCAAGACATACTTTATAGGTTATCCAAAGGGAACTTTTGGTCATTACTTCTACTCGCCAACCGAACAACGTGTTTTTGTTGCGGCTAGTGCGACGTTCTTAGAGAAAGAATTTCTCGAGAACAAGTCGAGTAATAGAACCTTCGAGTTATCGGAGGTTCAAGAACCAACTGCCGAGCAACCATTGGAGGAAACAGTTCCTTCAACCGAGGCTGCGGTAGATATTCCTGAGGAACCTAGGAGGTCGGGAAGAGTCTCTATTCCTCCGGACAGATACATTGGTATGGTCGAGGAACATGATACAGATGACGTCTTACTCCTAGAGGGTAATGAACCCACAACCGATAAAGGTGCCATGACTAGTTCTGACACAAAGCTATGGCTAGAAGCCATGCAATCCGAGATGGACTCCATGTATGAGAACAACGTGTGGGATCTTGTGGACCTACCTGCAAAGGTACGTCCCCTTCAATGCAAATGGCTTTACAAGATAAAGCATGCCGTGGAAGGACAACAAGATATCCACAAGGCTAGACTAGTTGCTAAAGGTTTCACTCAAGTGCCAGGCTTGCACTATGATGAGATTTTTGCACCCGTAGTCATGCTACGTTCCATTCGGATTATCTTAGCGATCGCCGCATTTCATGATTATGAAATATGGCAAATGGACGTTAAAACCGCCTTCTTAAACGGTTATTTGGAGGAAGAGTTGTACATGGTACAACCCGAGGGTTTTATCGATCCAGCACATCCTAAGAAAGTTTGCAAGCTTAAGCGTTCCATCTATGGAGTTAAGCAAGCATCGCGGAGTTGGAATCATCGCTTCGACCAAGTGATAAAAGAGAATGGATTTATTCGATCAGTCGAGGAACCATGTCTCTATATCAAGTCGAGTGGGAGCAAGATTGTATTCCTAGTACTGTATGTCGATGACATACTCTTGATTGGGAATGACATACCTCTCTTATCTTCGGTTAAAGCATGGTTGAAAAACCATTTCCAGATGAAAGATCTGGGAGAGGCACAAAGAATTTTGGGCATCCGTATCTACAGGGATAGATCACGACGGATGTTGTCTCTCAGTCAGGAGTCTTATATAGATAAGATTCTAGAGAGATTCAGTATGACGAACTCCAAGAAAGGGTTCCTTCCTATGACTCCTGGGCTTCACTTGAGCAAGACTCAAGAAGCTAAGTCACTGGAAGAGAAAGAGCGCATGAGTCGGATTCCTTATGCTTCGGCAATAGGATCGATCATGTATGCCATGATATGCACACGTCCTGACGTTGCATATGCATTGAGTATGACAAGTCGATTCCAAGCTCATCCAGGTGAACAACACTGGATGGCCGTGAAAAACATTCTTAAGTACCTACGGAGGACTAAAGATTGGAGATTGACTTACGGAGGCGACTCGACGCTCTGCGCCACGGGTTACGCAGATGCTAGCTTCCACACGGATCGAGATGACTCGAAATCTCAGTCTGGATTCGTTTTTACTCTTAATGGCGCTGCTGTCAGCTGGAAAAGTTCTAAACAGAGTGTTACAGCAGATTCTACGACTGAGTCCGCGTAAAAGAAGATATTCATTGATAAGATAGCTACGGATGACAACGTAGCTGATCCTCTCAAAAAGCATTACCACGTGATAAGCATGAAGGGCACATTAATTCCATGGGAATCAGATGTGTTCCTAAGTTGTAGTACTCTTTTATGAATTCATGTAATATTCATCTCCCGTGTACTCTATTCAACCTCATTGTTATGATATATAATGTTTTGTTTTTCATGTGGAATTGTACGCCAATTTTGAACACCACAAAGTGAACTGATTAACATTACATCGTTTTGGTCCTTGATTACCCACTTGAGCTGATAACTCAGGTAATCATTTTGTGACGTTGGTTGATGGTGGGTTCAACGAGCCATAAGTCACGTGGATGACTGACCAATCACAAAGGCGAGTTATACGGATATCTCGTAGGACACCCCGTGACAACGTTATGGAGTCCTAAATGTTTTATAACATTGGGTGCCTGGTCGTGGATAGGACCTCCATAGTGTTCCTTAGAGTCGAGTCTTTTGACCTTCAACTGTCCTTGAGATTAAGACAGATTTTGGGTAACTTTGGTTTCTTTCCCACGGTCACCGTAACAGGGGCCAAGAGGATTTTTTCTGGGTTATTTCATGCTGGGCGATATCGGCAGGATTATAATGAAAAATACAGCATTATAGTATTTCGTTCACTGCGAATCTTATCTTTCTGAGCTTTAGAAAACCAAGTAGGAAACTTGTTAGAGACCAAATAGTTGACAATATTAGCATACCAAGGTTCTATAGTGCGTAAAACAAATAAAGTTTCATCAAGAAAGACTCCCTTTACCACCTCTAAACCTTGGTCATGGTCATCATCCCGTACCAACCGACTTAAGTGGTCTGCAACCACGTTCTCTACACCTTTCCTGTCTCTCACCTCAATGTCGAACTCACTTAGGAGGAGAATCCAACGGATTAACCTAGGCTTGGCCTCCTTCTTTATCATCAAGTGACGAAGTGCAACATGATCTGTATAAATAACAACTTTAGTACCAAACAAGTAAGAACGAAATTTTTCTAAAACAAACACAACAGCGAACATCTCTTTCTCAGTAGTAGAGTAGTTGCGTTGTACATCATTAAGGGTCATAGATGCATAATGAATAACATGGGAAGCTTTCCCATTCTTTTGACCCAAGACCGCTCCAAGAGCATAATCGCTCGCATCCACATGATCTCAAAAGGAAGAGACCAATCAGGGGCCTGAATAATTGGAGAAGTGGTAAGACGGGTTTTCAGCTGATCGAATGCCGTCTTACGATCCTCATCAAACATAAAGTCAACCTCCTTTTGCAGCAGTTTGCACAATGGTTGTGCAACCTTGGAAAAATCCTTAATGAACCGTCTATAAAAACATGCATGTCCAAGAATAGAGCGAACTTCGTGCACATACATTAGTAGTGATACGTGCCTATTTTATGCATTTTATTTACTCTTTTGGCACGTATTTTCTTACACTTTCGTGACTTTCTAGTTGCTTTTTCTCCCATTTTGTCTACTTTGGTATTTCTGTGTTTTGTATGCAGGAATATGCGTAAGTGAGCAAAATCAAGCCTTATTTGCCTTTAGGAAGCTATTTATGGAGCAATAAATTCGGATGGTGCATTCAAGTACAATCATCGGGCTGGATCAAAACTGAGAATAAGAGGAACCGGTCGACCGACCGAGATATCAGGTCGACCGACTGAAGTCGAATATGTAATCAGGCCCAGTTCTCCACGGAAGCCCAAATTCGCAGGAAATAAGTTCGTTTCAGCAGAACCGGTCGACCGACCGAGAAAACTGGTCGACCGACCAGACCCTGTTTTGGGGATTTCCGTTTTGTTTTCTGATTTCCTAATCTTGTAATATTTCTTATTTAAGGAGATCAAAACTCTTCTATTAGGTTAAGCAGTTTTTTCAGCAATATTCTACCTTAGGAATTTTACCAAGTACTCTATGTTTGAAGCCTCCATTGTTAGAGGATTTTTATCAAGCTTTCATCTTTCTTCTTAGGATTTCCATTCAAGTTGTAAGTTTGTGATAATTAATCTTTCCTTTAATCCAATCTTGTTATTCATCTTGTTGTTATTTTCTTATTTCATGTTTACTCTTTTATTATCATCTTTGATTATGTTTACATCTTTAATGTTCTTGGTAATTGATAGTTTTATAATTAGAAACATGCATAGCTAATTCTTGTGATTAGGAATTAGGGGAACCATGGTAAAGATTTGATTTTGATAGTTTAATGATTGAATTACCAATCCCCCATTGTTGTTGGTGAACTGATCCTTAGGATTGAAAGATTATTAGGATTAGTTTAACAACAACTTTGGGATTGCCCTTGAACGAAAGTTTAGTGCTTTTCTAGGAACCCTAAGACCGTAAGGATTGGGTAGAATATTGACCTAAAGGTTTATTCTTTGTTCCTTGGGATTGTGTTATTTGATTATTTTACCCTTCATTGACTTGTTTTAACCATGGGGAACCAAAGTTCCTAATCTCCTTTTACCTTATTTTATTTCTCTTGTTTATTTTGTTACCTTAGCTGTTAGTTAAAATCCCAATTCAAACCCCCCCTTTTTTTTGGTTACTTGCAATAGACTTTAAATTTACAAATACAATTTACCCTGTCTCTCTGTGGTTCGACCCTTGACTTATCCTAACTGAGTTTAAGCTGAGGTTTTATAAATCTTATCTTTGACACCCCTCAACGACGGGTGTCAAAATTTTGGCGCCGTTGCCGGGGAGACGGTATAATTCTGTTTGTTAATTTTTAGTTTATTTTTTTTTCTTGTCTTAAGGAACTTAGGTTCCTTAAGACCGTTCTTACCTTTTCTTCTAGTGCTATTTAGAAGACAGGTTTTTGAGAGGAAGGCTTGAGTACTCTCTTTATGGACTCCATTTATAGCTACCTACAGCCGAAGCCTAAAGATTTACCGAAAGGATTCGCCTTGCCTAAACCCACCACTGGCTCCTTTGAACTCCGCTCGACTCATATTAACTTGGTGGAGCAGAGTCGATTTTCTGGTCTACCTGATGAATATCCAATAAAGCACGTTACAACCTTCACAGATTATTGTTGTTTCATATCCCTACCTGAAGGGGTAACTAGAGATGAGGTGCTGGCAACTCTGTTCTTATTCTCCTTAAAAGGAGACGCGCAAGAATGGTACCGGGACCTTAAAAAGGCAAGTGAAGGAATTACAGATTGGACCACCTTGGCCTTGGCTTTTTACAAGAAATACTTCCCTCTTGCAAAAGCTGAGGACTTGAGAAACCAAATCCGTAACTTTCAGCAGGGGCCTGATGAAGGATTTTGTGAAGCATGGGATCGATTCAAGAAATTGGTCCGTTCCATCCCTCACCATAACCTTCCACAATGGGACCTGTGTAACTGCTTTTACAACTCTCTTTACGATGACTATAAGATGATTCTTGATGTGGCCGCCAATGGAAGATTCCAGAACAACACCGATCATATGAAGGGTTGGCAAACCATTGAAGACATGGCGGCGCATAAGGCTACTTTTAAAGGTTCACGTGGGAATTCAAGAAGGCTGAATGTAGAGATGAATAGAGTGATGGCTCTTGAGACAACAGTTGAAGCCCGTTTTGAAAAGCTTGAAGCAACCCAGCTAAAGCTTGAAAGTGCGAACCTAGTTACTACGGTCGACAATACGGGAGAAATTGAGGAATTAAGAGCCCTTGTTAATGCCTTAACCAAGGCAGTTTTTAGGATGAATGAGGCTCACTGCACTTCCACGAAGATTTTTGAGGAACACTTGAAAAACATAGCCAACCAAAGAAAAAGCTCTCCACCTTGTTCTGAGGGACCCATGGAGACGCTGAATGCCATAAATCTAAGGAGTGGCCGTGTTTGTAAAGATTCAACTAAAGAGGATGATCCAGCCGAAATTCCAAGTCAAGAAACCGATCCCGCCAAAAGAGCAGGAGGTCGACCGACCACTTCTGTCAGTCGACCGACCACTGTTCCTGACGCGAGATCAGATTCTGAAAAAGAAAAAAAATCGGATTTTGCAGACTCTGGTCGACCGACCGACTTTACTGGTCGACCGACCGACGCTTCTGAGCAAAGTGCCGTTTCGACTCCGGAATCGCTGGACCCTTCCCTCGTTCAAAGCCTTGCTGAAATTTTACAGCTGAAAAAGCCAAAGGTTACTGATCCTATGGCTGAAGTAACCATTCCTTATCCCGAAAGACTGAAAAATTCAAAGGAAGATAAGAAATTTGGTAAGTTCTTAGAGATGGTGAAGAACCTTGAGGTAACCATCCCTTTCACTGACTTAATTACCCAGGTACCTTCTTATGCTAAATTCATGAAAGATATTTTAAGTCGTAAGAGGAATTTTCAGGACGACGGTGCTGTTGCTTTTGTGGAAGAATGTTATGTTCTTTCACAAAATAATATAGCACCCAAGTTGAAAGACCCAGGTAGTTTTTCCATCCATTGTACCATAGGTAATCATTTAATAGGGAAAGCCCTCTGTGATCTAGGGGCTAGTGTCAGTGTCATACCTTATTCTGTATGTGAAAGACTTGGTTTAGGTAGACTTAAGGTCACCAATATTACTGTACAGATGGCTGATAGATCAACCCAAAGACCACTAGGGGTCTTGGAGGATGTCCCAGTAAAAGTGGGAAAGTTCTTTATTCCTGTGGATTTCGTTGTTTTAGACATTGCTGAAGATAGTCGAATACCTATTATTTTAGGTAGACCTTTTTTACACACAGCTGGGGCTGTGATAGATGTCAAACGCGGGACCATTACTCTAGAGATTGGGGATGACACTATCGAGTTTAGTCTTGCCCATAAGGCAACTATTCCTACTGATGATACTTGTTGTTCCATCGATATTGTAGACAGGAATGTTATCCTTAATTGGAGGGAATCCTTGACCAAGGATCCCTTAGATGATCTGACGGTTTTGGATAAGTATGCAGGTACTCCAGCTGAGGATGCTGAAAAGCTGGATTTGATAGAAGAAGAGGAAGAGGAATATGAGCTCACTAAAGAAGAGAATGAGAAGCTCATAAGCCTAGCCAATACAAGCCTGGTAAACATATGCTATTCTGTAAATGTTAATTCTGTTCAAGCAGTTGAGGTAAAAGCACCAGAGCGTAAGCCACTTCCTCCTAATCTTAAGTATGTTTTTCTAGATGATACTGAGCAATACCCTGCAATTGTTAGCTCTAAACTTAGTCCTGACCAACTTTCTGCCTTAATGACTGTTCTTAAAAAGAATAGAAAAGCTCTAGGTTATTCTTTGGATGATATTAAGGGCATAAGCCCTGATGTTTGTATGCACAGAATAGATTTAGAGGAAGGGCATAAGCCCTACAGACAGGGACAGCGTAAACTGAACCCTAAGATGCAGGATGTAGTTATGGCTGAGGTTATGAAGCTTCTTGATGCAGGTATTATTTATCCAATTGGCAACTCTAAGTGGGTTAGCCCAGTTCAGGTAGTTCCTAAGAAAGGAGGGACCACAGTGGTTAAAAATGATAAAAATGAGTTAATACCAACTAGAGTTGTGACTGGGTGGCGGATGTGCATTGATTATAGACAGTTAAATGCCGCCACCAAGAAAGACCATTTCCCCCTTCCTTTTGTTGACCAAATGACTGAAAGATTGGCTTCTAATAAATTCTTCTGTTTTCTAGACGGTTATTCAGGTTTCTTCCAGATTCCCATCCATCCTGATGATCAGAGTAAGACTACTTTTACATGTCCACAGGGTGTTTTTGCTTATCGCAGGATGCCTTTTGGGTTATGCATTGCTCCTGCTACTTTTCAAAGGTGTATGATGGGTATTTTTTCAGACTTTATAGAAAACATTATGGAAGTGTTTATGGATGATTTCTCTGTTTATGGTAATGCTTTTGATCAATGCTTAGCTAATCTTGATAAAGTTTTGCAGCGATGTATTGATGTAAACCTTGTCTTAAATTGGGAGAAGTGTCATTTTATGGTTACTGAAGGGGTAGTTTTAGGGCATCTAATTTCAGATAAAGGTATACATGTTGATAAAGCAAAGGTGCAAGTGATTGAGCAATTACCCCCTCCTATTAATGTCAAAGGGGTGAGAAGTTTCTTAGGGCACACAGGTTTTTACAGGCGTTTCATTAAGGACTTCTCTAAAATTGCTAAACCACTTACACAATTGCTTCTTAAAGATGCCATTTTTGATTTTTCTGATGAGTGCCTTTCAGCTTTTAACAGGTTGAAGGAAGCTTTGATCTCAGCACCAATCATCCAGCCACCAGATTGGGATCTCCCATTCGAGATCATGTGCGATGCTAGTGATTATGCTCTGGGTGCTGTGCTTGGTCAAAGAAAGAACAAGGCTCTCAACGCTATATACTATGCGAGCCGCACCCTGGATGAGACTCAAGTCAACTATTTCACCACAGAGAAGGAGATGCTAGCCGTCATATTTGCCTTAGAAAAATTTAGATCATATTTAGTAGGTAATAAGGTAATTGTTTATACTGACCATGCAGCTTTAAAAAGTCTTTTTCAAAAGAAGGATTCAAAGCCAAGACTTTTAAGGTGGATCCTCCTTCTCCAAGAGTTTGACATTGAGATCAGGGACAAGAAAGGCGCGGAAAACGTGGTAGCTGACCATTTATCTCGCCTGCAGCTGACTGATAGGGAAGATTCTTTACCTATTGATGATTCGTTTCCTGATGAAAGTTTATTTATCATTAATAGTTCAGGTTCTTATCCCCCTCCTTGGTATGCTGATTTTGCTAATTTTGCTGTTACAGGTAAAATCCCTCCTGCGTTGTCTTGGCAACAAAAGAAGAGATTTATGTTTGATGCGAAACAGTATTTTTGGGATGACCCTTATGTTTTTAAAGAATGTGGAGATGGACTTATCCGGAGATGCGTCCCCCAATGGGAGGTGAAGGACATTCTGGAAGCATGTCACTCTTCCGCATATGGTGGTCACCACGGTCCATCTAGGACCGTGGCCAAAGTATTGCAGTCTGGTTTCTATTGGCCTACTTTACATGCTGACTGTAGAAATTTTGTAGGTAACTGTGATGCCTGTCAAAGGACTGGGAATGTCTCAAAAAGACATGAGATGCCACAAGTAGGTATTTTAGAGGTAGAAATTTTTGATGTTTGGGGCATTGATTATCAAGGACCTTTTCCCAGTAGTCAAGGTAACAGGTATATTCTTGTAGCTGTTGATTATGTGTCTAAGTGGGTAGAAGCCATTGCTACTCCCCATTGTGATGCAAAAGCTGTCATTAAGATGTTTAAAAAAATCATATTTCCTCGTTTTGGTGTCCCTAGGGTTGTCATAAGTGATGGAGGTATGCATTTTAAGGAGAAACGCCTCGGTGACTTGTTAAACAAATTCGGTGTCCAACATCGTAGGGGTTTAGCTTATCACCCTCAGACTAGTGGTCAAGTTGAGATCTCTAATAGAGAACTCAAGGAGACCCTAGCCAAGGTAGTTTCTAAGTCTAGGAAAGATTGGAGCCTAAAACTTGATGATGTTTTATGGGCCTATAGAATCGCGTTCAAAACTCCAATAGGAATGTCACCATTCAGATTGATTTATGGTAAAACTTGTCATTTACCAGTTGAGTTAGAACGTAAGTCTTGGTGGGCTATATGTGATCTTAATTTAGACCCTAATCTTTCCCGTGAGAAACGTTTATTGCAGCTCAACGAGTTAGAAGAATTCAGGTTGTTATCCTATGACAATGCCAGGATTTATAAGGAGAAAACAAAGCGCTGGCATGACAAGAGAATCATTAGACGTGATTTTCAGGTAGGTGATAGGGTACTGCTTTTTAATGCTCGTATTCGTCTTTTTCCTGGTAAACTGAAATCCAAGTGGAGCGGACCCTACACCATCACAGCTGTCTCAAAATTCGGGTCAATCGAATTAGAAACCTCATCTGGTGAAAGGTTCAAAGTCAATGGCCAATATGTGAAGCACTTCCGAGGAGAAAATGAGTATGTCGGAAAAGTCGAAGTTTCTTACTTTGACCCTTTTTAGGATGCTCCTTAGAAGGTAAAAGGTCGTGCGGGACCTCTTAAACCAGCGCTACACGGGAGGCAACCCGTGCTTTAATCTTAAATTTACGTTTTTCCCTTTTATTTTTCGTTTTATCCTCAGATGGAAATTGAAATCACTACAGAAAAAGAAAAAATCGGTATTAATCGGTCCAGTGGTCGACCGACCAGCTTTTCTGGTCGACCGACCAGACTGACAACTTTTTGAATTTTTTCTGACACAGTAAGTAAAATCGCAGAGCAGGTAAAAGTACAGTGGTCGACCGACCAGATCTTCTGGTCGACCGACCACGATTTTTTACGGTTTTATTTTTTTTTCAGAATCAATGTCATGGGTTTGTTGTGTTTTGAACATCATATTATTGCTTTGACCTATTCTTTCCACCTGCATTCCCTCTCTCCCATAAAACCCTAAAAACTATTCACCCTTCTTCCTCCTCCACCATTTTACTTACTTTCTTTTTAACTTCCATCTTCAAGGTATGTGTTTCCTCCATTTTCTTTCTTTCTTTTTAGTTTTTACCTTCTTATTTTCGTTTTAGGTAGTATGAGTTTATCTTTTTAAAGTTTAATTTTGCTCTTCATTCCGTTTCATGCTTGTTTATGTGTTTTTATGTTAGCTTTTTCTTCTTCTTGAGTTTATATGCTTAGATCTGAAAATTTTGGGTGATTTTGTGCTAATTAGGATAGTTTAATTCTTCCTTGCAAATTTTATGCCTTTTTCCGTGCGAAATTCAAACCCGACGCCATCACTGTTACGGTCGGTCGACCGGAATCTGAGGTCGGCCGACCAAAATTTGAATTTCTGATTTTTTAAAAAAATTTTGCAGATCTGGGTTTCGTTTCTGACAAAGGTCGGTCGACCGACCAGAAAATGAGGTCGGCCGACCAGAGTCGCTTTTTCCTGAGTTTAATTGTTGAACAGTTTCTGATTTTTTTTCCGTAATGTGGTCGACCGACCTGTTTTCACGGTCGACCGACCATACCTGCATTTTTCAAGACTTTCTCAGTTTCTGATTTCTCATTGCAGCAGAAAAATACAGACCGTTTTGAAAAAATGGTCGACCGACTGACTACTCTGGTCGGCCGACCAGAACTGTGACAAAAATTTCTGTTTTGCAATTCTTCGTGGCTTATTTTGTTAAAGCAATGTTTTCTTATGCTCATAAGACTTATATTTTTAATTGAACTTTGCAGCTTTACGATGTCTAGCCGCGATCAAGGAGGGAAACGCGCACGCACCACGGGTGCAAGCACTTCTAGAGGACGTGTCTCTAGGTCTCGGGGACTAGCAGTTCAGGACACGGATAGTCTACCGGACTATCCGCAGATCACTTTCATTTCTCCGGCCCAGAAGGCCCGATTCCTCCATCTGAGCGCTCATTGCGCGGTAGTGGCGACCCGTTTCCTTTGTATTTCAGCTCTGCATGCATTGGGGTGCCATGATGAGGTGGTTGCTATGCTCATTGGGACCGGGTTTGCAGGCCTTGTCTCTATGGACGAGATCACCTACCGCCTTCTTACTCTTGAGTTTTTCTCCTCCTTTACCTTTGATTTAGGGGCTCTTCACCCCGGCTATGATAGTTTTTGTATTTCTTTTCGCATGTTCAATGAAACTTATGCTTTAACTTTAACCCAATTTGCTCAAATTTTGGGTCTGTCTTCTGAGGGTCTTACTGATGACCCCACGGGGTCGTATTCTGATATGTGGTCCTGTATTTCTGACTCCAACGATGTGAAGAAGAAAAACAGTACCGTCCACCTTCCCACCCCCCGTTATTTTTTGCGTCTGTTGGCCAACACTGTTTTCGGCCGCAAAGAGTCTCAAAATGTTAACAACATTGAGCTCTCTATTTTGTCCGGTTATCTTAACATCGGACGTACGGGTCAGCAGTCTTATAACACTGCTCATTTGGTCGCTTCTCATTTTGTGTCAGTCGGTGAGGGAACTTCTTTGACCACTATTGTCTGTGGTGGGCTAGTCACCCGATTAGCCCGCTATTTTGTACCCCAGTTCCCTCGCTATGAGGATGCAGTTACCCCTCTATCCCGATACATGGACATGGATTATGTCAGGTCTGTGCGTTGGGTAAACAGTAGAGGTGATTGGAAAATAGACACCTATCTCACTGACCGCATCCCCATCACTATGGCTCCCCCTATGTACCCCCTTTCTATTGTTATAGGGGAGCCCCGACCACTACTCCCGTCTTACCGCCTCCCACTTAGGGGAGGCGCTTCTAGAGGTTCCAGGGCTCCTGCTCCCGGTGGCCACCATGCCACACCTGGGACAGGGTACCCATCTGATTTTACTGCTCCTCCTAATGCTTATGTTCCTCCTTTTGTTGATGACAGATCTATGCCACAAATGCTGGCGAGTCTTTGCACGCAGTTCAGCCAAAAGCGGTTGGACGATAGTCTCTTCCAATACCCGGTTTACAAGGAGTATGCCACACAAGGTAGGCTCCCAACCGGCCCGTGGACTCACCCCACCTGGTACACACCTCTCGCAGGCGGTCGTGACCATGGTGAAGCTTCAGGCTCTGCCTCAGGAACAGGAGTAGGGTCTGAGGAGGATGGCGATGAGGGAGATGGTGAGGAGAACGCTGAGCCATTCTACGACTCAGCGGGATAGGGACATGCTTAACCTTACCCTCTTTGGGGTTCGGTTTGGGGAGGCCCCTATTGATTGGTTCGGTTTGGGGAGGTCCACATTTACTTTGTAAGTGTTTTCCCTCCTTAGATTTCCAATTTTCCCCTTTAGATTTCCAGTTTTCCCCTTCTTCCTCCATAGACTCTGTTTGTATTTTTTAGTCTTTTTCCTTTTCTTTTCTTTGTTTGCTTCTTTTCCGCCTACCCCCATCCCTATGCTGTGGTTGTATGCTGATGAGCACAATGGGGGCATTGTGCGTTTTGGTTTGGGGAGGGTGTTTGCATACTCCTTTGTGAGTATGCAATTGTTTTTGTGTCTCTTGTTTTTCATTCCTTTAGGTATTTTTCTTGTTTTCATCCTCTCTTGTCGCGTGTTCTTCCCTGTCGGGCATTCTTCTCTGTCTTAAGTTTTTAGGTCGAGTCGGAACGGATAAATACTAGTTATGCCTCACATATCACATATTGCTTTGCCTTGCATTTTTCAAAAATTTTCAAGCTAGTCTTTTGCATTATCTACGAGTTTTTGTTGATTTCATGCTAAATTATTAGACTTGACTCTCTTTTTGGCAAGCTACTACATATTCTAAGGATTAGAGCTTAATAAATCGGTGACATCCATGACCGATTTCATGTAGGTTGTGAGTAGTTTCTCCTCTTGAGGCATGTTACATCAATTTGCATAAACATGAATTTTGTCTTCTTAATACCTGTATGCATTCGGTTTTGTGGTTTGTTGACACATGTGGTAGAGGTCCCCATTTCTCTTTATTCCCATTATCCTCACATAGCCAAATTGAACTCTTTTACCCATTTGCTACATTCTAAAACTTGCTTACCCTAGCCGAGCTAGTATTTTAGTAATGGGACTGTTTTCCTTGCCATCCTTTGGTTTATGCTTCATCGGTGAATTCTGATTTTGGGAGAATGATGAAAAAGAAAAAAAAAAAAGAAAAAAGAAAAAGAAAAACGCAGAAAACGAAAAAAACAGAGCAGCCTGTTTTCAAGGCTGGTCGGTCGACCAGTTCCCTCGGTCGGTCGACCAGGACCATTGAATGGGCCGATTTTTCAAAAAAAAAAAAAAAAAAAAGAGAAAAAGAATTTGGAAGAAATTGTGGAATATTGGCATATATGAAAAAAAAAAAAAAAAAAAAAAAAAAAAAACAAACAAAAAGAAGTGATCTTATAGTATGGATAGACGGATGTTAGCTCGGTTTAACCCCTCTTCCCATAACTTATCTTTACCCCTTCTTACCTTTAGCCTCACAATCCCAAATTTACCTCGGCATGTGTCATGGTTATTTAGTGTGGGAATGCATATGTACGGTTGTAGAGATTTTATTCATGTTAGATTGCAGGCATGTTCTTACGGGTCGTAGATAGGTGAGAGTCCTTACTTCTATTTATCTTCTTATCTTTCACATTTACTTTTGGCCCTTTGCTTTCATGAGTGTCTCGAGCGTACCGCGAGAGTCCAATTAGAATGGGTCTTGCAAGGTCGAAATTTTAGCATGCTTTTCCAACATGTTTAATTCGTTTTGCTCTTGACATTGTGTTTGATCATAGTTGAAGGATGCATTAAATTGGTTAAGCATAGTGTTGTGTTTGGTTATGAAAAGTATGAGGTCCGTTCCATTAGGAGTTTTATTTTCTTTTGAGTCTTAGTGCTTGCTTGAGGACAAGCAAGGTTTAGTTTGGGGAATTTGATACGTGCCTATTTTATGCATTTTATTTACTCTTTTGGCACGTATTTTCTTACACTTTCGTGACTTTCTAGTTGCTTTTTCTCCCATTTTGTCTACTTTGGTATTTCTGTGTTTTGTATGCAGGAATATGCGTAAGTGAGCAAAATCAAGCCTTATTTGCCTTTAGGAAGCTATTTATGGAGCAATAAATTCGGATGGTGCATTCAAGTACAATCATCGGGCTGGATCAAAACTGAGAATAAGAGGAACCGGTCGACCGACCGAGATATCAGGTCGACCGACTGAAGTCGAATATGTAATCAGGCCCAGTTCTCCACGGAAGCCCAAATTCGCAGGAAATAAGTTCGTTTCAGCAGAACCGGTCGACCGACCGAGAAAACTGGTCGACCGACCAGACCCTGTTTTGGGGATTTCCGTTTTGTTTTCTGATTTCCTAATCTTGTAATATTTCTTATTTAAGGAGATCAAAACTCTTCTATTAGGTTAAGCAGTTTTTTCAGCAATATTCTACCTTAGGAATTTTACCAAGTACTCTATGTTTGAAGCCTCCATTGTTAGAGGATTTTTATCAAGCTTTCATCTTTCTTCTTAGGATTTCCATTCAAGTTGTAAGTTTGTGATAATTAATCTTTCCTTTAATCCAATCTTGTTATTCATCTTGTTGTTATTTTCTTATTTCATGTTTACTCTTTTATTATCATCTTTGATTATGTTTACATCTTTAATGTTCTTGGTAATTGATAGTTTTATAATTAGAAACATGCATAGCTAATTCTTGTGATTAGGAATTAGGGGAACCATGGTAAAGATTTGATTTTGATAGTTTAATGATTGAATTACCAATCCCCCATTGTTGTTGGTGAACTGATCCTTAGGATTGAAAGATTATTAGGATTAGTTTAACAACAACTTTGGGATTGCCCTTGAACGAAAGTTTAGTGCTTTTCTAGGAACCCTAAGACCGTAAGGATTGGGTAGAATATTGACCTAAAGGTTTATTCTTTGTTCCTTGGGATTGTGTTATTTGATTATTTTACCCTTCATTGACTTGTTTTAACCATGGGGAACCAAAGTTCCTAATCTCCTTTTACCTTATTTTATTTCTCTTGTTTATTTTGTTACCTTAGCTGTTAGTTAAAATCCCAATTCAAACCCCCCTTTTTTTTGGTTACTTGCAATAGACTTTAAATTTACAAATACAATTTACCTTGTCTCTCTGTGGTTCGACCCTTGACTTATCCTAACTGAGTTTAAGCTGAGGTTTTATAAATCTTATCTTTGACACCCCTCAACGACGGGTGTCAAGTAGGATAAGGTAAAGTCTTAATTCTATCAATTTTAGCTTTATCTACCTCTGTCCCCTTACCTGACACAACATGCCGCAAAACTATAGCCTGTTCAACCATGAAAAGGCATTTCTCAGAATTAAGTACAAGGTTAGTTTCAATACAATGCTTCAAAACAAGTGATAAATGATTTAAACATACATCAAAAGAATCACCATTCACAGTAAAATCATCCATAAATACCTCAATGAAATTCTCCACATATTCAGAGAAAATACTAAACATACAACGTTGAAATGTTGCAGGAGCATTACACAACCGAAATGGCATGCGTCGATACGCGAATGTGCCAAAAGGGCATGTAAAAGTAGTCTTCTCCAGATCCTCAGGAGCGATGGCAATCTGAAAATAACCTGAATATCCATCCAAAAGCAGTAATATGCCTCCCCAGCAAGTCTCTCTAACATCTGGTCAATGAAGGGGAGGGGAGAGTGATCTTTCCGAGTTACCGTGTTCAGCCTGCGGTTGTAACACCCCCATTTATTTAAGAGCCTTTAGCAAGACATTCTGAAATAAATAGAACTGTTACCAACTCGGAATGTCCGAGGTAGTGAATGACAAAGTAAAACAAACCAAAGTACTTTATACAAAACTGATTAAATTTAAACTTTTGGTATTGCAACTACTGCGCAAGATTAAAAGTACAACTGATGATAACATCTAAGTATGTGATCTAATTCTAAGTAGGTCCAAGCCATGTCTCTCTCCTTGCCCAAGCTCCTAGTCCATCTGTCTCTGACCTGTAGAATCTACTCCCCATTCCGGATCATCGTAGGTGTACACGAATACACTGTCAACCTCGCGGTTGAGTAGGGTAACACAAAAGTAAATAATGCAACAAATATGATATGCAATGCCATGATATGCTCGAGCTCAATCACAATCTCAATCTCAACCCGAAACACCAATCTCAAACTAAATATTTAATTGTGTCCTCCACATGTAGTGTGATAACGTCATTGAACATACCCTTGTACGGACAAGTGGGAGATTGTTGGGGCTGGTGTCCTTGACAATTAAGTACAATGGCTTATTAAATCTCTTTAAGGATCACAAGGGCATACTTTTGTATTATTACCAGTTGATCCACGTTTATCAATAACGGTTGGCTTGCTAGATAAGTTTGACGTTATTGTCATACGGATGGCGGTGATCAACTGGTCCCTATACGTCACACCTATAGGACACGTTTGAGAGATGTGAAGGTATGAAAATACAGTCACATTTTGCCGGATATGACTAAACAGTTAGTCAGAGGTATTGACTATTAAATTAGTCAATAAGATGTTGAGATTATTATTTAATACGGATTAAATAATTTTAGCTAATACGGATTACATGTTTAATTCGTAAATTAAATATAAACGGTTATATGTTTAATTAAATATTGTATTCGCGTATTAATATAAACAGTTATATTAATTTGGGTAATTATACAATATCGTAATTTTATCAGACCATTATTAATACATCGACTGCATTAATATCTGATAACATGCATACGATTTATAAACAAAACCCGCGAATAAAGTTTAGCTAAATGGGTCGAATCACAAATTAGAATAAGGTAAGAGTGGAAAGCCCACTCCTACCCTATTGGAAATTTCGGCCAAAAGAGCTACATAAGGAGGAGGACTCTCCTTATGTCAGGCACTCTTGTTTCACTGTTTAAACAAATCTCAAGGAAAATTAGGGTTTTGAGAGCTTTCTTCTCCCAAAACCTCAGATCTCACATCTAAAACCTAAATAGCTCTCCCAATATTGCAAGGCAGTTGGAGAGGATTTCTAGCACACGCGGCCACGTCTCATTCTAAGTCTTGGGTGCAAGTTATAGGAGGGAATTTGTGTTAATTCCTGTTCTTAGGCCTTTCGCACAAGGACTAAAGGTTGATTTCTTTTTCATGCTTTTTATTAACTTATGACTATAATCACAATTGTATGTTTCATTATAATCCTGCAAGTTTGGGGCGAATACATGCTTTATTCCCCACATAATCAGGTGATTCTAGTTGGAGATGAAAGCTTATCCTCTTAGATTTCCAACTCCACCAAGAACGCTTGATTTGAGCGAGTAACGAAGAAATGGCAGCCATTTGAAATTCAGTGCGCAGTGCAGGAAATACGCGCTGAGAAGTGCTCGATCGAGTACTTTATTTGTTCGATCGAGAGCTTTTCTTCTCGATCGAGAGTTTTTCTTCTCGATCGAGAGCTTTTTGTTCTCGATCGAGAAGTCAACTGATTGTTGAGCTGCACTAAGCCGTCAGTTTTGAGAATTGTTTTGTTATAAAAACAATTCGTGAACAGAGGCATGGGGGACGACTTCCTTCCTATCATTTTCTTCCCCTTTTTCTTCTCATACTCAGTCTTAGATAGTACTGTAATTTCTATATTTTCTCGGATTGGATTATTGTTCTTTCCTTCTTGCTTTGCTATTCGGTTTTCGGTAACTTCTTCTCTAATCCTTATTTCTTTTCCTTCTTTTTTCTGAAATGGTGTTAATCAATTGTTCTGTTTCCATCATTCTTTTACTAATTATGTGTAGCTAATTCCTACGCTTGGATTTAGGGTAGCCATGGCGTAGGATGAATTATTAGTTTAGGATACCCGTATTTTGGTTTGTATGTATCCGTCGCATATAATATCTGTTAATTGTTTGAGTCGACGCACTCAATTGACTGTTTAGAAACCCTCTTGGCCTAGATCGGAAGATTGGTTTAGGGGTAGTTCTGCGACGATTATTAAGACCGTACTAATGAGGGCGGAAGTTAAGTTAGTATAGTCTTAGGGCGAATAGCGGACCGGAAGGACCTTTTCACTACCCACAGAATGAATTTAGGATGTTTTATTGCTATTAGTTCAGACTTTAGTAGCCATGGTGAACCGACGATCCTAGTGCTTTTTCTATCTGTTCTATTTCCCTTTATCTCGTACTTCCTCCATTCCAATCAATTCTATACATTTCACTTTATATACACTATTCATAAGTTGAGTGAATTTTCGGCACAACTTCTAATATATAACATCAAAGATAGTCATGTGAGATCTTGTTTAAATTGTCTTACCGTGTATATTGTGAATATCACATTTTTATAATTTTTATCAATATGTAACTAAAGATATTAACAAAAGAAAACGAGTATTGGCAAACGTGAATAAAGCAAATGTATAGAATTGATTGGAATGGAGGAAGTAGTTTTTAGAAACCAATTTAATCAAACCCCTAATTTGTGACATTCAGACGGACTAATTTAAACAGATATTTCGCAACTTAGCCTCCCTGTGGAGATCGACCATACTTACCGCTGACTTCTGTTAGTAGTACTTAGGTATTTATTTTTGGTACTGAAACGTCGGTATCAGGAGGTGAAATGGCTGGGAAAATTTAATCCACCAAGCAACTGTTCAACAAAATCTCATTCAACAGTATCATAAGCTTTTTGCAAGTCAATTTTAAAAAGGCATCTAGGGGAGACACTCTTTCTACTGTACATATGTACTATATCCTGGCAGATAAGCACATTTTCTATGATAGAGCGCCCTTTTATAAAGGCCCCTTGATTGTCATGGATGATGTCAGGGAGAACTAGTGCAAGTCTATTACAGAGAAGCTTGGAGATCATCTTATAAATCAGATTAAAACAGGCAATAGGCCTAAATTGTTTCTGTGTTGTAGATCGGTCACATTTAGGTATGAGTGTAATATTAGTGGCATTGATCTGTTGAAGTAACTGGCCAGTCTGAAAGAAGTCAGCAATGGCATCATGGATATCTCTTCCAACAATCTCCCAAGCATCCTTGAAAAAACCACTTGTGTACCCATCTGGCCCAGGGGCCTTGTCAATAGGGATATAGAACACCACTGATTTAACCTCTTCAAAAGTGATAGGTTGGTTAAGAAGATCAATGTGCTCTATAGAACATTTTTTGCCATAATCCAGAACTGCATTCCTCACCATGTCAGTATTAGTCCTACTACCCAATAACTCCTTGTAATAAGTTAAAAAAAGCAGTCTGAATGCTATCCCCAGTGCTGGACAGATGTCCCTTTTGATCGTGAATTTGGATGATCTTATTCCGAAGACATCTCTTCCTAATTGCATTATGGAAGTAGGTTGTGTTAATGTCCCCTTCTTCTAACCATTAAACTTTGGATTTCTGTTGCAGGAAACTATCTCTTGCCTTAGTTAGTCATTTGAGCTCGTTTAGGATTTCTATTTCTTTCTAAATGAGGCCATTATTATGAATATCTGAAACAATCAGTTGTTGTATTTCATTCAAAGCTCTGGCTGTCTGTCTAGTTTTGTTTTCAATATCAGAGAAACAATTTCTGTTAAGCTCTTTCAACACACCCTTCAGTCCTTTTAGCTTCTTGACTACACAAAACATTTTAGTACCAGAGATAGGAATCTCCCAAGCCTCCTTTACCTTGCTGAGAAATGCAGAAGCACCACTCCACATATTGAAATACTTAAAGCTCCTTCTCTGCTCATTCACAAAATGCTTATTACTAATGACACACGAGGTATGATCCAATAAGCCTTCTGGGTGGAAATGACCCACCATCTCAAGGAACTGCATTAGCCAGGCTGGGTTGATAAGAAATCTATCCAACCGACTGTATTTCCTATGCTCAACATCTTGTTTGTTTGTCCAAGTATAGTAAGCTCCAGTAGCAGTAATATCAGAAATACTACAAGCTTCCAAGCAATTAATAAAATCCTCCATGTCTTCTTGTTTTGTCTGTCCTTTCACTCTTTCATCCGGATGAATAACAGTATTAAAATCTCCTGCCAAAGCCCAAGGACCTGCACATCTAGCTGCAATAAAAGCTAGGGACTCCCACAAAACCATTCTATCTTTACCTTCATTGAATGCATATACCATTGTTAGCAAGAACTGCTGCATATTAGCTCTGACAGTAACTCTGCTATGGATAAACTGGGGTCGGCATTCCAGGATATCTACATCAAATAGGCTGGGTTGCCATAATACCCAAACACGTCCTCCTTTGTGAGTATGACAATTTGTAGTCACATTATACCCATCAAAAAGATTATAGGCTATATTACTCACATTTTCACCATTTATTTTAGTTTCTAACAGACCAAACAAACCAATATTATGTTTATTAATAAAACTTTTAACTTCTTTCTGTTTATTTACATTTTTCAACCCCGAACATTCCAAAACCCTAAATTATTCATTATTAATGTTTTGATTAATAGAATTATTTTAGGGTAGATTGATTTAGATAAGTTATATTAGTGGTCATCAATTGATCATGGATTCTAATCTTGATCACGATTAATTTTTTATTAATTTAATCATAACTGATTAAGTTATTTTAGGGTAAATTGATTAGATAAAGTATTTAAGAACAAATGAAACAATTAAAAAATTCCTATTTAATTTAAACGAAACAATTAAAAAACTAACAAAATTAGTATTTAACTTATTAGTGAAATTAATTAAGTAAAAAAATAATGTGTTAAACAATTAAGTAAAATAAATAATGTGTAAAACAATAGAAATTTCATAAATAAATTAAATACATATAGTTAACTTAATTAACTAGATATGCTAATTTACTAAACTAACCCTAATCTAACTACAATAAATTAACTTGAATTTGTCACGTGTTATAATGTGATTGGTTGTGTATGACTTTTCCATACGCATTGTGTATGTATACTGTGTAGCCTTTTTGTGAAAAAGATTTTATCTCAATTCTCAGAGTTGTCACATGTCACAATGTTATATGCATTGGATACAAGATTCTATATAGGAAAAATACTAATTAAGTAGGTAACAAAATAAATGTTTAAAAAGATTTTTTTTCATATTTCATCATTATCACGTGTCATTACGTTACTTGTAGTGTATACAAGATTTTATACTCTTAGGGGTCATTTATTTCACTACTTAGGAATGTAATGGCTTGGAATGAGAAATCATAGAAATATGAGATTCTAAATATCCAATTCCATAACTTTCAAAACATGTTTGGTTTATTGAAAAAATAAAGACAAAAGTTTAAAGTTTAAATCAATAACAGGAGGTGGGTATATGATTTCAAAGAGTTTGGTGGAATGAGAATAGTGATAAATTCTGACTTCATTCCAAAATGTCTCAACTCTCAACCAAATATAAGAATAACTAAAATTTTATTCCATTCGAAATCATTCTCATACACACCTCCCCCTTGGGTATGAGAAACTCATACCTTATGGGTTTGAGGTATGAATATTAAAATACAAAAAATGTGAAACAAACATAAGGTATGGGTCGGGATGTCAGTCATGCGGGTTTTCGTGGGTATTGATTTGACGGGTCATGGGGCGCGAATGAGTTTCAAAAGTGTCATTCATTGCGGGTAGTGGGGCGGGTGCAGGTATCACATGAGACCTGCCCCATACCCACCCCACATCCCCCCGCCCTACCCAGCATGTCCCCGCTCCGCTTATACCCGTCTTACTCATAACCCAGATAATATTTATTATACTATACTAAAAATAAAAATAAAATTTACCTTAGATAAAAAGGCTAAATTGTTTTTTCATAAACCTATGAACAAGTTCGATTCACTTCTTAGTTCTTACCCACCCAAATACCCAACAATCTAACCCCCTTAAAAATCCTAATTCTTTAACTATTTTGCGATTTAAAAAACTTTTGTACCATTTATTGAATGTTAGACCATATTGCGGAAACTTATTTTTTTAGATGTACACAACTACGAGATTTGTATGTTTTAGATTCAAGATTTATATTTTTAAATATTGTTTTGTGAGGAGATAGGTAATTTGGTGTGTCAACGGGTCCCCGCGAGGCGGGGATGGTTTCGAAAAGTCCAACCCAATAACGCGGATCATTGACGGGTGTGGGTACGCATAATATTTTGCGGGTATGGGTGTGGATTACCCCTCCTCCGCACCCACCCCACCCCATTAACATTCCTCGGTATGAGTTTAGCTCATTCTAACGCCATACCTTATATCTAAAATATTTCAATACGTATGAATGAAATGAATTGGAATGAAAAACCTAGTAATATAAAATTCCAATTCTATTCCTTTGAAAACTTGTGCATTCATTTAATTAAATAATAAGCATGGATAATGTTGGTAGTGGGTTGTGCTGGGCTGGCCCGCGTGCCGGCCCACCGTGCCAAACCCTATAAAATGGCCCGTTCGTGCCGTGCTTTTTGGCCACCGGGCCGTGCCGTGCTTGGCCCGGTGACTGAAAGCCCAGCCGCGGCCCTCCCATGGCACAGTGGATTTGCGTGCCGGGCCGTGCGTGTTGCATATTTTTAAAAAAAAATATATTTTTTTTACTTGTTCACTTGTTTTATTGTATTTTTAATGTATACGATTTAATCAAATAATTAAGAAACAATACTTAAAGTCATCACTGGTGGCCTGGAGTACAGTCTGCACAAACTATAGAGATGGTGGCTTGGGGTTGAGAAATGAACAGATATGGAATAAAGCAACCATAGGAAAACTGGTTTGGTGGATCTATACTAACCCAAACAAGCTGTGGTACAGTGGGTGCAACATGTGTACTTGAAAAGGCAACAATGGAGGGATTATAACCCCCCTCAGGAGGCTAGTTGGACCTGGAAGAAATCTGTCGTATGAAGCAGGAATTGCAGGGTGCATATGATCAGTAGGAATGGTCCATGGTGAAGGGGCAAGAGTACACTATTAGAAAAGAGTATGACTGGTTACTTCCTGCAATCCCTAGAACTACACGGTACCGGTATGTTTGGACTAAATGGAGAGTTCCCAAACATGCCTTCATAGCACGGGTTCACCAGCATAATAGATTGAACACCAGAGACAAACTAGCTCAATGGGGACTAATAACTGATAGATTATGCTGTATTTGTGAGCAACAACCAGAATCACAGGAACATCTCTTCTTTTCCTGTGATTACAGCACCAGAGTAATAAATTGTCTGCAGAAATGGACTAGAATCATGTGGGGAATATAGCATGTATTCGCCCTAAACATGAAGGATTATAACGAATTTTACAATTGAGATTATTGTCATAAGTTAATAAAAACATGAAAAAGGAATACAACCTTGGATCCTTGCTTGAATAGGCCTAAGAACAGGAATTAAAGTAAATTCCCTCGTATAACTTGCACCCAAGACTTGAATGAGATGAAGTAAATTCCCTCCTATAACTTGCACCCAAGACTTGAATGAGATGATGCCGCGTGTGCTAGAAATACTCTCCAATTGCCTTGCAATATGGGGAGAGCTTTTGTGAGCACTACTACAAAATATAGATACAAAGACGGTTAAAAACCGTTTTCCTATGAGTGGCGGAACCGTGCTCCCCCTGGCCGTCCTCTTTACCTAAGAGAACGGTTCAACCGTCTTCCTTGTTGTCCACTTTCCAGCACGGTTCAAAGAAGAACCGTGCTCTTTTCTCACCTTCCAGCACGGTTCATAGAGGAACCGTGCTCTTTGCCCCGTCCTCTATGTACTGTAACCGTGCTCTTTTCTCACCTTCCAGCACGGTTCATAGAGGAACCGTGCTCTTTTCTCACCTTTCCAGCACGGTTCATAGAGGAACCGGTCTCTTTGCCCCGTCTTCTATGTACTATAACCGTGCTCTTTTGTTCAACATGTTCAAACTTCGCGCCATATTTTTGAATTAATAGAGCACGCTTGAGAACATAACCGTTCTCTTTGCACCTGCTATTTTTTTTAATAAATTTATTTATAATTCTTCCGGCCTATTATATATAATTCTTCCTGCAAATAAGCTACATAGCTAATAGCGTACAATAACATTGCTCCAACACCTATATTCAGGTCCAAAATTAGCCATATATAGAGAAAAATCTCCAAATACTACATCATTCATATATATCAACATACTTTCCGATCCACAAATTCTAGCTACGTATGTACTTAAGCTAAACTTCTAGCTACGACTTAAGCTAAACTTCATCATCGTTCATGGCTGACTTAAACTGGAGCGCAAAGTTAGCCCATATATCCCTCACCTCATCAATTTGCTCAAGCGAATATGTCAATGGGGCTCTAAGCATGAACTACAAACAAATTTTCAAAAATTGGTTAGAAAAATTTTATCCAAGACTCCTATATAAGTAAAATGATAGAGGTAAGTAAGTAGATGAACTAAAAAACCAAAAACATACGTACATTTGGAGTAATAGTAACATATCTTCCTTTGACGACGTCCAACATGTATCGACAAATATAATATCCACATAAAACGGAACCACAAGGCTGCAAAGGGGCCTGAAAGGGGAGCTCATATTATAAATAAATACTTCACGCACATGCACTATACTTAATAAGAGAAACAATATGTTAAGATATATATATATATATATATATATATATATATATATATATATATATATATACTATATATACAATAAGTACCTTAATCTTTTTCCAAACAACGTCGTTGGCCTCATATTTTGCAAGTGCATCGATAGAGTTCCTTTTCTCAAAGGCCCTGTATATATACAGATAGCCAGGTTTATATATTTATTCAGTTTTAGTTGATAATGAAGCGTTAATTTCAAGTATAATAGAAAAACAAGCTAAGGTCTATGATTGATGGCTTTTGGGTGGCTTAACTTTTGTTCCTAACCTACAGAAACATTTTAAGGCAAATGCAGGGGAGTAACGGAAGGTATAATATATGAAGGCAAAATAAAAAGATCAGAAATAAGTTAGACATACTGGGTAATTGTATCCACGAAAAATTGACGAGGCTCTGTATGTCCGACAGGATCACACCAATACACTGTACTTTGAGCCGGATTGATCACGGCCAACATCCAATGCTTACTACAAGTTATAGAAAAATACAACGAAGATATCAACTTAAATATTGACAAAAAATAATAAAATAATTAATCAAGTCATCAATAATAATACTATGAAAAGAAATTTATAATTACGTACCCCTGGGCATATGGAGCAAATATAAGTTTCCGACCTTTTCCACAATCGGTACATGTCATTGCCCTAGCAACATAATCAGATCGATAATTATCATCCGGAGCAATGGATTCTGAGGACATTATCTCTGGGTACAAGAATCCATAGTAACTAGTAATTTGCATACTATCGGCAAGATCACTCAAATACCTACAACAATAAGAATCCATAGTAACTATCTAGTACTAGTTTGCATATTATCAGATATATACTAATGGGATTGCAAATGGACAGCTTAAACAAAGAGACCGAACCTCATAAAGAGTGTAATGTGAGAGGCACCAATCATTTGTTCATCTAACAAATGAACAACCTCCTCATAACTAAGGTAGCAAGTTTGTTCATTGTGTAACACATCTTCATCAATGGGAACACTGATCATTGTCCCACTTGCCTTTAAAACCCGAGCCTCAGTTTCTAATAACTTCAAATCCATGGTCCTCTGCTTTTGCTTAAAATTGTGACTAACTTCAATTCCAAGGAAAGAAGATGGCGAAATTGAGGGCGAACACTTCTAAGGCTTGGACTTCTTTGCTGTTGTTGCTTTATTTTTTCCTTGATCATTCTTTTTCATGGTTATCTAAATGTTGGCATAAATAAGTTGATAAATGGTATAACTCTCAGTGTATCTTATATCATTATACTAGCTAGAAATCTTAGTTACCTTATCAACAAGACTATGTATATGACTTTGCGGCCACTGAATAAACGAACCCTTAGCATGAGTCAATGTTATCATATCACCAACAGGCAATGGTAAATCAACATTTTCCGACCCAGAATAGATTTCCTTGATTGACACTTTTCTAAAACCATCACGAAGGGCACTGCCATGAATGGAAACAAATTCGTCCTTACTTGATAGGTATACCATTCCTGAAGCCACTATCTTCGATGATTTGTTTGGCAGTGATAGCACACAATCTTTCCAAGCCTGAAAATTTAAGTTATAGTAGAATTTCAAACTTTTTTCATTTACTATAAAGTAGCGTCTTTAATGAAAAGCTTACATATATACCTGTTGTGTTACTGGGCCAGGAATCTTCAAAACATTGGTCACGGGTGGATCCTCAGTCACTTGTAGTGATTGCACTCCTTTTAGTGAGAGTGATTGCCTGTGAGACCCCTGCATAGATAGATTAGTGTTTTAAAACTTTTTTCATCGACTTTGAACTAGATTAGTGTTTTAAAACTTTATTCTTAATGAAAACCTTTTACAACCTGCCGTGGTGATATGGTAGGAATCTTCAGAACATTGGTTTTGGGTGTTTGATAATCCTCCTCTCGGGGTGTATCATCTGGGCATGGCTCTTCACTCACTTGTAGTGATGCAGAATTTGTCGATCCCTCGGTACTCATAGATGCTCTTCCGTTCATTAAATCGTCTAATACTTTAGTACTTGGCTTCTCACCAGTTAGCCAAAACTGCATCATCACTGATTTCAGCTTTTCCAAGTCATCAATTTGGAGTTGCATCATATTGATCTTCTCGTACAACTCTTCTCTTGTCGGTTTTTTTGGTCCCTTCCCAAAATATTCAGTTATTGAAATACCTTGAGGAATTCCTCGCACACGGCTCGGATGCTCAGGCTTGCCTATCGCCTTAGCGAGTATGTCTTCCCGTCCTTCGGGCACAAATAAACCAGCCTCAACATCCTTTTCAAGGGATTCCTGCAAATCAACAATATTAATTAAGTTTTTAGCAGCAAAAAAAAAGAATAAACAGCAGTAATAAATCAAACAACTGAACAAAACCTATATTTGTAGTAGTGGAGGTTTTAGATGTGAGATCTGAGTTTTGGGAAAATAATGTTCTCAAAACCCTAATTCTTGAGATTATCAATCAACCAGTCACTGACAAAAGGAGAAGGACTCTCCTTATGTAGTACTTGAGGGTCGGCCGAATTTGGATGGGTGAGAGTGGGCTTTCTCCACTCTTACCTTATTCCTTTGCGTGATTCGACCCGTTTTGCTAAATATTATTTGCGGGATTTTAATTATAAATCGCATACATGTTATCAGATATTAATGCAGTCGATGTATTAATAATGGTCTGATAAAATTACGATATTGTATAATTACCCAAATTAATATAACTGTTTATATTAATACGCGAATACAATATTTAATTAAATATAACCGTTTATATTTAATATACGAATTAATCATGTAATCCGTATTAGCTAAAATTATTTAATCCGTATTAAATAATAATCTCAACATCTTATTGACTAATTTAATAGTCAATACCTCTGACCAACTGTTTAGTCGTATCCGGCATAAATGTGACTGTATTTTCACACTTCACATCTCTCAAACGTGTCCTATAGGTGTGACGTATAGGGACCAGTTGATCACCGCCATCCGTATGACAATAACGTCAAACTTATCTAGCAAGCCAACCGTTATTGATAAACGTGGATCAACTGATAATAATACTGAAGTATGCCCTTGTGATCCTTAAAGAGATTTAGTAAGTCATTGTACTAATTGTCAAGGACACCAGCCCCAACAAATCAGCCTACCAGTCACCAACAGCCAACAATTGAGAGCCAAATTGAAATATTCTAGGCTAAAGAAGAGGATTGTCAACAGTATCTTGAATACAACCATATACCATGTATGGAACCAGAGAAACATAAGCAGATTAAAAGGCAAATTGATCAATCTAGAGAAGTGTGCAACTCTCATTCAGAAAGATATCCAAAGCAGAATAACTCACAAACAACAGGGATAATTGAAGGACAAAGATACGACTTGGGTTGAGAAAATCAAGTAATAATGTGTAGGATGCTCCCGTTTACTGAGGCGTGATCTTGATGTTAGTGGAAATTGTACTCGTTCTTGATCGTCATTAATAATATTTACATTTCAACAAAAAAAATGAAAAAAATGAATTTGTTATTCAACAATTAAGAAATGATGTTAAAAAAATACCTCAATTTTTTACTAAAAAAGTTTATTTAATTAAAAATACGATAAATACGACCAACGACCATATCCCAACGGCTAATAGAAGCCCTTGTGCCACGCACCAGGTCGATCGTGCCAGGACGACGTGTCTGGTGCGTGTCGTGGCCCACCGTGCTTCGGGCCGTGTCGTGCCTGACGACGGAACTTTCAAAAATTTCGCGTCGGAGCTCGGAGGTAGACGACCATGCTCGTGTCGTGCCACCTCGATTACGCCGCCGGGTTAGGTCGTGCTCCGTGCTGGGCTGTGCCGCCCAGCGTGCCTCAGCCCATAACGCCATCTCTAAGTAGAGCTGGACAACATATCGGGCCAGCCCGACCCGACCCAACCCAACCCTGTTATATGGCCAATTTTTTCTAGCCCACATAGGGCCAGGGCTGTGCTAGCCCAGCCCGATAGCGAATAGGGCCAGGGCCAGGGCCTGATTTTGTCAGCCCAGTCCGATCAGCAGCCCTGTGCGCAATGCAGCTTAGCCCGTCCCGGCCCAGCCCACTAACAAAACTAACACAACTAACACAAATTCAGCCCATTAACACAAATAACAACTCCACGGTGCTGGGCCAGGACTGACTTTTTTTGACCCAGCCCAGCCCAAAGTTGTTTTAGGGCCATGCTAGGGCCGACTTTTATAGGCCCAAACCGTTTTCTGCCCGACCCGGCCCAGCCCGGCCAAGTGTAGAGCTCTATCTCTAAGCATGGAGAAATAGAGTTGGAATCTAAAGAGGACATGGCGGGAGAAACCTAGACGTTCAACATTTAACATTGAAGAGGCAAAATTAATAAACATTAAGAATTAAAGATGAGAAAGGAGGATGGAGAGATAGAGAAAGGTCGATTTCTAAACTTAGCACTCGATTTCGGATTCGATGAACATGCTGCTCTCAAATGCTTGGATCGTCTTACTCTTCTCTATGGTTTGGTGTTACCATTTCAATTGATTTACTTTTATTTCTATTCTTTTAATTGAATATGATTAATTGATTTACTTTTATTTTCATGATTGGTGTTACCATTTCAAATCATAGTTTTATCATCTTCAGTTATTGTTTTTGTTTATGCCAGTTTATGCTCAAACCATTATCCACCTAAATACACCCTTGTCAAAATCATACATACCGTCAAGCCAATGACAGCATTCAAAAAGTCAAGTTGTTAATTTATCGATTTTGATTTCACTCTTCTACTGCTCTAGCTCTAATGTCACAACTAAGAAATCAAGTCGTATTTGGAATTGCTTGTGTTATGCTTTTGTTCATCCCTATTTGAAGGTGAAGATGGACAAGATTTCGTCACCGTTGAGTTCTGTGGTGATGATTTTCTCACAATGTTGGCCGAGTCTGTTGAAGACATTGAGGAATGGGATGATCTACAAGCCATTGAAATCGAGACTTGTGGTGCTCTGAGCACCATGTTGCACAAACAAATTCCGACTAATGAATTTCAGGATGGCAAGGATTCAAGTAACCATATTTGTATCATAGACGATTCTCCTGAAAAAAAGATCCCTCAAGATGTACTCACACTAGCTTCAGACAATGAAATGGAGGATTTGAATTTTGAAACTTTTGCCCATAGGAAATCAACATCAACACCATATTCTGGTCGTAATCTGCACAGCAGCTTTACTGGGGTAAGATGTCTTTTCCCCAGATGTTGCTTTATTAAGTGATAGCACTCTTGCACTCGTGCCATGGTGTGTCCTGTTATGCAACTGATGAACTTCCTTATAGTTGCCACAAACATCAAGTTATATGTATGAAAATGTTTATAAGCTTTAACTGATGAATGTGAAGTTAAAGCCAAAGCTACCACAAGTTACTCCACCACTTCTAATGCGTATTACATGTTGAGTGCATAACTTTTACTTCTTAAGAGTCGCTTGGATTGAGGGTAGTGTTATGAGTGCAATGGACATCAAGGCAAAGGAGAAAATGAGTGAAGTAAGGACGGTGAAGGAAAGATGTACGGACTGTGAAGGAAAGATGTACGGACTGTGAAGGGAGGATGAAGGGGTGGTAGGGTAACTTTTTCTCCCAAATGCGGGTAATGCATTACTCTAATGGGAAAATGGGTAACTATTAGCCCTTTTTATCAGATTATAATTACCCTCTCATCATCTATTTCTATTATCCACGACCACCACCTCCACCTCTTATTTTCTTTCTTTTTTCTTCCATTACCCTATAACAATCACTGACAAACCAATCAAGCCCCTGAAAGTAAGAAATACCATACTAAGCTAATTTCTCATTAAATGCTTATGCAACTTCCCTTTCTGTCTCAATTTGAATATTTGTTTCTTTGCTCCCAGACAATTAATGTCTTGCTGTAAATTCGCCATTGTCAATAGAAGATAATTGTAGTGCACTGATATTAGATTCTAATATGAAAGTGCTGTAACTTTGTCATGACCACTGATTTTTTGAAGGTGAGTAGTGTCACAAGTGATACATTACCTTCTGTCTCTCATAAAAGGGCTTGGAGCAGTTCAAAGGGCAATCTGACATTGAACATCAGTGAGGACACTTTAACTTTTGAAGAATTGGAGGCTTTGGATGATTTTGTGTTAGCAAACATTGTTATCTTTGGTAACAAGTCTTTTCGCCCGTTGCAACACCAGGCATGTAAAGCATTTGTCCAAATGCAAGATAGCTTTATTCTTATGCCAACAGGAGGTGGAAAAAGTCTGTGTTACCAGGTTATTGTCTTATCTTCATCTCAAGAAATTATAATCTAATTTGTTTGATATGGTAATGTCATAGAGTCGTCTTTGTTAACATTTCTGAGACACTTTTTGAAACCCGAAAATTCAGGTTAGATTGGTACTAGATTGTATGGTTTTCTTATGTATAGCTGAAAGTATCATGACCGCTTTATACGCCTATCTCAGTATCCATCCTGGTGGATATGTCTCTAGCACTGGCGTGCTATGGAATTGTACAGTCCAAGCAAGATAGCATTGTTAAATGACTATGAATCTTGTATAACAATTATCTATATGAGACTCTGGGTACAAGTTTTAAAATCGTGCTTCTCATAGTCGTGGAAGGTTATCAGACCTGTCAGAGCATTACATATGCTTCTGATGGCTTGTTGAATAATTTTAATATCGAATCTAGACATATTCTCCGGACTTTGTGACATGCTGGAAATACTATTTCTCCGAACTTATTTTTGCTTCACATGGTCTTCCAGCTTCCAGCAACTCTTAAACCTGGTGTGACAATAGTGATTTCCCCGTTGCTGTCCCTTATACAAGATCAAATAATCACACTGAATCTGAAATACGGGATACCAGCAACTTTTCTAAATTCCCAGCAAAGTCCTTCACAAGCTGCTACAATTCTACAAGAGCTACGGTAAGATTGATTTTGGTTAGTAACTAATTATATTTCAAAATTCAATTTGGCTTCCTGGTTGCTAGATGGCTGGATAACTTTCAAAGCAGTTGTTCTTCTCCTGGCACTGTTGCTTAATATCTTACCTTCTCTTTTTACAGGAGAGACAAGCCCTCTTGTAAGCTGTTGTATGTGACTCCAGAAAGAGTGTCTGGAAATGCATCTTTTTTTGAAACTTTAAAATTCATGCATCAAAAGGTATGACCTGTGTGTCCTTGCTTAATTTATTTGGTTTTCCGTACCGTGACTTCTTGGAGCACAAATATGGCTAAATAAGAACATGTATCATCTACCCGATTGACAGGGGCAATTAGCAGGCTTTGTCGTTGATGAAGCACATTGCGTCAGGTATGATTCTTCTAATTTAACATTCAAAACGTGAATAAATTTGGCAGAACATAAGTTTCTGCTCATCACTCGCATTAGTATTGAAGTTTTTGCCATCACCATATTAAGGTTTAGCTTCTTGCCCATGCTTCTTGTGCTTTCTAACCAAAATAAATAAATCTGATTGCACAATCTTAAAGCATAATGAATTGAAATCAATCCGAAGAGTTCCGGACACATTTATTCAGCAGTCACCACACTACAAAAGCCAACTCCTGCATAATTTTTGGCATGACATAGGAAGTAATATATCAATCCTGTGATAGTCAGCAGAAATATGAAACCTTCATGTAGGCGTTTGAACTTTGAAGTGCTTATTTTGGTTTCATTAGTGGACTGTGTCATTGGAAAAGGTGAAATTGCAAGGTTTGTTTATAAAGGAATATTTCAGACTAACAACAAACCGTTGAAACATGCTATCAGTTTCTTTTTTTTGTCTTATTGCTGGAAAAGAAAAGAAAAAAAAGTAGGGGCATCATGAGTCCATGACTTACTCTCATATTAAGGAATGTGGCCTAAACTAAACATTGGTACTACATTGAAAAATGCAACTATGTGGAACCTTCTGTGTTGGGCTCACTATGTCATAAAAGTAGGTGATATTTGCTTCATACTTCCCTTGAATCTGACTACTTCTTTAACTGTTCTTCTATACTTATAGCCAATGGGGACATGACTTCCGTCCAGATTATCGGAGACTGGGATGCCTTAAGCAGAATTTTCCAACCATTCCTGTGATGGCATTAACTGCGACTGCAACTCATACTGTCCGCAAGGTAATTATTATCGTCTTTTGAGATTTGTTTGCTTTGCTAATTGACTTAAATTTTAGGCACCCTATTTATAGAAATCTACTGCAGGACATTTTAAATGCATTGAAAATACCGCATGCTATGGTGCTGGAGACAAGCTTTGATAGACCCAACTTGAAATATGAAGTAATTAATAAGACCAAGGAACCACTTGCCCAGCTTGGTAAACTACTGAAGGAGCGGTTCAGAAATTCTTGTGGAATTGTATACTGTCTTTCAAAGAATGAAAGCGTAGAGGTTGCAAAGTTCCTGAACGAAAAATGCAAAATTAAAACAGTTTTTTACCATGCTGGTTTAGCAGCACGTCAAAGAGTTACTGTTCAAAAGAAATGGCATACAGGAGAGGTGCAGGTTGTGTGTGCTACTATAGCTTTTGGCATGGGAATTGATAAAGCTGACGTGGTAAGTAGAAAACGTACAAATAGTTGTTTGGTCTCTTTGCTTCATTTAATTATGTAGTTTGATATTAGCTTTGTCTTGTCTTGGTGGTCTCTTTGCTTCATTTAATTATGTAGTTTGATATTAGCTTCGTCTTGTCTTGGTGGTCTCATTGTATGAGATGACTCAAAAGATACAAACCAGCTACTCCCTCATTTGACAGTCTCATTTACCTTCAAACTGAATCTCTTCATTCTCATGTACTTCAAGGAAATTTGTTTGTTATCTTTATGATTGTTTACAGTGGAAATCCATTCCCCAAATCTAACTGAACGCCTAACAATGAATATTGGTTTGATGCTTAGGTTTACATATGAACTAGGGAAAGTTACTTTTAATCTTCTACTAAATTTGTAAATGTTTGATTCAGCATTTTGATATCTTGGATGTAATGTAATGTCTTTTTTGTATAGTTTCTTGGTTCATATTGCTAAGAAAATGCTTTCTCTACTAAGAGTTTTGATGCTATTTTTCTTTTCAAGAAACCTCTGACTGTGCTTTTTGTTGATCTCCAGCGTTTTGTTATCCATAATACAATGTCCAAATCAATTGAGAGCTATTATCAGGAATCTGGAAGGGCTGGGAGAGATAACCTTCCTGCTGTCTGCATTGCCTTGTATCAGAAAAAGGATTTTAGTCGAATTGTCTGCATGTTAAGAAATGGGCTAGGTTTTAACAAGGAAAGCTTCAAGAGAGGGATGGCTCAGGCGCAGAAAATGAAGGAGTATTGTGAACTAAAGGTGAGTACAGCATCCTCATTTTTATTTGAGTCCATCATTTGTGAAATTCCATTTTCAGTGGAGTCGAACAACATCGTGTATTCTGTATTGTGATACAATAAAGTAAAACTGCTTGCTTTTAAGTTTGCACTTTTATATTTACTATGATAATTAATTTTTACTCCGTATTTTAGTTCTTACAATTTTTTGATATTTCTGGTATTTAAGTTTCTATTAAAAGAAAATTTGTTTTCTCACTTTATGACTTTTATACTTATAAGTTTCGATAGTCTTTTTATCATGTTCTCGCTCCCTTTTCTTTGTTTTGTGTTTCTCTTATTTATATATTAGGTACGCCACCGGTTAGTTAGGACGATTCATATCAGCCGACCCCAAATCGTTTTGGGATCAAGGCTCTGAAATGTTGTTGTGACTTAGATGCAATTTCATCATGGATCATCTTAAAATAGCTTCTCTATGATGTTACCAGACTTGGTGCATAGATAAGTCTTGGTACATTCAGTACCAAGATTATACAATTGGTTGTGACAACTAGGGCTGTTAATGAGACGAGACAGCTCGCGAGCAACTCAAGATCGGCTCGGTCAAAGCTCGGCTCGTGTGAGCTCGACTCGAGCTCGGGCTCGGCTCGAGAGCTTAACGAGTCAAGCCGAGCAAAGGCTGACTCGACTCGAAAAGCTCGCGAGCGGCTCGAACATTTGAGATTACATAAGATATTAATCATATTTTATAAAAATATGCTCATATTTTATAGAGATATGCTCATATTTTATAAAAATATTTTATCATTATTATATCTTTGTAGCATAGATATCAAAAAATCTTGTCGATTTGTTAAATATTTTTACATAAAATCTTTAAACTTTGTTATTGAAAATATCGGAAGAAAAAATAAAAAAATAAACAATTTTATACAGCTCGATTTGGCTCGAGTTTGGCTCGAGCTCGTGTTAAAGCTCGCAAGCTTTGTAACGAGCGCATTTTTTTCAAGCTCGGGT
Source organism: Silene conica (assembly GCA_029255685.2). NCBI lineage: Eukaryota > Viridiplantae > Streptophyta > Magnoliopsida > Caryophyllales > Caryophyllaceae > Silene > Silene conica. The sequence goes on along the minus strand of CM055316.2, from coordinate 26,233,210 downwards.
AAGATCGGCTCGAGCTCGAGCTCAAGTTTTGGTAATCAAGCACAGGCCAAGCTCGAGCTCGGCTCGGCTCGGCTTGGCTCGTTAACACCCCTAGTGGCAACCGGTCTGTAGTTTGTTTTCAGCTTCTATGCCAGGTTCTGGAGTTTGTAGTTTGTAATTTCTGAGAGTATAAATCATGAGTTTCTTTGGGAATATTCATATCATTTAGATATAGTCTTTGAGCTTTGAGTCTTAATTCTTGAACTTACGTAAACTGTTTTTTATCACATTGAATTTTGTCTGAAACATTCTTGAACAATTGAACCTGTATAAATTATTTTTGAACACACTCGTATTTTGTTTTAGACATAACTATGGTTTAGATAAATTTTAGACTTTTAACTTTGAAGCAGACGTCTTGACGTTGAACCTTATGTATAAACAACTGATGATTATATTGTCATTTTTCCGTGCATATCCAAACACCCTTTACCCCCGCCATTGAGGCACTAGGGTAAGGTTGTTTAACTTATTATCTCTAACCTCGAGATCCTAATATGCTTGTGAACTTTTTCAGGATGACTGCAGGAGAAAAACCTTGCTTGCACATTTTGGGGAAACTTTTGACGCAAAAGCATGTAAATATGGTGCTAATCCTTGCGACAACTGCTTGAAGGGACCGACATTAGAATGATAAATTGTTGCAAACGTGTTTGCCTACTGTACAAGTAGCAATTCATTTTTTTGTTGAGATGGCAACTCCGGCAAAAGAAATCAATCTGCATAGAGAAAATGATGACAAGTGAAAATTGTGCTGTGGCCTGTGGCCTCAATGGTAGAGATCTATACCTCAATTCTATGATAAAAGGCACCACCTTCTTATTTTTCACATTTACCTCCAGCCTTCTCCATTCTATGATAGTTTACAAGAATAATCTAAATTATAAGTCATCTTATAATAATTATTGGGGTTTTTGGTATAAATAATAGGTTTATTTCATGAGAATAATCCAACCTATATCCCATCTTCTCATATTAATCCATACTAACGATTAACTAAGAAAAATCCAACTTATAACCTCATTTATCTTTCATTGAACTTTGACTATTTTTAAACTCTTATTATCGGTAGGCTAGACAAAGTTCAATGAAAGATAATTGAGGTTATAGGTTGGATTTTTCTCAGTTAATCGTTTGTAGGGATTAATATGAGAAGATGGGGTATATGTTGGATTATTCCTATGAAATAACCCTAAATAATATAAAGATGCAAAGACACAATATTTTGTTATGGAATTACCCACAACTCAACTTGTATTATTATTCAAACACTAACAATAATACAATCAATCCTCCAACACTTAGCTACTAGCTAAGATTTCCAACTATGCTTAACTCGGGTTATTAAGCACTACACTCTTACTTTCCAACTTGACTTATGACTCTTATTTATATAAGATCCTAAGTCCTAACTCATCTAGTAACATAAAGAGCCATTACATCTTTCAAAGCTAACTCCTAATATTTACTACTAAGAACATCTAACATACAAAACATAAACACTCATATATATGTTACTAGTTAATCACTAATGTTGGGGTTACTTTCCCAACAACAATAATAATAATAATCTCAATTCATTTAATCTCATAGTACCATTACCAACCCTAACACCCCTTGCCCCTATTCATAAGTAGCTTGTAAAACCCCTCGTGAAGCCGAAATGTAAACACGCAGCTTGCAGAAAAATGAGCGGAATTAAAACTTTTTGACATGAAAGTAAGGCATGCGAGGTGATTCTAATTACAAATGCAGAAACAAAACAAAACTAGATAAGTTATAACGTTAAATACAAAACTGTATCAACCCGAGATAGCATATCCCACGGGTACCAAAAACTGTAAAGTAGAGCCTAGCTAAACAAAATAAGGTAAGTCATGTCAATGCCATAGCATCGCTCGCTAGCTCTCATGTCTATCCCCTGTAAATCAGCACCAACCTACATACATGAAAACTTGTACGCCATAGTTAGTGGGGAGCAACTAGAGGTTCTCTCAGCCGCTTATTATCAATAAACACATAACAGGTAAACACATCAACATCCATACATGCTCCAACACAAACAAATTATGTGAAGCACATTATAAAACATCATTTACTATAAGCATACTCATCTCCATATACAATACTCAACATAATCTATTATGCTAACTTATTGATACGAATTCTTATGGCAAAGAATCCGACGCGGAAGCTTCTAGAATGTATTTGTAAGATAGTAAATGAAACAGCCTGTTTTGGTAAGTATATGTAGCGAATTGGTGGTGAATGAACGGTTTATGGTGGTGATGATGGTGATCGACGGTGATGAATGTAGTTGTGACGGTTTAGGGTGAATCCCTAAGGTAGAAGGATATTTGTTAACCTAGACCTATAGGCTAACCAATGGTGAATTACTCCCTAGACCTATAGGTAATAAGTCGTGCTAATGCTTGAAACGCGACAAACACTAACGGTTTGGATCAACACTCGATGAGTCCGGAAAATTATAAGAACACTCATAATCTGAAAGTTTGTTTAAATCTTAATAATTGAATGTAGAAAAAACTGAATGACAAGCCCCCTTATATAGGGTAATACTCGGCCAAATCACACGCCTACTCTAACTAGGAATTTGATTCCACATAGGAATCTAACTATTAACAACTCTCCTATTTTAAGAAGAATTGTAACTACCTAATCCTAAATAGATCCCACTTAGATCTTTATTAAATTAAGTCCTAAAATCTGGTTGTAACTAACTTAACAACCTTAACTAACTTTCACCAACTTGTAACAAATTTTTAACAACCTAACAACTTTAAGTAACTAATTTTTATTCTAACTAATTTATTATAACAACTATAACTAACTAATAAATAAACTAAACAATAATCCCCAAAACAGATTTGGAGCATCCGAGTATTTACTCGGTCCTTGGTCCACCGTAATGGGCTACCGTGCCTTGGGCCACCGTGCTCTTCCATGATAGTTCGTCCACCAAGCCTTGGACCACCCTTCATAATTTAGCACACCCATAATTATCTCGTTGGGCCAAGGTTGTTGTAACCACCACTTCTTGACTTGAGCCCAAAACAGCCCTTGTCTTAGCTTATTCCCGCACCAACCAATCCCACACTCCAACTTCGAATTCCACAAACATCCATGTGAACGTGCCCCTACCATAATCAGATCATCCCCCCTCCTTTAAAGAGAATTGACCTCAATTCTTGATAGTCTAACTCCAAGCAACCTCGGTCTTGGGACACGTGAACTGCAATCAGAATTAACGGTTGAGATATTAACCTTAGACCACGAACACCATGGCTACGCTTCTCCACATCCTCACGCACCTCTATGATAACCTCCTTATCATCACGGCTCTTCCCATAGAGAAATCGCTCTATACTTAAATCCTAAGGAGATTTATAACCCCCTGGACTCAAGCTCGAACCCGACCCTGTCGAGCTAGCACGAACCAAGGTAGATCCCAACAACAACCCCTTGATCTCGTTCAAGTTTGTTGCTGCCCCCGGACTAACCACATGTTTACGCTCACTCTTGGCTACCTTAGTCACCACCACCTCCTCACGGTTGCTCTCGGTGACTCCAGCCCCCACCAATTCCACCACGACTCTGACCATTACCCCACCTATAGGCTGATGTAGACCTCGATCTATAGATGCCTCTAAAAGTGATTTGTACGGTGCTTGGTGTAGGAATATTTTATAAATGTCCATTTAAAGTATTAATCAAATTAATACTGCCAAGGATTATATCAAAAACGAATTGGTACAAAAACAATAAATTAAATTAAAAAAACATGAATATAGAAATATGTGGGGAATATAGCATGTATTCGCCCTAAACTTGAAGGATTATAATGAAATTTACAGTTGTGAATATAGTCATAAGATAAATAAAACATGAAAAAGAATACAACCTTGGGTCCTTGCTTGAATAGGCCTAAGAACAAGAATTAAAGTAAATTTCCTCCTATAACTTGCACCCTAGACTTTGTTTGAGATGATGCCGCGTGTGCTAGAAAATACTCTCCAATTGCCTTGCAATATGGGGAGAGCTATTGAGGTTTTAGATGTGAGATTTGAGTTTTTGGGAGAAGAATGCTCTCAAAACCCTAATTGTGAGAATTATGATTCAACAGTTACTGACATAAGGAGAAGGACTCTCCTTATGTAGCAATCGGGTGGGTCGGCCGAATTAGGGTGAGAGTGGGCTTTCTCCACTCTTACCTTATTCCTTTGCATGATTCGACCCGTTTTGCTAAATATTATTTGCGGGATTTTTTATTATAAATCGCATACGTGTTATCAGATATTAATGCAGTCGATGTATTAATAATGGTCTGATAAAATTACGATATTGTATAATTACTCAAATTAATATAACTGTTTATATTAATACGCGAAATTAATATTTAATTAAATATAACCGTTTATATTTAATTTTACGAATTAATCATGTAATCCGTATTAGCTAAAATTATTTAATCCGTATTAAATAATAATCTCAACATCTCATTGACTAATTTAATAGTCAATACCTCTGACTAACTGTTTAGTCGTATTCGGCATAAATGTGACTGTATTTTCATACCTTCACATTTCTCAAACGTGTCCTATAGGTGTGACGTATAGGGACCAGTTGATCACCGCCATCCGTATGACAATAACGTCAAACTTATCTAGCAAGCCAACCGTTATTGATAAACGTGGATCAACTGGTAATAATACTGAAGTATGCCCTTGTGATCCTTGAAGAGATTTAATAAGTCATTGTACTTAATTGTCAAGGACACCAGTCCCAATAATCTCCCACTTGTCCGTACAAGGGTATGTGCAATGACGTTATCACACTACATGTGGAGGACACAAGCTCCAACAAACTCCCACTTGTCCGTACAAGTGTAGGTGCGATAACCGATTCTCATATCCTTTTAAAATTTCTCCCACTCAATGTAAGACAATTTGCAAATCCGCATTTGCAAAGGTCGTATCTCACAAGCGATCTGTATCAAGAGTGGTTTCCCCGACTAGAGAGTAACTTAATTGATAAAACGAATTTGTATTCGAGCATGGCCATGCATTTCAGTTACTACTCCTCGAGTGGCCCTGAGAAATGATAAAATCCTGATAAGGGTTTGGATATTTCCCTCAACTCGAATCCTGCCGATATCGCGCAGCATGAAATAACCCAGAAAAAATCCTCTTGGCCCCTGTTAGGATGACCGTGGGAAAGAAACCAAAGTTACCCAAAATCTGCCTTAATCTCAAGAGACAGTTGAAAGTCAAAAGACTCGACTCTAAGGAACACTATGGAGGTCCTATCCACGACCTGACAACCAATGTTATAAAACATTTAGGACTCCATAACGTTGTCACGGGGTGTCCTACGAGATATCCGTATAGCTCGCCTTTGTGATTGGTCAGTCATCCGCGTGACTTATGGCTCGTTGAACCCACCATCAACCAACGTCACAAAATAATTACCTGAGTTATCAGCTCAAGTGGGTAATCAAGGACTAAAACGATGTAATGTTATTCAGTTCACTTTGTGGTGTTCAAAATTGGCGTACAATTCCACATTAAAAACAAAACATTATATATCATAACAATGAGGTTGAATAGAGTACACGAGAAAATGAATTATTACATGAATTAATAAAAGAGTACTACAACTTAGGAACACATCTAATTCCCATGGAATGAATGTGCCTTTCATGCTTATCACGTGGTAATGCTTTAGTGAGAGGATCAGCTATGTTGTCATCCGTAGCGATCTTATCAATGAATATCTTCTTTTACGCGGACTCAGTTGTAGAATCTGCTATAACACTTTGTTTAGAACTTTTCCAGCTGACAGCATCGCCATTAAGAGTAAAAACGAATCCAGACTGAGATTTCGAGTCATCTCGATCCGTTTGGAAGCTAGCATCTGCGTAACCCGTGGCGCAGAGCGTTGAGTCGCCTCCATAAGTCAATCCCCAATCTTTAGTCCTCCGTAGGTACTTAAGAATGTTTTTCACGGCCATCCAGTGTTGTTCACCTGGATGAGCTTGGAATCGACTGGTCATACTCAATGCATATGCAACATCTGGACGTGTGCATATCATGGCATACATGATCGATCCTATTGCCGAAGCATAAGGAATCCGACTCATGCGCTCTTTCTCTTCCAATGTCTTAGCTTCTTGAGACTTGCTCAAGTGAAGCCCAGTAGTCATAGAAAAGAACCCTTTCTTGGAGTTCGTCATGCTGAATCTCTATAGAATCTTATCTATGTAAGACTCCTAACTGAGAGATAACATCCGTCGTGATCTATCCCTGCAGATACGGATGCCCAAAATTCTTTGTGCCTCTCCTAGATCTTTCATCTAGAAATGGTTTTTCAACCATGCTTTAACCGAAGAAAGGAGAGGTATGTCATTCCCAATCAAGAGTATGTCATCGACATACAGTACTAGGAAGACAATCTTGCTCCCACTCGACTTGATATAGAAACATGGTTCCTCGACTGATCGAACGAATCCATTCTCTTTTATCACTTGGTCGAAGCGATGATTCCAACTCCGCGATGCTTGCTTAAGTCCATAGATGGAACGCTTAAGCTTGCAAACCTTCTTAGGATGTTCTGGATCAATAAAACCCTCGGGTTGTACCATGTACAACTCTTCCTCCAAATAACCGTTTAAGAAGGCGGTTTTAACGTCCATTTGCCATATTTCATAGTCATGGAATGTGGCGATCGCTAAGATAATCCGAATGGAACGTAGCATGACTACGGGTGCAAAGATCTCATCGTAGTGCAAGCCTGGCACTTGGGTGAAACCTTTAGCAACTAGTCTTGCCTTATGGATATCTTGTTTACCTTCCATGGCATGCTTTATTTTGTAAAGCCATTTGCATTGAAGGGGGCGTACCTTTGCAGGTAGGTCCACAAGATCCCACACGTTGTTCTCATACATGGAGTCCATCTCGGATTGCATGGCTTCTAGCCATAGCTTTGAGTCAGAACTGGTCATGGCACCTTTATAGGTTGAGGGTTCATTACCCTCTAGGAGTAAGACGTCATCCATATCATGTTCCTCGATCATACCAATGTATCTGTCCGGAGGAATGAAGACTCTTCCCGATCTCCTAGGTTCCTCAGGAATATCTACCGCATCCTCGGTTGAAGGAACTGTTTCCTCCAATGGTTGCTCGGTAGTTGGTTCTTGAACCTCCGATAAATCGAAGGTTCTATTACTCGACTTGTTCTCGAGAAATTCTTTCTCAAAGAACGTTGCACTAGCCGCAACAAAAACACGTTGTTCGGTTGGCGAGTAGAAGTAATGACCAAAAGTTCCCTTTGGATAGCCTATAAAGTATGTCTTGACCGATCGCGGGCCGAGCTTATCCTCGTGTCTCCACTTGACATAAGCCTCGCAGCCCCAAACCTGAATAAAGGACAAGTTAGGGACCGTTCCCTTCCATAATTCGTATGGAGTCTTGTCAACAGCTTTAGACGGACTTCGGTTAAGTATTAGAGCGGCCGACAAAAGAGCATAGCCCCACAATGAATCAGGCACAACGGTGTGACTCATCATGGATCGAACAATATCAAGTAAAGTTCGATTTCTCCGTTCGGACACACCATTTAATTGTGGTGTTCCAGGTGGAGTCAACTGTAGCACGATGCCACAGTCTTTAAGGTGTTGATCAAATTCGTGTGAAAGATACTCACCACCACGATCAGAACGTAGTGCTTTAATCTTTCTTCCCAGTTGGTTCTATACCCGATTCTGGTATTCTTTGAACTTGTCAAAGGATTCACTTTTATGTTTCATTAAGTAGACATAGCCATATCTACTCAAATCATTCGTGAAAGTGATGAAATACCTATAGCCTTCTCGTGCGTTGATCGACATAGGGCCACATACGTCCGTATGTATGAGTCCTAATAGGTCGGCTGCGCGCATTCCAACACCTTTGAAGGGAATACGAGTCATCTTACCGATGAGACATGATTCACACGTGCCATATGATTCGAAATCAAAGGCCGAGATAGCTCCATTCTGTATGAGCTGTTTTACGCGTTTCTCATTTATGTGTCCCATTCGACAATGCCATAGGTAAGTTTGATCTTTGTCACCTACCTTTAATCTCTTATTATTCACATGTAATATTTCAGTGGTTTGATCTAAAACATAAATTCCATTCATGGAAACTGCCTTGCCATAAATCATATTGTGTAATGAGAAAATACAACTGTTATTTTCTATTACAAATGAAAAACCAAGTTTGTCAAATGCAGAAACTGAAATAATGTTTTTGGACAAACAAGGAACATAATAACAGTTATATAAAGATAACTCGAATCCACTTGGAAGCTGGCTGGATCACGTATGTTCCCCTCGAGACTGCAGCAACACGTGCTCCATTCCCGACACGCAGGTCAACCTCACCCTTGATGAGGGGTTCTTGGTTTCGGAGGCCCTGCACATGATTACATAGATGAGAACCACAACCAGTATCTAGTACCGAAGTTCCGTAACTTGCATGGTTAATCTCAATCATGTGAATAAAAGAAGAAGAAGACATACCAACAGGAGTAACGCGGCCTGCCGTAATGTCCTCACGATACACGGGGCATGAGCGCCTCCAATGCCCAGTCTTGTGGCAATGGTGACAATCCATGCTAGTATCTTTGCTCTTTGTTTTGCCCTGTGAGTTGCTCGACTCACCTGACCCACTCTTAGTAAATCTTGACTTCTTAAACTTGGGCTTGCCTACTGTTAGGTCGCCCTGAGCTTTAGCTTTACCCTTACCCTTGCCCTTACTGGAGATCATGAGAACATCTTGCTTCACGCTCCCACTTAATTTCAGATCCTTCTCGGTCTGTACGAGAAGGGAGTGGAGCTCATGAGGAGTCTTCTTCATGTCGTTCATGTAATAGTTGGCCCTAAAGAGGGCGAACCCATCATGAAGCGAATGAAGCATTCGATCAACGATTATGTTCTCACTGATCTTGCAGTTTAGGGCCTCCAGTTTTTCGATATTCTCAATCATGTGAAGAATATGTGGGCTAACAGCTTGGCCCTTCTGGAGTTTCGCCTCAAAGAAGCGACAGGTATGCTCATAAGAAACGATCCTCGGAGCCTTTGAGAATTCGTTAGTAAGCGTGGTGAAAATCTTGTTTGCACTATAAAGCGTCTTTGCAAATTGGATTCCATTGCATAGATGAGTACGTTCTTTATCGCACCCGCTTCCATGACGAAGTCGCTATGAGCGCGAATTTCGTTAGCTCTAGCTCTAGTTCCTGGGTGTGCCGGAATTGGCTCAGTTAAGTACTTAAGCTTTCCGTCAGCAATGACAGCATTCCGTAGTGCTGCCTCCCAGTCAGAGAAGTTTGACCCATCATTCCTCAGTCTAGTAGACTGATTCATGGAGTCCATGAAGGCTTTTAGCCAGGATTCACGTGCTAGCTTGACACTTGGCATTGGGTCTTCACCAGCCATTAGTTATACAGCAGTTTAATTGAACGTGTTCTACACTGAATAAGAAGATAAAAACAAAACCCTATAAGCAACTCATTGTTGTGATTTAAGTCTATATTAAATTGCATTTAAACTCGTAGACTCATGCATTTATATAATTGATCTCCCTCAAGAATTATATAAAAGATCCCAAGACTCAATTTCCTTATATTGATAAGCCCACAATTTGGCTAATTCCACCGTTGGAACTCTTGGTCGATAGATTTCCATAAATCCTATCTATTAGTCCATCTCAGTCGCTAGATAGTATCGAGTGACCATGATGTTGAGATAAAATAAATCATCTGTTCCCACTTACCCGACGTAGAAGGGGTCATATTATGCCTACCGACGAAGAAGGGATTCATGGGAGTCTGATTTATAAAGACTAGTCTCATTTTTTGGTTATACGAGGAAGACCCCATCAACTTATATTTATCCATATTAAGTGAACTAAAATCTAGCATATGCGTGAATGAATTAAATAAAGTGATGGCTTTACATGTGACACATGACATCTGTATTGTCACAGAAAACTAACGCGTAACCTCTACATGAGTCATTTTTCAGGCATGTTATAGGTGGTTTGGTTTTAGGCGGAATATGATGCAAGCTATTATCGATGAAAGCATAGAAATAAATGCAATAAACGTAAATAAAAAGTCCTAGTGTGGCCTATCCTACCAAAATAAACATAAAACAACTTGGAATCCACCGTTGGACCCTAGAAGCTTGTCTTGATGTTCCATCTTGGTCCTTGCAGCGGGAGTGAGCATCCGGTCTCCGTCTTCGGTCTTCACAAAATTACTAATTTAAATTACAAATATAACCCTATTTACATTCTAATTTAAATACAAAAGTAATTACATGGCAAAAACCCAAAACGGAGATTCAAGATCTCAAAATTACAAGCAAGACTGTGTTCCATCATTACGGTAACACAATCTACTAAGGCCACACTAAGTTACAACCGTTTGCAAAAATAAATACGTTATTGAAAGCATTCACAAGGCATTCAACAAGACGATAAATAAAATGCATCAACTAAATAAAATTCATACATGACATAATACTGTTATTATGATTAACAAATTTTTACCAAACCACCTTACGGGATTAAAATTATGTGATTATACCGTTTTAACACTACTACAAAAAGAGACCTAATGCAACATTTCGTGTGCAACACTTACGGTTTGTGTTGCAATTTTTACTTAATTATGCAACGCTTTTTTAAAAATGTTGCTTATTACCTACATAATGTATCACTTTAAGATAAGTGTTGCAATATATTACTTTAATTGCAACATTCTTATAGAATTGTTGCATTTTCTAGCAACACTTGTGCAACACTTTCGTCACATACATCTTAAACCCTAATATATGTATCTCTAAAATTTTCCAATTTCGTTTAAGCGCTTGAAATTTTTAATTTAAAAAAAAAACAAAAAGGAGCGGTATAATGAAATTTGGGTGAAAAAAAATTAAGCGGCATAATCAGCCTTAAACCCTAGCTAATACAAGACGATTACCCTATCACTCATCCTTCATCATCTTGTCCACCGTTTCTTCATCTTTCCCAAAAAAAACTCAATCAGTGGTTCTCGATCATCAGGGTAATCGATTCACGCGTTGATATTCATCCCATTTCAACTTTGATTCTTACTCAGCCGGCGAAATTCATATTCAGTATAATTGATTGGGATTTCTGATAGGTATGATACTTCAATTTAAATTTTTGTTATAATTTTGTTATTATTTCAGTTCAATTGTTGTTTCATCTATTCGTCCCTACATATAATCATATTCGTTTTTATTAGGTATTTTTTCCCAGTTAATTTTCGTTCTTCTATGTTTTGTTGTTGTGATGTGATTGTGACAATGTTTATTGTTAATTAAGAAGCATATAATCATATTATTGTTATCATTTGTTGGTCTGTAATACCATTGAGAAAGTGTTAGGAAAATATGTGGAAGAACTCTTTTCGGAATTTGAGAAAGCACCACTGGCTACAACATCAGTAAGATTTTGAAGATCCTGTTAAGAATGTATGTCTTAGGATTGAGATAGTAAAATCTATTTCTTGGCAATCTATAGAAGTTTTTGAAGATCCTGTTTGTGTATTCATACTCTTCAGCATTTCTGACCTGATTCGACTTTTGTTAGACAAACTATCTTCCTCTTAATTATTTGTAAAGACAATACTTCTCTACACAAAGATAAAAAAAAACTCGCGTCTCAGATGGAAATGTTGTTCAAAGACGAGCTCCTACCAAAGATAACTGAAGCATATTCTAGGCCCACCAGGATTGTTCGAGGGAAGAGCACTAATGTAAACACAGAGGTAATAACTATAAATGGAGTTGCTCGCATACTGACCAGTTTTTTCTTTGTTTTAGTGTTATTAACTTTTTTAATTTTGAATAATATTTTATGAAGTATTCTATGTTACTCTGACTCGGTCGCAGGTGTCAGATACGATTATTGTTATCGAAGTTTTCAATAATTGGTCTAACATCAAGTGTTTTATTGTGTCGGACACGCACCATGTGCCCAAACTGAAGTGTCCGAGTAACATGTTATTTTTAAGTCTTTTAATGTTAGGGCATTGCAGACTTCATGGAAATGTGCTTCATCTAACTGCCAATACAATTTTGTTGCTACCCGTAGGTCGATTTGAAGTTGAAACTTGTTTAGCTAATATGTCATATATATCTTCTCTTAACTCTGTATCGAACTCAGCTTTGCATAATTTTGGTGATCTTGTTCTTTCTATAACAATAATGCAATCATTTTCACAAGCATGGTTTACTGCTGTCAAAACCCTAATAGGTAAATGAATTTGCTTTTGAGACTGAGGAGGAGAGAGCTTTGTGGGATGCGTTTTTGTCAGTTAACAGTAAAGTTCATCATGGTAATTACCTATTTTTTTTCTGCAGATTACTTTCTTACTGGATCATTTCCCGTCGTTTTTTCATAAATCTTTATTGTAATACCTTCTTCACATAAAAAAGTCATTACTGGAGTTGAATGAAAACTGAATGAAAACTGGAGTTCAGTGGGGGCAAAGAGGCTGGCAGTGCTTTGCTGTATGTAATGGGAAGTTTTGCTGGGATCTGATAGTGGCAGATGTTGGGTATGGGGTGCAGGTTTGCAGATCAGAAGCCTCAGTCGGTCAGATTGGAGCTTCTGAAGGTGCTAATAATTGCAGGTACTTCGTATAGTTCAGAAGCTATGGAGCGGTTTAGCGTTCTGGACTGGTGCAGCGTGATCAGTTATGTGTTGCTGCAGGGACTGGTTGCAGCTGCGGGTATGTGGCTGGGATGGCTGTTTGGTTGCAGTTGCGGATATGTTAGCATTTGTAACTTCGATCAGTTCCGATTCTGAAGAAATTGATATTCCCGTGTTCTGATGTAAGTTTATCTATAGGTGATTTTACACCAGTTGTAGGATCTCCGCCACCAAGTCCACCATCTACTTCAAATGAACCATCTAAAGAAGAAGCAAAACCAAAATGTAACTTGTTCAAAGGCAACTGGATTCCGAAGTTTCTTAACTCGATAAGACATAAGGGTTTTGCCTTCATAGGTGATTCTATATTGGGTAATCAATTGCAGTCAATGCTTTGCATCCTCTCACAGGTATCCCTCCTATATACTCATCTTTAATCTTATATTTTTGTTGTCGCGCTCCGACCTTCTGGTGATGCTCAGTTCCAGTACATACATGGTCTCCGTTTCACGAACTTCATATCAGTGATGCTGAAACTTGCTTATGATGTGACAGACATGGAGAGTTTCAACAATGTAGGTTGTTTATGATGTGACAGACATGGAGAGTTTCAACAATGTGAAGCAGTGGCTTAATGAAATTGATCTTTATGCTAGTGACAATGTCAACAAACTTCTAGTTGGAAACAAGTGCGATCTTGCTGCCAATAGAGCTGTCCCATACGAGACTGCCAAGGTTATTGAGGCAGCTTTTATTGGCTTTATGTTTTTAGCGGCGACGAGGGAAATACTGACTTGTGTCATGAACTTTGTGTTTAACACAGGCTTTTGCTGATGAAAGTGGCATACCTTTTATGGAGACCAGTGCTAAGGACGCTACAAACAGGTACTGGATCATAATTCCACTATGAAATAATCACTTAATTGAGTTTGTTTGTGTATTAGCAAAGATCATCTTTATATGCTATTTTATGTCGACCGTGATTATTTGTACTGAGTACGCATAGAACTGCTAAGGTAAATGGAGTTGTGATAAGGGTGCGTGTCGAATACGAATGGCGCCCGATTACATGCCAGAAATGTAAAGGAATGGGGCATGAAACAATGCTATGCAGGAAAGGCGAGAGGAAACAGCCTTTTAGTAAGGTTGTGGGCAATAAGCGAGCTGGTCTTGGTCGAGGATCCCATGAGACTGTAGTTGGGGCACGGACGTTTAAGGACGTACTTCAACAAAAACAGGGAAGTCTTGAGGGTTCTGGGGTTGTTACTACAACTCTGGATGCATCTCATTTCCCGGCGCTGGGCAAGGTGGTTCCTAAGGCAACTTGGCAGGTTGTGGGGAAGAAGAAAAGAGGCTATGGAGATCAGAGGACAGGGGCCAGGCGAGGGCAGGAGGCTGCTGTACGGTGAGGGTGCAGGACTGCTTCTGTATGACAGCGGCTGAATGTATAAAATTTATGGACTGCGGGCAGGTGGGCAGGAATGTTGTTGCAGTGGCTGGAAACAGAAGCAGTCTTGCGCTTTTGCTGTTATGTCAGAGGTGCAGTGGGATTGGATGGGTAGCGGCTATATCGTGATTGCGGAATTGAGCATGTTCTGAATAGGTTGGAAATACTTTAGACAATAAGGTTGCAAAATTGAGCAGCGACTGCAGTCTGGCTGGATCATTGAATAAGGTCAGATGTAGAATGCATAGCAGATGATTCGTTTTGATTTCTGGTTTTGCACAGGAACTGCATCCTTTGTGCAGGAATGTGGCTGAATTGGGGGTCTGAACGGAATTGGGCTAGTTTGATGCAGCCTTGGCAGGGCTGATTTGTTGGGATGGGGAAGACTCGCTGCTGGTGGGTAGGCTAGTGCAGGTGCTCCAGTTCGTGGTGAAATGCGAACAGGAAGGCTGTGTAGCGTAGTAGTCAGGCCTGCTGTGCTGTTGGTAGTTCAGTAGGCAGAGATAATGTGATAAGTGCGTGTTTGTTGCAGCATAGGAGTATCTCAATGCATTGTATTGCAATATTTGGTTGGCTGAAATGTACATGTGCACAATATGAGTGCACAAGAGGCAGAGACAACAGGGCAGAGTGGATTTTGCGTCTTCTCGGAAGCAGATAAACACAAGCTCGAGCTATAGATTAGATTTTGTATCTGATATAGATCTCCTTGTAATTTTTTACTTTAGTCCTTCATATATAATACTTACCTTTCATAAAAAAAAAAAGGTAAATAGGTAGGAATATAGCATGAACGACTTCTTTAGCAATACCCTATTATTTGACGGACAAAGGTCGAATTTCCTTGTGAACAAGTCGAGTAACTGTCTAGCTTATATTTGTAATCCTTTTTGGAAATGTAATTGACATTCATTTTTGAGATTGAATAATTATATTGTAATTTTTGAATGATATGCAATAATACACGACTATTAAGAATTGCAATTCTCTATTGTGTTTGGATGAACTAGTGTTGCGTTTGTTTAGTATAAGTGTTGTTTTTGGACGTAACTAGTGTTACGTTCTCAAAATAAAAATGTCGCATTTGTTCGATATAAGTGTTGCTTTTTAATATAAAAAGTATTGCATTTGTCTACGAAAAGTGTTGCATTAGAAAATAAAAATGTTGCCTTTGCATTTGAAAAAAGTTTTGCATAAAAGTTACATATGTAACATTTTATAAAAGTGTTGCAATAGTTCAAAAAGTGTTGCATAAAGTGTTGCAATGAGCTAATGCAACGAGACTTTATACATCACTTCATTAAGTGTTGCATAAACTCTATAGCAACACTTATATGACATTATGCAACAATAGTGAAGTGTTACTATAGAATCAAAATGTAGTAGTGTTAAAATTGGGTGATTATAATCACCCAATTTTAATAAATTTATAATCCATTATCTTAAACTGTTTTAAAATAATATGTATCAAACGAGGGTGAACCGTTTCACAAAATTAATAATATAGTATTTCCGTATATAGTATATTACTAAAGGCCATGGGAAAATAAAACAGGTTATTTTCGAAAAATAAAAAAAACGACGTCTGTTACAGGGGGGAGGTCGACCGACCTCAACACGGGGTCGACCAACCTCCAGACGAGAAACAAGAATTTTCTGCAACAGCATAAGCGGTCGACCGACCTATCAATCAGGTCGACCGACCACCAAGCAGTAAAAACGAGTTTCAGAAAACGCAAAACGCTGCACCTTTTGAAATCAAAACAAGTTTTTACCTTTTAAACTTTGATTAAAACAAGTAAATCAAAATTAACATCAATAAGGGTTCACATATTGTCAAGATTATCGATTAATTAACAATATGTAAACAGGAATCGAAAACAAGATCGATTACTCACAAAAGAAAAAAAAAAAAAACTGTCGAAACAGAAAAATACGCAGGAGGCGGTCGACCGACCGCAACAGGGGGTCGATCGACCGACTTAGCGGCAGAACACGATTTTTCAGATTTTAAAACTTATGAAAAACACAAAAGTAAAAATTTCATGGCCTTGCTCTGATACCACTTGTGGGGAATATAGCATGTATTCGCCCTAAACTTGAAGGATTATAATGAAATTTACAATTGTGAATATAGTCATAAGATAAATAAAACATGAAAAAGAATACAACCTTGGGTCCTTGCTTGAATAGGCCAAAGAACAGGAATTAAAGTAAATTTCCTTCTATAACTTGCACCCAAGACTTTGTTTGAGATGATGCCGCGTGTGCTAGAAAATACTCTCCAATTGCCTTGCAATATGGGGAGAGCTATTGAGGTTTTAGATGTGAGATTTGAGTTTTTGGGAGAAGAATGCTCTCAAAAACCCTAATTGTGAGAATTATGATTCAACAGTTACTGACATAAGGAGAAGGACTCTCCTTATGTAGCAATCGGGTGGGTCGGCCGAATTAGGGTGAGAGTGGGCTTTCTCCACTCTTACCTTATTCCTTTGCATGATTCGACCCATTTTGCTAAATATTATTTGCGGGATTTTTTATTATAAATCGCATACGTGTTATCAGATATTAATGCAGTCGATGTATTAATAATGGTCTGATAAAATTACGATATTGTATAATTACTCAAATTAATATAACTGTTTATATTAATACGCGAAATTAATATTTAATTAAATATAACCGTTTATATTTAATTTTACGAATTAATCATGTAATCCGTATTAGCTAAAATTATTTAATCCGTATTAAATAATAATCTCAACATCTCATTTACTAATTTAATAGTCAATACCTCTGACTAACTATTTAGTCGTATTCGACATAAATGTGACTGTATTTTCATACCTTCACATCTCTCAAACGTGTCCTATAGGTGTGACGTATAGGGACCATTTGATCACCGCCATCCGTATGACAATAACGTCAAACTTATCTAGCAAGCCAACCGTTATTGATAAACGTGGATCAACTGGTAATAATACTGAAGTATGCCTGTGTGATCCTTGAAGAGATTTAATAAGTCATTGTACTTAATTGTCAAGGACACCAGCCCCAACAATCTCCCACTTGTCCGTACAAGGGTATGTGCAATGACGTTATCACACTACATGTGGAGGACACAAGCTCCAACAAAATAACCTTTAGATCTATGAAGAATCGGCCTAAGAACAACCTAGTAAACCCAAATTTCAATGCAGAAATTCTCCTTAGATTGTACCTAAGATGACCGAGAAAATTGCCCTTCTAGTTACCACCTTAATTACTACTCCCTCCTATTCAGCCTATTCTTCCCTCTTTCCTTATTGACGATAATCACATTTTCTTCCCTCTTTCCTTTTTTGGTAAGCTATTTGTGGTCTAAATTCAATTTCATGTGGGGTAGGCTGATTTGTGTGGTCCAAATTCATTTCCTTAATTTTGTAGTAAAAAGAAAGGAGAAGAATAGGCTGAATAAGAGGGAGTATTAATTTTGGAGGCTTTCGTTTTTAGGGTTTTTAGATGATTAACTTCTCTCACAAAATAAGAGAAAACGGTTCTCTTATATCTTTGTGATTTACACGGCCCAAACTACTACCGAGTTAGTAGTCTTACACGGCCCTAATTACTACCGAGTTAGTAGTCTTACACGGCCCAAACTACTACCCTGTGATTTGGTCTATTTATTTCACTTATCCGAACTTCTATTAAAATATCTACATATATGTTAATGCATGTACTCGGAACTAAATATCCCACATTAATTTCCGGAGAACATTTTTGGAAATGTAACATAAACACAATTTTAAGGAGAATGTTAATTAATTATCTTATAATTAATTAACCTAATTATATTATTCTAAAATATCATATATTAAAATATATAATTAATAAATGTAACATTTATACATATTTTGTAACATCCCAATATTTCGGGACTTGGAAGTTTAAAGATTTTAAGTTCAAGTTCGAGAAATAAATTATATTTCGTAATTCTTGGTACTTCATTTAAATAACTGATTAGATTATGTGAAAATATTTTAAAGGATTTAAATAAGACTTCATCTAATTGCGTAATTTACGTCTTAGCAATTTAATTTCATAGTTCGAAAATATTTATATCGTCTTAAGTTTATAGTGACCTTAAGTCGGTGTTCTTAGCTTAAACCGTCTTAAAACTTGTCTGATGGGCCTAACTTGCTAATGTACCTATTTCCCCTCTTTTTCCTCACAAAACCCTAACCCCACCATCCTCTACCTCAATCCTTCATTTCATTTTTCAGATTTGTAAACATAACCACAAACACCATTCTTATGAATTTCTCCTTCAATCTTAAAATGCTCATAGAATCTTCGTTTCTTATCCGATTGAGACGATTTTCGCGGCCACGGATTACTCTTCTCGAGCCCGTCATTTTAAGGTAATCAATCTTGCAATTGGTGACAGTTGGATTTTCGGCCTGTTCACTTAATTTCGAAATTCGTGATTTTCTTCGATGTTTGTGTTGTTTTAGGCGGTGTTTGTGTTAACCCGGAAGAGGGCTTGGTGATTATTGAGCGAGATCTCGAAGGTTTTGCAAAGTAAAGGTGACGATAATGAGAAACTCGGCCTTTATTGTGATATTAGCATGTTTCTTGACTTTGATGGTTATAGTTTCTGATTTTGTGCATAGTATTTGTTGTTAAGACTTAGAATCATGCTAGGAATATATGAGAAAGACTTTCACATGCTTTGATTGTGTTTTATATGCTTAGATGATGAAATTTCAGAAATTCAATGCTTAAGACGGATACAAAGTATGAACTTGTTGAGGCTTTAATGTGGAAATTGATACTTGCTCTTGATGCATATGAGTCTTATAGATGCTGGGTAATGTATGAATGTTGCAATTTTGGAAGTTTAGAATCGATTTGTGAAGATTTGAGTCTTATAGGAAATGTTGCGTTTTTCGTGCAGGGACTCTGAGCCAGTAGGCTGACCGGCAGCCGGTCGGCCGGCTCAGAGTCATAGTTGAGTTTTTGAATGCGTAAGTTGGGGAAGGAATCCTGAGCCGGCAGGTCGGCCGCCGGTCGACCGGCTCAGAATCCCTTCTTGGTTTTGGAAAATGTTGAGAAAGGCATTGGGAGGGACTCCCAGCCGGCAGACCGGCAGACGGTCCACCGGCGGAGAGCCTCTTCCCTTCTTTTTGTGGTTTTGAAGTAAGGCTAGTGGGAAGGGACTCCCAGCCGGCAGACCGGCAGACGGCCCACCGGCTGAGAGCCTCTTCTCCTTGTTTTCAGAATTTCGAATAATGGCATGGGAAGGGACTCCCAGCCGGCTGACCGGCAGACGGCCCCAGACCGGCTGAGAGCCCCTGTTCTCATTAAACAGTTTATAACTTTCGAATGGTTAATCGGTTTTGTTTAAGATTCGTTCCGTGTACCTTATATGTGTGTTTGAGGTCCCCGGAGGATGGGCGACACTATATTAGGTTCGGGAATGGAGAGAGGATAGAGACCCCCCCGGTCGGGTAACCGAAAGGGAAACCGGCTCTCCCTCATCTTAGTTCTCGGGATCAATTAAGTGTTGTTTGGTGATATAAAAGATTAGAACTATAGGTTAGTTTCTGTCTTTGGATGATATTGTATTGATGCGTGTTAAGGTATGCCTTAAGCTGGCCTCTGAGCTTAGCATGTGAGTTGTATGTCGCGTAGTGGGATATGTGTTAAGTTCACCTCTGGACCCATTACGTGTTTTGCTTGTGGCGTGTCAGGATATGTGTTAAGTTCACCTCTGGACCTGACACGTGATCGGTTGTCGTACACGTGATATGTGTTAAGTTCACCTCTGGACCCGGTGTGCGATAGCTGTGTATTGGGATATGTGTTAAGTTCACCTTTGGATCCAATACTTGTTTGTAGCAGTGGGATATGTGTTAAGTTCACCTCTGGACCCATTTCTTGTGGATGTATGTTGGGATAGGTGTTAAGTTCACCTCTGGACCCGACATTTGTTTGTAGTGGGATATGTGTTAAGTTCACTGATGCGTGTCTATTTTATGATGATTTTCATCTATTTTTACACGCATTTGGTCTCTCATTTACTATGTTTTAATCCTTATTTCCCAACAATCGTGTACTTTCGTATTTTTATGCACTTTTGCAGATTTATGCGGAAAAGGGACGATTTAGCACCAAATTCATGTCCTCGAGTCTTTTGCATAATTAAGAAATGAAGGAAAGTCAACCGGAGTCTTTTTTTATGTACCAAGAGTCAAATCAAGAAGAAAACCGGAAATTTTCTATGCGGAAGCGGTCAACCGACCTACTATATGGGTCGGCCGACCAGGCCTGATTTTTATGAAGTCCAAAAGGTTGAAGAAAGCCCAAAAATTCACTTAAATCCGTAAAAGAAGTCGACCGACTCACCAAGCTGGTCGACCGACCTTCGCGAAGCCCAGAAAGAGTTTTCGGAAATAGTTTGGAAGTATGAGTCTTTAGGAAACTCTAATTTTTTGCCCTATATAAGCTAATCTTGTAATTAGGGTTTGGAATTCAAGTTTGACATTGAGTTTTCCATAGAGTTTTACATCCAATTTTACATTGAGTTTCTTAGTTAATAAGCTACAATAAAGTTACAATCTAGATTTATTCCGTCTTTAGTTTATTTGTAATCTTTCAACAATTCCCAAGCATTCAATAAAGTTTGTTCCTTTCTGCCCTAATTCCGACTTTGGTAATTACTCTTTTAATCTAGTTTTATTATTGTTCTTCTTACTATTGCATTCAATTAAGATATAATTCCCAAGCTTTATTGAAACTTGCATGCTTAGATTATTGTTTACTATGTTTACCATGTTTATTCCCATCTTTATTATCGTTTCAATCACCATGAGTAGCTAAATTTCATATGTTAGGATGTAGGGGATGAATATGCGTAGGTAGTAGAAATTCCGAGACCGACTTGTAGCAGAGCCGTGGTCGGCCGACTCAAATAATGGGTCGGTCGACCAAGGCGGTGGTCGGCCGACTGGAGTAGCTGGTCGGTCGACCCACTCGCGCATGAATCTTGTTTCGTCTTTCTTTGTTGACTATAATACCCTACAATGAGACTGAAAGGAGACTTGTAGGATGTTAGTAATGACCTACCCAAGATTGAGAGATACGGGAAGGGCATTGGTTTACACCTTAAGACGGCTAGGTTACTTAAGACTGAAAGGTATGTGACCTAAGATTTAGGAATCACCCTTATTGTTGACACCCAATAATTGTGAGACCTAGGAACTAATAGCATAGGCCGAAAGGAGCTATTAGGTACCATAGACCGAAAGGATATGTTACACCCCTTACGCGACTGCAATACATGTTAACCTTAGGATTTATATTACCTTAGCTATTTATTACCCCAAACATCCTAGCATCCCTTTTATTATATTTTATTCTCATCTTTATTTCTTGTTTTATTTTAAATCTTTGCTTAGACTTAGTAATCAACAATCAAACCCCCAAATTTGTTACCTTTAAACATTAACACCAAACAATAAACATTCCCCACCTCTCTGTGGTTCGACCCTGACTTTCGCTATCTATTGTTAAAGTTAGGAATTATAAATTTTATCTTTGATACCCTCAACGACGGGCATCAAATTTTGGCGCCGTTGCCGGGGAGGTGACGCAAGTGTTTATTGTTTTTGTTTTTGTTTCTCTTTGTTTAAGGAACTTTTTGTCCCTTAAACCTTCTCACCTTTTTTTTGTAGTTTCCATCTTATGCGCAGGTCAGTTCAAGGAGAACTCCTACCACTTGACCACGAGCTTGAGAGGACTCTTAGAGAAAGAAGGATGCAACTTCTAGCGAATCAGGAAGGAGGTTCACAATCTTCCCTATTCCAAGAAGACTTATTTGAACAACCATCATCACCAACTTCACCAAAAGCGCCACCTTCACAACCAAATTCACCCAATAATCCACCTTCACCAAAAACACCACCTTTTACCTACTTCCCAGTTTTTCCAAAAGAAGAAGAAAACATGACAGAGGAAGCTACTATTGCCAGTCACTCCATGCCTCAGGCAAAGGACCTATACAAAGGGTTCACCTTACCTGCAGGTACTGGGAAGCCATTCGAGGCCAAGCCTGCCTATATTACTATGGTTGAAAGAAACCAATTTGGAGGCTCGGCCAATGAGGATGCTGCAAAGCATATTGAAATCTTCACAGATTACATATGCTCTATTGCACCCCCAGAAGGAGTGACGCAGGACCAGATTAAGCAGACCATGTTTATCTTCTCTCTTAGGGACGCTGCGAGGGAGTGGTACAGAGATTTGGACCGCACTGCTGCGGGAGTCACGGATTGGAACACCCTAGCCTTAGCATTCTACAAGAAATATTATTCTGCATCCAAGACTAATGCTTTGAGGGCGCAGATTACAAACTTTAAGCAGGACCCCAATGAGGATTTTAGTGAGGCGTGGGACAGGTTCAAGAGACTTGTTCGATCCATACCACATCACGGATTCGAACAATGGTTTCTTTGTAACCAGTTCTACAATGGCCTTTACGATGACAACAGGGCCTATCTAGATGCTGCAGCTAATGGGAGATTCCAAGATAATTCAGGAGAGACTAAGGGTCTCAAATTGATAGAAGATGTTGCTGTACACCGTGCTGAGCATGGAACTTCCAGAGGCAATCAAAGGAAATCTGAGTATAACCTAGCAGCTATTGAGGCCTTGACGGCCAAGTTGGAAAAATTAGAGGCTGGAGGAAAATTCGATCTAGGAAGTGGGAGCAAGGGAGGAATTTATCAGATGAACGCCGTTCAAGACGGACCCTTTGCTTGTGAGAGGTGCGGTGGAGAAGGGCACGTGTCAAAATTCTGTACTTCATCCAATGAGACATGTGCCGCTTTTCAACACTATCGTGGGAACAATTTCTATGACCCGAATAATAATAATGTCCATCCCAACATGAGGTGGACAAGCCAGAATGTTCTCAACCCACAACACATGCAACCTCAGCAAAATTCCACATATATCCCCCCACATAAGCAAGGTTTCCAAAAACCACCCTTCAACCCTCAACCACCTTCAAATCCACCACCCAACACAGACACTCTTATCCAAAATCTTATTGGGTTGGTTCAGAAGGAGTCACAGGCTAGAGAGGCAGGGATGAAGATGTTAGAATCTCAGATTGCTCAAATTGCGGGCAAGAATGATACTAGGGCTCCGGGTCAACTTCCGACCAAAATGGACCAGAAAAAAGAGACTCTGAATATCATATCCCTACGAAGTGGAGCTAAAGTGGGGGTCGAGAAAGAAAAACAGCCGAGTAGCAGCGAGGAAGGTCGACCGACCGAGGAGCCAGGTCGACCGACCTCTGAGCAGAATCCGAAAATTCTCACTGAACAGGAGAGTGGTCGACCGACCGAGGAACACGGTCGACCGACCACCGAGGCAGAACCAGAAGCCCCTTTTCGTCCCGAATTGCCGAATAACTTAAGGGATTTTCTTTTCCGGGGTGACAAGACCCCTAGGTTTCTGAAAAGGGCTGCAAATACTGAATCTTCAGCCCCTCCTTTCCCAGAAAGACTCATACCCTCGAAGGATCAGGTATCTTTTGACAAATTTAAAGACGTAATTCGTTCATTAAATGTTCAAGTTCCGTTTCTAGAATTAGTCCAACAAGTTCCTTCATATCTTAAATTTATGAGACAACTTTTGTCAAGAAAGAGGTCTTTAGATAAGGTTGAGTCGGTGGCCCTCACTGAAGAGTCATCTAGCTTTTTAACACATGTCATTGCCCCTCATAAATTAGAGGACCCTGGTAGTTTTTCTGTCCCCTGCAATATAGGAACCTTCCCAGTAAAGAAGACTTTATGCGACTTAGGTGCCAGTATAAGTGTCATGCCCCTAAGCGTTGCCTTAAAATTAGGAATGACCGAATTTGCAGTAACCAGCATGACTGTCCAGATGGCAGATCGTACATCTATGGAACCTGTAGGGGTGTTGGAAAACATCCCTGTGCGTATAGACAGGTTTTTCTTCCCAGTTGACTTCGTAGTTTTGGACATCCCAGAGGATGCCCATATACCTATAATACTAGGAAGACCTTTCCTCCACACTACAGGAGCCATTATAGATGTAGGCACAAGGACTTTGACCTTCAAAGTAGGAAAGCATTCTATTATATATGGCCTATCTTATTGTTGGAGGAAGTGTCCTCGACAATAGTGTGTTGACGTAATTAAAACTCATTTAAATGAAACACAACTGGGAGTGTTACTCTTTTAAAGTCAACTGATCAACATTTATCGATAATGATTGGCTGTCTAGAGTTTGACATTATCGTCATATGATGGTGGTGATCAGTTGATCCCTTAAGGTCATATCTTTAGGGAATTCCGTCTCAATGGAATAATTAATTAATATTGTATTGGATACAAATTAATTAATAACTGGAAATTTTGGAAATAATTTTATATGACGAATATTTTTATAATGGGATTATAATAATAATAGTCAAAGTAATAAAATAGTTTTATTGCTCGGTTTTATTTATTCGTTTGGGAAACGATTAAATTGAGAATGAACACGGTTGATCATAAAATTACAAAGAGTTGTAATTAAATTATGACATTACATTTTTGTGCAATAATAATTTCGAAATTATTAGTGTAATTATTTAAATGTAATAAATTTGTAAATTATGAATTTTAATAGTTAAAATTGCACAATTAACAAATTGGGTCATGTGTTATGGGACATGTGTGACATGTTACAAATTAACACAATTGACAAAGATAAAATGGGTCCATATTAGACCCATTTTTCAGCCGTGTAAGTATAAGTATGTGTGTGGATTGTGTGTGTAAGTAAGCAACTATTGTGTGTGTCATACACAATAGTTATGTAAGGAATATCTTATGCATTTGTGTAAGTGTAAGAAGGCCATGCATTGGCTCTCCTTGGGAGCCTTGGCCGGCCATGATGCTTGCTCAAGCAAGCTCATGTGCTTATATAAGGCACACCTTATTCATACAAGAACTACTAGTTTTTGGCTAAGTGTTATGTGTATGCTTATTCTCATCACAATCTAAAGCATCATTCTCACTAATTTTCTAAGTAAAATAGTTTTACTAAGAAAATTATTATTATTTCCTATACTAATAATATTAAGAGTAATATTATTATTATTATTTCTAGTATACTTATACTAATTTTCTAGTAACAAAATTAGTATTAGTTTGAGATCGGGTCCTTGATACGCATCTTTTGGAGACGATTTTTCTTAGATCGTTTAAGGGTATTTCGGTGGTTTGAAGACTCATATAATAGGTGATTATTGAGTATAAACCTTCTAAAACCAATGTAAGGACAATCTCATCTTATGATATCATCTTGCATGCATAAGATCTATTTAAGTTTTTATGACTAAACTTAAAGAAACAAAACTCATATTAGATTTGAGTATAAAATAAGGAACTTAGTTTCCAACACTTATAGGAAGAATGATGCTATGACCCCCATCACTTGTAATGCTATCACTTCTGAAAAGAAGTATGAGGTCATCACTACTTCTCCTACTTTATTGCCTATTCCTGTATCTGTTTTTACACCTCCGCCCCAGATTGGGAGCAGTATGGAGGACACTTCTATTATGGCTAGTGCAGGAATTGGTTTGGGGAAGCCCAAAGTGAAGGAAGCCATGGTCCAGAGAGGAGGAATGGGATGTCTAAGCTATAAAGAAGATGAAGACCCGGATGTCGTGGATCGGGAAGAGAAGAAGAAGAGGAGGCAAGCTCAAGAGGAGGGGTTGTCGCATATGCTTTGCGACGGCGGGAAGAAGATGTGTTTTGCTAATCAAGAGAACACCGTGGAGACTACGGCATGTCGTCAAAAGCCGTGGTCGGATATTTTCCTCATCTTTAGCGGATAGTTGTTTCAAATTTCAGTTTTTAAGACAATTTACTTTTGTTGTGTGAGACTTTTTATTTCTGCTCGTAGTTTTAGAACCTTTTTCCTTCATGCTTGCGTAGTTAAGACTTTAGACTTGTTTCTGGAATCTCGCGCATTTGTTGGGCGCATATATTTTTCTTGCCTTTTCAGGTTTTACGAAGAAACGAAGACCGCTGGGACACAGGGGGTCGACCGACCAGATACACAAGTCGGTCGACCTAGTCGCTGTATCGCTGAAATTTCTGTAGTTTACAGGATGGTCGGTCGACCTACTATATGGGTCGGTCGACCTACTTGTCCGTCGCAGTCTGTTCGTTTTCTTCCTCGGAGATCGTGCAACCGTTCTTTGGTACTTGAGTGGCATTGCTAGCCACCAAAACCTCCCAGCTTACAATGGTTTGGGGAGGTCTTTCTCATACGCTTATCAACCCAGTGAGTTCTTTCCAGTTTTTCCTTAGTTTTTATTTATTCGCATCTTTTCTTTAATTTTGTGAAAACTTTACTCAGGCTAATGCACAATGGGGACATTGTGCGGGTTGGTTTGGGGAATGGTTTCATGTCACATGCATTGCATTTTGTCACACGTTTATTGCATTTCTGTCTTGCATTGATCTTTTCTTTATTTTACTTACCTATACAAAAGAAAAATACAAAAAAAAAAAATGAAAAAATTCAAAAAATTCAAAAAAATGCACGTTTATCTTAGCATATAGCTCGAGTCGGAACGATAGTATTTCAAGGATGATTTAAGCTATCTTACATGTTTATGCCTTTACCATTGCCTTGTCAACTTGTTTTAGTATGAGAGTCTTTTGCATATCTACGAGTTTTTTGTCAATTTGTATATCTTGAGACCTGACTTATACCTTGGCAACCTACTATATATTCTAAGTTTTAGAACTTATTTCCTGGTTTCATTCTTAAACCAGTTGTCTAGGATGTGAGTAGTACTCCCCTTGGAACATGTTACATCAATATGCATAAACATGAACTTGAATTGCTATATACTTGTTTTACTATCTCGTTTTGTGAATCTTGATACGTGCATTTGGGATCCCTTCTCTCTTATTTACCCATAAGCCCTACATAGCCAAATTTGCCTTTTTATTCCCCCAAAACTACATCCCATACTTAGCCTACCCTTCCAAGCTAGTATTTGTGGTCTTTTGTTTGACACTTGAGGCATCTTGGTTTGTATGCTATCCTGAGCCAAAAGAGAAAAGAAGGAAAGGAAAGAAAAAGAAAAGAACAGAAAAAATTCAGAAAAAGAAAGAAAGAAAAGGAAAAAAAAAAAACGAAAAAAGTCAAAAACATACAGAAGTCAGTCGACCGACCACCATCATAGGTCGGCCGACCAACTGACAAGTTCAGAAAATCAAAAATTTGTTCCAAATTCCTTTCTTTTATGTGTTATCACTCCCGTACCTCATTCAAAAATATTTGGGAGTCCTTTCTTATATTTAATGTGAGAGTTGTGCCACAAAAGAGCACTTTCTTAATATCAAAAAGTTGTGAAATATGTTGTTGGGAAACGGTTTTACTAGCTTGGCTACTAACCCCACATATCCAAAAACATCTTAACCACTTTTTACCTTTCACCTCACATATCCTTCATTGCCTCAATTGCATGTATCCGAGTCACTTAATGAGTTTGTTTTACATAGTTGTAGAATTCTTGTTCATGTTAGATTGCAGGCATGTTTTCATGGGTCGCAGTTAGGTGAGTGTCTCAACAAAATTACTTCTTTCTATCTTTTACATATACTCACCCTTTGCTTCATGAGTGTCTCGAGCGTACCGCGAGAGTCCATGGTATAAAGTCTCTATAGTCTCTAGTGTTGCAAGTTTGACGACACCATAACTCGTTTGCATGATTTATATACTTTCTCATTTTGTACTTGGCATTGGTTTAGGCTTACATGTAAATTTCGCTCTGAGATTAAAATCGTTCCATTAGTTAAGATCGAGTCTATTTCTTGCTTGAGGGCAAGCAAGGGTTTGGTTTGGGGAATTTGATGCGTGTCTATTTTATGATGTTTTTCATCTATTTTTACACGCATTTGGTCGCTCATTTACTATGTTTTAATCCTTATTTCCCAACAATCGTGTACTTTCGTATTTTTATGCACTTTTGCAGATTTATGCGGAAAAGGGACGACTTAGCACCAAATTCATGTCCTCGAGTCTTTTGCATAATTAAGGAACGAAGGAAAGTCAACCGGAGTCTTTTTTTAAGTACCAAGAGTCAAATCAAGAAGAAAACCGGAAATTTTCTATGCGGAAGCGGTCGACCGACCTACTATATGGGTCGGACGACCAGGCCTGATTTTTATGAAGTCCAAAAGGTTGAAGAAAGCCCAAAAATTCACTTAAATCCGTAAAAGAAGTCGACCGACTCACCAAGCTGGTCGACCGACCTTCGCGAAGCCCAGAAAGAGTTTTCGGAAATAGTTTAGAAGTATGAGTCTTTAGGAAACTCTAATTTTTTGCCCTATATAAGCTAATCTTGTAATTAGGGTTTGGAATTCAAGTTTGACATTAAGTTTTCCATAGAGTTTTACATCCAATTTTACATTGAGTTTCTTAGTTAATAAGCTACAATAAAGTTACAATCTAGATTTATTCCGTCTTTAGTTTATTTGTAATCTTTCAACAATTCCCAAGCATTCAATAAAGTTTGTTCCTTTCTGCCCTAATTCCGACTTTGGTAATTACTCTTTTAATCTAGTTTTATTATTGTTCTTCTTACTATTGCATTCAATTAAGATAGAATTCCCAAGCTTTATTGAAACTTGCATGCTTAGATTATTGTTTACTATGTTTACCATGTTTATTCCCATCTTTATTATCGTTTCAATCACCATGAGTAGCTAAATTTCATATGTTAGGATGTAGGGGATGAATATGCGTAGGTAGTAGAAATTCCGAGACCGACTTGTAGCAGAGCCGTGGTCGGCCGCCTCAAATAATGGGTCGGTCGACCAAGGCGGTGGTCGGCCGACTGGAGTAGCTGGTCGGTCGACCCACTCGCGCATGAATCTTGTTTCGTCTTTCTTTGTTGACTATAATAACCTACAATGAGACTGAAAGGAGACTTGTAGGATGTTAGTAATGACCTACCCAAGATTGAGAGATACGGGAAGGGCATTGGTTTACACCTTAAGACGGCTAGGTTACTTAAGACTGAAAGGTATGTGGCCTAAGATTTAGGAATCACCCTTATTGTTGACACCCAATAATTGTGAGACCTAAGAACTAATAGCATAGGCCGAAAGGAGCTATTAGGTACCATAGACCGAAAGGATATGTTACACCCCTTACGCGACTGCAATACATGTTAACCTTAGGATTTATATTACCTTAGCTATTTATTACCCCAAACATCCTAGCATCCCTTTTATTATATTTTATTCTCATCTTTATTTCTTGTTTTATTTTAAATCTTTGCTTAGACTTAGTAATCAACAATCAAACCCCCAAATTTGTTACCTTTAAACATTAACACCAAACAATAAACATTCCCCACCTCTTTGTGGTTCGAACCTGACTTTCGCTATCTATTGTTAAAGTTAGGAATTATAAATGTTATCTTTGATACCCTCAACGACGGGCATCATTCACCTCTAGACCCATTACTGAGTTGTGTATAGGGATATGTGTTAAGTTCACCTCTGGACCCTTTACTTAGATTGCATGTTAGGATATGTGTTAAGTTCACCTCTGGACTCATTACTGAGTTGTGTATAGGGATATGTGTTAATTTCATCTCTGGACCCTTTACTTGGATTGCATGTTGGGATATGTGTTAAGTTCACCTCTGGACCCGACATTGTTTTGGTAGTGGGATATGTGTTAAGTTCACCTCCGTCCCATTACTTGTGTTTATTGATATCAAGGTCTATGCCTTAAGTTGGCCTCTGAGTCCTTGATTGTGAAAGTGATTTGGTATCTAGGTTATGTCTTAAGTTGACCGCTGAACCTTTATACTTGCTATGTTATATCTGCTTGCCTAATGTTGGTACAGTGTCAGATGTAGATGTTAATATTGATGAGTATAATACTTTGATTATGGATTTGTTCATCCAAGGCATTGGATGACTCTGTAGTCAGTTTCGTAAATAGTTTGGACTGAAAGACCCCCCGGCCGGGCAACCGGCAGGGAAACCGGCTCTCCTTCCAAATGGTTTCCGAAGTTGGTTTAGAGTCTTGCATTAGTAATTGCATGATGATATGAGAATCAGATACTGAGATTATATGCTTCACATGTTTATATATGTTGGAGTATTCTGTTTGTATTTCTGTGTTACGTGTCGTTACAAAAGGTGGCTAGGAGAACTCTAGTCACTCCCCACTAATTGTGGCGTACATGTTTACATGTATGTAGGTACATGACAGGTGGTTGGCAGAGGTTTGCATGGAGCTAGCGAGCGATGATCCTTCATCGATTGACTTACACTTTTACGTTAGCTAGACTTAGATTTACATTTAAGTTCTTGAGTGCCTGTAGGGATGTGCCATCCCAGGCTGCTTTTATATTACACTTATGTACTTATTTATGTTTCAGTTTTGTAGTAGGACTTCCTCGCATGTTTAGTTATGTTAAAAGTTTTAATTCCGCTGCATTTTTAGTACTTTGTATGTTTATTATTTTCGCTTTCGCGAGGGGTTTTACAGTTGGTATCAGAGCGTTATCGCTCCCGACGCACTCATGTAACCCCAAACCTTAACTTGACCATATAATTGAATAATGAATGAGAGATGGGGTAGATTTAAGGACTTATATTGTAGCTTGTTTTGTGATTGCTTTTATTAGGTTCTAACGTGTTTGTTGATTGTCGTTAATTTTACTCTTATGCCTTTCAATCGACGAACCGTGGACTTATCCATTTGGCGATGGAGACCGGAGTTTCTACCGAAGATAGAAGATTCGTGCTACTGTTGGAGAATGCTTCTGAGCCTTGAAGATACTCTTCTTTCTTTGTGCATCACCTTCTTTGATAACTATGGACGCACATCCTTCTTTTAGAATAATTGTCTATCTTACTTGGACATATCTTCTTACCTTTTCAACTTAACCTTGTTGCTTGCTTTCTCAAGGTGCCTTGTAGGCAATCTTTCTTTTGTAGAATTTTGAGGAACTAGTCACAATATAATAGTAAATCCGTGTGATGAGAAGGTTGTTATTGGAGGAAAAACCTAAGAGGTATCGAGAGACATGCTTTGATGACCCAAGCGTCTAGTTATCCATCCAATTAGGAGAATGAAAGTGAGTGATAGGGTACTTGCTTGAAGGTTGAGTTGTATACTTAGTGTTCGGTGGAACTTAATCTCGAGAACCATGCTTAGATTGTGAAAATTTGTGAATTGAAGAGTACTGTTTAAGGAGTTAGATAAGATACTTGAGGTTATAGAGCAACCTGAAAGAATGGGCTTAAGATGCTAATGATGAATAATAGATAATTGAAGTGAGTTAGTATCACTTGACTTATGTGAGTGATTGAGCTGAGAAAAGTCCGTTGTTGAGGAATACGAATCATTGGCTGTAATAGTTGAGTACTCGATTTATGATTTAAACTTGGAAGAAGTGAATCGTTATCTGGCCTTAGGTTATTTAATGGATCTTAACGTCCTTCTATTGAAGAACTTAAAGGAAACTTGAGGATGCACCTCTAGTTTGTGAATAGAATAGAGTAATTCATTGGGAGATGAAAATTTGGAAAAACTTGATGGTTTGGGAATTGTTATCTGGTGGACAGTAAGGTAAGTAAAGTAGATATAGCATATATGGGTGATGACCTGAAAGTGTTATTGAATTGTCATTTGAGGAAATAGCAGAGATGAGACATCTCAAACTTTTGGGAATAGGTAGTTGTAATGATGATATCGTTTTAAGTTTGGAAGATTAGGGTATATAAATCATTGGAGGAATTGTTCGTGAGAACCGATAATTGAATGACTTGATTTGGAAAGTAAGAAATGAGAACCCCGTGAGAATAGTGAGAGACCCGCACCTTGGAAGATTCCACAATCGTTCCTTTCACGTCGCTTCTCGCCTTTCTTCTCTTTGCTTCTCCGTCTGCTCTTGGCTTCAACTTTGATTGAGGTCCATAACCTAAAGTTCCTTACCTTGTCATCTTGTTGTTCCTCGAGCCGTCTTCCGTGTGTCTCTCTCGAGACCTATGTCGTGTTAATCCCTGAAGTTCGTATCCCATCTTCTCTTCTGTGAGCCTCGTTCCTTTTCATCTAGATTAGTGGCGAGATTGACTTGTTCTTGGAGTAGTGATACATGCTTTGAGGAATGCTTGGTTTTGCGTTATCAGAATATGGTTGAGAGAGTTTATGATAATAGTATTCCGGTGATATTGGATAGTGTGCCGCCTTGAAAGTTTCATGTTAGATGGCTAGATGTAAGTGGTAATTGTAGATTCGGAGGTACATGCTTACGATAATGATGATGTGGTTAAATGGATGAATTAGGGAAGTTAGTGACACTTAATCTTGAGGAGCTTCTTGAATGTAGAAAATACCACATATTTGAGGAACGAGAGTTATTGGTAACGGTGTGAGAGTGTTGAGACACTTACGATTTAATTTATGGAGTTGACTGAGTGTTCGACCTTAAGTTACTTGTGGAACCTCAACGTTTACCTATCGGAGCACTTATTGGGATTGGAAAATGCCCCACTGTTAGGTGGATCGTTTATGATAGCTTGTGGAATAATGGAAACCTGTTGGCTTAATAATACTTCAGGAGTGGTTGACAGGAAGCTATTGATGTTTGAGGTGATCATAGTATAGAGATTTGCGACTTATAAGTGTTCATAGATAACATTTGGGAAATCTCGGAATGTGAATGACTAAATCTTATGGAAACTGTAGGAGTGAAAGTTGTTACTTCTTCGGAACTTCTCTCTGGAATGTATACTGTTGGTAAGTAGTTAGAAACCAGAGGATTTAGAAGTTGTTACTCTAGTAAGGCCTTAACTTGAATGTTCACTTCGGTAATAAAATTTGGGATTTGAGGATCTCGAGATGCCTATAGAATGAATTTGATGGACTTGAACTATGTAGGACTAAAGGTTATAGATGATTTTGGTTGTGGCCTATCTGATTAGGAAGAGTCATGGTGTAGAGAGTTTGGTATCCTAATTCTTGGAATTTGATGTTATAATGGAATTTTTGGTTTATAATTTCGTAAGTGTGCAAACCTTGATCTGGAATATGAGCTTAAGCTTCTACCGCGAGTAAGGAAATGCCTTGTTCTGTGGATGAGATAATGGTAAGAGGGATCGTGAAACCATTGAGAGCCTAGAGATCACTTGAAGTGTCCTTCTTGGGATATATTGGGAATCGTTGTAACGATGCCTTGATTATGGATTGAGTGGTTAGTGACCCCATGTTTTTTGAATAGTTACCATCTTCCTTGACCTTTAACCTGGTTGTTTCGTTCCTTCTATCCTTCCCTTATGCTCTGTTAGTTGCGAAACCGAAATTTCTTGGCTATCGTGTTAATAGTAATTCGAATGGTTGTCTCGGTGCCTGCCGTAATCGTTAATAATTTGGTTTCCTTTTTGTTGATAGTAAACTCGTGGGACTTTTACAACTAGACTGATTTGAGGAATTTAAATTTGACCGTTTTAGGAATAGTTTCCTGTTGTTAACCTTAAAAGTTGCAGTTTTTGGAGAATCCTATTTGTTTCCAAAAGTTGAAAGTACTTCCTCTTCCGTTGGAAGTAACCTTTTGTCATTGTTACTATTTTATTCTTTCGAGGATTTGAGAATAAAGGTTGATTTTGAAGGAAATTTGGTTTTAAAGAGCCGTATGTTTTACAACCTCGATGGATTTCAGCGTTGATTGCCACTTGAACTTGTTATTGGAGACGTCTGATAACCTGTGCTGTGCTTATCAACACCGAATCAATCTAAATTTTGAACTTTATTTGATTTAATTTTGGGACTTGTCTCAGATTTGGAACGTCGGACTCTTGAATACGTAACGAGAATCCCAATGTCCATTGACGAAGACTTGTGCCTTGGAATCTATTTCTACTTTAAACCTTTTTGAAAGATAAAGTTTTGGGTTACCATAATCCGGGTAGTACGTTTTGGTAGTTAAAGTTGTTTTCGTACTTACTTCTGCTTTCAAGTTTCGAGGACGAAACTTTTTGAAAGATGGGGTGATTGTAACATCCCAATTGTAATACTCCGTATTTTATTATATTATATTTTATTACTTAATAATTATTTGGACGTGTTAATAGTATTTGAACGTTCGTATTCGATAATTAATTTATCGAATAAACGTGTTATTAAGTGTGTAAACTGTTATACCTCGAAAATGTTATTATGATATTTATTCTCATATTTGTTGTGACGATAGTATTTAAACGGTTTTGGTATTCGATAAATTAATACGTGTCG
This sequence comes from Silene conica, assembly GCA_029255685.2. Taxonomy (NCBI): domain Eukaryota; kingdom Viridiplantae; phylum Streptophyta; class Magnoliopsida; order Caryophyllales; family Caryophyllaceae; genus Silene; species Silene conica. The sequence goes on along the minus strand of CM055316.2, from coordinate 26,198,638 downwards.
CGAGTGGGTTCGATCTTGAAACTTTTGGTTCATATTTGGGCCTTGAATTTTGAACACATTACACGTGCACCTTAAGCATATTTGGGCCTTGAATTTTGTACACAACACACGTACTTACACCTTAGCCCACCAATTTGTGAAAACCCTCAATATGTCCATACACACCTTTTGCTTAGACCGTCATTCATGTTTTGCTTAGACCGTCATTCATCGACGCTTCCTACCCTAATTCGACAGCAACATTTACACAAACAACACCTCAGTCTTGCAGCCGCCACTACAGAGAAGGGAAAGGAGGTTCGTACGGAGTGTTTAGACCAGTATAGGGTCCTTCGTTTTAGTCGTGAATCAGGTACGTTCGTCTTTGGTTGTAGTATTTGCGTGTGGTATCGTGTTTAGGATTCGAAGGGTAGTGGTTCGTTTTTCTCAGTCTATACTATCATAATTTTATTAGTGGTAGTCAGACTGGTAGTAGGGCGGTTGTCATGGTGGTGTTCAGGCGGTAGAGTCAGCCTAGAGGAGGCGTTGTTTTCCTATGTGTCATGGTTGGGTTGTTAGGCGTGTACAGGGGGTGGTATCACCGTCGACTCGGGGGGTCGGCACGGTGGTACCACCATTACTTAAAGGTCTGTTGTTAGGAGTGGTTGTAGCGGTGGTTTCAGGTGGTGTCGGGGTTGGTAGTAGTGTCGACAGACGGTTTAGTGTAGACGGGTTTGTGGTGTTTGAGTGAGGAACCAGGCCTGGTTGGGGGCCCTGGTTCACCTCACCGGTGGTAGTCGAAGAGGCGGTTGTTGTCGGGGTCGGGGTAGGTGTTTGTGGGTACTTGGTATGGTGGCTGCCGGTGCTGGTAGTGTGTTACACGGTGGTGAAGAGGGGCTGTTTCGCGGGCTTGGAGTCTCGGGGCAGGGGCTGTAAAAATAACAAGTTGTTTGTGTTTTATTTTGTCAACATGGATTTTATTGATATTAGTATTATTAATATTATTAGTAATTTTATTAGTAATGTTCTTTCTTCATTGTTAAGTTAGTGTCACTATAATTAACCTTATTGGAATTATTATTGTCTTGGTGTTATACAAAAGGAGGTTGTTAATTTTTAAGATGTTTTAATTGAAGGTTCTATGAGTCGGGAATTTCCCCTTTTGAGAAAGTTACTATTTCGGGAAGTTTCCATTTTAGGAAACTTTCCATTTGTAGAAGGTTACTATTTATAGTAAGTGTAAATTGACTTATGGGGGTTTGGGAAGTTCATTAATTCGTCATGTATACATGTTTAGGTGACGGGTTCCGCGTGGAATACTTCTAGCAAGCTTGTGATTGACTGTGCTTCTGCATTTGGAGGTAGGGGAATTACTGCACATATAAATGTGATTAATTACTTGGTTGATTGATGTTAAGCATGGTTATTTTACATTATCCTATGACTTGGAATATTGTGTTGTTTGATTATATATATATATATATATATATATATATATATATATATATATATATATATATATTATATATATATATATATATATATTATATATATATATATATATATATATATATATATATATATATATATATATATATATATATATATTTGTGATACGATATGAGGTGATGAGTATTGGCGTTGTGAGCGGTGCGGAGTTTATTTGGCGTTGGATCGGTGCGGAGTTTATTTGGCGTTGGATCGGTGAGGAGTTTATTTGGCGTTGGATCGGTGCGGAGTTAATGGCCTTGGGAGCGGTGTGGAGTTATTGGCCTTGTGATCGGTGCGGAGAAGGGATGATTGAATCCCTATATATATATGATATTGTTTGTTTATTTATTTTCCTCTACTCAACCTCGTGGTTGACCCTGTGTATTCGTGTGACACCTGTGATGAACCAATTATTGGGGAGCAGATTGACATGTGGCTAAGACTTGGGAAGCTATGGGAAGAGAGAGCTTGGATTTGGACCGGACTAGAGTCTAGATCACAACAGTCGTTTGTCATGAGTTGTATTTTCTTTCACTAGACAGTTTGAGTTGGTTGTATAAACTTGCTTATGAGTTAACATTAATAATTAAAGTACTGTTTATCTTTCCTTTGTATCTACTGCCTCGGGAAACCGAGATGGTAACACTCTTATTTATCTGGGGAGTCCAAGTACAGGCCCTTAAATAAATGGGGGTGTTACAAAGTGGTATCAGAGCGAACGATCCTCAGGCCTAAACCAAATGAATGATAATGAACGTAGTAAGAGTCTAATAAAATGAACCCCGAGATTAGACTGATAGGAGCCCCAAAAAGGAACGGGATGAGTTAGGGGCCCCCTCACACCAAACCTGGGCCCTTTCGGTTCTGTCTCGGGAACCCAATGAGGGTAATTGAAGAGTGGGGTAGATTATATAGTGACCTAGTGATATTGTACTAACGTTCTTGCAGGAGAAGAATGAGGTAAGTAATATTTGAGTTATAATTAATGATGTCAGTTGGAAAGATATGTGTAATATGAAATGTGGATCAATCCGGATGATGGAATTGAAATTTTAAGAGTTAGGGGTGTAATTGTGAACAATGGCTAGAATACACATTGGTTGGAATTTAGATATGAATGATCAGATTCAGATGTTATAGTAATCCATGTCTAGTGATATGCGGAATGAGTTTCCCTAAGCCATGTATGTATATCGTTATGTGTGGCGTACACCGTATTTAAGAATTTATGCCTTTTATACGCATTTAAAATTTGTTATGGAGTTAGTAATCAGTAAGTGACATTGTAGTAACTCCTAGTTTATATTTCCGTATTTGAATAAGTTGTGAGTATGTGATGGTAGAAACTAATTTATTTATATACACACGTATAACTATCGAGTTATTTAGTTGAGCCTACTTTCAATTTCGAGATCTTTACCGTGTTCTAGATGATAATTATTGTTGAAATGAGGAATGCATGTTGATATGGCACAAAGTGATGTCTATGCTTCAATTGTATGCCAACATGTTTTGGAAAAATAATGGTTATATTTAAATACGATAGTGTGAGATGATTTTAAGGAACACAAATTTTCGATAAATTTTCGGAATGTTACCTTGCTTGCGAGGGCTGCCATTTAAAATGTGTTTTCTCTATGTGTATGAAAATTTTATGTATGATAATCTTCTGAGTTAACTTTTCAATGTTTTAATCGCTCGCACGATAGCTAAGCGGTTATCTAATTATGATTTTTGTAAGTTGCTGCATGATGTTTATTTGGTGGAATTGCGAGTTATGTAAGTTTTGTATAACAGTTTAATCAAATGTGAATTATGTGATGTGCCTATGTGATATCCCGATATTAGCATCAGTAAGATGCATAATAGACATATAATATGAACCTTACTTATGATAATGTGACCTTCTTTATTTTGTCAAGTTTTAAATAAAATAGTTTCATTTATACCGACACTCTTACTTTAAAGGGTTATGCCTCAAAATAACTATGCGATGTTCATATGTAATGTTAAAATCATTTTTATCACAGAATGATCTTGCCAGGTGGTAGAATGAAATTTAACTGGTAAATTTATTAGTATGATATAGCAACCTAATTGTTATACGTATTTGTGATTATTTGAACAATGTGAATCTTGTTGATGTTATTTCGTATCCTGACGGAACATCTTTGTCTAGTTCCCTGCGACAAAAGTCCCTATAAGTTCTCCATGTATATTGCTATGCTATAAAGTGAAATGCATATTGTTATGTCTAAAACCTGATCACGATATGTTGAATTATTAACTGGTTGACATGTGATTTATGGAAGTACTAGTCTGGTGAATTCGTTTACTTTTATCACTAAAATTTTCATAGTTCATGAACTAAAAGAACAATGTTAAAAAAAAGAAGAATCAGAATGCCTCCGTGTAGTCTTAAATCTGAGCTGTAGCTGGTAAAATTGTCCTGGATTGAGTTTATAATTGTCACAAACTATATATTTTTTTTATTGCTTCAAACATTTCAAAATATTTTCAAAGTGACAAACAAGGATAAAGCTTGATGTTTGATAATTATGATGATTGTTTGCAATTTGACAATTCTGTAGCTATGTGTAGAGGAAATCCAGCTTGAATGTTTAATTGTGGCATATTATATAAACCCCTTAATTTGCAAGTCATATATATTACCAGTTTCATGATAAATGATGTAGGGTGAGTGGATGTGAAATGTACCTAATTGATTTTAACTTATTGATATTTAGAAATGATAACGGTCTTGTTAGTCTATGACTTGTATATGATTTGTGTATATCTTGTGGAATATGTCGATGCTCCATATTTAGTTACGTTGGTTAATCCTGCCAAATGTCTTTTCTAAAATATGATTTTGCTCCTATAGTAAGATTATGAACATGAAATGTTTTAAGTTGTTAATTGTGAACCACGAGTTGCTGATTGTATATATTGGTGTAAATAAGTAACTATGTGTTAATCTCAGGGGTATATAAGTTTTAGCTGCTCTGATTCTGCGTTACTGCATAACACGATTCTACCGATCCTATTGTTAATATTATTGTTCGAGGTTGTATGAATTACTTGTTAACTGTTATTTATTTATGACGGCATTATGTGTTAATCTTGTCTCTGTTGAGTTATTAGTAATTGATTCGTATCCAGTAATATTTTATATCAATAAGTTTAATCATCTGTTTGTGAGACGGGTTTAATATTGAGTTGGGTTGTCCTGTGCAATTGACTGATTTGAGGTATAAAGACAATATTGAATTGTTTAGTTGGGAACAAGAGTGCAATTCTTAATGTCCTTTAAAGAGTGAAAATCCTTTGTTTTTAGCACTAGAGCTTGAACCATGATACGTTATCAAATGTGCTAGTATTTTTTTTTCCTAAGTTTAGTGGTTGAGAAGTATTGAGATGTTGGCTTTTGTTGGTAAGCTTAAGTTGATTATTTTGACAGTAAGGTTGTTAAGTGGTATTCTGTTTGACTTGTCGATTCCTTTGACCTTGACATGTGGATGAGTAGCTTAGAGTTTCGTTCTCTAAGTGTTGAACAAGTCCTTTAATGGGACATTTGACAATATTGATATTGATATTGAGATGAGAATTGTTACTGGCATTGAGTTATGCGTTATTAGGCCGTTGTGCCATATTGTGTTTACGGCCCAGTGTGACCTTGGTTATAGAGTTATATTCGGAGTTTGAAATCGATATTGAAATGGAAGTGTTGATTTCCGGTTTTATTCCGCCAATTCACTCACCCCTTGTCTTTGGTCTTAGATTCGACGACGAGTGCGATACTTGGTTACTTGAAGTAAGATGGTATGAGATAAAGTAATGCGTAAGACGGTTTATGAGCTGAGGTTTACATAATGAGGTTACGGGGACGTAACCATGTCTTAAGGAGGAAAGGATTGTAAAATCTTAATGATTTATGATATGACCAGTTGCTATGACATGACTAGTTGGTATGTCGTGATTGTTTGAATATACTTGATAACCCCGAGTACCTCTGTTATGCATTCTATTGTGTTTCGTGATATATACTTTATTTTACTAATACGTTAAACTTTGGGGACAAAGTTTTCTTAACAAGGGTAGAATGTGACTTTGCGTATTTTAAAAAAATACCTCTTATTGACATTGCGTATTTTAAAAATACCTCTTATTAGTTTCTGATGTTATATGAGGTCACACCTTGTGTTCGTTGCGTGCCTTGTGACCATTTTGTTGATCATGGGAGGGTGAACTTCAGGACGAAGTTCATTTTAAGGAGGAAAGACTGTAATACTCCGTATTTTATTATATTTTATTTTATTACTTAATAATTATTTGGACGTGTTAATAGTATTTGAACGTTCGTATTCGATAATTAATTTATCGAATAAACGTGTTATTAAGTGTCTAAACTGTTATACCTCGAAAATGTTATTATGATATTTATTCTCATATTTGTTGTGACGATAGTATTTAAACGGTTTTGGTATTCGATAAATTAATACGTGTCGCGAGTGGGTTCGATCTTGAAACTTTTGGTTCATATTTGGGCCTTGAATTTTGTACACATTACACGTGCACCTTAAGCATATTTGGGCCTTGAATTTTGTACACAACACACGTACATACATCTTAGCCCACCAATTTGTGAAAACCCTCAATATGTCCATACACACCTTTTGCTTAGACCGTCATTCATCTTTTGCTTAGACCGTCATTCATCGACGCTTCCTACCCTAATTCGACAGCAACATTTACACAAACAACACCTCAGTCTTGCAGCCGCCACTACAGAGAAGGGAAAGGAGGCTCGTACGGAGTGTTTAGACCAGTATAGGGCCCTTCGTTTTAGTCGTGAATCAGGTACGTTCGTCTTTGGTTGTAGTATTTGCGTGTGGTATCGTGTTTAGGATTCGAAGGGTAGTGGTTCGTTTTTCTCAGTCTATACTATCATAATTTTATTAGTGGTAGTCAGAGTGGTAGTAGGGCGGTTGTCATGGTGGTGTTCAGGCGGTAGAGTCAGCCTAGAGGAGGCGTTGTTTTCCTATGTGTCATGGTTGGGTTGTTAGGCGTGTACAGGGGTGTTGGGGGTGGTATCACCGTCGACTCGGGGGGTCGACACGGTGGTACCACCATTACTTAAAGGTCTGTTGTCAGGAGTGGTTGTAGCGGTGGTTTCAGGTGGTGTCGGGGTTGGTAGTAGTGTCGACAGACGGTTTAGTGTAGACGGGTTTGGGGTGTTTGAGTGAGGAACCAGGCCTGGTTGGGGGCCCTGGTTCACCTCACCGGTGGTAGTCGAAGAGGCGGTTGTTGTTGGGGTCGGGGTAGGTGTTTGTGGGTACTTGGTATGGTGGCTGCCGGTGTTGGTAGTGTGTTACACGGTGGTGAAGAGGGGCTGTTTCGCGGGCTTGGAGTCTCGGGGCAGGGGCTGTGAAAATAACAAGTTGTTTGTGTTTTATTTTGTCAACATGGATTTTATTGATATTAGTATTATTAGTATTATTAGTAATTTTATTAGTAATGTTCTTTCTTCATTGTTAAGTTAGTGTCACTATAATTAACCTTATTGGAACTATTATTGTCTTGGTGTTATACAAAAGGAGGTTGTTAATTTTTAAGATGTTTTAATTGAAGGTTCTATGAGTCGGGAATTTCCCCTTTTGAGAAAGTTACTATTTCGGGAAGTTTCCATTTTAGGAAACTTTCCATTTGTAGAAGGTTACTATTTATAGTAAGTGTAAATTGACTTATGGGGGTTTGGGAAGTTTATTAATTCGTCACGTATACATGTTTAGGTGACGGGTTCCGCGTGGAATACTTCTAGCAAGCTTGTGATTGACTGTGCTTCTGCTTTTTGAGGTAGGGGAATTACTGCACATATAAATGTGATTAATTACTTGGTTGATTGATGTTAAGCATGGTTATTTTACATTATCCTATGACTTGGAATATTGTGTTGTTTGATTATATATATATATATATATATATATATATATATATATATATATATATATATATATATATATATATATATATATATATATATATATGTATATACATATATGTATATGTATATGTATATGTATATATATATATGTATATGTATATATATATATATGTATATGTATATATATATGTGTATATGTATATATATATGTGTATATGTATATATATATGTGTATATGTATATATATATGTGTATATGTATATATATATGTGTATATGTATATATATATGTGTATATGTATATATATATATGTGTATATGTATATATATATATGTGTATATGTATATATATATATGTGTATATGTATATATATGTATATATATGTATATATATATATGTATATGTATATATATATATGTATATGTATATATATATATGTATATGTATATATATATATGTATATGTATATATATATATATATATATGTATATATATATATATATATATATATGTATATATATATATATATATATGTATATATATATATATATATATATATATATATATATATATATGTATATATATATATATATATGTATATATATATATATATATTTGTGATACGATATGAGGTGATGAGTATTGGCGTTGTGAGCGGTGCGGAGTTTATTTGGCGTTGGATCGGTGCGGAGTTTATTTGGCGTTGGATCGGTGAGGAGTTTATTTGGCGTTGGATCGGTGCGGAGTTAATGGCCTTGGGAGCGGTGCGGAGTTATTGGCCTTGTGATCGGTGCGGAGAAGGGATGATCGAATCCCTATATATATATATATGATATTGTTTGTTTATTTATTTTCCTCTACTCAACCTCGTGGTTGACCCTGTGTATTCGTGTGACACCTGTGATGAACCAATTATTGGGGAGCAGATTGACAGGTGGCTAAGACTTGGGAAGCTATGGGAAGAGAGAGCTTGGATTTGGACCGGACTAGAGTCTAGATCACAACAGTCGTTTGTCATGAGTTGTATTTTCTTTCACTAGACAGTTTGAGTTGGTTGTATAAACATGCTTATGAGTTAACATTAATAATTAAAGTACTGTTTATCTTTCCTTTGTATCTACTGCCTCGGGTAACCGAGATGGTAACACTCTTATTTATCTGGGGAGTCCTAGTACAGGCCCTTAAATAAATGGGGGTGTTACACCAATATTTCGGGACTTGGAAGTTTAAAGATTTTAAGTTCAAGTTCGAGAAATAAATTATATTCGTAATTCTTGGTACTTCATTTAAATAACTGATTAATTTATGTGAAAATATTTTAAAGGATTTAAATAAGACTTCATCTAATTGCGTAATTTACGTCTTAGCAATTTAATTTCATAGTCTGAAAATATTTATATCGTCTTAAGTTTATAGTGACCTAAAGTCGGTATTCTTAGCTTAAACCGTCTTAAAACTTGTCTGATGGGCCTAACTTGCTAATGGACCCATTTCCCTTCTTTTTCCTCACAAAACCCTAACCCCACCATCCTCTACCTCACTCCTTCATTTCATTTTTCAGATTTGTAGAAATAACCACAAACACCATTCTTATGAATTTCTCCTTCAATCTTAAAATGCTCATAGAATCTTCGTTTCTTATCCGATTGAGACGATTTTCACGGCCACGGAATCCTCTTCTCGAGCCCGTCGTTTTAAGGTAATCAATCTTGCAATTGGTGACAGTTGGATTTTCGGCCTGTTCACTTAATTTCAAAATTCGTGATTTTCTTCGATGTTTGTGTTGTTTTAGGCGGTGTTTGTGTTAACCCGGAAGAGGGTTTGGTGATTATTGAGCGAGATCTCGAAGGTTCTGCTAAGTAAAGGTGACGATAATGAGAAACTCGGCCTTTATTGTGATATTAGCATGTTTCTTGACTTTGATGGTTATAGTTTCTGATTTTGTGCATAGTATTTGTTGTTAAGACTTAGAATCATGCTAGGAATACATGAGAAAGACTTTCACATGATTTGATTGTGTTTTATATGCTTAGATGATGAAATTTCAGAAACTCAATGCTTAAGACGGATACAAAGTATGAAATTGTTGAGGCTTTAATGTGGAAATTGATACTTGCTCTTGATGCATATGAGTCTTATAGATGCTGGGTAATGTATGAATGTTGCAATTTTGGAAGTTTAGAATCGATTTGTGAAGATTTGAGTCTTATAGGAAATGTTGCGTTTTTCGTGCAGGGACTCTGAGCCGGTGGGCTGACCGGCAGCCGCTCGGCCGGCTCAGAGTCATAGTTGAGTTTTTGAATGCGTAAGTTGGGGGAGGAATCCTGAGCCGGCAGGTCGGCCGCCGGTCGACCGGCTCAGAATCCCTTCTTGGTTTTGGAAAATGTTGAGAAAGGCATTGGGAGGGACTCCCAGCCGGCAGACCGGCAGACAGTCCACCGGCGGAGAGCCTCTTCCCTTCTTTTTGTGGTTTTGAAGTAAGGCTAGTCGGAAGGGACTCCCAGCCGGCAGACCGGCAGACAGCCCACTGGTTGAGAGCCTCTTCTCCTTGTTTTCAGAATTTCGAATAATGGCATGGGAAGGGACTCCCAGCCGGCTGACCGGCAGACGGCCCCAGACCGGCTGAGAGCCCCTGTTCTCATTAAACAGTTTATAACTTTCGAATGGTTAATCGGTTTTGTTTAAGATTCGTTCCGTGTACCTTATGTGTGTGTTTGAGGTCCCCGGAGGATGGGCGACACTATATTGGGTTCGGGAATGGAGAGAGGATAGAGACCCCCCCAGTCGGGTAACCGAAAGGGAAACCGACTCTCCCTCATCTTAGTTCCCGGGATCAATTAAGTGTTGTTTGGTGATATAAAAGATTAGAACTATAGGTTAGTTTCTGTCTTTTGATGATATTTTATTGATGCGTGTTAAGGTATGCCTTAAGCTGGCCTCTGAGCTTAACACGTGATTTGTATGTCGCGTAGTGGGATATGTGTTAAGTTCACCTCTGGACCCATTACGTGTTTTGCTTGTGGCGTGTCAGGATATGTGTTAAGTTCACCTCTGAACCTGACACGTGATCGGTTGTCGTACATGGGATATGTGTTAAGTTCACCTCTGGACCCGGTGTGCGATAGCTGTGTATTGGGATATGTGTTAAGTTCACCTTTGGACCCAATACTTGTTTGTAGTAGTGGGATATGTGTTAAGTTCACCTCTGGACCCATTGCTTGTGGATGTATGTTGGGATATGTAAGTTCACCTCTGGACCCGACATTTGTTTGTAGTGGGATATGTGTTAAGTTCACCTCTGGACCCATTACTGAGTTGTGTATAGGGATATGTGTTAAGTGAAGGGTTTTTAGTTGCTCATAAACTAAATATTTAGTCATACTAATCAAAATACTTTAATTAACATTTTAATTAACTTATTTATATGATCTTATGCATGCTTAATTATGCGGAATGGAAGAGAAATCGAGTCCTTACACTCGGTCCTAATGCAAGCAAGGATGATCCTCCAATGTTCAACAAGAACACCTCCTTTGTGATGCACCAAGACAATCCCTTAATGAACCGAAACCTTGTAGTTGCTAGACTAGAAATCAGTTTCTCCTTAAACTATTCTAATCTCTCTAATTAGAATATAATTTTAATACTACAAATAGTATATTTATATTATCTTATAATATGGATTTTGAGGTTGTAAAATCTCTCTTTTACTTAGTATATTTTCGTCTAAGAGTGAGTAGAAAAATTAGAATGAGTATGTAATATATCTTATATATTAAGCATCCATTAAGAAACATTTAACTTAAGCATGGGTATGGGGAAGGAGGCTAGCCGGCCTTAGGGAACCACAATGGGGAACATCTTGACTTCTCAAGACACTAGGGTGGCTCTAGGTTAGTGTTCTCAAGGTGATGTTTAATGATTGTGTTTTATTCACTAATAAACACAAATCATACCCTTAACTAACCTACATAAAACCGGCAACCACATTACATATAGTCCATTTTATGATTTTTGTCAACTTCACAATTGTATATTATGTCACATGTATTATGTCACAATGTTATAAAGTAACAATTGTTTTAATTTAATCATACATATTTAACAAGTAAATATTATTCATAAATTAATAAATCATATTTATAAAGTTGACTAGTAATTCGAAATTACTATTAAATAAAATGGTCATTCATAATTTATCGTCAATACGATTTACAACCTTTGTAATAATTATAACCCAATTCATTCTAATAACGATATAATAAAATATCGTTCAATGTTTAACAATTGACACGTTTCAATTTTAAACATAAATCTTACAATAAGATTCAACCTCTGATTTCCCGATATACGGGTTTAAGGAATATGATCAAATCGTATCAATATACATTTGATCATTTTATCAATTAAGGGAATTTGTCCTAAAGGTGTGACCTAAAGGGATCAACTGACCACCACCGTCATACGACAGTAATGTCAAACTCTAGCTAGCCAATCATTACCGATTAATGTTGGTCAGTTGACTAATATAAATCGTATCATCCCTTGCGCATTCTCGTCATGAGATTTAATTACGTGATCGCACTATTGTTGAGGACACATTTCCCAACAATCTCCCACTTGTCCTCGACAAGTGTGCGTCACCAATTCTCTTGTCCTATTACAATCTCCCACTCAATGCAAGATGTCTCTCTGAGGTCGTACTTGCATTCGATCATATCATGAGTGGTTTCCTCGATCTGGGGAATAACTGTTTGACCGGAATTATCTACCATAGATACCTTCCGAGCGTGGCCACGCATTTCCAGTTAACTTCTCCTCGAGTGGCCTTGAGATTTGAACAACCCTGACAAGGGGTGGACAATTTCTATCGCACTACTTCCTTCAACTAGTCACAGTCAGTCACAACCCAAAGCAATCCCATTTGACTCCAGTTACGAAAAGTCGTAGAGAATGGATCAAGGTTATGCCTAAACTGTACCATCTTGGGAGAGTAGTCTTTAGTCTAAGAATTGACTCACACGAATACTATAGCAGCTCTTGCCACGACCCGGCTATAAAATTTCTAGAACTCTATAAGCGGTCACTATGCCCGACAGAGTGTCTCTGCAGTCTGCCTATGTGATCGACTAGTCATCACATATGACTCTATGACATTTGAACTTGCCATCAATCGCCTCACATTCTAGTCGCTTTGAGATGTCACCTCATGTAAGCGACTAGGGGTTATATTAAGTCAATCCAGTTCACTTATGGGGTTCAATATTGTCTCTTACAACCCATTTGGATTTCGACAAAGTATCTTTCATCTTGAGTTAATCATAACTCAAATGACATTGTCATGCAAAAATAGTCAATACTATTTCATTGCATTTGATGCACGATCATCTATTTGTATTGATGTTTTGCGAATAAACCTTTTATTCATGATGCAAAACTTACAAATTTGGTCTCCTTCCGACTCATATTATCTCACATAATATGATCTTATTTGAGCACATATCTAGAACCCATTCTAGATTTTGAGATTCCTTTCCTGAGGGAAGCTCCCACTGTTATCTTATCACTCGTGACGTATTGATATACTAGAGGGATTAAAGAATCACTCGGAATTATCTAGTCACTTATGTGCTGAAATTTATATTGTAGTTATTAGTGATTTCATCACTCTTACTATTTTCGAACATCTTGGATATTTCATCAAGGTTATTCATATATAACCATTTTGATTTTTAATGGGCGACCTTTTATTATCAATATAATAAAACTTCCCGTAAAGCTCCATCATCGTATGATATAAGGTATTTGATCATCTAGAATTGAAAACCTCTTATTCTTTACACCTTAAAGAATCACCCATCCTCTCTAAATGGTAGGCTTAATTCTTTTAATGAACATTGCTCCCACTAAAATCAATATTACTCGATTTCCTAAATGAACCTTTCATTTCTCGCATGTAAATCTTTATTTATCACTTGAATCATTATTACTATCACTATCCCTATAGTGATCTATTTTCATTCAATCAATCATCACCCTCTTTTCATGTCTTCGTTTCCTCGAGACGAATATGACATGATTATTTCCTTATAACTACATTGACAGAATTGAGATGATTTCTTCTCTTTTATCTTATAGATTTAGAAAAATCATTTATTAAGGAACCGGTCTTTCCTCCCGTATAGATAGATGATTTCTCCTCTATTATCTTATAATCTTTAAAAAATCATTATCTCAAGGAGCCGATATTCCTTCCGAATTCATACGGGGTTTCATGTCTCCTCTCTTTGAAACAATGAACATAAAGAACCTTTCTTCGAGTGTTCTCCCGTAGTTTCTTCAGTGTGCTCTCGTAGTTTCTTCAATTCATTTAGGGCTCTTCTTAAGACTCCTAAGTAGGAATCTTCTCTAAGATCCTTTATTTTCATCATTGGTTTGCGAGCGAAATATTTTCTCCCACTCTATCCTTCTAACAATAACCTTTATTCGTTTAAGGATAGCTATTTCGATTAACCAATGCATATGAATGTTTGAAGTTTTATAGGTGTGATGAATACATTCTCATTTTCACTTAAAATGAAAATCTTATAATGAACTAATATAGTCTCATTTTGATTGAAAGTATCTCATGGGGTGTAGTTCTCCGTTTTAATCAACACTTTGATTATATTAAATTGATCGTATCAAGGTTTATTGCGTGATAAAATCATTATTATTCATGTTTTAATAAGGTATGCAATTTATTTGAGAAATCAAGACATTGATTAAGAACAAAAGTAGTGACTCGGGTTGAAAACCAAGTCACCAATATCCAAAATTACAACCATTGTTTTAGGATTTTAATCCTTGTCTTACAAGAAAATAAATTGTTCCATAAATAAAATGCAAAATATGAAAGAAGACGATATGCAAATTAGAGGCTAGCTCTTCAAGTCTTCGATCAATTGGATGCTACCATAGCCATCCAAGTAAGGAACTTCATGCGTCCTTCTCCTTGCCCTTATCATTATTAGGAGATGGTCCTTTAAAATAATTAAAAAGGGTAAATATCAACACATTTGTATCACTATACATAAGTTGATAAATAACATGAATCATAAACGAGAATTATTACCTACGGCGGTTGCCTTCCCATTTTTGAGCTCGCTTAAGTATTTGGGGCAATTACGCTTCCAATGACCGATCCTCGTGCAATAATGGCACTTGTCTTCGGATTTTGAAGACGAGGTGGAAGCGCCTTTCGAAAAGGTCTTTTCTTTGGTCGCTTTGGGCTTGAACGTTTTCTTTCCCTTGCCTTTAGAGGCATTTTTCTTGAAGCTCGTTTTCCCTTTCTTTTCGATGTTTAAAACATCCTTGGTGGAACTTTCATGAAGTCCCATGTCCCTTTCGGCTTGGACGAGCATCTTATGCAACTCATCCAACGTGGTCTCTTGGTTTCGCATATTAAAATTCACCCGGAATTGAGCATACGCTTTAACCTTATTGAGCGAGTGAAGAACTCGGTCAATAATGAGAGAGTCGGGTACATCAACGTCTTGCGCTTTTAGAGTCTCCGCGAGCTCAACGAGTTTGAGCACATGAAGGCTTATCTTTTGCCTTTCCTTCAACGTAATGTCAAAGAAGGCGGAAGCCGCCTCATATTGGATCACCCTTGGAGTTTGCGAAAACATGGTCGCAAGCTTGGTGTATATCTCATACGATGTGGTCAACTTAATCATACTCCTTTGGAGATCCGGCTCCATGGAGAAGATGAGCACATTTTTAAGAGCAGAAGACTCTTTCATGTAGGCTTCAAAGGCCTCACGAGTTCCGACCGCGGAACGAGCGGTTGGAGTGGGAGGAGCGGCTTCGGATAGGTAACGACTCTTATCATCACCTTGAGCGGCCAAAAGTAATTGCGCATCCCAATCCTTAAAATTGGAACCATGCTTATCGAGTTTGCAACGGTCCATAAAAGACCGAAGCCATGAAACGTTAGTGAGAGGTGGAGCGTTGGTTGCCATTGACGATGTTGAAAATTAAACTACAATAAAATGAAGGAAATAAAACAACATCATTTTAAAATTCATAATTTAAACTAAAAACTTAAACAAGTTAATTAGTTATTTACTTAATGATCTCTTACCCAATTAAGTAAACAATCCCGAGACCCAAACCCATACTAATCCGGGCACGGTGTAGCCGATTCAACCCGTATCGGTATAATTTGGTGGATTAACCCTTTAATCGGTTCTACCTTAGAACTCTCGGTCGACAATTTTCTAAAAATCGTCTTTAGCCCGAACTTATTGCAACTACGGTTACGAATACTTTCGTTGAGATCAACCAAATTTCAAGGTGTAATCTTATTACCCCACTTACCCAACGTGACAATTTTAGTACCCCGGTGTAGCCGGGCCTACGTTCTTGTGAAGAAGGGATTCATGGGTCCGTACTTTTTGGTAAGGCTAAGTCTCAAAATTTATATGTAAGAGATCTAGTCAAATTATTATCTATCTCCGTTTAATTGAACTAAGTCGGTGAATTATCGATAAATAAAAGACTAGGTCGACTAAATCGAAAAATGCATGAGACGATATATGACGATTTGGCTATGCATGCAAACATATAAAAAGCAAAATAAAAGCATAAAATAAACCCTAGTATGGCATTTCCTAGAAAAGAAATAATAAAGTACAAATTCGGAAACCAACTCCTTTGGTCCCTTGAACTTCATGAGGCACGCACTTCGAGGTAAACACCGTCTTTGTCGGAACTCCTTTCCGAATGGCACCGTCTTCAAGGAACTCCGGATTTTACAAAAATTACAACTTTTCTAGTCTACTTTATACATTATAAAATAGAAATAAATTACAATTGGGTGATACGAGATTACAAAATTACAACCCAATCGGTAACCCCTTACATTACGGGAAATACCGATTTAAAAACTAAGGCCATACTAAGTAAATTACATAATTCCCAAAATTACGTAAATAAAATCATGACATTCATAATTAAAATATGCAATGCTTATAAATATATGAACTGTCATGCAAATCCTAACCCAAATCGTCCTATTTAAATATCAATAATATAAATAGTTATCGTATAACTCGGTTTATGGAATCGCGTGTTTTAACGTTTAACAACACTATGCATTATATGAATCGGTATTCATCCTTAAGTTAATCATCCTAACTCATATAGGTTTCAAAATTTAGTCTTACTCAAACTTTGAACATGACTTAACTTAACATATTTTAATATTGTTCGGTATTACTCGGTTTTACGGGAAAAATAATATAAAAATCCAAAAGAGTCATAAAAATTTCGAAAAATTCAAAATTCAAATTTTGAAAATTCCAGAATGTTCTTAAAATTCCAGAACCTTAAAAATATTAGCATTTATACAGTTTTAACATAATTTCGAAAATAATACGTAAAACGAGCATTTTAAGTCGGAAAATTCAATAATTAGTTCCATAAATGCAAATAAAATACTAATAATATTTTTACACTTTCCAAAACACCTTAAGAACATAAAATGGACAGAAAATTAAATGGAACACTGCCCAATGAGCCGAAATTTTAAATGCATGACTCTTTTTATTTAATTTTAAATGCAACTTTTAACAAAATAAAATTAAATAAAAACAGAAACTTTTGGCTCCCAAGAATAATTTAATGATGAAAATATCATATATGAGTAATATGGGTTAATTTTTCCGGCCATTTTAACAACTATTGCCAATTTTAACGATTTTCGTCATATATCGTACGATTTTAACCTTTAAAATTATTTCTCAAGTATAAAATAAGATAAAAATCTCGAAATTTTTATACATGCTGGAAATAATATATGTGACATCGTGTTAAATTTTTATGGCCAAATTCCAACTTAAACTATTAAAGTCGAAATAATGTCACTAATTACCCGATTTTTACATTAAAAATCTATAATATTGCAATATTTGAGATAAATTTCTGGAAAATTCAACATATATTTTAAATATTGCATGTGACATACTCATAAATTTTTTTTTTATAGTCAAATTCATAATATAACTATTTTAACCCATTTTTATTCATCTCATTGCATTTTAACCCTTAAAATTCATATCACACGTTTTATAAGTCCATAATTTACGAAAATTCATATTCATAACATAGGATATACATGTGATAACATACTGAAAAATCTCGGCCAAAAGATGATTTTTACTATTTTTCCCAAAATAAACGATTTTTCACCATTAAACTTAATAAAACCGAGATTTAATATACCAATAACCAATATTCATGCAAAATATATTCCAAATATTCTAAAACATTTTAGAAAACAGTAGGTATTCATGCTTAAGTAATTTCGGCCATATCTTATATCAAACGAAATTCCAACTTTTATTTTGTTATCTTAATAACTCCGTAAAAACGTAAACGGAAAGCATGCAAACAACCTAGTTTCTCTGATACCAATTGAAGGGTTTTTAGTCGCTCATAAACTGAATATTTAGTCATACTAATCAAAATACTTTAATTAACATTTTAATTAACTTATTTATATGATCTTATGCATGCTTAATTATGCGGAATGGAAGAGAAATCGAGTCCTTACACTCGGTCCTAATGCAAGCAAGGATGATCCTCCAATGTTCAACAAGAACACCTCCTTTGTGATGCACCAAGACAATCCCTTAATGAACCGAAACCCTGTAGTTGCTAGACTAGAAATCGGTTTCTCCTTAAACTATTCTAATCTCTCTAATTAGAATATACTTTTAATACTACAAATAGTATATTTATATTATCTTATAATATGGATTTTGAGGTTGTAAAATCTCTCTTTTACTTAGTATATTTTCGGCTAAGAGTGAGTAGAAAAATTAGAATGAGTATGTAATATATCTTATATATTAAGCATCCATTAAGAAACATTTAACTTAAGCATGGGTATGGGGAAGGAGGCTAGCCGGCCTTAGGGAACCACAATGGGGAACATCTTGACTTCTCAAGACACTAGGGTGGCTCTAGGTTAGTGTTCTCAAGGTGATGTTTAATGATTGTGTTTTATTCACTAATAAACACAAATCATACCCTTAACTAACCTACATAAAACCGGCAACCACATTACATATAGTCCATTTTATGATTTTTGTCAACTTCACAATTGTATATTATGTCACATGTATTATGTCACAATGTTATAAAGTAACAATTGTTTTAATTTAATCATACATATTTAACAAGTAAATATTATTCATAAATTAATAAATCATATTTATAAAGTTGACTAGTAATTCGAAATTACTATTAAATAAAATGGTCATTCATAATTTATCGTCAATACGATTTACAACCTTTGTAATAATTATAACCCAATTCATTCTAATAACGATATAATAAAATATCGTTCAATGTTTAACAATTGACACGTTTCAATTTTAAACATAAATCTTACAATAAGATTCAACCTCTGATTTCCCGATATACGGGTTTAAGGAATATGATCAAATCGTATCAATATACATTTGATCATTTTATCAATTAAAGGAATTTGTCCTAAAGGTGTGACCTAAAGGGATCAACTGACCACCACCGTCATACGACAGTAATGTCAAACTCTAGCCAACCAATCATTACCGATTAATGTTGGTCAGTTGACTAATATAAATCGTATCATCCCTTGCGCATTCTCGTCATGAGATTTAATTACGTGATCGCACTATTGTTGAGGACACATTTCCCAACAATCTCCCACTTGTCCTCGACAAGTGTGCGTCACCAATTCTCTTGTCCTATTACAATCTCCCACTCAATGCAAGATGTCTCTCTGAGGTCGTACTTGCATTCGATCATATCATGAGTGGTTTCCTCGATCTGGGGAATAACTGTTTGACCGGAATTATCTACCATAGATACCTTCCGAGCGTGGCCACGCATTTCCAGTTAACTTCTCCTCGAGTGGCCTTGAGATTTGAACAACCCTGACAAGGGGTGGACAATTTCTATCGCACTACTTCCTTCAACTAGTCACAGTCAGTCACAACCCAAAGCAATCCCATTTGACTCCAGTTACGAAAAGTCGTAGAGAATGGATCAAGGTTATGCCTAAACTGTACCATCTTGGGAGAGTAGTCTTTTGTCTAAGAATTGACTCACACGAATACTATAACAGCTCTTGCCACGACCCGGCTATAAAATTTCTAGAACTCTATAAGCGGTCACTATGCCCGACAGAGTGTCTCTGCAGTCTGCCTATGTGATCGACTAGTCATCACATATGACTCTATGACATTTGAACTTGCCATCAATCGCCTCACATTCTAGTCGCTTTGAGATGTCACCTCATGTAAGCGACTAGGGGTTATATTAAGTCAATCCAGTTCAGTTATGGGGTTCAATATTGTCTCTTACAACCCATTTGGATTTCGACAAAGTATCTTTCATCTTGAGTTAATCATAACTCAAATGACATTGTCATGCAAAAATAGTCAATACTATTTTATTGCATTTGATGCACGATCATCTATTTGTATTGATGTTTTGCGAATAAACCTTTTATTCATGATGCAAAACTTACAAATTTGGTCTCCTTCCGACTCATATTATCTCACATAATATGATCTTATTTGAGCACATATCTAGAACCCATTCTAGATTTTGAGATTCCTTTCCTGAGGGAAGCTCCCACTGTTATCTTATAACTCGTGACGTATTGATATACTAGAGGGATTAAAGAATCACTCGGAATTATCTAGTCACTTATGTGCTGAAATCCATTTTTTTTCTTTTTTGGTTGTGACAGGAGCGCAGTGTTAAAAATAGACAGAGTCGTGAGTGTCAAGTTATGGCACACACTGCTGGATCGAAAAGTTTTGCATGCGTCATTGAAGAACATGTTTGTGCTTGTCTCCTACGGTTATAATTTATTATCATAGAGCTGATATGTTCGTAATAAAAATGATTTGTCACATGAATTTTATTTTACCAGACTGTTGACGGAGTACCTCCATCCCGAGCACATGTGTTATTGGAGACTCACAAGGACCGCAAAACTGAACCTGCTCTAATGGATGAAAAATCAAAGCAAGCGGTGGTGAGAACCATGTTAAACTCTTAAGTTAATTAATAGTAAGTTTGACTTAGTTTGTTTGAAAAGATAAGAATTTTGGTCTGATAGTCAGCATATTTTGGTCTTAAACAGATTGTAAACGTTTCTTTTGTGCTTTTAGGAAATGATCAATGAGAAACTAAATAATATGCCAAATAAAAAAGAAGTCACAAATGGAGTTGTTGCTTGGGATGGAGATATATACTCTCAAGTGATGAATGAAATTATAGGTCCGGAAAGAAAAGGTCGAGTTCGTGGCCTTGGTAAAGGCCCGTCATCTCTGCCATGTACAAGTTGCAATGCTAACCAAGAGGGATTTGATGGTGATCACATTTTATGTAATGAAAAAATCCAGTTTTTGGAGTACGAGCTCAAGAAGGTGAATGATAAATGTGTGAAGATACAAGAGGACAATATCGAAATGCAAAGAAAAAAAGAGGAGTTAGCCTTGTTAAAGATGGCTTTATTTGGTAGAGATATCCTTAGTCATGGTACATAGCCGACGCCGCTACAATCTTTCACTTTTTTCATATGAATGACCAAAAGAAATCGTAAGTACGTCTTTACCATTCATTTTATTTACGCAAATACATGCAGCCTTATTCTCGGGAAAATTTTATAAGTAGTGCGTGAAATAATACTTGATTTCCTTTGCTAGGTTGGATTACAGTAGAAGGATGAATGCATTTTGGGTTTGACAAAGCCTTATTAGCTAGGAGAAATGGTTGTGCTACGAGAAATGGTTGCGCTACAAGGACTAATTGTGATGTGTGCTAGGAGATTCACAAGAATTTTTTGTAAATGCTCTATTAGCTATAAACTTTAGCATTTTGATTTTTGGATGATACGAAGTTAGGCTTAAGTTTATCTTTTGACAAGGTTGTAACAAAATGAGTTATTTTTACTAAACCCTTGTAATGACAAATATTATTTTCAATATTATATATGATATTTTATTTTATAATTTTTTGTCTTTTATACTATAGTTACATGTATTTTTTATTTTATTGAAAACAAATAGATATAAAAATTTAAATAAAATAAACAATATCACGTGTATCTAGGCAACAAATAAAAAATCTTATATTAAAAGAAAAAAGAAAAATGACGGATGATTTAATTCATAGCAGGGGATTGGATGGCGTTTAATTGTGCATTTACCAGCATATCAATTAAATGCCATTAAAGCTTTTAACGACATTGGATAAGGTAGCATTAAAACATACGCTGCTATTTGTTTACGCGGCATTTAGATATGCCGCCAGAATCAAAATTAAACGCCACTAAAGATGAACAATGTTGTAGTATTTCATCATTGGTTTGCGAGCGAAATATTTTCTCCCACTCTATCCTTCTAACAATAACCTTTATTCGTTTAAGGATAGCTATTTCGATTAACCAATGCATATGAATGTTTGAAGTTTTATAGGTGTGATGAATACATTCTCATTTTCACTTAAAATGAAAATCTTATAATGAACTAATATAGTCTCATTTTGATTGAAAGTATCTCATGGGGTGTAGTTCTCCGTTTTAATCAACACTTTGATTATATTAAATTGATCGTATCAAGGTTTATTGCGTGATAAAATCACTATTATTCATGTTTTAATAAGGTATGCAATTTATTTGAGAATTTAATTAAACCACAAGACAACGCAAAAACGTGTTACTCAACCGCATAGAAATGATGTACACGTTTCCCGAGGTGCACGTTTCCTAGGGACTCGGATTTTGACAATAACGGTTAGAATAAAGTTCTTAGTATATTAGGATAAATAATTAACTCATAAGATAATTATTCTAATCCGTTTAACCAAAGAATATTTTTATTCTAAAAAACCGTTTTAAGATTACTTAATTTAATATATGACAATATAACAATTACACACATATATTTTCACGCTTTTACTTTACTTCACGCATTTCTCATTTCTTCAATAGTTATAGATACGACCTATAACTTAGGAGCTATTTGATTCCGCAATAAGACTTTATTCTTGTAAATCTTCAAAAAGACTTGACACGAGCTTGATCTTTCTTCAATCCATGATTGAATCTATACCTTGCTAGAATATGATATTCACTCTATAATTAACTGTACACTTAATCCCACGATTACTCGCATATGTATATAAAACATACTTATCTAGACTTGTCATTATTAAAACATAAAACAATATATTAAATATATAAAATATATTACTCAACAAATTCCCCCTTTTTAATGATGGCAAGTCTTACCTAGAATCGTGTCTAAGTGTAACGTTGTAAGTTCCCCCTCAACATAATATTGGTCCTTCATAATATAGATCAATTAGGGTTTCTATTTTTAGATTACCAATTACTTAAAGAACTATGAGAGACAATACGTTACGACAAGGAACAATCTTAGGCAAATTCGTTATCTAGGTCACATTCTTTTCCCCCTCTTGACATCATTGAAAAGACAGAAACAAAGACATAAAACGACTAGAATGATATAATATGAAACAAACTTAAGCATGCGATTCTAAACTAAACACATAAACACGATTAATATCAAGCAAATACGAAATACGAACGGGAAATCAACACACAACCAAGTACTAAAAAGCCTATAGGCTTAATATACACAAAAGTAGGTAATAATGCCACATGGGCCGAATGTTTTAGGATCATGGCCTAATGGGCCGAATATTGTAGGTAGCATGGCCGATAGGGCCGAATTTTTTGAAGCAATCCGAATAAGAGATACATGCCAATGGGCCGAATTGAGGGATATGGAAAATTGGGCCACAAAGTTTAAAGGCTTAGGCAAAAGAAGAGAAACAAAAGATAAGGGCATAAGGGCTTGTGGAAACCGAATCCACCACAACGGCCCAAACCAATCACGCACTTGCTCCAAGCCCAATCTGCAAAAAAAATTGTTAACACAACAGAAAATATGAACGGGGCCTATTCCGGGTGTCGGATAATGTGGGGGTTGACAAACTCGGGCGTGTGCGATACTCCAAAGTAGACAACCGATCTAGGCAACTCCCAATATTACGTGATACGTGCATTTACTATACATTTTATTTATAGTTTCAACACGTATTTCTATGCATATTTGTAACTTTTAGTTACCTTTCCTCCTGAAATGGTTTACTTTGGCATTTCTATGTTTTAAATGTAGGAACAAGCGGAAGTGAGCAAAATTGAGCCTTAACCATCCTTTGGAAGCCATCTTAAGGGAATGAACGAAGCAAGGATCCGAACTCGTAGCCTAGAGATGCGTGCAAGCTAATCAGAGGCTGGAACATATAGGAAACGGTCGACCGACCAGCCTAAGTGGTCGACCGACCAATGCACAGTTACAGGAAGGTTCACCTACAGCATAACCGGTCGACCGACCTCTATGCCTGGTCGGTCGACCAGTTCACGGGCTCCGCTGTTTTACTTCTTTTATTCGGTTTATTTCATTAAGGATGTAATTAGAAAGACTATTAGTAGAACCTCGTGGAGTTTTATTAGGTCAAGCAGTCATTAGCACTAAAACACACTAGACTTAGGGAGAAGAACTCCAATTTTCAGATTCGTTCTTGTTTTCCATTCGATTGTAAGTTTTATGCAATTAATCTTCCTTGTTATTCCAATTCTTATTATTTGTTATTATTGTTATTCACTTTTATACTTTGCTATCTTGAATCATTATTTCCCAATTATGTTATCTCGCATGTTGTTTCTTGAATCAGTTAGTATTAGTTTTACAATTATGAATAGCTAATCCCTTTTGATTGGGAATTAGGGGAACCATGGCGAAAACTAGGTTTTTAATGGTATTATGATTTTTATACCAATCTCCATTATTGTTGGTGAACTAATTCTTCTAGATTGAAGGATTGTTAGAATTAGTTTAACAACAATTTTGGAATTGCCCTATGAACGAAAGTTTAGTGCTTTACTATGAACCCTAAGACCGTAAGGATTGGGTAAAATATTGAACTAAAGGTTTATTCTTTGTTCCTTGGGATTGTGTTATTTGGTTATTTGCCCCATATTGACCTACCCTAGCCATGGGGAACCGAAGTTCCTAATCATCCTTTTACCTTTGCTTAGCATCTTTGTTTATTTTGTCATCGTACACTACTACAGAAACCCTTAAGGACATCGGACTTTTATTGTCAAGGATATCAGATTAGCAACCGATGTAGAGTTCACTGATGTCCATTATGGGTATCAAGGACATCGGTTTTGCAATCGATGTCCATTTGCTAATGCACATCGGAGGTTTAATAAGTCTGATGTCCATCATCCTTATGCACATTATTCTTTAGCTCACATCTGATGTCCATGTGTTATTGCACATCGGAGGTTTAATAAATATGATGTCCATCATTCTTATGCACATCATTCTTTAGCTCACATCTGATGTCCATGTGTTATTGCATATCGAAGGTTTAGTAAGTCTGATGTCCTTCATACTTATGCACATCATTCTTTAGCTGTAATCTGATGTCCATTTATGTTTTGTACATCGGTTGTTGACTGAAGCCGGATGCGTGTCTATTTTATGATGTTTTTCATCTATTTTTACACGCATTTGGTCGCTCATTTACTATGTTTTAGCCCTTATTTCCCAACAATCGTGTACTTTCGTATTTTTATGCACTTTTGCAGATTTATGCGGAAAATGGACGATTTAGCACCAAATCCTTATCCTCAAGTCTTTTGCATAATTAAGGAATAACGAAAGGTCAACTGGAATCTTTATTTAAAGTGCCAAAAGTCAAAACAAGAAGAAATCCGAAGATTTCCGTACGGAGGCGGTCGACCGACCAGATAAACTGGTCGGCCGACCAGGCCTGATGTTAATAAAAGTCCAAATCTGAAGAAAGCCCGAGAAATCAATTGAGTCCATAAGAAGCGGTCGACCGACCCACAAAGTAAGTCGGCCGACCTCAGCAGAAGCCCAGACGATTCTTTTCGGAAATAAATTAGAATTAGAGTATTTAGGAAACTCTTATTTTTCTACCTATATAAACTAATCTTGTGATTAGGGTTAGATATCTTTTTACTATCCATCATCCTTTTATCATATCTCTTAGAATCTAGTTCTTATCAATTTCATATAGTTGAGTTTTAGTTTCAAGTTTTTTATTCAAGAATTCTCAAGCATTCAATAAAGTTTATTCCGTTCTGCCTTAATTCCAATTGTGGTAATTACTCTTTAATCTAGCTTTTATTATTGTTCTTATTACTTTTGCATTCAATTAAGATAGAAATCCCAAGCTTTATTGAATCTTGCATGCTTAGATTATTTATTATGTTCACCATGTTTAATCCCGTTTTCATAATCGTCTTAACAATCATGAGTAGCTAATTTTCATATGTTAGGATGTAGGGGATAATATGCATGGTAGAATAAAATCCGAAACCGACTTGTAGCAGAGACACGGTCGGCCGACTCAAATAGTGGGTCGGTCGACCGAGGCTGTGGTCGGCCGACTGGAGTAGCTGGTCGGTCGACCACTCGCGTCTGTATCCCGTTTCGTCTTTCCTTGTTAACTATAACACCCTGCAATGAAACTGAAAGGAGACTTGTAGGACGTTAGTAATGACCTACCCAAGATTGAAAGATACGGGAAGGGCATTGGTTTACACCTTAAGACGGCTAGGTTACTCAAGACTGAAAGGTATGTGACCTAGGATTTAGGAATCACCCTTATTGTTGACACCCAATAATTGTGAGACCTAGGAACTAATAGCATAGGCCGAAAGGAGCTATTAGGTAGCATAGACCTAAAAAGATATGTTACACCCCCTTACGCGACTGCAATACATGTTGACCTTAGGATTTATTTTACCTTAGCTATTTATTACCCAAACATCCTAGCATCCCTTTTTATTATATTTTATTCTCATCTTTTATTATTTGTTTATTTTAATCTTTGCCTTAGACTTAGTAATCAACCAATTTAAACCCCCAGAATTGTTACTTTAAACATTCACATCAAACAATAAACATTCCCCACCTCCTTGTGGTTCGACCCTGACTTTCACTATCTATTGTTAAAGTTAGGAATTATAAATTTATCTTTGGTACCCTCAACGACGGGCATCAAATTTTGGCGCCGTTGCCGGGGAGGTGACGCCAGTGTTTATTGTTTATTGTTTTTGTTTCTCTTTGTTTAAGGAACTTTTTGTTCCTTAAACCTTCTCACCATTTTCTTGTAGTTTCCATCTTATGCGCAGGTCAGTTCAAGGAGAACTCCTACCACTTGACCACGAGCTTGAGAGGACCCTTAGAGAAAGGAGAAAGCAACTTCTAGCAAATCAGGAAGAAGTTTCACCATCTTCCTTATTCCAAGAAGACTCATTTGAACAACCATCATTACCATCTTCACCAAAAACACCACCTTCACAACCAAATTCACCCATCAATCCACTTTCACCAAAAACACCACCTTTTACTTACTTTCCAGTTTTTCCAAAAGAAGAATAAAACATGACAGAAGAAGCCACTATTGCCAGTCACTCCATGCCTCAGGCAAAGGACCTATACAAAGGGTTCACTTTACCTGCAGGTACTGGGAAGCCATTCGAGGCCAAGCCCGCCTACATAACTATGGTTGAAAGAAACCAATTTGGAGGCTCGGCCAATGAGGATGCTGCTAAGCATATTGAAATCTTCACAGATTACATATGCTCTATAGCACCCCCAGAAGGAGTGACGCAGGACCAGATTAAACAGACCATGTTCATCTTCTCTCTTAGGGATGCTGCGAGAGAGTGGTACAGAGATTTAGACCGCACTGCTGCGGGAGTCACAGATTGGAATACCCTAGCCTTGACATTCTACAGGAAATACTATTCTGCATCAAAGACTAATGCCTTAAGAGCGCAGATTACTAATTTCAAGCAAGGCCCCAATGAAGATTTTAGTGAGGCGTGGGACAGGTTCAAGAGACTTGTTCGATCCATACCACATCACGGATTCGAACAATGGTTTCTTTGCAACCAGTTCTACAATGGCCTCTATGATGACAACAGGGCCTATCTAGATGCTGCAGCTAATGGGAGATTCCAAGATAATTCAGGAGAGACTAAGGGTCTCAAATTAATAGAAGATGTTGCTGTGCACCGTGCTGAGCATGGTACCTCCAGAGGCAATCAAAGAAAATCTGAATACAACCTGTCAGCTATTGAGGCTTTGACAGCCAAACTGGAAAAATTAGAGGCTGGAGGAAAATTCGACCTAGGAAGTGGAAGCAAGGGAGGAATATACCAAGTAAACGCCGTTCAGGACGGACCCTTCGCTTGTGAGAGGTGCGGTGGAGAAGGGCACGAGTCAAAATTCTGTACTTCATCTAATGAAACATGTGCCGCTTTTCAACATTATCGTGGGAACAACTTCTATGACCCGAATAATAATAATGTCCATCCCCACTTAAGATG
Source organism: Silene conica (assembly GCA_029255685.2). NCBI lineage: Eukaryota > Viridiplantae > Streptophyta > Magnoliopsida > Caryophyllales > Caryophyllaceae > Silene > Silene conica. The sequence goes on along the minus strand of CM055316.2, from coordinate 26,170,712 downwards.
GACAAGCCAGAATGTTCAAAACCCACAACACATGCAACCTCATCAAAATTCAACATATATACCCCCACATAAACAAAATTTCCAAAAACCACCTTTCAACCCTCAACCACCTTCAAACCCACCACCCAACACAGATGCTCTTATCCAAAATCTTATTGGGTTGGTTCAGAAGGAGTCACAGGCTAGAGAGGCAGGGATGAAGATGTTAGAGTCCCAGATTGCTCAAATTGCAAGCAAGAATGATACTAGGGCTCCGGGTCAGCTTCCGACCAAACCGGACCAGAAAAAAGAGACTCTAAACATCATCTCCCTGCGAAGTGGAGCTAAAGTGGGGAGCGAGAAATAAAAACAGGCGAGTAGCAGCGAAGGCGGTCGACCGACCGAAGATCCTGGTCGACCGACCACAAAGCAGGACCCAGAAATTTTACCTGAACAGGAAACTGGTCGACCGACCGAAGACACTGGTCGACCGACCACTGAAGCATAACCCGAAGTTCCCTTTCGTCCAGATTTGCCGAATAACTTGCGGGATTTTCTTTTCCGGGGTGACAAGACCCCCAGGTTTTTAAAAAGGGCTTCAAATACTGAGTCCTCAGCTGCTTCTTTCCCAGAAAGACTCGTGCCTTCCAAGGATCAGGTATCTTTTGACAAATTTAAGGATGTGATTCGTTCATTAAATGTTCAAGTCCCGTTTTTAGAATTAGTTCAACAAGTCCCCTCCTATCTTAAATTTATGAGACAGCTTTTGTCCAGAAAGAGGTCTCTGGAAAAGGTCGAGTCGGTGGCCCTCACTGAAGAGTCATCTAGCTTTTTGTCACATGTCATTGCCCCTCATAAATTAGAGGACCCTGGTAGTTTTTCTGTCCCCTGTAATATAGGAACCTTCCCAGTTAAGAAAGCTTTATGCGACTTAGGTGCTAGTATAAGTGTCATGCCCCTAAGCGTTGCCTTAAAACTAGGAATGACCGAATTTGCAGTGACCAGTATGACAGTCCAGATGGCAGTTCGCACATCTATGGAACCTATAGGGGTGTTGGAAAACATTCCTGTACGTATTGACAGGTTTTTCTTCCCAGTTGACTTCGTAGTTTTGGACATCCCAGAGGATGCCCATATACCTATAATTCTAGGAAGACCTTTCCTTCACACTGCAGGTGCCATTATAGATGTAGGCACTCGGACTCTAACCTTCAAAGTAGGCAAGCATTGTATTATCTATGGCCTATCTTATAGGAAAAATGATGCTATGACCCCCATCACATGTAATGCTATCACTTCTGGAAGTATGAGGTCATCACTACTTCTCCCACTTTATTACCTGTTCCTGTATCTGTTTTTACACCTCCGCCCCAGATTGGGAGCAGTAGGGAGGACACTTCTATTATGACTATTGCAGGAATTGGTTTGGGGAAACCCAAAGTGAAGGAAGTCATCATCCAGAGAGGAGGAATGGGATGTCAAAGCTATGAAGAAGATGAGGACCCAGACGTCGTGGATCGGGAAGAGAAGAAGAAGAGGAGGCAAGTTCAAGAGGAGAGACCGTCGCATATGCTTTGCGACGGCGGAAAGAAGATGTGTGTTGCTACTAAAGCGAAAACCGTGGAGACTACGGCATGCCGTCAAAAGCCGTGGTCGGATATCTTCCGCATCTTTAGCTGATAGTTGTTTTAAGTTGCAGTTTTTAAGACAATTTATTTTTTTGTTGAGTGAGACTTTTTAGTTTGGCTTGCTCATAGTTTTAGATCCTTTCCTTTATGTTTGAGTAGTTAAGACTTTAGAATCGTTTTTGGCATCTCGCGCATTGTTGGGTGCACGTACTTTCTTGCTTTTTCAGATTTTACGAAGAAACGAAGACCTCCGGGACGCAGAGGGTCGACCGACCAGAAACATCAGTCGGTCGACCTACTGGCGCTGTATCACTAAATTTTTTTGTGGTTCACAGGAGGTCGACCGACCAGAAACATCAGTCGGTCGACCTACTGTCCGCTGCGGTCTTTCGCTTCTCTTCCTTGGAAATCGCGAAATTGACTTGGTTACTTGAGTGGCACTGCTGGCCACCAAAACCTCCCAGCTTACGCTGGTTTGGGGAGGTTTTTCTCATGCGCTTCATAATCCAGTGAGTTCTTTCCAGTTTTTCCTTAGTTTTTATTTATTCGCATCTTTTCTTTAATTTTCTGAAACCTTTACTTAGGCTAATACACAATGGGGACATTGTGCGGGTTGGTTTGGGGAATGGTTTCGTGTCACATGCATTACATTCTGTCACACGTTTATTGCATTTCCGTATTGCATTGTTCTTTTCTTTATTTTCCTTACATATACAAGAAAAATACAAAAAAATGAAACAATTCAAAAAAAAAATTCCAAAAAGTGCACGTTTATTTTAGCATATAGGTCGAGTCGGAACGAAAGTATTTCAAGGATGATTTTGCTATCTTACATGTTTATGCCTTTACCTTGCCTTGTCAACTTGTTTTAGTATGAGAGTCTTTCGCATATCTACGAGTTTTTGTCAACTTGCATATCTTGAGACTTGACTTATACCTTGGCAACCTACTATACATTCTAAGGTTTAGAGCTTATTTCCTGGTTTCATTCTTAAATCAGTTGTCTAGGATGTGAGTAGTACTCTCCTTGGAACATGTTACATCAATATGCATAAACATGAACTTGAATTGCTATATACTTGTTTTACTTTCTCGTTTTGTGAGTCTTGATACGTGCATTTGGGATCCCTTTTCTCATATTTACCCATAAGCTTCACATAGCCAAAATTGCCTTGTTATTTCCCCAAAAACTACATCCCATACTTAGCCTACCCTTCCAAGCTAGTATTTGTGGTCTTTGGTTTAATTTTTGAGGCATCTTGGTTTATATGCTATCTTGAGCAAAAAGAGAAGGAAAAGAAAGAAAGAAAAGAAAAAAAAACAGAACAGAAAAATTCAGAAAAAGAAAGAAAGAAAAGAAAAACGAAAAAAAATCAAAACATACAGGAAGTCAGTCGACCGACCAACATCATAGGTCGGCCGACCAACTGGCATCATCTGATTCAAAAAATTCGTTCCAAATATCCCTTTCTTCTACAGGTTTTCACTCCCGTATTTCATTCAAAACATTTGGGAGTCCTTTCTTATATATAATGTGAGAGTTGTGCCACAAAAAGAGCACTTCCTTAATATCAAAAGTTGTGAAATATGTTGTTGGGAACCGGTTTTACTAGCTTGGCTACTAACCCCACATATCCAAAAACATCTTAACCACTTTTTACCTTTTACCTCACATATCTTTCATTACCTCAATTGCATGTATCCAAGTCACTTAATGGGTTTGTTTTACATAGTTGTAGAATTCTTGTTCATGTTAGATTGCAGGCATGTTTCCATGGGTCGTAGTTAGGTGAGTGTCATGACAAATATACTTCTTTCTATCTTCTACATATACTCACCCTTTGCTTCATGAGTGTCTCGAGCGTACCGCGAGAGTCCATGGTATAAAGTCTCTATAGTCTCTAGTGTTGCAAGTTTGACGACACCATAACTCGTTTGCATGATTTAAATACTTTCTCATTTTGTACTTGGCATTGGTTTAGGCTTACATGTAAATTTCGCTCTGAGATTGAAATCGTTCCATTAGTTAAGATCGAGTCTATTTCTTGCTTGAGGGCAAGCAGGGGTTTGGTGTGGGGAATTTGATGCGTGTCTATTTTATGATGTTTTTCATCTATTTTTACACGCATTTGGTCGCTCATTTACTATGTTTTAGCCCTTATTTCCCAACAATCGTGTACTTTCGTATTTTTATGCACTTTTGCAGATTTATGCGGAAAATGGACGATTTAGCACCAAATCCTTATCCTCAAGTCTTTTGCATAATTAAGGAATAACGAAAGGTCAATTGGAATCTTTATTTAAAGTGCCAAAAGTCAAAACAAGAAGAAATCCGAAGATTTCCGTACGGAGGCGGTCGACCGACCAGATAAACAGGTCGGCCGACCGGGCCTGATGTTAATAAAAGTCCAAATCTGAAGAAAGCCCGAGAAATCAATTGAGTCCATACGAAGCGGTCGACCGACCCACAAAGTAAGTCGGCCGACCTCAGCAGAAGCCCAGACGATTCTTTTCGGAAATAAATTAGAATTAGAGTATTTAGGAAACTCTTATTTTTCTACCTATATAAACTAATCTTGTGATTAGGGTTAGATATCTTTTTACTATCCATCATCCTTTTATCATATCTCTTAGAATCTAGTTCTTATCAATTTCATATAGTTGAGTTTTAGTTTCAAGTTTATTATTCAAGAATTCTCAAGCATTCAATAAAGTTTATTCCGTTCTGCCTTAATTCCAATTGTGGTAATTACTCTTTAATCTAGCTTTTATTATTGTTCTTATTACTTTTGCATTCAATTAAGATAGAAATCCCAAGCTTTATTGAATCTTGCATGCTTAGATTATTTATTATGTTCACCATGTTTAATCCCGTTTTCATAATCGTCTTAACAATCATGAGTAGCTAATTTTCATATGTTAGGATGTAGGGGATAATATGCATGGTAGAATAAAATCCGAAACCGACTTGTAGCAGAGACACGGTCGGCCGACTCAAATAGTGGGTCGGTCGACCGAGGCTGTGGTCGGCCGACTGGAGTAGCTGGTCGGTCGACCACTCGCGTCTGTATCCCGTTTCGTCTTTCCTTGTTAACTATAACACCCTGCAATGAAACTGAAAGGAGACTTGTAGGACGTTAGTAATGACCTACCCAAGATTGAAAGATACGGGAAGGGCATTGGTTTACACCTTAAGACGGCTAGGTTACTCAAGACTGAAAGGTATGTGACCTAGGATTTAGGAATCACCCTTATTGTTGACACCCAATAATTGTGAGACCTAGAAACTAATAGCATAGGCCGAAAGGAGCTATTAGGTAGCATAGACCTAAAAAGATATGTTACACCCCCTTACGCGACTGCAATACATGTTGACCTTAGGATTTATTTTACCTTAGCTATTTATTACCCAAACATCCTAGCATCCCTTTTTATTATATTTTATTCTCATCTTTTATTATTTGTTTATTTTAATCTTTGCCTTAGACTTAGTAATCAACCAATTTAAACCCCCAGAATTGTTACTTTAAACATTCACATCAAACAATAAACATTCCCCACCTCCTTGTGGTTCGACCCTGACTTTCACTATCTATTGTTAAAGTTAGGAATTATAAATTTATCTTTGGTACCCTCAACGACGGGCATCAAATTTTGGCGCCGTTGCCGGGGAGGTGACGCCAGTGTTTATTGTACATTATCCAAATTCATATACATTATCCAAATTCATCTTTCATTAAACAAGTTCAAAGCAAATCACGACAAAGGTCGGTCGATTTCATATACATTATCCAAATTCATCAACTAACCAAACATATAGGGTTATGCGTCATTTTAGACGACATCCAAAATAGTCTAGAGATCACAAGTTCAACAACTAACCAAACATCTGCTTAGTTTGCAAAATCAAAGTACTACGTTACTAAAAAGACTATGCATTTAGAAAATAGTCCGCCCACAAGTCCCTGACCTCGTCGATTTCTTCTTGGGAATATGGCAGTCGGTGTTTGATGCTGCTGCTACTAACTCCTGACTGCTGGCTGTTGCTGCTCCTACTGACTGTTGTTGCTGCTACTGCTTGCTGCTACTGCTTGCTACTATACTGCAGGACCAACATCACACTGAAGCATCCCCAGAGGACTGCGCAGTAGAATAGACAGCAAAAACCAGAAAACAGACCTGTATCATCTCACCTGAAATCAATTGGATTTCACAAATTAACCACTTTTTAATTGAACTATCACCACACAAGGACAAAAACAAAAAATAAGTACTTTTATTTAAGTTTGCTACTTCTTAGCTAACTCCCGAAAAGGGGTATGTAATGTTATGCAAATGCCGAACGTGACGAGATCGCTGCTATTGATTGATGATTTTATTGTATAAAAAAGGTTCTTAAGAATCACGAAACGAGATCAAGTTGTGAGCAAAAACAGAGCATATAGTAAGAGATTAATTAGTTGACGATCATACTTTCCAGTGGCTACCAAAGCTAGACTTTTCTACAATTTCCAACTATGATTTGAAAAGAACCTGGTTTTGGTGAGCTCAAAAAAAATGAAAACTCTGTCGACATTAATCTGTTTACTTACATGATAATTATCAGTTTTTAAGTACAGTTGTAGAGGTAAATGCCTGCTAAGCCAATGGCAGATACAATTCCACTAGAAGGAACACACATAACAGAACAAGAAGAACCAAAAACTATCTCATCAAGCTATATCCCTTTTCCTCTGTCCTTATTTGATCAACAGTGGGAAAAAATAATAAAATATACACAACTATCATGAGTAACAGTTTATTTATACAGAAATCACTACAGATTTACCAAAGTTTGTACAATGACCAGTGAGAATTTCTAAGCTTATGTAGCACATAAAATTATCCAAAATTGAGTCAAAGCTCCAGGTAGCAAAGGTGAAAGGCAATCATACCCCTTGCCTGGCTACTAGCTAACATTCATATAGAAATCCAAAACTGATGAACAGATCAAACAGTATAGATATGACAGAAAGAAACACTAGTACAATCAGTAATACTAAGTATACAAGAAATACAACAGTCTGATAGAAGAGCAACAAGGCGTTAGTTCCCTAATAATACAGACTATCTATTGATATAAACCATCATAAGTAAGTGTAGTAGGAGCTCAACCAGACTTCACTAGCTACAGATATGAACTATCACAAGGAAGTATCGTAGGAGTTGAACCAGGTAAGGGAGAGGGGGAGAGAAAATAAAAATAAAGCAATAACAGAAATATTGAACGGCAAGAGCGAACACGGTCAACACACAACCACAGCCACAGCCACAACAGAGCCTTAATCCTAAAATGATTCAGTGTCGAGTGACATGAATTATCCTTTAGAACCGTCACTCAGGGGTCGATAGAAAGAGAAAGGTGAAAAGTGAATGACAAGTGAAAAATAACAAAAATCAAAACCAAAAAAAACCATTTCGACATATAAAAGTAAAACTAATTGAATTGTACTTAAAGCCTGAGACTTGTTAGGCCTTAGCTTAGGCTCGTCCCAGTATAAAGTAGGTGACTTAGTAAACTAGCCTCCTTTCTTCCTTATGACGCAAGTTATGAATATAATCTAATAGGCTTGTAATACACTTTTTCAAGTAGGAACCTTCCTTCTTCTCCTTAGTATATGCATCAAGCTCTAACTCTTACTATTTTAATGTTCGCACAACAAATATAAGTGGCTTCTTCACTTAATCTATAGCTCTATTATTGTCGGATCTCCCTTCCTGTTGAGTTATTAAAAAACTACTATATTTTCAACCGTTAACATCTGTCTGATCTACACGCTTCTCTACGTCTCGCTCGCTACAAAGCTTTCACCCAGAAAACCTGGGAATTATTAAGAAACAAGGTAAAAGAGGACCAACTTATGGAGTGGTTATAGACGGCTCCTTCTTTATACATGATCGGGCTATTAGAAAGCTACTTTAATTTGGACTATAAAAAGCCCTTTCTACTGCCATATATTTTAACGTATGGATTGGGCAGTGGAGTCTACGGCTCTATAGTTTTTCCCATGTCTTTCAGATAGGAAGACAGTTGGGGATGTGAACAGATCTTTCACCAGCTTAAAAAGCAAACGGTGCAATTTCTAATCAACTAAACGAAGACTATATAGTAGTAATGTGCACTTCATAAACAAAGGTCTCGAAATATTCAAAAATCCTTTTATACTTCTATCTAACTTATATGTCCAAAGCCCAGGATAAACAAAATGAGTACGAACATACATAAGAAAAAAGAAAACTTACATTAGGAGGAAGAAGGATATGGTAAATAACCAACTCGCCTATTCTTTATCTTAGTTAAAGAGACTGCTCAGTCTTCTTTTTTCACCTAGAATGCTCTTTTTATGCTACATTTATCCCATCTATCGTAGATTCCAGGTTTTCTACCCTTCCAAACAGCATAGTATTCAAAGTCACCTACAAACAAATCGCAAACTCTTACAATCAAAATGATTGAATCAACCAAATATTGCACAATATGCATCAATAAACTTACCCTCTTTGTTTTTCTTTCCCGTCATGATACACCTGCAAATCAACAAGCAAACCTCAACATTCTACAAAATCGGAAAGAAGTAAAAGTACTCAACAAATTCTGTCGTAGAGTTTATATCATAGTAATATATATAGAACTTGATTTCAACGGAATCTTCCAGTTCATGTATTTATAGCTAAACACTACTAAAATGTTAGAGAGACAGATATTTGTGTGTGGTAATCACAATGCCGGTATCAAAAACCCTCATCTTTATCCATGGGCCAATAAAAAAGCAAAATAAATCACTAAATCAGTCATAGTAAGATCTAAACGCAGATCTCATGGGTACTTATCACTCCTTACAAATCTCCCCCTCAATAATTCAAGGTGTAAAACCCCTCGCGAAAGCGGAAATATAAACATACAAAAGTACTAAAAATGCAGCGGAATTAAAACTTTTTAAAGTAAACAACATGCGAGAAGTCTTAAACTGAAACAGAAACTGAAACTGAAATAAAACCAAAATAGATAAGTAGCAGTTCTAAGTATCAAAAACAAATATGTACATCAGCCTTGGATGGAACATCCCTACAGGCACCAAAACAGATGTATTAAAAGTCTAAGAGTCTAGCTAGGCGATATAAGGTAAGTCATATGATGACAGCAGGATCATCACTCGCTAGCCCTCTCGTGAACCCATCTCCAACCTGCATGTACCTACATACATGAAAACATGTACGCCACAATCAGTGGGGAGTGACTAGAGTTCTCCTAGCCACCTTTTGTGACAACACGTAACACATAAACAATACAGAATACTCCAACATATATCAACATGTGAAGCATAAATATCTCATCATCTGATCTCTTACTATCATGCAGACTTTAGTGCACGGCTCTCAACCAACTTCATAAACCGTTAGGAAGGAGAGCCGGTTTCCCTACTGGTTGCCCAGTCGGGGGGTCTTTCAATCCAACTATTTATGAAACCGATAAAAGAGTCATCCAATGCCTTGGATGAACAGATTACAACTCAAGCAATATATTCATAAACTTCAACATTCATATCTGACACTGTACCAAACTCTAAGGCAAGCAGATATAACATCAAGCAAAGAGGTTCAGCGGTCAACTTCAGACATAACCTAATTACCAAACATTCAGCAAGTATAAAGGTTCAGAGGCGACATCTTAACGCATAACCAAAATACCAAGTTCACAATATCAAGCAAGGACTCAGAGGCGAAAACTCAACGCATGGACCGGCTATCACAGAACAATAGACTCAGAGGCGAAAACTCAACGCATGGACTAGCATTCAATTCACTATCACAAGTAAGGAACTCAGACGCGAAAACTCAACGCGTGTTCCCCTACCACATCACAAGGTACTAAACTCAGAGGCGAAAACTCAACACCTGTTCTAGCACCAAACACCTGCACTCCGGGTAAGGTATGACAACCTGACTGCCCCGTCGTGCAGTTGCTCTACTCGTCAGACTCAGAGGCCAGCTTAAGGCATGTCCTGACGCGATCACACATACATGTCTGGACTCAGAGGCGAAAACTCAACGCATGTCCCAGACACGACAAACAGACATGTATGGAACTTAGAGGCGAAAACTCAACGCATGTTCCCATACACGACAAACAACCCACGTATTAAGTTCAGAGGCCAGCTTAAGGCATAACTTAATACGCATCAAAACAATATCATCCAAGTCTATGAACTACTCTATTGTTCTACCTTTCAACTTCTAATCAACATTTAATTGACCCCGGGAACTAAGATGAGGGAGAGCCGGTTTCCCTTTCGGTTACCCGACCGGGGGGTCTCTATCCTTACTCCATTCCCGAACCCAATATTATGTTGCCCATCCTCGGGGGACCTCAAATACATGTCAAAGGTACACAAAACAAGTTTCAATCAAAACCGATTAACCGTTTGAAAGTTACCAATGAATTACGATTTCAAAACATGCTACAGGGATCCCCAGCCGGTCGGCAGGCAGCCGGTCGGCCGGCTGGTGGTCCCTTCTCAGCCTACACTTCCTTTTCGAAAACAAACCACACAAGGACTCCCAGCCGGTCGGCAGGCAGCCGGTCGGCCGGCTGGGAACCCCATTTCCCTAGCCTTTGCTATTTCGTAAACCAACCCAAATACACTCCCAGCCGGTCTGCCGGCTGGGCTCCCCTTCTTCCTAGGTTTTTCGCAAACAAGACTCAACACAAGAGGCTACCAGCCGGTCGGTAGGCAGCCGGTCGGCCGGCTGGCAGTCCTAAGGCCAATTTTCCTAAAATCGCAAAACACAAAGAAACGCTCCCAGCCGGTCGACTGGCGGCCGGTCGGTCGACCGGCTCAGAGAGCCTGATACGAAATCGCGTTTTTCCAGCCAAGTCTAAGCTTCATAAATCGACACCACTACTCAAGCAAGGCTACAATTGGTGATTACCCAACATTATCAAACACCAAATACTACTAATCTAACAGCAGATAAGTCCCATAACAATCCTCAAATGATAATATCGAGTATCCGTCGCAAAATGTGCAAATTTCAGAAAAACAATATATGAACTTAAGAACATCAACAAGCATGAATTCAACACAATAACACATTTCTTATCATGTTACTAAGTCCTTTAAGCATTATGTCTCAACAAAATCAGAAATTAAATACAAGAACACAACAAACTTGCTAATATACACATAAAGGCCGAGTTATCTCATTATCGCCACCTTTCAAGCGATTCCGGCTAAAGATCCTCCTCAACCAAGTAGCTATCGACCTCTGGATCGTCTAAGCCCACACCTACAAACATAGAAACCGGAATTTAGGACAGAAAACGATTCCTTACAAAATGGACAGATTTTTCGAAGTGAAAGAAATGAAAAACTAAAGTGATAGATGGCTTGGAAATTGAATGAGGATTCCGAAAATGTTAATGTTACCTCAAATCGATGAACGGATGATGAAGAATTTCTCAAAAAGAGATGAATAAAATGGAGGTTTTGAGAGGAACTTATGTTACTGTAAAATGTTGAAGATGAAGGAGTTGTGTCGATGGAAGGGGGTTTATGGGGTTTTATGGACTATCCTTTCCGAGTCAATTAAATGGGTCGGACACTTGAGCGGATATTTATGATACGAGTTTAAGTTTACCAAGTTGTATTCGTCTTAAGGACTTAAGGTTCTTAAGACGGATCTTACTAATTAAATTAAAACCTTTCACAATAAATTATTAAAATATTATTTTATTACGTAAAATAATCTAAAAAGCTTAAATTAGATTTTACGAAAATACGGGATGTTACAATCACCCCAACTTCAAAAAGTTTCGTCCTCGAAACTCGAACAGAGATAAATTCTAACTAACTCTACCTCAATCGAAAAGAGAAGGATGCGCGATACGCATCGATGCCTCGGTCTCCCATGTCTGCTCCTCAACATCACCGCAACGCCAAAGGATCTTCACCAGCGGCACCACCTTGCTCTTAAGCTTCCTATCCTGACGGTCTAGGATCTTCACGGGACGCTCCTCGAAAGCAAGACTCGGCTCCAAGTTCTCGATCTCTCTAGGCAAAACATGACTCGGGTCACTAACATACTTACGGAGCTGAGAAACATGAAAGACACTATGAACCTTGCCCAAACTAGGAGGCAAGTCCAAACGATAAGCAGCAACACCAATCCTCTTCACGATCACAAAAGGTCCAATATACTTAGGACTCAACTTGCCCTTAACTCCTAACCTCTTAACACCCTTCATCGGCGAAACTCTCAAGAAGACTCGGTCACCCACCTCGAACTCTAAGGGTCTACGGCGAACATCAGCATAGGATTTCTGCCGATCCTGTGCGGCCTTCATCCTACCTCTGATAAGCTGAACCTGGTCAATAGTAACAGCTAACTGGTCCGGTCCTAGGTCATGCACGTCACTCGCCTGATCCCAACAGATCGGACTACGGCACTTCCTACCATAAAGAGCCTCGTACGGAGCCATACCAATGGATGAATGGTAACTGTTGTAGGAAAACTCTACCAACGGCAAGCACTGCTCCCAAGAACTCTGAAAATCAAGGGCACAAGCACAGAGAAAATCCTCTAGTGTCTGAATAATCCTCTCGGACTGACCATCGGTCGCGTCATGAAATGCGGTGCTCATCAACAAACGGCTACCCATAGCCTCCTGTAAAGCCTTCCAGAACCTGGAACAAAATCTCGGATCTCGATCTGAAACTATCTCCCTCGGGACACCATGATAGCGGACTATCTCAGCAATATAAGCCCTGGCTAAACGGTCCATATCCCATGTCTCTCTGATAGGCACAAATCTGGCACACTTAGTTAGCCTATCCACTATAACCCAAATCGCATCCTTGCCTCCAACTGTCTTAGGCAATGCTGTAACGAAGTCCATAGATATACACTCCCACTTCCACTGAGGAACGGGAAGCGGCTGTAGCAAACCACCAGGCCTCCTATGCTCTATCTTGACTTGTTGACAAGTCAAGCACCTACTCACGTAATCCAAGATTTCCTTCTTCATACCGGGCCACCAAAACATAAGTCTCAAATTCTTGTGCATCTTCTCTCCTCCTGGATGAACTGAATACGGTGTCAAGTGAGCCTCATCAAGAACCCTCTTCCTCAAATTTGGCACATCCGGAACATACATCCTACCACGGAACCTAAGGAAACCATCAACATCAATCACCAAGTCAGGTGCAACACCGCTCGAAATCTTAGCCTCGAACTTCTTGAAATCGGCATCTGAAGGTAAACTCTGGCGAATCTCCCAATATAAAGACGGCTCGGCAGTCATAGCAGCTAACCAATCAAAACCACTACCCACCATCTCTAATCTCAGCTTCCGGAACTCGGAACACAACTCATCGGGCAATACTCGCATGGCACTAATCGAGTGAGAAGTCTTGCGGCTAAGCGCATCAGCAACTACATTGGCTTTTCCCTCATGATATAACAACTCAAGGTCGTAATCTTTCACCAACTCTAGCCAACGTCTCTGTCTCATGTTAAGGTCTTTCTAGGTAAAAATGTACTTAAGGCTCTTGTGATCTGTGAAAATACGGCAATGGGATCCAATCAGATAATGTCGCCACATCTTCAAAGCATGAACGACTGCAGCTAACTCCAAATCATGTGTCGGATAGTTCACCTCATGAACTCTCAACTGTCTAGATGAGTAGGCTATCACCTTACCACTCTGCATCAGTACGCATCCTAGCCCTAACATCGAAGCATCACAATACACATCGAAGTCAACTCCAATCTCTGGCAAAGCTAACACGGGGGCGGAAGTCAATCTGGTCTTCAACTCCTGGAAAGAACTCTCGCACTTGTCGGTCCACACAAATTTAGCTTCCTTCTTCAACAACTGAGTCATCGGGCGAGCTAATCTAGAGAAATCCTCAACAAATCTACGATAATAACCAGCCAATCCAAGGAAACTACGGATCTCTCCAACATCTTTGGGACTCTCCCAATCAACAACAGCCTCAATCTTCGCGGGATCAACCATAACTCCCTCACTAGATATCACATGTCCAAGAAATGCAACCTTAGAAAGCCAAAACTCACACTTAGAGAACTTCGCGAACCACTTCTGACGACGTAAAATCCCAAGAATCAATCTAAGATGCTCAGCATGCTCCTCATCGGTCTTAGAGTAAATGAGGATATCATCAATAAACACCACGACACAAGTGTCAAGATACTCACTAAAGGTACGGTTCATCTGATCCATGAAGATAGCAGGTGCATTAGTCAATCCAAAAGGCATAACCACGAACTCAAAATGCCCATATCTGGTACGAAAAGCAGTCTTCGCAATATCAGCCTCTCTCACTGGAATCTGATGATAACCCGATCGAAGATCAATCTTAGAAAACCTCGAAGCACCTCTCAACTGATCAAACAAATCATCTATCCTAGGCAGAGGATATCTGTTCTTCACGGTCACTCGGTTCAACTCTCTATAGTCAATGCAAAGCCTCATGGAACCATCTTTCTTCTTAACGAACAAAACGGGAGCACCCCACGGGGAAGCACTCGGTCTAATGAACCCTTTCTCGATCATCTCTTCCAATTGTTGCTTCAATTCCTTCAACTCTGGCGGAGCCATACGATAAGGAGCTTTGGAAATCGGTCCGGTACCTGGAACAAGCTCTATGGTGAACTCCACATCTCTCTCTGGCGGTATCCCTGACAAGTCATCGGGGAAAACATCTGGATACTCACGAACAATGGCTACATCCTCAAGCTTCGGTAGCGATGGCCTAGCAGCTGAAACAACACACAGGAAGGCTTGGCAACCCTTCCTAAGAAGATTACATGCTTTCATTTAAGAGATAACACGAACACCCCTTTGAGGGCGAGTTCCCCTATAGGAAACACGAACTCCTGAAGAACTCCTCAAGCAGATTTTCTGGTCGCGACACTCGAAGCGAGCATGGTATCGCGATAACCAATCCATGCCGAGGATAATGTCAAACTCCTCGAGAGGAAATCTCAGTAAGTCCGCTGGAAATGTGGCTTGACCAATAATAATAGGAACATCCCTATGGGACGAAAAGCAGGAAAACACGTCTCCAGAAGGTAAGGAAATGGAAGTCTCCTCAACCAATGAAGACTCAAGAGCTAAACGGTCTGCGAACTGAGTCGATATAAACACTACTACAAAATGGCTCTATTGCAATACGTCAAAAATGTTGCATAAGACTTCTAGAATGTTGCTATATGGTTTAAGCAACAATTTTAATTATGCTGCTTAAAGTCTCGTTGCAATAGCTCATTGCGACATTTTTTGCAACATTTTCTAATCAAATGCAACATTTTAAAAAAAATGTTGCACTAGTTTACTTTATGCAACACTTTTTTTGAGAAACTATTGTAGCACTTTAAATTTATAAATGCAACACTTTTCTTATTCCCTCCAAAATTTCGCAACACTTACTCTTTCCGTAGCAACACTTTTTTTTCAAATGACACATGAAAGCAACATTATTTTTGTTGTAACGCAACAATATTGTTTTATCAAAGGTAACACTATTCTAGACTTAATGTAACTTTTTTATTTGAAAGTGAAATTAAAATTATTTTTGTACAACTTTTTAAACCCTACAAATATTATCCACACATACATGATAGAACCCAAAAAATTATTAATTTATACTCCAAAACCTTATGTTCATTACAACATTCAAAGATCAATCCATGTTCCGTAATACATCATGAAAAAAGGTCATAAAGAAAACAAGCTAAATACAATATCCAACATAATTAAAAAATATTTGAAGAACTAATGGTATATATAAAATGAAAGAGAAGCTCCAGTATCAAACAAAATAAGGCACTCAGCGCCAAGAACAGAAAAGATACCGGTAACAATATCTGGATGAGCCTCAGCCTCAGCCCTAGTCATCACGAAAATCTTCCCTTTCGGCTTTCCTCCTCTAGTCGCTGCAGCAGCAGTGGCAGCCTTGCCAAGTACAGTATCCTTCTCAGGACAATCAAAGGACCTATGCCCATATCCATTACAAGTATAACACTTATAGGGATTCTTGAAACAATCAAACCCTGGGTGAAGCGGTTTACCACAGCGGCGGCAAACAGTAGAAGCAGTGTCGGTGTGAAATGTGGTCTTAGCAACCGGAGCAGAGAACCTCTCAAAACGCTTCTTCTGAGAAGAAGGCGAAGAAGTAGAAGGAACAAATGGTCTTTTCCCCTGGTACACTGATCTCTGGTGAGGAGTCACACTAGAAGTAGCGGCACGGGTCTCAGCATCTATGGCACGAATAGAACTCTCGGCCCAAATAGCATCATCATATACCTCCACGAAAGAAGTCGAGTCACGACGAACCATGCTTTCGATGCGCGGTCCTACCTTGCCACGGTAAAAGTAGACTCTCTCGGCCTCATCTCTGACAAATCTTGATGCGAAGTGAGCAAGTTGATTGAAACGGTTTGTGAACTCCTGAACTGACATCTTGCCTTGCTTTAAATCCATGAATTCTTTGAGTCGCTGTGATCTGAGCTCTTTAGGATAGAACCTTGTCTCGAGCTTATCCTTAAAAGCCTCCCAATCGAACAAAGGATCAAGAGAGAAAGTAGGTCCTGTCAACGCCCACCACCTATCGGCCTCAAGGGTAAGAAAGTGAGTGGCTAGCCGCACTCTATCCTCTCTACCCACCGAATATATAATGAAGCTTTTTTCCATCTCTCTGAACCACTCGGTAAGAGCTACCGGATCAACCTCACCACCATATGTCTTCACGTGGCTACGGGACATCTGCGAAGCTATCCATGAGAAGCTACCAGGACGATTAGCCTCGTTGCCTGGCGGTGGAGGAGGTGGAACATTCTCTGCTTGCTGTCTCTGAGTCTCAAGCAAATGTTGAATTGCTTGCAGCACAATGTTATCAGCAGCCCTGGGTCTCACCATCCTTCAAAAGAGAAAACAAGTATTAGCTTAGCAATTAGTAATCACAAATAGACTACAAAATAAGTTCTTAGATCTACCCATCTCTCATTCATTATTTGTTTATTTGGTCAAGTTAAGGTTGGGGGTCACATGAGTGCGTCGGGAGCAATAATGCTCTGATACCAACTGTAAAACCCCTCGCGAAAGCGGAAATATAAACATACAAAAGTACTAAAAATGCAGCGGAATTAAAACTTTTTAAAGTAAACAACATGCGAGAAGTCTTAAACTGAAACAGAAACTGAAACTGAAATAAAACCAAAATAGATAAGTAGCAGTTCTAAGTATCAAAAACAAATATGTACATCAGCCTGGGATGGAACATCCCTACAGGCACCAAATTAGATGTATTAAAAGTCTAAGAGTCTAGCTAGGCGATATAAGGTAAGTCATATGATGACAGCAGGATCATCACTCGCTAGCAGGAACATACCTGCATGTACTTACATACATGAAAACATGTACGCCACAATCAGTGGGGAGTGACTAGAGTTCTCCTAGCCACCTTTTGTGACAACAGGTAAACCATAAACAATACAGAATACTCCAACATATATCAACATGTGAAGCATAAATATCTCATCATCGGATCTCTTACTATCATGCAGACTTTAGTGCACGGCTCTCAACCAACTTCATAAACCGTTAGGAAGGAGAGTCGGTTTCCCTACTGGTTGCCCAGTCGGGGGGTCTTTCAATCCAACTATTTATGAAACCGATAAAAGAGTCATCCAATGCCTTGGATGAACAGATTACAACTCAAGCAATATATTCATAAACTTCAACATGCATATCTGACACTGTACCAAACTCTAAGGCAAGCAGATATAACATCAAGCAAAGAGGTTCAGCGGTCAACTTCAGACATAACCTAATTACCAAACATTCAGCAAGTATAAAGGTTCAGAGGCGACATCTTAACGCATAACCTAAATACCAAGTTCACAATATCAAGCAAGGACTCAGAGGCGAAAACTCAACGCATGGACCGGCTATCACAGAACACTAGACTCAGAGGCGAAAACTCAACGCATGGACTAGCATTCAATTCACTATCACAAGTAAGGAACTCAGAGGCGAAAACTCAACGCATGTTCCCCTACCACATCACAAGGTACTAAACTCAGAGGCGAAAACTCAACGCATGTTCTAGCACCAAACACCTGCACTCCGGGTAAGGTATGACAACCTGACTGCCCCGTCGTGCAGTTGCTCTACTCGTAAGACTCAGAGGCCAGCTTAAGGCATGTCCTGACGCGATCACACATACATGTCTGGACTCAGAGGCGAAAACTCAACGCATGTCCCAGACACGACAAACAGACATGTATGGAACTTAGAGGCGAAAACTCAACGCATGTTCCCATACACGACAAACAACCCACATATTAAGTTCAGAGGCCAGCTTAAGGCATAACTTAATACGCATCAAAACAATATCATCCAAGTCTATGAACTACTCTATTGTTCTACCTTTCAACTTCTAATCAACATTTAATTGACCCCGGGAACTAAGATGAGGGAGAGCCGGTTTCCCTTTCGGTTACCCGACCGGGGGGTCTCTATCCTTACTCCATTCCCGAACCCAATATTATGTTGCCCATCCTCGGGGGACCTCAAATACATGTCAAAGGTACACAAAACAAGTTTCAATCAAAACCGATTAACCGTTTGAAAGTTACCAATGAATTACGATTTCAAAACATGCTACAGGGATCCCCAGCCGGTCGGCCGGCTGGTGGTCCCTTCTCAGCCTACACTTCCTTTTCGAAAACAAACCACACAAGGACTCCCAGCCGGTCGGCAGGCAGCCGGTCGGCCGGCTGGGAACCCCATTTCCCTAGCCTTTGCTATTTCGTAAACCAACCCAAATACACTCCCAGCCGGCTGGCAGGCGGCCGGTCTGCCGGCTGGGCTCCCCTTCTTCCTAGGTTTTTCGCAAACAAGACTCAACACAAGAGGCTACCAGCCGGTCGGCAGGCAGCCGGTCGGCCGGCTGGCAGTCCTAAGGCCAATTTTCCTAAAATCGCAAAACACAAAGAAACGCTCCCAGCCGGTCGACTGGCGGCCGGTCGGTCGACCGGCTCAGAGAGCCTGATACGAAATCGCGTTTTTCCAGCCAAGTCTAAGCTTCATAAATCGACACCACTACTCAAGCAAGGATACAATTGGTGATTACCCAACATTATCAAACACCAAATACTACTAATCTAACAGCACATAAGTCCCATAACAATCCTCAAATGATAATATCGAGTATCCGTCGCAAAATGTGCAAATTTCAGAAAAACAATATATGAACTTAAGAACATCAACAAGCATGAATTCAACACAATAACACATTCCTAAACATGTTACTAAGTCCTTTAAGCATTATGTCTCAACAAAATCAGAAACTAAATACAAGAACACAACAAACTTGCTAATATACACATAAAGGCCGAGTTATCTCATTATCGTCACCTTTCAAGCGATTCCGGCTAAAGATCCTCCTCAACCAAGTAGCTATCGACCTCTGGATCGTCTAAGCCCACACCTACAAACATAGAAACTGGAATTTAGGACAGAAAACGATTCCTTACAAAATGGACAGATTTTTCGAAGTGAAAGAAATGAAAAACTAAAGTGATAGATGGCTTGGAAATTTAATGAGGATTCCGAAAATGTTAATGTTACCTCAAATCGATGAACGGATGATGAAGAATTTCTCAAAAAGAGATGAATAAAATGGAGGTTTTGAGAGGAACTTATGTTACTGTAAAATGTTGAAGATGAAGGAGTTGTGTCGATGGAAGGGGGTTTATGGGGTTTTATGGTCTGTCCTTTCCGAGTCAATTAAATGGGTCGGACACTTGAGCGGATATTTATGATACGAGTTTAAGTTTACCAAGTTGTATTCGTCTTAAGGACTTAAGGTTCTTAAGACGGATCTTACTAATTAAATTAAAACCTTTCACAATAAATTATTAAAATATTATTTTATTACGTAAAATAATTTAAAAATCTTAAATTAGATTTTACGAAAATACGGGATGTTACACAAGGTATCCCAAACAGCTGCAGCAAACCCTAACTTTTGATAATTACCCCCAAATCAAAGAAAAACCCTAAATTTCGAAAATTAGAGAAAAGTATGGCACCTCGTAACTGGTAGAGTATGACAGCGAAGATAAGAACTCTGAATGTTGGAGAAGCAGTGATAAACGAAATTAAATCCGAAGATAACAACTCTGAATGTTGGAGAAGCTGTGATAAACGAAATTAAATCCTAACCCTAAAACTTAATTGTACCGTACATTAGTAGAAAACGAATTATCCCCTGTTTGTCTATAATTTAATTAAAGACCCTAACCCTAAAACTTAATTGAACTCTAACATAATAATAATAATTGAATTCCTAAATCGAAACTGATAAAGAAACAAAATTCAGTGAACAACGAGATCAAAACCTCGAGGATCAGATGAATTTCGATGACTTAAATAAATGAAAGAAAAAATCATACCTGATTGCGAACTGGAAGTAGATGAAGTGCAATAAAGTGATTGTGGATCACAAGTTGGATGTCTGTAGGTAACGACCAGGAACGGCGATTTGAGGCGGTAGACGGTTGCGAGCGTTCATCGAATGTTGGGGTTTGCGTTGAGGATAAAAGGCTTTTTGTGTTTGACAGTAAAGAGGGGTGATAATGTTTGGGTTTTATGTGATAACATAGAAGTACTCAAGTACTTCGTATAATAATACGATAATCTAACAACAATAATTAACATCGATATTTTTTTTGCGCGCTTAATTTTACGAGAATAATTAATATCGGCTTACTCAAAATACTGTTGTCCTTGACCAATTAAAGTACATGGGTTGTTATTTAGTCTGATGTGCATTAAAATCAATACTTATGGACATGGGTTTGAAATAGAAACCGATGTCCTTTATTTTATAAGGACATCAGGTTTTTGTAGTCAACTGATGTGCAAATTAATTACATCAGAGTTTTCCAAAATCTGATGTCCATTAACCGATGTCCTTAAGGGTTCCTGTAGTAGTGGTAGTTGTCAGTTTCAACCCAACAAGCAAAACCCCATTTTTGTTACTTTGAATGAGCTTTAAATTCACAAACATTATTGATCTTGTCTCCTTGTGGTTCGACCCTTGACTTACTCTATCTAGTTTAAGCTGAGGTTTTATAAATCTTATCTTTGGCACCCCTCAACGACGGGTGTCAAATTTTGGCGCCGTTGCCGGGGAGACGGTATAATTTTGTTTGTAAATTTTTAGTTTATTTCCCTTGTCTTAAGGAACTCCGGTTCCTTAAGACCGTTACTCACCTTTTTTTCTAGTTTTGTTTTTGCATATTAGAAGACAGGTTTTTGAGAGGAAGGCTTGAGTACTCTCATTCTTAGAGACCATGGCTACTATCTATGATCACATCCAACCAAAGGTACAAGATCAACCGAAGGGGTTCACTTTGCCTACTACTACCACTGGTTCTTTTGAGCTCCACCCGAACTACATCATTCTGGTGGAGCGGAACCAATTTTCTGGTCTACCCGATGAGGATCCGTTGAGGCATGTTGAGACATTCACGGATTATTGTTGTTCCATACATATACCTGCCGGGGTGACTCAAGATGAGGTGAAGGCAATGATGTTTCTCTATTCATTGAAGGATTCTGCTAGGGATTGGTACCGCTACCTTGATAGGGTAGCTGAGAAGATCACGGATTGGACTTCCTTGGCATTGGCTTTCTATAAAAAGTACTTCCCAATTGCGAAGGCCAATGACTTGAGAAGTCAAATCACTAATTTTCAACAAGGTCTCGATGAAGAGTTTTGTGAGGCGTGGGGTCGGTTCAAGAAATTGGTCTGGTCTATTCCTCATCATGGTTTTCCTCAATGCTACCTATGCAACCAATTCTACCATGCCTTTTATGATGACTACAAGGTGATTGTTGATGCAGCCGCCAATGGGAGATTTCAGAATAATACCAACCATATGAAAGGTTGGAAAACCATTGAAGACATGGCGGTGCATAGGGCCGAATTTGGAAGTTCGCGTGGAAATTCGCGAAGGTTGAATGTGGAGATAGATAGAGTTTTAGCTCTTGAGATAACCGTTGAAGCTCGTTTTGAAAAGCTTGAGGCAGCCCAGCTAAAGCAAGAAAGCGCGAACCTAGTTACTACGGTTGACAACACGAGTGAAACAGCGGAGTTGAGAGAGCTAGTTAATGCTCTAATGTCACAAATGTTGGAAATGAAAAAGGCTCAAGTTGCTTCTTTGAAGACTTTTGAGAGCCAATTAGCAATCTTAGCTGCTAATCGGATTGCTAGCTCTCCGGGTAATTGTGAGAGTTCCATAGAGACGATAAATGCCATAAATCTCCGAAGTGGTCGTTCTTATGATGGACCGGAAACCGTGGTAAAATCTGCTGAAGTTTCTGCCAAAGAAATCAGTGACGTGCCCAGTAAGGTAGGTCGACCGACCAACATACCCGGTCGATCGACCGACCTACCTGATGACCCACCAGTGTCTGGAAAAGAGAAGCATTCTGACTTCAGTTCGACTGGTCGACCGACCAGGATACCTGAGCAGAGTGAAGATTCTACATCCGATTTGCCGGATCCTTCATTCATTCAAGACTTGACAGAGATTTTACAATTGAAGAAGCCGAAGATAGCTGATCCTACGGCTAGTGTCACCGTTCCGTATCCCGAACGATTGAATAATTCAAAGGAGGATCGGAAGTTTGGTAAGTTCTTGGAGATGGTGAAGAACCTAGAGGTAACCATCCCGTTCACTGACTTAATTACCCAGGTACCCTCTTATGCTAAATTCATGAAAGATATTTTGAGTCGTAAGAGAAAGTTTCAGGACGAAGGTGTTATTGCTTTTGTGGAAGAATGTTATGTTCTTTCACAAAATAATATTGCACCTAAGTTTAAAGACCCAGGTAGTTTTTCTATCTCATGCACTATAGGTAATCATGTAATTGGGAAAGCCCTTTGTGATCTAGGGGCTAGTGTCAGTGTTATGCCGTATTCTGTTTGTGAGAGACTTAACATAGGTAGACTTAAGGTCACCAACATCACCCTATAGATGGCAGATAGATCAACCCAAAGACCATTAGGGGTCTTGGAGGATGTCCCAGTTAGAGTGGGAAAGTTTTTTATTCCTGTCGATTTCGTTGTTTTAGACATTGCTGAGGATAGTCAGATACCTATTATTTTAGGTAGACCTTTTTTGCACACGCTGGGGCTGTGATTGATGTCAAACGCGGGATCATTACTTTAGAGGTTGGGGATGACACTATCGAGTTTAGTCTTGCCCATAAGGCAACTACACTTACTGATGATACTTGTTTCTCCATTGATATTATTGACATGAATGTTATCCGTAACTGGAGGGAATCCTTGACCAAGGATCCCTTAGATGATCTGACAGTTTTGGATAAGTGTGCAGGTGATCCAGCTGAGACTGTTGAGGAGCTGGATGTTGTGGAAGCAAAGATAGAGGAATATGAGCTGACTGAGTAAGAGGATGAGAAGCTCACGAGCTTGGCTAGTGCTAACCTGGTAAACATGTGCTATTCCGTCAGCACTGATCCTATTCATGCCATTGAGGTAAAGGTACCAGAGCGTAAGCCACTTCCTCCTAATCTTAAGTATGTTTTCCTTGATGACACTGAGCAGTACCCTGCAATTGTTAGTTCTAAACTTGACCCTAACCAACTTTCTGCCTTGAGGACTGTTCTAAAAAAGAACAGGAAAGCTTTAGGTTATTCTTTGGATGACATTAAGGGCATCAGTCCTGATGTTTGCATGCATAGGATAGAGTTAGAGGAAGGGCATAAGACCTACAGACAGGGTCAACGTAAGTTGAACCCTAAGATGCAGGAGGTAGTTATGGCTGAGGTGATGAAACTTCTTGATGCAGGTATTATTTATTCAGTTGGCAACTCTAAGTGGGTTAGCCCAGATCAGGTGGTTCCTAAGAAAGGAGGAACCACCGTGGTTAAAAATGAGAAAAATGAATTAATACCTACTAGAGTAGTGACAGGGTGGTGGATGTGCATTGATTATAGACAGTTAAATGCCGCCACCAAGAAAGACCACTTCCCCTTCCTTTTGTTGACCAGATGACCGAAAGACTTGCATCTAATAAGTTCTTATGTTTTCTGGATGGATATTCAGGTTTTTTCCAGATTCCTATTCATCGTGACGATCCGAGTAAGACCACTTTTACTTGCCCACAAGGTGTTTTTGCGTACCGCAGAATGTCTTTTGGGTTATTTAATGCCCCTGCCACCTTTCAAAGGTGTATGATGGGAATCTTTTCTGATTTTATTGAAAACATTATGGAGGTATTTATGGATGATTTCTCGGTTTATGGTAATGAGTTTGATCAATGCTTAGCTAACCTTGATAAAGTCTTGCACCGTTGTATTGATGTAAAACTTGTCTTAAATTGGGAAAAGTGTCAGTTTATGGTTAATGAGGGGGTTGTGTTAGGGCATCTTATATCTGATAAGGGTATTCATGTAGATAAAGCAAAGGTGCAAGTGATTGAGCAATTGCCCCCTCCTGTCAATGTTAAGGGGGTGAGAAGTTTCTCAGGTCACGCAGGTTTCTACCGGCGTTTCATTAAGGACTTCTCTAAGATTGCTAAACCACTTACACAGTTGCTCCTTAAGGATGCTGTTTTTGAGTTTACTGATGAGTGCCTTTCATCTTTTAACAGGTTGAAGGAAGCTTTGATCTCAGCACCGATCATCCAGCCACCAGATTGGGATCTCCCATTCGAGATCATGTGTGATGCCAGTGACTATGCTGTGGGTGCTGTGCTAGGTCAAAGGAAGAACAAGGCTCTGAATGCCATATACTATGCGAGCCGGACTTTAGATGACACTCAAGTCAAATACTTCACCACAGAGAAGGAGATGTTAGCTGTGATCTTTGCCTTAGAGAAATTCCGATCCTATTTGGTATGTAATAAGGTAATTGTTTATACTGACCATGCAGCTCTGAAAGGCCTCTTCTTGAAGAAAGATTCAAAGCCGAGGCTGTTGAGGTGGATACTCCTTTTACAGGAGTTTGACTTGGAGATTAGGGATAAGAAAGGCGTGGAGAATGTGGTAGCTGACCATCTATCTCGCCTACAGCTGACTGATAGGGAAGATCCTTTACCTATTGATGATTCTTTTCCTGATGAGAGTCTATTTATCATTAATATTTCAGGTTCTTACCCCCCTCCTTGGTATGCTGATTTTGCTAATTTTGCTGTCACAGGTAAAATTCCTCCAGAGCTTTCATGGCAACAGAAGAAGAGGTTTGCCTTTGATGCAAAACAATATTTTTGGGATGACCCTTATGTTTTCAAGGAATGCGGAGATGGACTTATCCAGAGATGCATCCCCCAGTGGGAGGTGAAGGACAATCTGGAAGCATGCCATTCTTCTGCTTATGGTGGTCACCACGGTCCATCTCGGACCGTGGCCAAGGTATTACAGTCTGGTTTTTACTGGCCTACTTTACATGTTGATTGTAGGAATTTTGTGAGTAGCTACGACGCTTGTCAGAGATCCAGGAATGTTTCCAAAAGACATGAGATGCCACAGGTGGGTATTTTAGAGGTAGAGATTTTTGATGTCTAGGGTATTGATTATCAGGGACCTTTCCCTAGCAGTCAAGGTAACAGGTATATTCTTGTCGCCGTTGATTATGTGTCTAAATGGGTAGAAGTTATTACTACTCCCCATTGTGATGCAAAAGCTGTGATCAAACTTTTTAAGAAAATCATATTTCCTCGCTTTGGTGTCCCTAGGGTTGTCATTAGTGATGGGGGTATGCATTTCAAAGAGAAACAATTAAGTGCCTTGCTAACTAAATTCGGTGTCCAACATCGTAGGGGTCTAGCATATC
Organism: Silene conica; assembly: GCA_029255685.2. Lineage (NCBI taxonomy): Eukaryota > Viridiplantae > Streptophyta > Magnoliopsida > Caryophyllales > Caryophyllaceae > Silene > Silene conica. The sequence continues at coordinate 26,145,169 of CM055316.2, read as the reverse complement.
ACCCTCAGACTAGTGGTCAAGTTGAGATCTCTAATAGAGAACTCAAGGAGACCCTAGCCAAAGTTGTTTCTAAGTCTAGGAAAGATTGGAGTCTTAAGCTAGATGACGTTTTATGGGCTTATAGAACTGCGTTCAAAACTCCAATCGGAATGTCACCATTCCGGTTGATTTATGGTAAGACTTGTCACTTACCAGTTGAGTTGGAACGCAAGTCTTGGTAGGCCATTTGTGATCTTAATCTAGACCCTAACGTTTGTCACAGCTGAACGAGTTGGAAGAATTTAGGTTGCTTGCCTATGATAATGACAGAATTTACAAGGAGAAAACCAAACGCTGGCATGACAAGAGGATAATAAAGCGTGACTTTCAGGTAGGTGATAAGGTCCTATTGTTTAATGCTCGTATCCGTCTTTTTCTTGGTAAACTAAAATCGAAGTGGAGTGGACCTTACACCTTCGCAGCGGTCTCAAAGTTCGGGTCAATTGAGTTAGAAACCTCATCCGGTGAGAGTTCAAGGTTAATGGCCAGTATGTGAAGCATTTCCATGGAGCAAATGACTTCATAGGGAAGGTTGAAGTCTATTACTTTTACCCTTTTTCGGATGCTTCATAATAGGTAAAAAAGGGTCGTGCAGGACCTCCTAAACCAGCGCTAATCGGGAGGCAACCCGTGTTGTAGTTTTAGTTCTCTTTTTGTAGTTCCCTCTTAGTTGTAAATGTTTCTTTCTTGCTCTTTACACTTTTAATGGGAATTTTGAGCTTTAGCAGGAAAACAGACGAGAATTGTCAGTTATTTGGGTCGACCGACCGGCTATCAAGGTCGACCGACCTCATGCGCGCAATAAAACAGGTTCTGGAAAGTGAGGTAAGCAGTGAACCGGTCGACCGACCGGATTACTTGGTCGATCGACCAGATGGCAGAAAACTGGGATTCCTTCGTGTTTCTTTAAGTCTAATTTGTTTGAAAATAATTTCATTACTCTACAAAAATTTAGCACGACTCCCTCTCTTTCCCAAAAACCCTAGCCACTCTCCCTCTTCTTTCCTACCTGATTTTTTCTGCTAGATCCTTCTTTCTTTCCCTCACAAGGTATGTTTCCTCTCTTTCTTTGTTTCCTTTCTGTTTTAGGCGTCCTTCTTTCCGTTTCAATAGTGAACTTTCCTTTTGTTTTTTCGATTTAGCTTTGTTTTAAGAGTTTATTTTAGTTTCATTTGTTCTTCTTTCAGTTTCTTAGCCTTAGATCTACTTTCTTGCTTGATTTTTGGAGTTGTTAGGGTTAGTTTTGTAGGAAATATCGGTATATTTCGACATAATTATAAGGATTATAACGAAACTTTATAATATGAAATTATCGTCTCAAATGCAGTTTGTAAATAATCAACATGAATTAGAAATAACCTTTGGTCCTTCAAATGTACGGCCTAAGAACAAATATCGAAATCGATATTCTCCTATTGTTGCACCCAAAATGTGAAGAAATATGCCAAATACTTGTTGCTAGATTAAGGATTTATATATATTACTTTTAATATACAATAATTATGTAATAATAATGATGGAATAAAATCAGAATTTTATTCTTTTCTTCACCAAAACACACGCCCAAAAATTGTATCAAAAAACTTGTTTTTGATTTTATTTTGTGTTAACCAACTTTTTTGGTGGTTAAGAATGGTATTTATATATATATATGTATATGTATATATATATATATATGTATATGTATATATATATATATGTATATGTATATATATATATATATATATATATATATATATGTATATGTATATGTATATATATATGTATATGTATATATATATATATATATATACATATATATACATATATATATAGAGGCATGATCTGGTGAGGCCACCTAAATTTTTGAGTCCATGAGTCCACCTAAAGTATCACTAGTTGTATTAAAAAATATCACGTTTTTTTATACTAGAAAGTCTACAATATCACAACCTTTCCAATACAATATCACAGGAAACAATATCACGCACTATATAAAACAATATCACGAAATTTTTTTTCAAAACTTTTTTTTCCAAAATTTGTTTTTTTCAGAGATTTTTTTTCAATTTTTTTCTCGATTTTTTTTTTGGTGATATTATTTTGAAGAACCGGTGATATTGTATTGAGTAACTTGTGATACTGTAATGAAAAAAAATCAAAAAAAAATTTCGGGAAAAGACGCCTTTTGTTAAACAATATCACGCACTATATTAAACAATATCACGAAATTTTTTCAAGAACCTTTTTTTCCCGGAGGTATTTTTTTCAAATTTTTTTTTTCAATTTTTTTTCTCCAATTTTTTTTCTGAAATATTTTTTTTCTCGATTTTTTTTTTGTGATATTATTTTGAATAACCGGTAATATTATATGGAGTAACATGTGATATTGTAATGAAAAAAAAACTTCGAGAAAAAACGCCTTTTTATTAACAAAAAACGTGTTTGTTTTAAAAAAAGTGCATATTGAAAAAGGGAATTTTTTTAATAAAGAAAATGTCATTTTAAAAGAAAAAGGCAAAAAAAAGGAAAAAAAAGTAACATTGAAAAAGAAAAATCAAAAAAAGAAAAAAAATTTGATATTGACAAAACGTGATATTTTTTATATAACTTGTGATATCATTGTTAGACTCATGGACTCAAATATTTCGGGTGGACTCATGTGATCCCAACTCTCTCTCTCTCTCTATATATATATATATATATATAGATATATATAGATATATATATATATATATATATATATATATATATATATATATATATATATATATATATAGATATATATAGATATATATATATATATATATAGATATATAGATATATTATGTATTAAATAAATAATAATAAATATTAATTAGTTAGATACAACTAATTGTATCGTAACCAACAAAACCGCTTTTTCATTTATTATTATAAAATAATATAATACAATATATATAATTATTTTAGGAGAACAAAATTAATTATCGTATAATTAATAAATTTTAATATCGTATATTAAAATTTTATGTCATTTATAAATATCGTATATTTATAACTTGTATTTTAAATATAACATTTTATATTTAAATTATGAATTAACATTTAATTCACATCTCCTAATATTATTTAATCTTATTAAATAATCGCATCATTATTACATTTGACTAACCTTTTTGTCGACTAACCTTTTAGTCATTTAAGGCATCAATATAATTATATTTTCATATAATCACATCTCTCAAACACATCCTCTAGGTGTGACCTTTAGGGACCAGTTGATCACCGCCATCTGTATGACAATAACGTCAAACTTCTAGCAAACCAACCGTTATCGATAAACGTTAATCAACTGATTATCATACTAAGTATACCCTGTGAACCTGTAAGAGATTTATATTGTTATCACACTAACTATGGAGGACACTGGCTCCAACAATCTCCCACTTGTCCTTACAAGTGTATGTGCGATAAACGATTCTCATATCCATAAATTTCTCCCACTCAATGTAAAACAATTTGCAAAGTCCTTACCCTGCAAAGGTCGTATCTTACAAGTGATCATTATCAAAAAGTGGTTTTCTCGACTAGAGAGTAACTTAACTGATAAACGAATCATCATTCGAGCATGGCCATGCATTTCAGTTACAGCTCCTCGAGTGACCCTGAGAAGTAATAAAACTTTGATAAAAGCTGGATATTTTCTTCAACTCGAATCCTGCAGATAGAAGCGCAGTAAGAAATGACCTAGTAAAAATCTACTTAGCCGCCTGTTACTGTAATACCCCGAATCTTTCATTATTCTATCTAGTCATTTGCTTTTATAATTGGGTTATCGGTGGTGCTTTAGCGTGATTTAGCATTCGATAAGTGCCTTAATTAATTATGTTTTTACTTGTCGATGGTGGGGTTTGATCCTATGACCACCGTTTAACCAAGGGTTGAGAGGACTTGGGCCTCGTTTTGTGTGCACGGGTATTAGAGCCCACGTCCAAACCCTAATATAATCACACCATAATTAAACCCTTTTGACACCTCTCCTTCAGCCGTCATATAAGAGCCCTACCCTCGACTTACCCTATCATTTTTACACAACCATAACCACAGTACCATAGCCGCCGTGTCAGGGAAGAGAACGAAGGTCCAATTCAGTAGGTCAGACCGGTCTACGTGTAACATCCCGTATTTTTATAAAAGTATATTTTAATAATATAAAGTAGTTTTCGGGATTTAATAATATTTTAATTATAATTCGTAAATTTTATTTTAATAAATGTTGTTAAGTTCGTCTTAAGTTTAATTAATCTAAAGGTATCGTGTTTCTAGGCTTTCCCGTTTACATTTAATTCCCGAACCGCTTAAGTGAAACCCGTCTCAAGCTTAACTTAAAGCTAATTGTGAAAGGAACCTTTCTCCTCATTTCTTAACATTCCTAAACCCCTTTTCTCAAGAAACAAAATATCAGACATTCCATTTCTCATATTTCTCACATCTCCATCTTCACAAAATTCAACCTTGTGGATTCGTTACAACTCCGATTGACGCAAGGTTTTCACCTACGCTTTCCTCTCTTCATTTCCGTTCTTTCTATCTCTTTCAATTTCCGTTTCGCCAAAGTTGATTTTGGGGCTGTTTTGAGGTTTACTCGAAATTACCCTCAAATAACCCGTTTTTGTTGTTTGTAGGTGTCGACTTGGACGACCCGGAGAAGGACTCGTACATTGTTCAAGACTAGAAGTGAAGAATCGCTCTTTAAGGTGACGATAATGAGAAACTCGGCCTTTTGTCTTATATTAGCACTTTACATGATTTTTAGTATGTTTAGTTGCTAGAAACATGTTTAGTTTATGTGGATTGTGGTTGTGATGCTGTAAATTAGTTAGTATCATGCTAGGATTTGATGATTTCATGTTTCTCATATGATTCATTGAGTATTGATAATGGGTATGTTGTTTATGAGGAAAATATGGATGTTCATGTTAATGATTATGAATGTGTATGATAATCCATGAAGTTGATTAAAGGATGAAGTAAGAATACTTGTATATGCTGTTTATTGTGATTTTAGAAGTATAAGCAAAGTATAGAAACAAGTTCTTAAAGTTTTATTGAATTTTATAAATGGCGAAATATGCGATTTTGGTACAGCGGGTTCCCAGCCGGTCTGAGGCCGGCGGCCGGTGGACCGGCTGAGAGCCCATTTGGTGTTTGTTGTTTATATTGTTGTTTTGCTTAAATTGGGAAGAAAGGGTCCCCAGCCGGTGGACCGGCAGCCGACCGGCCGGCTGGGAGACCTTATTGTTGTTTTTGGGTTGGTTTCGTAAGAGTTGGGATAAGGGTTCCCAGCCGTTGGACCGGCAGCCGGCCGACCGGCTGGGAGTACCTCATAGTTGTTTTTCGTTGTTTTGGGCATGATAGGTTGGGACCCTCAGCCGGCCAACCGGCAGCCTGTGGCAGACCGGCTGAGAGCCCCTGACCACATTAAATTGTTCGTAACTTATGTTCGCATGTAGGATTTGATTGATTCTTTTTCCGTATGTTTCGTATGCTTGTTTGAAGACCCAAGAAATTGGGCGGCGCTTATGTCTGGTTCGGTAATGGATTTTAGGATGAAAGACTCCCCGGCCGGGCAACCGAAAGGGAAACCGGCTCTCGCCTCAAATTAGTTCCCGAAGTCGGCTAAGTGTTACATGGATGTTTAGAGATGAGATATATACGAAATGATTGTCATTCGAGTTTGAGTTGTTGTACATATTTGAGATGACATATTGTGATTTGTGTAAACCTGATGTGCGCTGCTATAGTACTCGAGTTCTCACCTGATTGCATTGTGTAGCTGGTTGGCCGTAGTGACTTGGTCTCACGGTCAGGTCATAGATTGTCTGCCCGCCTTCGGGCATATCTCGTTCCTAGCTAGTTCGGGTCTTGGGGGTGCCTCGTGCACTTGTCGAATCGGGGATCGTGATTCGTTTGCGCTCCGAGAGTTTGGCCAGGTTTAGACTAGGACAGTCTTTTGATGTCGTCCTACCAGGGGGTTGTATTGTCTGAGATTGGGGATGTCGTAGTATATAGACGAGTCGATTGTCGGCCTGCTCATAGTAGTAGGAGTCGAGTCACTTGGATGATCTATCTCTTGTTTGTAGAGTCACTTGGTTGGCCTATAGTTGTAAGAGTCGAGTCACTAGGTGGCCTATCTCTTGTTGATATAATTGGATGTTGAGTACTTGGTTATCTTATTATTGCTCGTCCAAGGCATTGGACGACTCTTAGTCCAATTTCGTAAATGGTTTGGATCGAAAGACCCCCCGGCCGGGCAACCGGAAGGGAAACCGGCTCTCCTTCCAAATAGTTTCCGAAGTTGATTGAGAGCCTTTGCATAGAATTGCATGATGTTATGAAAGATGAGATATTGTTGTATATGCTTCACATGATATAAATGTCGGAGTATATTGGATGTTTTACGTGTTACATGTTATTGACAATAGGTGGCTAGGATCACTTTAGTCACTCCCCACTGACTGTGGCGCACATGTTGTATGTGTGTAGGTACATGAGGCTGTTCTGCGGGGGTTACGTTGAGGCTAGCGAGCGATGATCTTTCATCGTTGACTTTTACCTATACGTTAGCTAGACCTTAGACTTACGTTTCAGTATTTTGTGCCTGTAGGGATATGCTATCCCGGGCTGTTTTGTATCGCACTTATTTACTTATTTATGTTTCTCTTCTTCCGCATGTTTTATATTGTTAAGACACCTCGCATGTTTTATTTATCTCTTCAAAAGTTTTAATTCCGCTGCGTTTTTGGCATGTTTTGTATGTTTACATTTACGCTTTCGCTAGGGGTTTTACACTACGGTAGTTTGTTTTAGCCGTGAACAGGTGAGTCACGCCACTGTTTTGGTTTATGCTTATGTTTACGTTTTTGGTATTGTGTTTCGAAGGGGATAGATGTGGTTGTTTTTAGGTCTGGTTGGTTTTGTTGTTTTGGTGGTAGATATGGTTGTGTCGTGGGGGTGGTGTCTCTAGGCTAGGGTGATTGTGGGGCCGTCGAAGGGTGGAGGTTCTGGGTCTGTTCATCACGATTTATGATAGAGGTCAGGGGGTTTGTGATGTCGAGTCAGGAAGGTGGTTCGGGGGTGGTGCTACTGACGACTCGGGGGAGGTCTAAGCAGTGGCACCACCGTGGTCTAAAGGTGGGTTATCGGAGGTATTGTTGGTGGGAGTCGTGGGTGGTGCTGGGGTTCGTTTTTGGTCTATTTTCAGACAGTCTGAAACTCAGCCGTGAGTCAGGTCTAGGTTTAGGGGCTCTGGTTGGAGTCGCCAGTGGGTGTCGTGAGGTGTGGTGGTGTTGTGGTGGTAGTTGGTGGTCGGTGGTGTTGGAGGGTAGTGGTTGCTGGTGGTCGAGGTAGTGGTACACGGTTGGGCTGTGGGTTGAAGTCGCGGGGTGAAGGGTTGTTTAGGGCTGTTTCGTTATTTTGTTATGTTTACTAATTTTACTATTCTTTTTATTATTATTATTATTATTATTATCATATTCTTATTATTCCTTATTGTTATTATTAGTGTTTATTATTATTATTATTATTTATTATTATCTTTAATATTGTTGTTATTATAATCAAATCTAAAATTTGTTGTTACTCGTAAGTATTACGTTTTATTATTCTTACTTTTAAGTACGGTTTTTTGTAGTGGAAGTTTATGAGTCGGGAAATCAATAAGTTAGAGAAGTTTCTATTTATGGAAACTTTCCATTTATAGGGGGTTTCTATTTTTGGAAACTTTCCATTTATGGAAGGTTTCTATTTATAGTAAGTATCGGTTGCTATGGGGATCGGGAAGGTTATTTATTCGTTACGTATATGCGTTTAGGTAGCGGGTTTCGCGTGGAACATTTCTAGCAAGCTTTGGATTTATTTACGTTCCTGCTATTTGAGGTAAGGGAATTACTGCGCATATAATGATGGTTAATTGGTTGTTTTGATGTTAAGCATGATTATTTTACATTATCATATGATTTGGAATATTGTGTTATTTGATTATATATTTTTCTGTGAGACGACATGAGGTGATGAGAAATGGGAGTTGTGATCGGTGCGGAGTTAATGGGCGTTGTGATCGGTGCGGAGTTAATGGGCCTTGTGATCGGTGCGGAGTTAATGGGCCTTGTGATCAGTGCGGAGAAGGCATTATTGAATCCCTATATATATATATATATATATATATATATATATATATATATATATAATATTGTTCGTTTATTTATTTTCCTCTACTCAACCTCGTGGTTGACCTTGTGTATTCGTGATCACCTGTGATGAACCAAATTATTGGGGAGCAGATTGACAGGTGATTGAGACTGTGGGAGTTAAGGGAAGGGAGAGCTCGGATCCGGACCAGACCAGAGTCTAGATCACCATAGTTGTCTAATCATGAGTTGTACTTTATTTTTCTTAAGACAGTTTTGGAGAAAGGTTGTAAAAACTTGTTACAGAGTTTAACATTTTAATAATTAATGTACTGTTATCTTCCCTTTGTATCTAATGCCTCGGGAAACCGAGATGGTAACACCCTTATTTATCTGGGGAGTCCTAGTTCTGGCCCTTAAATAAATGGGGGTGTTACAAAGTGGTATCAGAGAGAACGATCCTCAGGCCTAACCTGAACCCAATGAATGTAGGATGAGTCTAAATAAAAATGAACCCCGGGATAGGACTGTTAGGAGCACACTAAAGGAAAAGTATGAGTTTGGGGCCCCCCCACACCGAACCATTGGCCCTCTCAGTTTTACCCGGGAACCCAGAGTGCATATACGAGAGAAAATGGTAGAGTAGGAGGTGATGGAAGTGATGGTAAATTGTGATAAGAATGTTACAAGAACTCTTCGTATGTGTGAACGATTTGGAAAAAAAAAAGCCAGTAAGGGCATGAGCATGAAAGAATTTTATTTGTATCAATACAAAAGGTGTATATTAATATGGATGCATGAGGTGATTTGACTTATATCAGTAATTTTATCATGTCTAGCGATATGCGGTTATGTGATCCCCGAGCCATGTTATAGATACGTATTACTCAATCTATCAGTTTCTTAAAGACTCTATTGTCTAGGGACTATAGCCCTAACCCAAATGGGTGCCCACATGAGTCGGGACTCATTTCTTTCTTTTGTATTATAGTATGCCTCCGCGAAGAAACAATGTCGCTAACATCACGCAAGAGGAATTGGATCGTTTGATAGCTGAGAATGAGGCCCTAAAGGCCAAACGTATGGATTCCACAAAAATGAGCACGATTATTGTGAGGCATCACCCTACCCAATTCACCGGGGAGGGGGAACCTCATCTGCTGGGGGCTTGGTGCCGGGAATTCAGTAACCTGTTCGAATTGGTGGATTGCCCCGAGGAATTAAGGTTGACCAAGCAGCCCATTATCTTCGAGGTATGGCCGGTGACTGGTGGACCGGAAATAAAGGTGAAATTCGAGAAGCAGCTAGAGAGGATGGGACCGAGTTTGTCGCTTGGATCGCATTCAAGCGAATCCTTTATGAAGTGTTCCTACCTGAATTCAAGAAAAGTAAATTGAGAGAGGAGTTTGATACCTTCAGGATGACCGAAGATATGACAGTGGAGGCTTATTATAGGAAATTTATCCAGTTGGTGAGCTATGTAGGGGACATGGGCTTTGATGATGTCATGCTGGCGATGAAGTTTGAGAGGGGGTTGTCAATCGTTATCAAGAAGAGGCTGATTGCGGCTCCGCCCACCACAGTCCGGGACATCTATTTACGGGCTGGGGCGGCGGAGAGGCCCTCAGAAATGATCAAAGAGGATAAGAAGTCAAAATCTGAAAAGAGAAAGGCTGAAGCGGTAGCTGAAGGTTTTGGGTCAAAGAAGCAAAGCACCAACAAGTATAGTGGGTATTTCAACAACAATACTTCCGGAGGAGTGAGGAATCAGAGTGGGGGGTCAAAATATGAAAAGAGAAAGGCTGAAGTGGTAGCTGAAGGTTCTGGGTCGAAGAAGCAAAGCACCAACAAGTATAGTGGGTATTTCAGCAACAATACTTCCGGAGGAGTGAGGAATCAGAGTGGGGGTAATCACATGAGTGGAATTGCCAGCAGTGGTTCGGTGGGAATAGTTTGTTTTGGCTGTGGATAGAGGGGACACAAGCAGGCAGTGTGTCGCTCATCTGGAGGGAATCAGTCCGGGGGTTATCGTACGCATACATCAGGATATCAGGGATCTCGCACTCAGTCCTATGGTAGTAGTGGCTATCGTACACCCATGACAAACTATGGTGGGGGTGCGAAGTCTGGAGGCAGCAGCAATTATCAGAGGAACTTCAACAACAATCAGAACCGTTCATACCAAAATCAATACAATGGAAGTGGAAGCAATCAGAAGACGGGAACGGAAGGAAACCAGCAGGCTGGGACATCTAGTGCGAGTAAGAGTGGAGTCAAATCCAGTGGCATGCTTTTTGCCATGGCAAAACAGGCAGCTAAGGATGATGCTCATGTGGTGACCGGTACTTTTCTTGTGAACTCGAAACCTACTTTCGTACTTTTCGATTCCGGTGCTACCCATTCTTTTGTGTCTACAGAACATGTTAAGACCTTGGGACTTGAGAGATTTGATTGGGTTGCGGACTCAGTGACCATACCTTCAGGCGAGTCGGTAACTTGTAATAGAGTATATGGGAGTGTACCAATCCAAATCGGGGAAGCAAACTTTTTTTATGACCTCATAGAATTTCCACTGGGGGGTTTTGAGGTGATACTAGGGATGGACTGGCTGGGAAAGTATCGAGCTTTCATTGACTGTCATCAAAAGAAGATTTCTTTGAAGGGACCTAAGGGGGTGAGGGTGTTTTACAAGGGGTATCGGGTCAAACCAAAAATCAAGTTCATTTCCGTCAATACTCTTAAGTCTAGCTTGAGGAAAGGAGAGAGTCTGATCTTATGCCAGATGTGGAAATTTGAGGCTGAGACCCTAAGACGAGTGAGATACTAGTGGTGCGGGAGTTTGAGGGAGTATTCAGAGATGACGTTCCTGGATTACCGCCGAGGAGGGAAGTGGAATTTTCCATTGACCTAAAACCAGGCGCGGGACCAATATATAAATCACCGTACCGTATGGGACCGAAGGAGATGGAGGAGTTGAAGACACAGTTGGATGAACTAGCTGAGAAAGGATTCATCCGACCCAGTGTGTCGCCCTGGGGAGCACCTGTTCTGTTTGTGAAGAAGAAGGATGGGAGTTTGAGGCTTTGTGTTGACTATCGAGAGCTGAATAGTGTGACCATCAAAAACCGATATCCTTTACCCAGAATTGACGACCTGTTTGATCAGTTGAGTGGAGCTGGGGTTTTCTCTAAGATTGATTTGAGATCCGGGTATTACTAGTTGAGAATAAAAGATGAAGATATTCCCAAGACCGCTTTCAGAACGAGGTATGGCCACTACGAATTTGTGGTTATGCCATTTGGATTGACTAACGCTCCAGTTGTGTTCATGGATTTGATGAACCGAGTCTTTAGCCCATATCTGGATAAGTTCGTGGTGGTATTTATCGATGATATCCTAGTATATTCCAAGAATGCGGAAGAGCACGAGGATCATTTGAGGAGAGTACTTCGGACCCTGGAGGAGCATAAGCTCAATGCTAAGCTGAGTAAGTGTGAGTTCTGGCTGGAGAAGGTCGCATTTCTGGGGCATGTAATTTCCAAGGAGGGGGTATCTGTCGACCCTAGTAAGATCGAGGCTGTGACTAAGTGGCAAAGTCCAAAGAATGTGAGTGAGATTCGAAGCTTCCTGGGTTTGGCTGGTTATTATCGGAGGTTTGTCAAGGATTTTTCGAAGATCGCAAAGCCGTTGACATCATTAATGAGGAAGGAGAACTGTTTCATCTGGGATGAGAGTTGTGAGAAGGCATTCCTAACCCTTAAGAAACGTCTGACAACAGCTCCTATCCTTGCTTTGCCAGTCGGGAGTGATAATTTTGAAGTTTATAATGACGCTTCGAAGCATGGACTGGGTTGTGTGCTAATGCAAAATGGGAGGGTGATAGCATATGCTTCTCGCCAATTGAAGACCTATGAAGAAAATTATCCGACTCATGATTTGGAATTGGGAGCGGTGGTCTTTGCACTTAAATTGTGGCGCTATTACCTTTATGGAGCCACTTTTAAGGTGTTTTCTGATCACAAGAGTTTGAAGTATATCTACACCCAGCGAGAATTGAACATGAGACAGAGGAGGTGGATAGAGTTGATTGGAGACTACGATATGCAGATTGTCTACCATAAGGGCAAGGCAAATGTGTTAGCTGACGCCCTAAGTAGGAAATATGTTCATGCTTTGAGTTGTGCCAGATCACGAGTGAGGTTGCATGGCGAACTAAGGGAAATGAGAATTTTCATGATCCGGAAAAGGGATGCTCTTAGTGACTTGACGGTGGAGCCTGAGTTGTATGGGAAGATTCGGGAGTTGCAAAAGAATGATGCGAGAATCCAGAAGTGGCGCGGGATGGTTGAGAGTGAGGGTGGAGAGGCTGCATCCAAGTTCAGTATTCATACCGACGGTAGTTTGAGGTTCAGTGGGCGATGGTGTGTTCCGGATATTGAGGAGCTAAAGAAGAAAATCCTGACTGAAGCTCATGCTACTCCATATTCTGTTCACCCAGGGGGTGATAAGTTGTACAAAGATCGTAAGAAGACGTTCTGGTGGCCAAATATGAAGAAGGAAGTCGCAGAGTTTGTGTCAAGGTGTCTGACATGTGAGAGAGTGAAAGGGGAGCATAAGAGACCACAGGGAAAGATTCAGTCATTAGATGTGCCGAAGTGGAAGTGGGAGAACATCTCGATGGATTTTATCGTGGGGTTGCCTCGGACTCAGAGGGACAACAACATGATCTGGGTGATTGTGGATCGCTTGACTAAGTCTGCTCACTTTATTCCGATGAAAGATACTTGGAGTAAAGCCGAGTTGGCTAAGTCATATGTTCAGAATGTGGTCAAACTGCATGGCGTACCCAAGGACATTGTTTCAGACCGAGAGTCGAGGTTCATATCCAGATTTTGGCAGGAGTTGTAGGCCGCTTTGGGTACCCAATTGAAGATGAGTACAGCTTTCCATCCAGCTACTGACGGTCAGACTGAGAGAACGATTCAGACTCTTGAGGACATGTTGAGAGCTTGCGTACTTGAGTTCGGAGGATCTTGGGAGGATCGACTGGGATTAATTGATTTTTCTTATAAAAACAGCTATCATGCCAGTATTGGGATGGCCCCTTTCGAGGCTTTGTATGGGAGGAAGTGTCGGAGCCCTGTGTGTTGGGATGATCCAGCCGATGTTGTGACTCTAGGGCCAGATATGATCCAGGAGATGGTGGAGCAGGTTCAGGTTATTCGACAGAAGATGAGGGCCGCTCAGGATAGACAGAAGAACTATGCAGATCTAAAGAGGAGCGATATTTCATTCGAGGCGGGAGAGAAGGTACTGCTGAAAGTATCTCCAATGAAGGGTGTGATGAGACTCGGCAAGCGTGGCAAACTGAGTCAGAAATTTATTGGGCCGTTTGAGATTGGACAGAGTTGGAGAGGTAGCATATCGTTTAGCTTTACCTCCAGCCCTATCCACGGTCCATAATGTGTTCCATGTGTCTCAGTTGAGGAAATATGTGAGTGATCCATCACATGTTCTACAGCACGAGGTGATTGAGGTAGATGAACAGTTGTCCTACGCGGAGACTCCAAAAGAAATTCTGGACAAGAAGGTACGAAAGACTCGCCATGGGGAGACGACTTTGGTGAAAGTTTTGTGGACTAATCATAACCTAGAGGAAGCTACATGGGAGGCCGAGGCGTCCATGAGAGAGCGTTATCCACATCTGTTCGATTGAGGTAAGTTACGCGGACGTAAGTTTTCTTTAAGGGGGATTGAATGTAACATTCTGTGATTTACGTAAAGTTTGTGATGTTTTGTGTACCAAGTTCACCTGGATACGGTTGAACTTCGGGACGAAGTTCATTTTAAGGGGGGGAGACTGTAATACCCCGAATCTTTCATTATTCTATCTCGTTATTTGCTTTTATAATTGAGTTATCGGTGGTGCTTTAGCGTGATTTAGCATTCGATAAGTGCCTTAATTAATTATGTTTTTACTTGTCGATGGTGGGGTTTGATCCTATGACCACCGTTTAACCAAGGGTTGAGAGGACTTGGGCCTCGTTTTGTGTGCACGGTTATTAGAGCCCACGTCCAAACCCTAATATAATCACACCATAATTAAACCCTTTTGACACCTCTCCTTCAACCGTCATATAAGAGCCCTACCCTCGACTTACCCTATCATTTTTACACAACCATAACCACAGTACAATAGCCGCCGTGTCAGGGAATAGAATGAAGGTCCAATTCAGTAGGTCAAACCGGTCTAAGGTAGTTCGTTTTAGCCGTGAACAGGTGAGTCACGCCACTGTTTTGGTTTATGCTTATGTTTACGTTTTTGGTATTGTGTTTCGAAGGGGATATATGTGGTTGTTTTTAGGTCTGGTTGGTTTTGTTGTTTTGGTGGTAGATATGGTTGTGTCGTGGGGGTAGTGTCTCTAGGCTAGGGTGATTGTGGGGTCGTCGAAGGGTGGACGTTCTGGGTCTGTTCATCACGATTTATGATAGAGGTCAGGGGGTTTGTGATGTCGAGTCAGGAAGGTGGTTCGGGGATGGTGCTACTAACGACTCGGGGGAGGTCTAAGCAGTGGCACCACCGTGGTCTAAAGGGGGGTTGTCGGAGGTATTGTTAGTGGGAGTCGTGGGTGGTGCTAGGGTGTTGCTGGGGTTCGTTTTTGGTCTGTTTTCAGGCAGTCTGAAACTCAGCCGTGAGTCAGGTCTAGGTTTAGGGGCTTTGGTCGGAGTCGCCAGTGGGTGTCGTGAGGTGCGGTGGTGTTGTGGTGGTAGTTGGTGGTCGGTGGTGTTGGAGGGTAGTGGTTGCTGGTGGTCGAGGTGGTGGTACACGGTTGGGCTGTGGGTTGAAGTCGCGGGGTGAAGGGTTGTTTAGGGCTGTTTCGTTATTTTGTTATGTTTACTAATTTTACTATTCTTTTTTTTTTATTATTATTATTATCATATTATTATTATTATTCCTAATTGTTATTAGGGATATTCTACCGTGTACCCTTGTGTTTTTCGGTTTTCTATGTTTTACCCCTACATTTTATACTTTCTATGGTATACCCTTAAACTTACTACTTATTCTCCATAATGACCTCCTTCAAATCTCCATTAACACCATCCCTATAAAAAGTCATAATTTGACATTTATTTTTACTTATTAATGTGGTATCACCATTCTATATAAAAAGTATCACAAATATCTTTAAATAAGCATAAACTTCTATTAAAAACATATGTTATGAAGCATGAAATAATAACAACAATTAGATGAAATTGAGTTAGATTTGTATAATATTTGGTTGGTTAATGATAATTCAGCGAACTAATAAGTAAATGAGAAGGTTGTCGAGTAATTGAAATGTTAAATAGACGATTGAATAGATAAATTAAGAAATTAAGCTAGCAAAACCAATAAATAAGGTCATTGTATAGACTAATGTATAAAGTTTAAGGGTATATCATAGAATTTAAAAAATGTAGGGGTATAACATAGAAAATTGAAAAACTCGAGGGTACACCGTAGAATATCCCTTGTTATTATTAGTGTTTATTATTATTATTATTATTTATTATTATCTTTAATATTGTTGTTATTATAATCAAATCTAAAATTTGTTGTTACTCGTAAGTATTACGTTTTATTATTCTTACTTTTAAGTACGGTTTTGTGTAGTGGAAGTTTATGAGTCGGGAAATCAATAAGTTAGGGAAGTTTCTATTTCTGGAAACTTTCCATTTATAGCGGGTTTCGCGTGGAACATTTCTAGCAAGCTTTGGATTTATCTACGTTCCTGCTATTTGAGGTAGGGGAATTACTGCGCATATAATGATGGTTACTTGGTTGTTTTGGTGTTAAGCATGATTATTTTACATTATCATATGATTTGGAATATTGTGTTATTTGATTATATATTTCTGTGATACAACATGAGGTGAAGAGAAATAGGAGTTGTGATCGGTGCGGAGTTAATGGGCGTTGTGATCGGTGCGGAGTTAATGGGCGTTGTGATCGGTGCGGAGTTAATGGGCTTTGTAATCGGTGCGGAGTTAATGGGATTATTGAATCCCTATATATATAATATTGTTCGTTTATTTATTTTCCTCTACTCAACCTTGTGGTTGACCCTGTGTATTTGTGATCACCTGTGATGAACCAAATTATTGGGGAGCAGATTGACAGGTGCTTGAGACTGTGGGAGCTAAGGGAAGGGAGAGCTCGGATCCGGACCAGACCAGAGTCTAGATCACCATAGTTGTCTAATCATGAGTTGTACTTTATTTTTCTTAAGACAGTTTTGGAGAAAGGGTGTAAAAACTTGTTACTGAGTTTAACATTTTAATAATTAAAGTACTGTTATCTTCCCTTTGTATCTACTGCCTCGGGAAACCGAGATGGTAACGCCCTTATTTATCTGGGGAGTCCTAGTTCAGGCCCTTAAATAAATGGGGGTGTTACAATTACGGTCGACCATGAGAAAGAAACCAAAGTCACCCAAAAACAGCCTTTAATCTCAAGAAGCAGTCGATAGTCAAAAGAATCGACTCTAGGAACACTATGGACGTCCAAGCCACGACCTGGCACCGAATGTTGTTAAACATTTAGGACTCCATTATGTGGTCACGGTGTCCTACGAGATATCATTATAACTCGTATATGTGATCGATCAATCAACCTTTTGACTTATGGTTCGTTGAACCCACCATCAATCGACTTCACAATATAATTGCCAGAGTTATCAGCTCATGTTGGCGATTACGGACAAAACAAATATAATGTAATTCAGTTCACTTTGTGGCGTTCAAAGTTATCATATAAACCACATGAAAAACAAAATATTAAATAATTCGATGATATTATAAATAGTATATGAAATGATACATTTATCCAATCCATACATGTGTATCTAATACAACTCAGGAACACGCTTGATTCCCATGGAAACAACGTGCCCTTCATGCTTATCATATTTCAAAGGCTTAGTAAGAGGGTCCGCGATGTTGTCATCCGAAGCAATCTTGTCTATCGCAACCTCCTTTTGCTCCAAGTAATCTCGTATCATGTGAGCTTTCCGAAGTACATGTCTAGATTTATTGCTAGACTTAGGCTCTTTAGCCTAGAAGATGGCACCTCTATTGTCGCAAAAGATGGTGATTGGGTCATTCGAACTAGGAACTACAGTTAGTCCTTGCAAGAACTGACGCATCCATATAGCATCCTTTGTAGCTTCCGAAGCGGCATAGTACTCGGACTCAGTTGTAGAATCTGCTATAACACTTTGTTTGGAACTTTTCCAACTGACCGCAACACCATTAAGAGTAAAGACAAATCCAGATTGAGATTTTGAGTCATCTCGTTCCGTTTGGAAACTAGCATCTGCGTAACCGTTTGCACATAGCTTAGTGTCTCTTCCATAAGTCAATACCCAATCCTTAGTCCTTCGTAAGTACTTAAGGATGTTCTTAACAGCCATCCAGTGTCTTTCACCTGGGTTGCCTTGGTACCGACTTGTCATACTCAATGCATATGCCACATCTGGACGCGTGCGCATCATGGCATACATGATCGATCCTACTGCTGATGCATAAGGAACACGACTCATGCGCTCTTTCCTTCCGGTGTCTTGGGTGCCTGAGTTTTACTCAAATGCATCCCTGTGGTCATCGGAAGGTACCCCTTCTTGGAGTTGGTCATGCTGAACCTATCAAGAATCTTATCGATATAAGATTCCTGACTTAATAATAACATCCGTCGTGATATATCCCTATAGATATGGATCCGCAAAATGCGTTGTGCCACACCCAAATATTTCATCTGGAAATGGTTCTTTAACCATACTTTCACCGAAGATAATAGAGGAATGTC
This sequence comes from Silene conica, assembly GCA_029255685.2. Classification (NCBI taxonomy): domain Eukaryota; kingdom Viridiplantae; phylum Streptophyta; class Magnoliopsida; order Caryophyllales; family Caryophyllaceae; genus Silene; species Silene conica. The sequence goes on along the minus strand of CM055316.2, from coordinate 26,127,130 downwards.
GTTTCAAATCAAAAGTATGTCATCAACATACAATATCAAGAAAACAATTTTTCTCCCACTTGACTTGATATATAAGCATGGTTCCTCGACAGATCGTATGAAACCATTTTCTTTTATCACTTGGTCAAAGCGATGATTCCAACTTCGTGATGCTTGCTTAAGTCCATAAATGGAACGCTTAAGTTTGCATACCTTCTTAGGATTCTTGGGATCCGTGAAACCCTCGGGCTGTACCATGTACAAGTCCTCCTCTAAATAACCGTTTAAGAAGGCGGTTTTCACGTCCATTAGCCAGATTTCGTAGTCATTGATACGCGGCAATCGCTAAGATTATCCGGATAGAACGAAGCATAACTACAGGTGCAAAGATTTCATCATAATGCAACCCTTGCACTTGAGTGTAACCTTTTGCCACTAGTCGTGCCTTATAGGTGTCTGGTTGTCCTTCCACAGAATGCTTTATCTTATAAAGCCATTTGCACATAAGAGGTCGTACCTGATCAGGCAAATCAACCAAATCCCACACGTCATTCTTTTACATGGAGTCTATCTCGGATTGCATGGCTTCTACCATAGCTTAGAGTCGAAACAGGTCATGGCTCCTTTATAGGTAGCGGGTTCATTACTCTCTAGGAGTAAAATGTCATTTCCATTGCCCTCCTCGACCACACCAATGTATTTGTCTGGGGGGATAGACATTCTTCCCAACCTCCTAGGTTTCTGAGGAATGGTAACCGTAGCACTTGTAGAAGGAACGTCTTCCTCCATTGGTTGCTCTATTGTTGGTTCTTGAATCTCCGACAAATCGAAGATTCAACTACTTGGTTTCTTCTCAAGAAACTCTTTCTCCAAGAACTTTGCACTAGCCGCAACAAAAACTCGTTGTTGGGTAGGCGAATAAAAGTAGTGACCAAACACTCCTTTCGGATAACCAACAAAGTATGTCTTGACCGATCGCGGGCCGAGCTTGTCCTCGTGTCTCCACTTGACATAAGCCTCGCATCCCCAAAGCCGAATAAAGGACAAGTTAGGGACCTTTCCCTTCCATAGCTCGTATGGGGTCTTGTCAGCAGCTTTAGTCGGACTTCGGTTTAGTATAAGCGCAACTGACATAAGAGCATAACCCCATAATGAATCAGGCACCACCGTGTGACTCATCATGGATCGAACCATATCAAGTAAGTGTTGGGAAATGTGTCCTCAACAATAGTGCGATCACATAATTAAATCTCATGACGAGAATGCGCAAGGGATGATACGAAATTATATTAGTCAACTGACCAACATTAATCGGTAATGATTGGCTAGCTAGAGTTGGACATTACTGTCGTATGACGGTGGTGGTCAGTTGATCCCTTTAGGTCACACCTATAAGACAATTTCCTTAATTGATAAAATGATCAAATGTATATTGATACGAGTTGATCATATTCCTTAAACTCGTATACCGAGAAATCAGAGGTTAAATCTTATTGTAAGATTTATGTTTATAATTGAAACGTGTCAATTGTTAAACAATGAACGATATTTTATAATATCGTAATTAGAATTAATTGGGTGGTAAATCGTATTGACGACTATTGTAAATAACCATTTTATATTAGTAATTACGAATTACTTGTCAAATTGATAAATGTGATTTGTTTAATTTATAAATAATGTTTATTTGATAAATATATATGTTTTAAATTAAAACAAATTTATTTTATTACATTATGACATATTGTATGTCACATAATGTACAAATTGTGCAATTGACAAAAATATAAAATCAAGTCCATTTTATGCTTAAAGTGGACGGCTAGTGGAGGTGGTTGTGGGTGAGTAGTGTGTTTATTACACTTTAATCATTATGTTTAAAGTAAGCATTGAGAACACACCCTATAGCCACCCTAGACACATTGAGAAGAGAAATGTTCCCTTGTGTGCCTTCCCATACCCGGCCACCCACAACCCAAAACACTACTCTCTTAAATATTGTGACATGCTCACAAAATTGATTCATTCATAATTTTTGGCAAAAATTTGCTAGTAAGAAAATTATACTAAAACCTCTCAAATTATTATAAGATAATAACTTATACTATAATAAGTTGTAGTATTGATTTAATATTTCTAATAATAGATTAGGATATTGTTTAAGGTAAAACCGATTCTTGTACTAGCATACCTAAAAGTTTCGGTTCTTATTAAGGGGTGTCTTGGGTGCATCTTGGAGGAGGTGTTATAGTTGATTACTAAGGAGGATCATCCTAGTGTTGATTTCGTCGGATTGTAAGTAATTCGAATCCTATTTCCGCATTTTTATAAGCATGCATAAGATCTAAAAGCAATAATTAATATGTTAGTTATCATCTTATATTAGTATGACTAAATTATTAGGTTATGAGATATTTAAACCTAACAGTAAGGTTCTCCGTTCTGACACACCATTTAATTGAGGTGTTCTAGGTGGAGTTAATTGTGATACTATACCACGGTTTTTAAGGTGTTGATCAAACTCATTTGAAAGATATTCGCCTCCACGATCGGATCGAAGTTCCTTTATCTTTCTGTCCAGTTGGTTCTCAAGCTTGTTCTGGAATTCCTTTAACTTTTCAAAGTATTCACTTTTATGCTTCATTAAGTAGACATATCCGTATCTACTCAAATCGTCCGTGAAAGTGATAAAATATCTATAGCCATCTCTTGCGGTGATGGACATAGGCCCACACACATCAGTATGTATGAGTCCTAATAGGTCTGCAGCTCGCATTCCAATACCTTTGAAGGAAATTCGAGTCATCTTGCCGATTAAACATGATTCACACGTGCCAAATGATTCGTAATCAAATGCGGAGATAGTCCCATTCTTGATGAGCTTCTTTACACATTTTTCATTAATGTGTCCATACGGCAGTGCCATATATAGGTTTGATCTTTGTCACCAACCTTAGCTTTCTTATTATTCACATGTAATATTTCTGTGGTTTGGTCTAATATGTATATACCGTTCATGGAAACAGCTTTACCATAAATCATTCCATTAAATGAGAAAATACAGCTATTATCTTTAATACAGAATGAAAAACCGTCTTTATCGAGTACGGATACAGAGACAAAGAGGGTACATAGTAACAATTATTTAAATACAATTCAAACCCACTAGGGAGTTTGATTACATATGTCCATATCGAGACTGCAACAACTTTTGCTCCATTCCCGACTCGCAGGTCTACATCTCCTTTAACGAGAGGTCTGATGTTTCTTAGGCCCTGTAAATGATTACACAGATGAGAACCATAACCTGTATCAAATACCCAAGTTCCAAAACTTGCATGGTTAATCTTAATCATATGAATAGAAGCAGACATACCAACAGGAGTGACAAGGCCTGCTTTGATGTCAGCCTGATACGTGGGGCAGTTTCTCCTTCAATGCCCAATCTTGTGACAATGGTGGCATTCAACCTCACTACCTTTGCTCTTTGTCTTACCTTGTGAGCTACTAGTCTCACTAGGTCCACTCTTAGTCATTGGTCTCTTAGTCCTTTTAAACTTAGGTTTCCCAACACTTAGGTCACCATGAGCTTTGCCCTTGCCCTTATCTGTAATCATGAGAACATCCTGCTTCCTGCTCCCACTCATATTCAGGTCCTTTTCGGTCTGTACGAGAAGTGAGTGGAGCTCATGAGGACTTTTCCTCATGTCATTCATGAAGTAGTTTGCCCTGAATAGGGCGAACCCCTCATGTAGTGAATGAAGGATGCGGTCAATGACTATGCTCTCATTGATCTTGTGTAACACCCCCATTTATTTAAGGGCCTGTACTAGGACTCCTCAGATAAGTAAGGGTTTTACCATCTCGGTTTCCCGAGGCAGTAGATACAAAGGAAAGATAAACAGTACTTTAATTAAAAGTTAAACTCGTAACATGTTCTTACAACTGTATCCAAACTGTCTTGTAAAAACAAAATACAAGTCGTGCTAAACTGACTAAGGTGATCTAGACTTTAGTCTGGTCCGGATCCAAGCTCTCTCTCCCCATAGCTCCCCTTAGTCTCAGCCACCTGTCAATCTGCTCCCCAATAATTTGGTTCATGACAGGTGATCACGAATACACAGGGTCAACCACGAGGTTGAGTAGAGGAAATTATATAAACAAGCTTATGAAATATATATTGGGATCAAACATCCCTTAACTCCGCACCGATCCAACACCAAATAAACTCCGCACCGATCCAACACCAAATAAACTCCGCACCGATCCAACGCCAAATAAACTCCGCACCGATCCAACGCCAAATAATCTCCGCACCGATCACAACGTATCACAGTATGATATAAATGAATAACTCATATAACATTCATATTATAGAATAAGGTAAACATGGAAATCACCGAATATTAACAGCATATTCAACATTATAATCGCAGTAATTCCCCTACCTCGAATAGCAGAATTGTAGATAAGTCCAAGCTCGTTAGAAGTGTTCCACACGAAACTCGCTACCTAAACACGTATATGTAACGAATTAATATCCTTCCCGAAACCCCTTAACAACCTATACTTACTATAATTAGAAACCTTCCATAAATGGAAAGTTTCCAGAAATAGAAACCCATTATTAATGGAAAGTTTCCATAAATAGAAACTTCCCCAACTTATTGGTTTCCCGACTCATACCCTTCAACTATACGATAACGAATCATTGAAATAGTGTAAGCCGACTTATAATAAGACTAGTAGTAAAAATGATAAGACTTACTAATAAGATCATTTCAACAATAATAATAATAATAATAATAATAATAATAAGAAAAATAATAATATTAATAATAATAATATTAAAAATAATAAATAAATTAAAACACTACTTGACACCCTTCGCTTACTCGACATCACGCCTGCCCTCAAAACCGACCCTATAACCACCGCGTAACACTAGCTCCGCCACCAAAAACCCCCACAACTCGTGCCCAGAACCACCAGCTGCCATCACAACCACCCACACCCATTCGACTACCTCCGCCGTGGTGAACCAGAGCCCCAAACCAGGCCTGGTTCACTATTGAACCATCTGACCAGACCAAAACAACTCACCATCGACACACCTTACAAACCCCGACACCACCAACACCGCCACTCAACACCACCCCAACGACCAGACCCATCAGACACGGTGGTAACACCGTATTGACCTCCCCCGAGTCAACAGTGTTACCCCTCCCAAAACTCTGTACACGAGAAGACTGCAGAAGCAGCATAAATGCCGAGGATGACATCCTGACCACCCCCATCGATCTCCCCTTAAACCACCACACCCAACCACCACTGACCATCGAACCATCCCTACCAGAAACCCATGAACACCGACTGTCCTCCTAACCCGAGACCCATAACAATTAAATATAAAACAAAACTCAATCGTTCAACAAAAACATTCCTACCGAACCCATATAAGATAAAACGACAACTGCAACTCCTCTGACACCGTATAAACCGCCCCTCACGACGACCTTTAACAACCAACGACCAAAACTGACCAGACTACATACGTTCATTGCGTGCTATACTACAATTTTATGCAAAAAAAACACAGATTAGAGATGTTATAGGCGACTGAACATGTGACGAAAACTATAAAACAAAACTGGGATCAGTACCGTGTATGACTTACCAGTTTCTCAGCCAATTCGAACCACCGTGCACCCACCTACGACCACCGTGTTCGGTCTCCTTCTCACCTCTGATGTGACGGCTGTGGTTATGTGGTGTTTAAATAGAGATTAGGGTAAAGATTAGGTTTTGGGAAGGTGTACAAAGTGACGGCAGAAGGCTGATTTAAAAGGGGTTTTGAGTTTGTGTTATTTTAGGTCAGCCGTGGGCTTGGGTGGTGCACGGATTACGAGGCCCAAGTCGATAACCTACAGGTCCAGGGATCGATCCCTTCTAACGACATAACCACCCTCTTAATAACATAGCTATGATGCTAAAGGTCTAGGGATCGAACCCTCGCGACAACATAGTTACAAGACTTGCTAAACTTAAACGTGTTTACTTAAAAACGTGAAAATAACTATTGATACAAAGAATAAACTTAATTGTCGAGTCTAGATTTTTGAGGTATTACATCTTGTAGTCAAGTGCCTCCAGTTTTCAACATTCTCAATCATATTGAGAATATGAGGGCTAACAGCTTGGCCCCACTGGAGTTTTGCCTCAAAGAAGCGACATGTGTGCTCATACGTAACGATTCTCGGTGCCTTTGGGAACTCGTTCGTAAGGGTGGTGAAAATCTTGTTCGCACCCTGGGCAATGAAGCGTCTCTGCAAATTGGTTTCCATTGCAAATATGAGAACGTTCTTTAACGCGCCCGCTTCCATCACGAAATCACTATACGCGAGTGACACGTTAGCTCGTGCATTGGGACCTGGGTTAGGCGGTATGGGCTCAGTCAAATACTTGAGCTTACCGTCAGCTATGGCAGCATTCCGTAGTGCTGCCTCCCAGTCCGCAAAGTTGGACCCATCATTTTTCAGTCGTGTGGACGTGCTAATGTGGTCCATAAAAGATTTGAGCCAAGACTCGCGCCCGAGTGTGGCACTTGGCATTGGGACATCGTTATGGCCAACCATTTTATTACAAGCAGTTTATTAAAAATAAATATTCTACACTGCGAAAAGAAGGAAAAATATAATGAGCATAATCATCGAAATAAATGAGTCTAATGCAAAAACATTTTTATGCGAAGACTTAAGCATTTATATAATCGACCTCCCTCAAGAATTATATAAATGATCCCAAGATTCAATTATCTTTAAATTGATAAGCCAACCACTTGGCTAATTCTACCTTTAGAATTCTTGGTCGATAAATTTCTGTAAATTCTATCTCCAGTCCATCATAATCACGAGAAAGTCTTCGGACTATAATGCTGCGTTCAAATAGGTCAACACATTCTACTTACCCAACGTAAAAGGGGTCATATGGAGAGTAAGGTCCTATATGCCTACCGATGAAGAAGGGATTCATAGCTGTTTGACCTACAAAGACTAGTCTCAATTTTTGTTTTAGAGGAAGATCCCAGCAACTTAATTTTAATTCCTTTTAAGTGAACGAATATCTAGCATGCAAAGTGAATAAATCGAGGTGATGACTTATAATTATGACATCTTTATGTCTATGAAAACTAACAAGCATACTATATGAGTCAATTTTCATGCAACTTTAGGTGGTTTGATTAGGCGGAAACATGATGCAATGTCTAAACATGTGATGTCATGAAACATGAACGGAATAAAAAAAAACGAATAACAACGAGAAAAACCCTAGTGTGGCCTATCTACCAAAATAAAAACAAAGTACAATTTTGGAATCCAATCATAATTGGACCCTAGAAGCTTGTCTCGATGTTCCATCTTGGTCCATGAAGCGGGAGTGAGCATCCTTGGTCTCCGTCTTTCTCTTCTCATAATGTCTTTAAAATTACAAAATAAACCTATTTATATTCTAATTTTCTAACATTATAATAAATAATACAAACGGGAGATACGAGATCTCATAAATACATCACGATTATGTTTCCATCATTATGAAAACATAATCAACTAAGGCCACACTAAGTAATTACAAAAGACAACCCATTGCAAAATACGTAAAATATTCATTCATTATAACATGCATCAAAAACAAAACATCAACTTATAAATAATACATTCTTGACATAATTCCATAATTATGTTGTAAAATTTATCCAAACCACCATTAATATGATTAAATTATGTGACAATTCCTTAATCACTCACAAAACTCAAATCATACATAATCCATATTTAATCCAAATTATCATATAATATGAATTAACTTAACATTATTTTAAACCGTTTTAAAATAAATAGGTATTGATTAATTATATTGTGAACCATTTTACATTATTAACAAGTTATCATTATAACTTATGGCCAAAAATAATAATTAAAAAAAAAATAAAAAAAAAAATCAGGCCTTTCCTGGCCGTGACAACAAAAAATATTTTTTTTTTTTTTTAATATTTTGTTACAAATCGGCCAAAAACAAAACAAAGACAAATTAAACATTTTTAATTCATCTACATATATATATTTATGGCAAAAACATGTTCCATATTTAATCATTATTAAATATCAATTCAAAACTAGATTCACAAATTAACATTTAAAGTGTAAATATAAATATAAATTAAATCGATTATCATAATATCCGACTTAACATAATTATTTTGAATTACATCAAATATAATCTTTATTAATTCAACATGAAATATTTTCATTTTCATTTTGATTTAATCCTAATTAAATTAAAACATGAACTTTTATTATATTAGTCATCTTAACAAATTAAGAAAACATCAAAATAATAAAATGAAATTTGCCAAAAAAAAAAAAAAATCAGCCTCCGAATTTTTATAGAAACACGCTGTTTCTTTTAAAAAAATCTGTAAGGTAAAAAAAAATATTATTTTTTTTAAAATTAATTCATGCCATAATATCACCATATATGTAAAAATCATATTACAAAAATTTCGTGGTCTTGCTCTGATACCACTTGTAGGAAATATAGGTATAATTCGACATAATTATAAGGATTATAACGAAACTTTATAATATGAAATTATCGTCTCAAATGCAATATGTAAATAATCAACATGAATTAGAAATAACCTTTGGTCCTTCAAATGTACGGCCTAAGAACAAATATCGAAATCGATATTCTCCTATTGGTTGCACCCAAAATGTGTAGAAATATGCCAAATACTTATTGCTAGATTAAGTATTTATATATATTACTTTTAATATACAATAATTATGTAATAATAATGATGGAATAAAATCAGAATTTTATTCTTTTCTTCACCAAAACACACGCCCAAAAATTGTATCAAAAAACTTGTTTTTGATTTTATTTTGTGTTAACCAACTTTTTTGGTGGTTAAGAATGCTATATATATATATATATATATATATATATATATATATATATATATATATATATATATATATATAGGGTCGAGATCCGGTGAGAACCACCCTTATAATGAGAACCATGAGAACCCTCACTAAATCTCCACCAAATCTGGCTTCGAAAGTTTCGATGGATCATTTAGCATTACTTTAACTTATTCAAATACACACTTTAGTATCATTAAACAAAATTTATTGATTTTATTAACAAAATATATACTTAGTGTACGAAAATACAATTAGGTATACTAAAAGGGCTATAAATGCACGAAAATGACCACTACGTGCATGAAATTTTTTACATGCATGAAAATGAGTACTAGGTGCATGAAATAAGATGCTCTATATATATATAGCATCGTACAACCATGGTGTATTTTATTGAGCTTATGTGTATATTTGTTAAGCTTTTAAACTATTTTGAGTTATATTTTAGTTTTTTTATATTAAAAATAAAATATAGTTCAACTTATATGTATTGTGTTTTAGTTATATAATAATTTTCTATTCTCAATATTTTCTCAAGGAGTGAATAAATTTTACCAAATAGCTCATATTCTTTCTAATAAAGCTCGAATTTTCTATTAAAAAGCTCAACATATGTACAGAAAATTGTATACCTCTGTGGTATAATCCGCTTATTATATATATATATATATATATATATATATATATATATATATATATATATATATATATATATATATATATATATATATATTATGTAAATAAATAATAATAAATATTAATTAGTTAGATACAACTAATTGTATCGTAACCAACAAAACCTCTTTTTCATTTATTATTATAAAGTAATATAATACAATATATATAGTTATTTTAGGAGAACAAAATTAATTATCGTATAATTAATAAATTTTAATATCGTATATTAAAATTTTATGTCATTTATAAATATCGTATATATATAACTTGTATTTTAAATATAACATGTTATATTTAAATTATGAATTAACATTTAATTCACATCTCCTAATATTATTTAATCTTATTAAATAATCGCATCATTATTACATTTGACTAACTTTTTAGTCGACTAACCTTTTAGTCATTTAAAGCATCAATATAATTATATTTTCATATAATCACATCTCTCAAACACATCCTCTAGGTGTGACCTTTAGGGACCAGTTGATCACCGCCATCTGTATGACAATAACGTCAAACTTCTAGCAAGCCAACCGTTATCGATAAACGTTAATCAACTGATTATCATACTAAGTATACCCTGTGAACCTGTAAGAGATTTATATTGTTATCACAATAACTGTGGAGGACACTGGCTCCAACAAGTTTTGCTTTTCCCCCAATTTTCTTTGCTTGAAAGCCGTGAAATCTGCGAAGTATGTTCGTTTTGGTATAGTGATAAGTCAGGCGACCTGGAATATAGGTCGGACGACCAGTCGTATTTTGCAGGAGCTCTTTTTACTCGGTTGGTCGGTCGGTCGACTTGGGGTATAGGTCGGTCGACCAGTCAACAATTGCAGAAACACTGCCTAAGCTGTTAACCGGTCGTTCGACCACGTAGTGTGGTCGGTCGACCAGAGCACTTTTATAGGGACTTTGAGTTTGTGATTTAGCTGCTTTTATTTTGATAAATAAAACGGTTATTCTTGAAGGAAGTCTAATTATTGAGAATGGTTGTTGTAATTTTTGCAGATTCAACATGTTGAACCGCCTTAGAGGAAACAAGATGTATCGTACTTCGGAAGCGAGTAGTTCAAGAGGAGAGTCAAGCAACGCAAGGGGACAGGCCAGCGGCTCTGGAGGCTTGACAGTGCAAAACACGGATAGTCTACCGGACTATCCGCAGGTTCGTTTTCACACCCTAGACCAAAAGGCCCGGTTCTTGCACTTGGTGACTTACTGCCACGTGGTAGTGACTCGCTTCTTGCACGAGTTGACGCTCACGGTTTTGGGGTGTTATAGGGATGTTGTGAGCTTGCTCAACGGGACGGGTCTTTCGGGACTCGTCACCATGGATGGGTTCACATACCCCGTTCTCACCCTAGAGTTCTTCTCATCCTTTTGTTTTGACCTTTCGTCCTACAAGCCAAATTTTGATTTCAAATGTATTTCCTTTCGGCTGTTCAATGTCACCTATTCCTTGACTTTAGGTGAATTTGCAGGTTACTTGGGTTTAAGGGCTGAGGGTCGTACTGGTGACCATTCTGATTCATATAAAGTCATGTGGTCCTGTCTCTCTGATTCGCCCGACGGGAAAAGGAAACAATTACTATTCATTTGCCCGCCCCTCGATACTATCTGCGTCTGTTGGCCAACACTGTTTTTGGCCGCAAGGAGTCCCAAAACGTCAACAAAATCGAACTTTCGATTTTGTCGGGTTATCTTAATGTTAGGCGTCGGGGTTCTTTGTCTTACAACATTGCTTACTTGGTCGCCTCTCACTTTGTGACGGTAGGGGAGGGGATTTCTTTGACCACCATTGTCTATCACTACAAGAAAAACTGAACCGGGCGACAATTGTTGGCGACTGCATCGGTCAGTCGCCAATTTGGCGACTAAATAAAAACTCGGGCGACTGAAATCAGTCGCCAATTTGGCGACAGAACTTTTTCCCCAATTTTCCCACCACCGACACACTCGGGCGACTGATTCCAAAGTTTGGCGACAGAAAACCGTCGCTAAATTTGGCGACAGACAATTTCAGTCGCCAATTTTACGAGTCCGTCGCCAAATTGCGATATAGAAACAGACGCAGTTCAGTCCCTTTCCTTATTCGCAATTACACAAACACACAAACACACGAATCCTCAATATCGCGAAAACCACCACCACCACCCTACCCTACCCTACGTGTTCCGGCCACCCTCAACACCACTGTCACCGGATTCCGGCCACCACCACCACCACCGTACTTGTTCTTACCTTCATTCAACCCATTTAAGGTTTGTATACTCTCTTGAAACTCAATTTCAATTTCAATTTTTTGTTTGATTGTTGGTTTGTTTTGTGCATTTAGTGATTGTAGTAGGTTATTAAGACCGTCTTAGCTTATTAGGTTGTGATTAATTAGGTATTAGAAGTCAATTAGCATATTAATTAGATAATTGTGGGTTAGGGTTTATAAGAAGTTTGAAGATGATGATGTTGTTAGCCTTATTGATGTTGGTTAATTAGATTAAAGTAGTCGATTAGGATGTTTAATAGCTTATTAGGATGTTAGTTAGATTATACTAGCTTATTAAGACCGTCTTAAATTAGCTTATAAGTTTGTGGTTAATTGTATAATTGGAAATTGTTGTTAATAAATTGTTATTATTATGTGATTGAGGTTGTTCTTCAATTAAGTGAGTGTAATTTTAATTTAGATATATGTATTTTTAGTGTTGAAAATTGTTTTTTGGGTTTTTTTTGTTTAGATTAAAATGAAGAGATTGGAACGTTCATGGATGTATGATGGTGGGTTATTAGATAATAAGAAGAGACGTTCTAATGCTAGGTTTATAGAGGGTGTTGCCGAGTTTATTGAGTTTGCTAAGCAACAAGAGGAGTATGACTCGTTAGAAAATAAACTTAGGTGTCCTTGTAGCAAATGTCGAAATATGAAATACCTATATGTCATTGAGGTACAAGAACATCTCTAGACAAATGGGTTTCGTCCAAATTATTATAATTGGATTTCTCATGGAGAAGCCTATTCCCCAATTCACGAACAACCTCACATCGAACATGTTGACGAAAACCCATATAGAGATATGGTTGTTGATGTGATACGTGTCTATTTTATGATGTTTTACATCTATTTTTACACGTATTTGGTCGCTCATTTACTATGTTTTAGCCTTTATTTCCCACAAATTGTGTACTTTCGTATTTTTATGCACTTTTGCAGATTTATGCGGAAAAGAGACGATTTAGCACCAAATTCGTATCCTCAAGTCTTTTGCTTAATTAAGGAATAAATGGAAAGTCAACTGGAGTCAAAGTCAAGTGCCAAAAGTCAAAACAAGAGAAATCCGAAGATCTCCGTACAGAAGCGGTCGACCGACCAGCAAAACGGGTCGGCCGACCAGGCCTGATTTTCATAAAGCCCAATTTCCAAGAAAGGCCGGAAATAAGAGAAGTCCAACAGGAAGCGGTCGACCGACCCGAATAGTAGGTCGACCGACCACAACAGAAGCCCAATCGATTCTTTTCGGAAATAAATTAGAATTAGAATCTTTAGGAAACTCTTACTTTTTCTACCTATATAAACTAATCTTGTGATTAGGGTTAGATATCATATCTTCTACTATCTTATCTTAGATCTTTATTATCAAGTTTTGCATCGAATCTTTCAGTATCAAGTTTTATCAGATTTAGTTTTGTAATCTTTCAATAATTCTCAAGCATTCAATAAAGTTAGTTTCTTTCTGCCCTAATTCCAATTGTGGTAATTACTCTTTAATCTAGTTTTTATTATAGTTCTTGTTTTTATTACAATTGTTAAGTTAGAATCCCAAGCTTTATTGAATCTTGCATGCTTCGATTATTTACTATGTTCTCCATGTTTATTCCCAATTTTACAATCGTCTTAACAGTCATGAGTAGCTAATTTTCATATGTTAGGATGTAGGGGATAATATGCAGAGGTAAATAAAATCCGAAAAACCGACTTGTAGCAGGACCACGGTCGGCCGACTGGAATAGTCGGTCGGTCGACCGAGGCCGTGGTCGGCCGACTGGAGTAGCCGGTCGGTCGACCACTCGCGTATGTATTCTTGTTTCGTCTTTTCTTGTCAATTATAATATCCTGCAATGAGACCATAAGGAGACTTGTAGGATGTTAGTGATGACCTACCCAAGATTGAAAGATACGGGAAGGGCATTGGTTTACACCTTAAGACGGATAGGTTACTCAAGGCTGAAAGGTATGTGACCTGGAATTTAGGAATCACCCTTATTGTTGACACCCAATAATTGTGAGACCTAGGACCTAATAGCATAGGCCGAAAGGAGCTATTAGGTAGCATAGACCTAAAAAGATATGTTACACACCCTTACGCGACTGCAATACATGTTGACCTTAGGATTTATTTTACCTTAGCTATTTATTACCCAAACATCCTAGCATCCCTTTTTATATATTTTAATCTCATCTTTATTTTCTTGTTTTATTTTTATCTTTGCTTTAGACTTAGAAATCAACAATCAAACCCCCAATTTGTTACCTTAAAACATTGACACCAAACAATAAACATTCCCCACCTCCTTGTGGTTCGACCCTGACTTTCACTATCTATTGTTAAAGTTAGGAATTATAAATTTTATCTTTGATACCCTCAACGACGGGCATCAAATTTTGGCGCCGTTGCCGGGGAGGAGACGCCAGTGTTTATTGTTTTTTGTTTTTGTTTCTCTTTGTTTAAGGAACTTTTTGTTCCTTAAACCTTCTCACCTTTTTCTTGTAGTTTCCTCTTATGCGCAGGTCAGTTCAAGGAGAACTCCTACCACTTGATCTCGAAATTGAGAGGACTCTTAGGGAAAGAAGAAAGCAACTTCTAGCAAATCAAGAGGGAGGGTCACCATCCTCTTTATTTCAAGAAGACCTTTTCGAGTTACCACCATCTTCACCAAAAACACCACCTTCGCAACCGAATTCACCCATCAATCCGCTTTCACCAAAAACACCACCTTTTACCTACTTTCCAGTTTTTCCTAAAGAAGAAGATAATATGGCAGAAGAAGCTACTATTGCCAGTCACTCCATGCCTCAGGCAAAGGACCTATACAAAGGGTTCACTTTACCTGCAGGTACTGGGAAGCCATTCGAGGCCAAGCCTGCCTATATTACTATGGTTGAAAGAAACCAATTTGGAGGCTCGGCCAATGAGGATGCTGCTAAGCATATTGAAATCTTCACAGATTACATATGCTCTATAGCACCCCCAGAAGGAGTGACGCAGGACCAGATTAAACAGACCATGTTTATCTTCTCCCTTAGGGACTCTGCGAGATAGTGGTACAGAGACCTTGACCGCACTGCTGCAGGAGTTACAGATTGGAACACCTTAGCCTTAGCATTCTACAGGAAATATTACTCTGCATCAAAGACAAATGCTTTAAGAGCGCAGATCACCAATTTCAAGCAAGGTCCCAATGAAGACTTTAGCGAGGCGTGGGACAGGTTCAAGAGACTTGTTCGATCCATACCACATCACGGATTCGAACAATGGTTTCTTTGCAACCAGTTCTACAATGGCCTCTATGATGACAACAGGGCCTACTTAGATGCTGCAGCTAATGGAAGATTCCAGGATAATTCAGGAGAGACTAAGGGTCTCAAGTTAATAGAAGATGTTGTTGTGCACCGCGCTGAGCATGGTACTTCCAGAGGAAATCAAAGAAAATCTGAGTACAACCTGTCAGCAATTGAGGCCTTAACGGCCAAGTTGGAAAAATTTGAGGCTGCAGGAAAGCTCGATCTAGGGAGTGGAAGCAAGGGAGGAATATACCAGGTGAACGCTGTTCAGGACGGACCCTTTGCTTGTGAGAGGTGCGGTGGAGAAGGGCATGTGTCAAAGTTCTGTACTTCATCTAATGAAACATGTGCCGCTTTTCAGCATTATCGTGGGAACAATTTCTATGATCCAAATAATAATAATGTCCATCCCAACTTAAGGTGGACAAGCCAGAATGTTCAAAACCCACAGCACATGCAACCTCAGCAAAATTCCACCTATGTACCCCCACATAAACAAAATTTCCAAAGACCACCTTTCAACCCTCAACCACCTTCTAATCCGCCACCCAACACAGACGCTCTTATCCAAAATCTTATTGGGTTGGTTCAGAAGGAGTCGCAGGCTAGAGAGGCATGGATGAAGATGTTGGAGTCCCAGATTGCTCAGATCGCGAGCAAAAATGATACTAGGGCTCCGGGTCAACTTCCAACCAAACCGGACCAGAAGAAGGAGACTCTTAACGTCGTAACCCTGCGAAGTGGAGCCAAAGTGGGGGCTGAGAAAGGAAAATGGCGAGTAGCAGTGAAGGCGGTCGACCGACCGAAGAATCCGGTCGACCGACCGCGGAGCAGGATCCGAAATTTTTGCCTGAACAGGAGACTGGTCGACCGACCGAAGATACTGGTCGACCGACCACTGAAGCAGAACCTGAAGTTCCCTTTCGTCCAGAATTGCCGAACAGCTTGCGGGATTTTCTTTTCCGGGGTGATAAGACCCCCAGGTTTTTAAAAAGGGCTGCAAATACGGAGTCCTCAGCTGCTCCTTTCCCAGAGAGACTCGTGCCTTCAAAGGATCAGGTATCTTTTGACAAATTTAAGGATGTGATTCGTTCATTAAATGTTCAAGTCCCATTTTTAGAATTAGTTCAACAAGTTCCTTCTTATCTTAAATTCATGAGACAGCTTTTGTCAAGAAAGAGGTCTCTAGAAAAGGTTGAGTCTGTGGCTCTCACTAAAGAGTCATCCAGTTTTTTAACTCATGTCATTGCCCCTCATAAACTAGAGGACCCTAGAAGTTTTTCTGTCCCCTGTAATATAGGAACCTTCCCAGTTAAGAAGGCTCTATGCGACTTAGGTGCTAGTATAAGTGTCATGCCCCTAAGCGTTGCCTTAAAACTAGGAATGACCGAATTTGCAGTGACCAGTATGACAGTCCAGATGGCAGATCGCACATCTATGGAACCTGTAGGGGTGTTAGAAAACATCCCTGTGCGTATTGACAGGTTTTTCTTCCCAGTTGACTTTGTTGTTTTGGACATCCCAGAGGATGCCCATATACCTATAATTCTAGGAAGACCCTTTCTTCACACTGCAGGTGCCATTATAGATGTAGGCACTGGAAGTCTAACCTTCAAAGTAGGCAAACATTCTATTATCTATGGCCTATCTTATAGGAAGAAGGATGCTATGACCCCCATCACATGTAATGCTATCACTTCTGAGAAGAAGTATGAGGTCATCACTACTTCTCCCACTTTATTACCTGTTCCTGTATCTGCTTTTACACCTCCGCCCCAGATTGGGAGCAGTAGGGAGGACACTTCTGTTATGACTATTGCAGGAACTGGTTTGGGGAAACCCAAAGTGAAGGAAGCCATCGTCCAGAGAGGAGGAATGGGATGCTTAAGCTATGAAGAAGATGAGGATCCAGACGTCGTGGATCGAGAGGAGAAAAAGAAGAAGAGGCAGGCTCAAGAGGAGAGGCCGTCGCATATGCTTTGCGACGGAGGAAAGAAGATGTGTTTTGCCACTAAAGCAAAAACCGTGGAGACTACGGCATGCCGTCAGAAGCCGTGGTCGGATATTTTCCGCATCTTCAGCGGATAGTTGTTTTTAAGTTGCAATTTTAAGACAATTTACTTTATGTTGTGTGAGACTTTTTAGTTTTGTTTACTAGTAGTTAAGACTTTAAGAATCGTTTTGGCATCTCGCGCATTGTTGGGCGCGCATATTTTCTTATTTTTTCAGGATTTACGAAAAAAAAAACGAAGACCTCCAGAACTCCGCTGGTCGACCGACCAGAATCATCAGTCGGTCGACCAGAGGCGCTGTATCGCAGATTTTTTCCGCTGTTCACAGGAGGACGATCGACCAGAATCACCGGTCGGTCGACCTACTGTCCGTTACCGTCTTTCGTTTTTCTTCCTTGGAGCTCGTAAAGTTGACCTGGATACTTGAGTGGCACTGCTAGCCACCAAAACCTCCCAGCTTACGCTGGTTTGGGGAGGTTTTTCTCATGCGCTTCATTATCCTGTGAGTTCTTTCCAGTTTTTCCTTGGTTTTTCTTTTTATTGCATCTTTTCTTTAATTTTGTGAAACCTTTACTTAGGCTAATGCACAATGGGGACATTGTGCGGGTTGGTTTGGGGAATGGTTTCGTGTTACATGCATTGCATTTTGTCACACGTTTATTGCATTTCTGTCTTGCATCGTTCTTTTCTTTATTTTTCTTATATATACAAAAATCCAAAAAAAAAAATAGAAAAATTTTAAAAATTCCAAAAAAATGCACGTTTATTTTAGCATATAGGTCGAGTCGGAACGAAAGTATTTCAAGGATGATTTAGCTATCTTACATGTTTATATCTTTATCTTGCCTTGTCAACTTGTTTTAGTATGAAAGTCTTTCGCATATCTACGAGTTTTTGTCAAACTTGCATATCTTGAGACTTGACTTATACCTTGGTAACCTACTTATACATTCTAAGTTTTAGAGCCTTATTCCTGGTTTCATTCTTAAACCAGTTGTCTAGGATGTGAGTAGTACTCCCCTTGGAACATGTTACATCAATATGCATAAACATGAGCTTGAATTGCTATATACTTGTTTTACTTTCTCGTTTTGTGAGTCTTGATACGTGCATTTGGGATCCCTTTCCTCATATTTACCCATAAGCCTTACATAGCCAGAATTGCCTTTTTATTCCCCCAAAACTACATCCCATACTTAGCCTACCTTTCCAAGCTAGTATCTGTGGTCTTTGGTTTATTTTTTTGAGGCATCTTGGTTTGTATGCTATCATGAGCAAAAAGAGAAAAGAAAGAAAGAAAGCAAGAAAAGAAAAAGAACAGAAAATTCAAAGAAAGAAAGAAAAGAAAAAAACGAAAAAAAAATACACGGAAAATACGAAAGTCAGTCGACCGACCACATATACAGGTCGGCCGACCAACTGACATCATCAGAAAAAATTCGTTCCAAAATCCCTTCCTTTTATATGTTATCACTCCCGTGCTTCATTCAAAAATATCTGGGAGTCCTTTCTTATATTTAATGTGAGAGTTGTGCTACAAAAGAGCACTTTCTTAATATCAAAAAGTTGTGAAATTTGTTGTTGGGAGTCGGTTTTACTAGCTTGGCTACTAACCCCACAATTCCAAAAACATCTTAACCACTTTTACCTTTTATCTCACATATCTTTCATTACCTCAATTGCGTGTATCTGGGTCATTTAATGAGATTGTTATACAAGGTTGTAGAATTCTTGTTCATGTTAGATTGCAGGCATGTTTTCATGGGTCGCAGTTAGGTGAGTGTCATTACAAATATACTTCTTTCTATCTTTTACATATACTCACCCTTTGCTTCATGAGTGTCTCGAGCGTACCGCGAGAGTCCATGGTATAAAGTCTCTATAGTCTTTATGTTTGCAAGTTTGACGACCATATAACTCGTTTGCATGATTTAAATACTTTCTCATTTTGTACTTGACATTGGTATAGGCTAACATGTAAATTTCGCTCTGAGATTGAAATCGTTCAATTAGTTAAGATCGAGTCTATTTCTTGCTTGAGGGCAAGCAAGGGTTTGGTTTGGGGAATTTGATACGTGTCTATTTTATGATGTTTTACATCTATTTTTACACGTATTTGGTCGCTCATTTACTATGTTTTAGCCTTTATTTCCCACAAATTGTGTACTTTCGTATTTTTATGCACTTTTGCAGATTTATGCGGAAAAGAGACGATTTAGCACCAAATTCGTATCCTCAAGTCTTTTGCTTAATTAAGGAATAAATGGAAAGTCAACTGGAGTCAAAGTCAAGTGCCAAAAGTCAAAACAAGAGAAATCCGAAGATCTCCGTACAGAAGCGGTCGACCGACCAGCAAAACGGGTCGGCCGACCAGGCCTGATTTTCATAAAGCCCAATTTCCAAGAAAGGCCGGAAATAAGAGAAGTCCAACAGGAAGCGGTCGACCGACCCGAATAGTAGGTCGACCGACCACAACAGAAGCCCAATCGATTCTTTTCGGAAATAAATTAGAATTAGAATCTTTAGGAAACTCTTACTTTTTCTACCTATATAAACTAATCTTGTGATTAGGGTTAGATATCATATCTTCTACTATCTTATCTTAGATCTTTATTATCAAGTTTTGCATCGAATCTTTCAGTATCAAGTTTTATCAGATTTAGTTTTGTAATCTTTCAATAATTCTCAAGCATTCAATAAAGTTAGTTTCTTTCTGCCCTAATTCCAATTGTGGTAATTACTCTTTAATCTAGTTTTTATTATAGTTCTTGTTTTTATTACAATTGTTAAGTTAGAATCCCAAGCTTTATTGAATCTTGCATGCTTAGATTATTTACTATGTTCTCCATGTTTATTCCCAATTTTACAATCGTCTTAACAGTCATGAGTAGCTAATTTTCATATGTTAGGATGTAGGGGATAATATGCAGAGGTAAATAAAATCCGAAAAACCGACTTGTAGCAGGACCACGGTCGGCCGACTGGAATAGTCGGTCGGTCGACCGAGGCCGTGGTCGGCCGACTGGAGTAGCCGGTCGGTCGACCACTCGCGTATGTATTCTTGTTTCGTCTTTTCTTGTCAATTATAATATCCTGCAATGAGACCATAAGGAGACTTGTAGGATGTTAGTAATGACCTACCCAAGATTGAAAGATACGGGAAGGGCATTGGTTTACACCTTAAGACGGATAGGTTACTCAAGGCTGAAAGGTATGTGACCTGGAATTTAGGAATCACCCTTATTGTTGACACCCAATAATTGTGAGACCTAGGACCTAATAGCATAGGCCGAAAGGAGCTATTAGGTAGCATAGACCTAAAAAGATATGTTACACTCCCTTACGCGACTGCAATACATGTTGACCTTAGGATTTATTTTACCTTAGCTATTTATTACCCAAACATCCTAGCATCCCTTTTTATATATTTTAATCTCATCTTTATTTTCTTGTTTTATTTTTATCTTTGCTTTAGACTTAGAAATCAACAATCAAACCCCCAATTTGTTACCTTAAAACATTGACACCAAACAATAAACATTCCCCACCTCCTTGTGGTTCGACCCTGACTTTCACTATCTATTGTTAAAGTTAGGAATTATAAATTTTATCTTTGATACCCTCAACGACGGGCATCATGATGCCTTGGAGTTTAATGTAGTCAATAATGACGATGACCGTGTAGCCTTGAATGAAGAGCAACCTCCAAATCCCCAAGCAAAGGCTTTTTTTGACATGTTAAAAGCTGCGGAACAACCTTTATACGAAGGGAGCAGAATGTCATTATTACAAGCCGCCTCTAGGATAGTAACCTTGAAGTGTGAGCATAATATGCCATTTACTGCCGTTGATGGTATTGCTTCTTTCCTTGAGGATGCTATCCCCGAAGATAACGTCATGACTCGAAGTTCTACAACACCAAAAAAGTAGTTAAAGGTCTTCAGTTACCACATCAAAAGATCGATGCTTGTCCCGAAGGATGTATGTCGTTTTGGAAAGATGATGCGTTACTTGACAAGTGCAGAAAATGTGGAAGGGATAGATTTCAGACAAGCGATGGAGATGTTGTTTTCAAAACGAAAAAAGGCAACAAGAGTGGTAATAGGGGTCAAAAGTGTAAGAAACCGATAGCAGAAAATCAATTAATTTACCTTCCTCTTTCCCCTAGGCTTCAAAGAATTTATTCTACCAAAAAACTTGCCGAACAAATGACATGGCACAAAGAAAATCCACGTACTCCTGGGAAGATGTGTCATCCAAGTGACGGGGAAGAATGGAAACGATTTGATCAAATCTATCCTGAATTTGCCGAGGAACCCCGGAATGTGCGACTTGGCTTGTGTACGGATGGATTTAGTCCTTTTACCCAATTTGGTAAGAATTACTCTTGTTGGCCCGTAATGGTCACACCATACAACTTACCGCCTTGGTTATGTATGAAAAGAGAATTCATTTTCTTGTCTCTCATTATTCCCGGTCCTAAAAATCCGAAAGGACATTTGGATGTTTATTTACAACCATTAGTGGAAGAATTGAGACAATTGTGGGAAGTTGGGGTGGAAACATACGATGTTTTCAGAAAGCAGAATTTTCAACTAAGAGCTTCACTTTTATGGACAATAAACGATTTTCCCGCATATGGTATGCTATCTGGCTGGGCTACTGTGGGACAAAAAGCATGTCCTCGTTGCATGGGTGAAAGTAAAGCCTTCCGAATTCCAAGAAAATTAGTTGGTTTGATTGTCATAGATGCTTTTTACCACTAAATCATTCTCTTAGGAGAAACAAGAAAGCTTTCAAAAAAGGGAAAGAGGTACTTGATGATGCCCCAGACCATCTTCCGGGTGATGAGGTATGGGAGTTGATATGTGATTTCCATCTTCTATTGATGGTACTGAAGAAGAGTTTAAAGAACTCAAAAAGAAGAAAAATGGTTGGTTTAAAAGAAGCATATTTTGGGACCTTCCATATTGGAAAACAATGTTAATCAGACACAACTTGGATGTGATGCATATAGAAAAGAATTTTTTTGAGCAATTAATTGACATGATCATGGATGTCGAAGGCGAAACATGTGACACTATTGGATCAAGAAAAGACTTGAAGTTGTTTTGTGATCGTCCCAAATTACATATTCGCAATGATGGGTCCAAGCCAAAAGCCATTTACACTTTGGACAAACCACAAAGGAAGGTATTATGTGAGTGGTTACGAAATCTGAAATTCCCCGATGGATATGCTTCAGATTTTCGTCGATGTGTTGATCTTAAGAGGCTCAGGTTACAAGGCATGAAAAGTCATGATTGTCATGTATTCATGGAGCGACTATTACCCGTTGCTTTGAAACATCTCCTCCCAACCACGGTATGGAATGCAATTGTTGAGATTAGTCAATTTTTTAGAGATCTATGTTCGTCCTCAATATGTGTTGATGACATGATTCGTCTCGAAGATCAAATACCACTAATATTATGTAAGCTTGAGATGATCTTTCCCCCTTCATTTTTCAACTCAATGGAGCATCTACCGGTCCATTTGCCCTACGAAGCCAAAGTTGGAGGACCCGTTCAATATAGATGGATGTATCCATTTGAAAGGTAATACTAAGAGTATTACATATTTTTGAAATTTTAGATTTACTAATATATTACAAACTTTAATTAACAACAACGTAATGAATTATATATAGGTTTCTTAATCATTTGAAGAAAAAGATTGGAAACAAAGCAAAGGTTGAAGGTTCTATATGCAATGCTTATTTAACGGAAGAGATTGCAAATTTTTGTTCTCTCTACTTTGAAAAACATATAGAAACCAAAGCAAAAAACTTGAATCTTGATGAAGCAGATGAAGTAGATACAAGTATACCCGAGTTTTTTCAAACTCAAGATGGTGAAGGTTATTCCTCTAAAGGTGGAACGAGATATTTGGATGACAAGGAATACAATCGTGCTCACTTATACGTTCTATCAAATAGCGAGATCTTAGAGCCATATGAAACGAAGTTTGTGGATGATTTCATTAAGGAACATCCTAATGTAAGTAGGGATGATGTTTGGGATAAACATGATGTTGAGTAATATATCCTATATTTATATTATATTGTTTTATGTATTAATAATGACAAGTTTAAATAATTATGTTTTATATGCATATGCGCGTAATCGTGTGTTTAAAGTGTACAGTTAATTATAGAGCGAAGATGATAGTGTAACAAAGTATAACTCATTCGAAGAAAGATCAAGCTCATAATAAGTATCAAGTCTTTTGAGCAAATACAAGACAAAGGTTTCATTCAATATCAAGAATACTTAAGTTATAAGCCATTCTTATAACTAATGAAGAAATGAGCCTTGTGTAAAATAAGTCAAGGTGTGAAGATTTACGCGTGCTATTAGTATGTTATTATCTATTAATTTGGTAATCTTATAAAACGGTTTTAAAAATAGAAATATTGTTTAGTTGACAAGAATTAAAATATTTATCTTATGAGATAAATATTAATTCTAAAATACTAAAGATTTTATTTTAAACCATTAATTGTCAAAATCAAATTCCTAAGAAAAACGTATTTCAAGAATATGTCTTGAAAAACGTGTCTATGAGACGAACATTGGGAATCGTGCGTATAGGGATATGATTCTCGTTTTTCTAATTCCTATACGATTCCTAGTACGTTTCATATTGTCTTTGTGGTTAATTAAATAAATAGAATTGTTTATTTAATCTACTTAAAGATTAATTAGGATTTGATTAATAATATAATTCATTATATTATTGACAAGAATTAGGATTTGATTCAAAGTAGGATTCTATATTTTATGGTATAAGGATATTTCCTAATTCAAGTAAGATTATGGAAATACTATCTTATGTCTTAATATAATATTATTCTATTAGAGTCCTTTTCTAATTCATATAAGATTAAGTTTTGAATATTACCTAGGATTAGTATTCTAGATAAAGTAATATTCCTAAACTATCTAGGATTTAACCTAGATCTAAATTAGTATATATACATACTACATCACACGTCCAACACCCAAGTTTTCACACGCCTCACGCAAACCGAGAAAGAACAAACGGACGTAGTCTCTCACGCGTCTCGATATTCGTGCCAATCATTGTCAAATTTCGTAATCAAGACTACAAGCATTAAAGAAGATTTTCAAGCATTCAAAGATCATCAATACAAGAAGTTATTAAAAGTTTATCTTACTTGCTTAAGATAGATTCGAGTATTTAACAGTACTCATTGTAAACAAGTATTTAACGATACTTGTTGTAGCTAGATATTTTACGGTATCTAGTTTGAGTTACAACTAATATCAAAGTTGTACGAGTGGGTTGATAAAATTGTAATCCGGAGAAGGTACTAATTTTATTAATCGAGAAAAGTGGACGTAGGTTTCAAAGTGTGAAACTGAACCACTTCAAAAGATCGTGTCTTCTTTACTTTATTGTTCTTGCTTATTTATTATTTCATCACAATAAACACCATCGAAGAAGAATCGAAAAAGTTGGCATACTCAATTCAACCCCCCCTTCTTGAGTATATCTAGGTCAATAGACTCTTCAATTGGTATCAGAGCCTCGTGCTCTTGAAAGCCTTACAGCTTGAGATTGATCCTTCTATTGATTTCCAATGGATTCAAAACACCTTAAGTGTCCTATCTTCGATGGAAAGAACTATAGCTTGTGGAAGAACATGATGACCCACTACGTCAAAGGATGTGACTGGGAATGCTGGAAAATAATTCAAACTGGACCAAAGAAGATATTGGTTGCATCTGCAAATGGAACCACATATGAGAAACCAGAAAGTGACTATGTGGAAGCTGATTACAAGATTGCTGAGAAAAATTCAAAAGCCATGAGTCTACTCCAAAACGGTATGATTACTTCTGAATTTGATCGCTTCTCTTCTTGTAACTCAGCTAAAGAAATATGGGATGGCCTAGAACTTGCCTACGAAGGTACTTCCGTAGTCAAGAAACATCGCATAGACTTGCTCATTCAACGATATGAACTTTTCACTATGGAAAAGAATGAATCGATTGATAGCATGTCTGCGCGATTTTCTTGCATACTTAATGAACTACGGAACCTTGGTAGGAAGTATGATTCTGAGGACATAGTCAGAAAAGTCCTTAGAAGCCTAACCAAAAAATGGCAACCAAAAGTCACTGCAATTGAAGAAGCTCGTGATCTCACGACCTTAACTTATCAAGAACTCATTGGATCTCTAATGGCTCATGAGATCATGCTAAATAGAGATGACAATGATCATTCTACAAATAAAAACGTTGCACTACAAGCCTCTACAAGTGGAGAATGCGAACCTGAACTGCAAGATGAAACAGTTCTCTTCGCAAGACGCTTCAAAAAGGCTGTCTTCAAAGGAAGATTTACCAAGTCCAACAATAAGGCAAACGACAAGAAAAAGAGTGATTCTAAGCAAACCTTCTTCAAACGAGGATGCTTTAAATGTGGTGATCAAGGACATATGATCAAGGATTGTCCCAGCTGGGACAAAATAAAAGACAAATCCAAACGAGAGAAAACCAAAACTGAATTCAAAAAGGTTATGCTCGCATCTTGCTGGGGAGAATTGGATTCCGACGATGACAGTGACTCAGAAGAAGAGGAAGTTGCTAACCTGTGCCTAAGCAACATCAGTTTGGATCTAATCTCCGACGATCATGACTCATCACAATTCTGCCTCTATGGAGAATCTGATTCAGAAGATGAAGACCAAGAGGTAAATTTTTTACAACTTAAAAGTCAAGTTAAGAATTTATCTAAGTCTGCTTTAATTAATTATTTCGAACAAACCTTAGACCAATGTCATGAACAAAGTCTTGAATTAGACGAATTGAAGGAACAAATCCTTGACATTGCAGAGGAAAATCAACTTTTAAAGGCCAAAGCTAAGAAACTGAAATCCAAGGTTAACATTGATACAAATGTTAAGTTGGAAGCAGCAATGTCTGAGAAGAAAATTCTTGAGTCTAAAGTTACAGCCAATGAAGCTGTAACCTCAAAATTGAAACTCAACATTAAAGAGCTTGAATCTAAGATTATAGCCAATGAAGCTATAATCTCAGATCTAAAAAGGTCTAATGAACTTCTAAAGAGTAAACCTACACCAGTTGTTGTAGATGAAACTCATCTAGAAGAAGTTGAAATCCTTGAGCAAAAAATCATGGATCTAGAATTCAACTTATCCAAAGTTAAAAAGGAACATGCGCAAATCGTGTTCAATTTTAATAAAGACATTCAAGACTTGAAAAAATCTAACAATGCTGACCACTCATCTTGCTTAAAAGAAATAGAGTCTCTAAAAGACCTTCTTCTTCATGCTCGCAAAGTTCATAAAAAATGGGAAGGAAGTACTAACGTACTAAACTTCCTAACTGAACAATCTGATAACAACATGAAGATGGGTCTAGGTCATGAGTGCTATGGTAGGAGAGACCATTCTAAATGTCAACAAAAACCTGATGAACGTGACTTTAGAAAAAGAAAGTATGTAGACTTGCCTGAATACTTGATTTGTACCTATTGTGGTCATAATGGACACCTACGAGAAAACTGTGTAAAACACGCACTCGACTTCAAAACTGGAGTCAAATTTGTTAAATCTCTAGGTATACCAAATGACTCTATATCTATCATTGATAGTGAGGAAGATAATGAAGGGGTTGAGGAAAGAAATAATGACCATAGATGGTTCTATGACATGTCCTTTAATTACGCAGAAAAGAAAAATAGAACCACTCAAACTCATAAACCTACAACCTACAAGAAACAAAACCCAAAGACTCACACTCAACCAATAAAACCTAACTACCACAGTTACAAGAGACCTATAGTGAGACAAGTTTGGGTTAAAAAGGAAGATGTTTTCATTATCACTAACTCAAAAGGACCCAAGTTTGCTTGGGTACCTAAGTCCTGTCTTTAAACTACTTTGTGCAGATAATCGCTAAAGAGAATAATCTATGGTACCTCGACAGTGGATGCTCTCGACACATGACAGGTGACGCCAACCTATTCACCACCTTGAAACCATTCGACGGAGGAAAGGTCACCTTCGGTGACAACAAAAAGGGAAAGGTAATAGGTGTCGGTAAGATAGGCATCTCATCTTCTCACTCTATTAGCGATGTATATCTGGTAAGTGGTCTTAAACATAACTTAATTAGTATATCCCAATTATGCGACAAAGGAAACAAAGTTGTTTTTCATACAGATGTGTGTCGTATAATTATGGAAGGTACAAGTAAAGTTATTCTTGAAGGTCATAGAAAGAAAAATGTTTATATGATTGATTTAAACGTTGTACCTACTGACTCTCTCTCATGTATGAAAGTTACGTTAGATGATCCATGTCTCTGGCATAAGAGATTTGGGCACATTAGTTCTCCTATTCTTAGCAAATTGAAGAGATGGGACTTGGTCGAAGGTCTTCCCAAGATCAGATTTGATCAAGAAAAGATGTGCGACACATGTGCACGATGTAAACACGTCAGATCATCCTTCAAACCAAAAAGAATAGTAAGTACTAACCAAGCTCTTGATCTAGTACATATGGATCTCTGTGGCCCTATGAAGGTAAGAAGCAGAGGCGGTTCCAGGTATGTTTTCGTTCTAGTTGATGATTATTCTAGATTTGTTTGGCCCATCTTTCTTCACTCTAAAGACGAGACATTTGATGAGTTTGTTAGTCTTATGAAACTCGTTCAAAACAAATTAAAAACTAATCTAGTAACAATTCGAACTGACCATGGAACTGAGTTTGATAACCATGCTTTTATTAATTTCTGTAAATCCAACGGTGTTGGACATAACTTCTCTGCACCTAGAACACCACAACAAAACGGAGTAGTAGAACGCATGAACAGAACCCTAGAAGACATGGCTAGAACAATGCTTCTTTGTAGTGGCCTACCTAGAAACTTTTGGGCTGAGGCTATTAGTACAGCTTGCTATATTCATAACCGTGCCATGATTAGACCTATCCTTAAAAAGACTCCTTATGAACTTCTTCGTGGTCGTAAACCTAATATATCTCATCTAAGATGTTTTGGGAGTAAATGCTTTGTTCATAACAATGGTAAAAATCGTTTAAGCAAATTTGACCCTAGAAGTGATGAGGCTATTTTCATAGGATATTCTGATCATAGTAAAGCCTATAAAGTTTTTAACAAACGTACTTTATGCATAGAAGAGAGCATACATGTTATCTTTGATGAGAATAATGCCTTCGACAAACCTTTACAGGACGAAGAGGAAAACCTAGACGAACCTGACTTTAGGTTGTCAAGGGAAGATCCTCCTGAAATAGAAAATAACGATGAAGGCGAAATTCAAGGAAACAATGATGAACTTGACTTGGAAGGAAATGGTGCAAGAGATGAAACTACAGTTGATGATACTGTAGATAACTCTCAAACCAATGACTTAGAACCCAGAGTTATAGCTAATGAAGCTACAACTTTGAATCAAAACCAAAGGGAAGAGAGCATAGTTATACCTAACTCTCCTACAAACCCTGGTTTGGATTCAGGGGGAACAAGTCAAAATCCCGAGTCAAGCAGTAGCAATGAAAACAATCAATCAAGAAACTGGAGATATAAAGGCTCTCACCCTCTGGATAATATCATAGGAAGCCTCACAGAAGGAGTTCAAACTCGAAGAAACTTAAACAACTTCTGTTCCTTCTACTCCTTTCTCTCCACAATTGAACCTACAAATATAAAAGAAGCACTTGCAGAACCTGACTGGATAGTCGCCATGCAAGAAGAACTACAACAATTCGAAAGAAATAAAGTATGGCATCTTGTTCCTCGTCCTAAAGATAGATCAGTAATTGGAACAAGATGGGTATTCAGAAATAAATTAGATGACTCTGGAGTCATCGTACGTAATAAAGCAAGATTGGTCGTTCAAGGATACAACCAACAGGAAGGGATCGATTATGACGAAACTTTTGCTCCTGTTGCTCGTCTTGAAGCAATTCGCTTGCTCATAGCTTTTGCTGCACATAAAGGAATGAAATTATTTCAAATGGATGTTAAGACTGCATTCCTTAACGGATATCTTCAGGAGGAAGTCTATGTTGAACAACCTCCTGGATTTCCTGACAGCAAACTCAAGGACCATGTATACAGATTAGATAAAGCTCTATATGGGCTAAAACAGGCCCCTCGAGCATGGTACGACAGACTATCAAAATTTCTATTGGAAAGCGGATTCAAGAGAGGATCAGTAGATAAGACATTATTTCTGAAAAATGAAAATTCCGATCTACTAGTTGTACAGATCTACGTTGACGATATTATATTTGGCTCAACCAACAAAAAGTTGTGCCAATACTTCTCAGAGTTGATGACATCCGAGTTCGAGATGAGTATGATGGGAGAATTAAAATTCTTCCTTGGTCTTCAAATTCAACAGACGAACGAGGGTATCAAAGTTCATCAACAAAAGTACGTCAAAGAATTAATAAAGAAGTTCGGAATGGAATCCTCTCATCCTATGCCTACTCCAATGGTAACAGATAAGAAACTCACCAAAGACGAGGACGGTAAGTCAGTAGATGAAACTACTTATAGAGGTATGATCGGCTCACTTCTTTATCTTACTGCAAGTCGTCCAGACATAATGTTTAGTGTCTGCGTCTGTGCTCGATTCCAATCTGCACCAAAAGAATCACATATGATTGCGGTTAAGAGAATTCTAAGATACCTAATTGGAACATCAAAATTATATCTATGGTATCCTATGGATTGTAATTTTAACTTATTAGGATATTCAGATGCGGATTATGCAGGCTGTTCTTTAGACAGGAAAAGTACTTCTGGACTTGCGACTTTCGTTGGACCATGTATTATATCTTGGGCATCCAAAAAACAAAATTCAGTCGCCTTGTCAACCGCAGAAGCAGAATATATTGCAGCCGCACTGATATGTTCCCAGCTACTGTGGTTAAAACAGCAGTTACTTGATTATGGTATTGACGTGGGATGTGTACCTATATTATGTGATAATACGAGTGCTATTATAATATCTAAAAACCCGGCTCAGCACTCGAGAACAAAACACATAGAGATTAGACATCACTTCTTACGTGACCATGTGGAAAAGAAAAATATTAAGTTGGAATTTTGTAGTACGGAAAAACAATGGGCGGATATTTTTACTAAACCTTTGGCTAGAGAACGTTTTGAGACTTTACGATTGGAAATTGGTTTAATCGGTGGCACCTAATCGATCTTAAGAGCTGAAAATAACCCAATGATTGACTATGAAAAAGACAGAATTATATGACTGTGTCCGTATATTCCGCTGCATGCCTATGTGTGTCATTCCTCATTAAATGCTCAATCTTGATTATTTCATGCTACGTGTTATACGAACGTACACAACCAATTTCTCAGATCAAAACAATAATATTCAAATATTAACATATTTATACCTAAAAATATTATTTTATATATATATAGTTACGTATCTCAAATACATAACGTTAAATAAATTTGTACTTACCAAAATCACGTAACAATAAAATCGTAACAAATAAAAAAAACGCACCAACTACTTTACCCCACTCTTTTACCTGCTACACGTGTAAGCTCCCTCTCACACTCATAATTCACCTTTTTTTGACTTACACACTCTACCTATAACTATCACTCAACCCTTACACTAACCATCTTCATCTCACCATTATTACTCCCTCCATAACCGTCTCCCCCATAAATTCCTTAACACCAAAATCACCATTAAATCTAAAAACTTACACTAACATTCGCTTCTTTATCAAACACCATGCCACCCATGTCAGCTAGACGATCAACCCGTAACAAACCCCTTTCTCCAAAATTACCAACACCTACGTCTTCGCCACCGCCATCACCTGAACCACTCATGGTTGAAGTTCCACAATCCGAAACTAGCAAACGTCGAAAGCTCGACAAAGGAAAAACTGTTATGAAAAACGACTCTTGTACTCAAGATCCTCGCCCTCTGTTTCAAGACGCTTCTGAAGAAGCAACTAGAGAAGGACTTGAGAAAGTCCGGATGACGAAAAGAGAAGGTATGCTCATAGACCGTCTTTTACCTTATTCAGTGCATGCGGGTCGTTTTTATCCGACTTCATGGATAGACGGAGTTCCTGCTCTTAAGTTCTTCAAAAACTTTCTTTTATTTCAAGAATGGGTTTATATAAGTAATTTTTCGGGTCTGATCTTTCCAATTGAGTTGGTTCAGTTTTATGCTTCGGTCAAATTAATTGATGATGGGGTTGTGGCTATTGTTAATGGAAGGGAAATTACAATTACTGTGGACGACATGTGTAGAGTCTTTAAGCTAAAGAACGAAGGAATCAGTCTTGATCCTAGTAAGGAATGGTCGAATGTTACTAAGGATGAAAAAATGACAATCAAAAAGTATTTTGATAATGAAGCCACTGAAGTCAGTCCTTTGCTCACAAATTCGTTTAATCCCATGTTAAAATTCTTTGTTAACTTTCTCTGGAATTCGGTTTTGCCACGACGGGGCGGTCGTGACAAACTCAGTTGTTGTGAAGCGGTTATATTGTTTAATTGGTTAACCGGGGTTAAAATCAATCTCGCACCCTTGTTCTTTGCAAAAATTGGACAGATTTCTAAAATCTTGGTTAAGGAACACTTTAGCTCCACTCTTGACATACCCTATGGCATGTGGGTATCGGCATTGTTACTTGATGCCGACGTTATAGACATAAGAAGCTATGGTGTGAGTCCCAAAGATAGGATGAATGATCGTTTAATGAAATTAATGGGTATTTTCGGGAAAGATGGGACTCTGTTCTTTGGTAGAGAAAGTGAGGAGGTTAAGGGAATGGGAAATCTTGGTGTTCTCGAGGGAAAGGTGGATAAGTTGTGCTCGGTTGTGGCCGGACTAAAGGACACGAAGTCCGAGAAGGATTCAGGGTCGGGGATACCGAATGGTGATATTCGGGACTGGATGAAAAAAATTAATGACACCCTTACTAATCTTACCCGAGAGCTCAAATTTGTGAAGGAGGAGATAATTGCAGTAAGTACCCGTCATCAGTTTCTTACAACTCAGGGAGGAGCTCTTGTTCGTGATACGGTGATGCTTCGGGAGGATGGTACTCAGTGCTTGTCCGCAATTAAGGCATTATCCCTCAAAGTCTTGAACTTTGAGCGCGCCATCGATGGTCAAGGGCGTAATGTTGCTAGTTGCCTTGATCGTTTGGATACCTTGGAGTTTCGCTCTCGTCCTGGATATGTTAATCCTAACATTGTTCGTCATCCTCATTGAATATTAGTCGTATTGGTATTTTGGCTTGCTTCGTTTTGCAGGGAAGGAACGTTGGCCGTCGGTTCTGTTGATGGATGGTGATTTTCATAGTCCAATTCCTTTTCCTAAACCATCTCATATTAGCCTTGTTTTTTTTGACTTGGCCCAATTTTCTTTCCACCCTAATTCGGCCCAGTTGGCTTGTATTAATACCTTTGCACTTTTATTACTTTTGGCCCATTAGACAAACTCTGACCTACCTTTAGCCCAAGAGGCTTATGTTCTGATTCGGCCCATTTTGGCATTCTAGTACTTGGTTGTGTGTTATATTTCCGTTCGTATATCGTGTTGTCATGTTTAATTACGTTTGTGTATTTCTTTAGAATTTCATGCTTAGGTTTGTTTCGTATTATATCATTCTAGTCGTTTTATGTCTTTGTTTCCGTCTTTTCAATGATGTCAAGAGGGGGAAAAGAAAGCGACCTAGATTACGAATTTGCCTAAGATTGCTCCTTGTCGTAACGTTTTGTCTCTTAAAGTTCTTTTTAGTAATTGATTTAGTCTAAAAATAGAAACCCTAGTTGATCCGTATTATAAAAGACCAATATTATGTTGAGGGGGAACGTTACTACGTTACACTTAGACACGATTCTAGTTAAGACTTGCCATCATTAAAAAGGGGGAATTTGTTGAGTAATATATCCTATATTTATATTATATTGTTTTATGTTTTAATAATGACAAGTTTAAATAATTATGTTTTATATGCATATGCGCGTAATCGTGTGTTTAAAGTGTACAGTTAATTATAGAGCGAAGATGATAGTGTAACAAAGTATAACTCATTCGAAGAAAGATCAAGCTCATAATAAGTATCAAGTCTTTTGAGCAAATACAAGACAAAGGTTTCATTCAATATCAAGAATACTTAAGTTATAAGCCATTCTTATAACTAATGAAGAAATGAGCCTTGTGTAAAATAAGTCAAGGTGTGAAGATTTACGCGTGCTATTAGTATGTTATTATCTATTAATTTGGTAATCTTATAAAACGGTTTTAAAAATAGAAATATTGTTTAGTTGACAAGAATTAAAATATTTATCTTATGAGATAAATATTAATTCTAAAATACTAAAGATTTTATTTTAAACCATTAATTGTCAAAATCAAATTCCTAAGAAAAACGTATTTCAAGAATATGTCTTGAAAAACGTGTCTATGAGACGAACATTGGGAATCGTGCGTATAGGGATATGATTCTCGTTTTTCTAATTCCTATACGATTCCTAGTACGTTTCATATTGTCTTTGTGGTTAATTAAATAAATAGAATTGTTTATTTAATCTACTTAAAGATTAATTAGGATTTGATTAATAATATAATTCATTATATTATTGACAAGAATTAGGATTTGATTCAAAGTAGGATTCTATATTTTATGGTATAAGGATATTTCCTAATTCAAGTAAGATTATGGAAATACTATCTTATGTCTTAATATAATATTATTCTATTAGAGTCCTTTTCTAATTCATATAAGATTAAGTTTTGAATATTACCTAGGATTAGTATTCTAGATAAAGTAATATTCCTAAACTATCTAGGATTTAACCTAGATCTAAATTAGTATATATACATACTACATCACACGTCCAACACCCAAGTTTTCACACGCCTCACGCAAACCGAGAAAGAACAAACGGACGTAGTCTCTCACGCGTCTCGATATTCGTGCCAATCATTGTCAAATTTCGTAATCAAGACTACAAGCATTAAAGAAGATTTTCAAGCATTCAAAGATCATCAATACAAGAAGTTATTAAAAGTTTATCTTACTTGCTTAAGATAGATTCGAGTATTTAACAGTACTCATTGTAAACAAGTATTTAACGATACTTGTTGTAGCTAGATATTTTACGGTATCTAGTTTGAGTTACAACTAATATCAAAGTTGTACGAGTGGGTTGATAAAATTGTAATCCGGAGAAGGTACTAATTTTATTAATCGAGAAAAGTGGACGTAGGTTTCAAAGTGTGAAACTGAACCACTTCAAAAGATCGTGTCTTCTTTACTTTATTGTTCTTGCTTATTTATTATTTCATCACAATAAACACCATCGAAGAAGAATCGAAAAAGTTGGCATACTCAATTCAACCCCCCCTTCTTGAGTATATCTAGGTCAATAGACTCTTCACATGAAGACAAATTCCCAAAATGGTTTCTGAACCATGTGCTTGAGTTCAATATCGAAGATGATTTGATAAGGAGTTTAGCCTTCGGTCCTTCACGCTTGGTTAAGACGCGGAACCGATATTCAGTTAATGGATTTAATTTCCACACATTCGACCATGGTAAGGGTAAGGCTAGATGCAATTATGGTGTTACTATTTCCTCCGTTGATGACCACGAATACTATGGTATTATAGAGGACATTTTTTAGATGTCTTACAATGGTCGTGATCGAGCTTATAAGACTACCTTATTCAAGATTGAGTGGAAGGATAATTCCCCGGCTGGAATGAGAACACATGAATGTTACAAGTGAATCGTACCCGAACATACCCTAAGTATGATCCATTTATACTTGCACATCAGGCTCAACAAGTGTATTTCGCTTCCTATCCAAGCACGACAAATGATAGAAATAGTAAGGCATGGTGGGCAGTCATTAAGACAAAGGCACGATCACAAATTGATACCTCCTTTTTTCAAGAAGAAATAGTAACAAATGGGACAATTTTGTCTCCAACAGACGAAATCATTCATGATAATGAAGATGAAGATCATGATGAGTTGGAAGAGGAGGAGGATAATGAGACTATGAATATTGAGTTGGAAGAAGGATGGGAGGAAGCTGAAGAAGTAGTGAGAGTGCATGATAATGACGATGTTGGTGATGATGATGACAATGAGGATGAGGATGAGGATGAGGATGTTGGTGATAATGATGATGAAGATCTAGAAGAGGATGAGGATGATTAATTTGGTATATAATAGTTGTACAATTTAAATTCATGCTTGATATGTTTATTTGATGTTTTTTCTTCTCCTACTAATATTTTCATTTATGTGATTGTAGATGGCAGGAGGTCGAGGTAGAGTGCGAGGCGGTGGCAGTAATCGTGCTAATATTTCATCCGTGCAAGAAGAAGAGGAACCAGTAGAAGAAGAGGTACAGATTGAGCCTCAAGTGGATGAGGACTCGGACGATGGTATACCGATTCAGTACACCCAGGATAACCGGATTATACTTGATCCGGCGGGACTATGGTAAGTGTTGTTGTTTATTATATGTGTATTATTCAATTTTTAAAGTAATAAAATGATTTGTTTTAATTAACAATTTCTGTTACAGGTTTAGACATCAGACTCCTCGTCGAGGGGTCGTTGCTAGCACAAAGGAGAACTTGTTAGGTCCAGTGCCTACTTCTTGGGGGAAAGCTAGCAAGGCTCAAAAAGAAGCTTGGTTCAATGCGTATCGGGTAATTGCATTAATTATAGTTAGTTGTTTTTTAACTCATTAAGCTAACTACTAATTACATTAACTGTTTTTTTTTTTGTAGCAATCTTTCTATTGGGCTCCTGAACATGAGCAATCCGTCCTTGAGAGATACCATGAAGTTGGTAAAACAAGATATAGAGACTATATCTACAAGATTGTTACAAGAAAGAAGGAACCGAATCATCTAAAAGGTACATGTAATATATAAGTTTTGTCACTTGTAAATACAAGAATTAATGAAATATCTTAATACTACTAACATACTTTTTAATTGTAGGTGAGAAATATCAAGATCTCATGAAGCGACGCGAGACTCCCGAGTTCCAAGCCGTGTCCGATCAAAAGAAGATGAACAAAAGAAGAGGGAAGAAAGATGCGGAGGTCGAGCCTACCCATCACGGGGGATAACGATCATTTTTGACGCGTATTTTTAGTGTAAGTCTTGAATGAATACTTCTTTTTTGAATGAATATACTGTACTTCTTATATTAACAATTTTCCCTATTTAGGGAGGGAAGAAGAAGAAGGATAGCAGCAACAACGACGACGACGGCAACAAAGACGGCGGCAAGAAGCCGATGATGACGATGCCCGAACTTTTCCTTGACACGCATTCCAAGGTCAACGAAAAGACGCAGAGAAGAATATGGATTAAGGCGAAGGACAAAGAGTTATATGTAAGATAATTTCTCTCAACTAATGATGTTTTTTTGTTACCTTCGTCAATGATTGTTTTTGCTTAACTAATAATAGTTTTCTTAATGTTATAGGAGAAATATGAGGCAGAGAAAGAGGCCCACCCTGAGCGGGATGATAATGAAATTTGGTTCAAATTGGTGAATGGTTACAAGAAGGGTATGGTATATGGGGCCGGACAAGCTCATGGGGTGTTTTACAAGGAACCGGCTAGAAGGTCCTCATATGAGCCGCGCCAAACCTACGAGCCGTCTCTTGTAAGTAAATTGCAATCACAACTTGACCGAGAAAGAGCGGAAAGAGATGAGGAAATGCGGTTGATGAAAGAACGTCTTAAGGCCATGGAGACGTATTTCTACTCTTGCAACCCCGGTTCCCAGCCATTTAATGAAGATCCTAATGATCCAAGAGGAAAGGGAGGAGACGGTAGTGGAGCTAGCATGGGATTTCAAGCAGTTAATTAGTTTAGTAACCTAGGAAAAATTGTCGAACGTGGAGATTTATTAGTTTAGTTAACGTGTTCATGTAATTTGATAACGGTTCTCTTTTTTTATAAAAGGAGATTTGGTTGTTGATTCAAAAGGTGTTCGTCACCAATTGCTGGTTACTTTCTGGTTGCAGGTGTACTGATATTATTTCGTATTGGATTTGGCAAAAACGAAATAATGATTTTCATGAAAAATGCTCAGGAATTTTGGCGACTGAAATGAAGTAATGGCGACTGAAATCAGTCGCCAAAACAGAGCACAAGAAACCAAAGCCCCTGGAAAGTCAGGAGCATTGGCGACTGAACAGGGGGAATTGGCGACTGAAGTCTGTCGCCAATTTGGCGACGGCTTCATTTCTGTCGCCAATTTGGCGACTGCCCTGTCTGTCGCCAAATTGTGTCTTTGGCGACTACCCTGTCTGTCGCCAAATTTGGCGACGGATTTCAGTCGCCCGAATTTTTTTGGCGACAAAAGTCAGCGACAACTGTTTGGCGACTGTTGTCCGTCGCCAATAGGTGTTTTGCGACAGATTTCAGTCGCCAATATTTGTCGCCCGATTGTGTTTTCGTTGTAGTGTATGGTGGGTTAGTCACTCGTTTGGCTAACTCCCTTGTTTTACAGTTTCCCCGTTTTGAGGATGCCCTTCACCCTCTCTCACGCTACATGGACATAGCCTATGTCAAGTCCGTGCATTGGGTGGACCGTCAGGGGTTTTGGAAGGTTGATACTTACACCAGTGATCACATCCCCATCAATGACGCCCTTCCCATGCTACCCTTTGATGACATTGATGGGGGGCCTAGACCACTCCTTCCTTCCTGCCGCCTCCCGCTTAGGGGAGGTACCCATTACGCTGCACCGGGGACGGGATACCCCTCCGACTTCACTGCCCCACCTAACATTCATATACCTGCTGTCGTTGATAACAAGTCCCTCCCACATATGATGGCATATCTCTGTAGGCAGTTCAACATGAAGAGCTTGGACGATTGCGTCGTCCAGTACCCGATTTACAAGGAGTATGCCTCGCTTGGCAAGCTCCCCGCTAACCCCTGGACTCATCCTTCCTTCTACACACCTCAGGCAAGCGGCCAAGGATCCGGGGAAGCATCTGGAGGTGCCTCGGGAGATGGCAGTGGGTCCGTGGAGGAAGAGGAGGAGGAAGCGGAAGCTAGTGGGTCGGAGTATGACCCCGAGGATTAGATTTGAGCCCAAACCTCCCATCTTCGACGTTCGTTTTGGGGAGGTACATGTATCTTGTAAGTAACTGTTTTTTATTTCTTTCTTTTTCCTTTAGTTTTCTTCACTTTCTTCTTTTGTTTGCCTTTACCCAACCCCAACTTGCTGCTGTGGAATTATGCTGATGAGCACAATGAGGACATTGTGCGTTTTGGTTTGGGGAGGGTATATGCATCCTTCTGTTGAGTCTGCATTTGTTTTTATCTCTTCGGTCTTTTCCCTTTTGTTGTGTTTGCATCTGCTGTATTTCATTTTTTTCTGTCACACGTTTAATGCATTTCAGTTTTTGCATTGTTTCCCTTTTCTAGGATTTATACCAAAAATTCAAAAAAAAAATGCACGTTTCTTTTGGCATATAGGTCGAGTCGGAACGAGTGGATACTATGATGATTATGCCTCACATTTCGCTTAACTGCCTTGCCTTGCATTTTTAAAAAAATTTCAAGCTAGTCTTTTGCATGGTTTACGAGTTTTTGTTGATTTTATGCTAAATAATTAGACTTGACTCTCTTTTTGGCAAACTACTTCAAATTCTAAGTTCTAGAGCTTAATAAATCGGTGACATTCATGACCGATTTCATGTAGGATTGAGAGTAGTTTCTCCTCCTAAGGCATGTCACATAAACTTGCATAAGCATGAACTTTGTCTACTTGATACCTATATGCATTCGGGTTTGTGGTTTGTTGACGCATGTGGTAGAGGCTTCCCTTTCTTGTTTGACCCATAACCCTCACATAGCCAAATTGCCTCTTTTATCCCATATACTACATCCTAAATTTGCTTACCCTAGCCGAGCTAGTAACATTGTATGTTGGGAGTGTTTTGATCATCCTTGGTTATTATGCTTCATTGAAAAGATTTTTGTGTGGGAATGATGAAAAAGAAAAAAAAGAAAAGAAAGCGAAAAAATTCTGAGTTCAGAAATGAAAGAGAAAGAAGAAAAAGAAAGAACTCAATGAAAAAAAAAAGAAATGGGAAAAACAGAAGCTGCCTGGTATCCAATGTGGTCGACCGACTGACATTGATGGTCGGTCGACCACGAGCACTGTACAGGAGCTTTTTCTAATGCATTGAAAAAAAATATATGAAAAAAAAAGAAAAGGAAGAAAAAGAGAAAAAAAAGGGGGATTCGTGAATGCCATGCTTGTGATTTTTAAGTATTGGTTGTTTAAAAATGAGAATGAAAGTGTATCTGGAGTTTGGATTGATGGTTGTTAGCTCGGTTTAACCCCTCTTTTCCAAATTCGTTCTAACCCTTTCTTACCTTTAGCCTCACAATCCCAAATCGCCTCGGCATGTGTCATGGTTATTACAGTGTTTGGAATGCATGTGTACGGTTAAAGAGACTTTGTTCATGTTAGACTGCAAGCATGTTCTTATGGGTCGTAGATAGGTGAGAGTCTATATTCTTGTTTATCTCCCTGTCTTTCACATATATTTCACCCTTTGCTTGTTTGAGTGATGGAGCGACCCGTGAGAGTCCAATTTGAATGAGTCTTGCAAGGTTGAAAGTTTAGCATTCTATCTCAACATGGTCAATTCGTTTGCAATTGGCAATTTGCTCGATTTTCTTTGGAGGTTGCATTAAATTGGTTAGGCATGGCGTTTGTTTGGCTCTGAGCATGAAATCCGTTCCAGTAGAAGTTTTTATTTTTAATTGAGTCTTAGTGCTTGCTTGAGGACAAGCAAGGTTTGGTTTGGGGAGATTTGATACGTGCATTTACTATACATTTTATTTATAGTTTCACCACGTATTTCTATGTATATTTTTGTAACTTTTAGTTACCTTTTCTCCCGAAATGGTTTACTTTGGCATTGCTATGTTTTAAATGTAGGAACAAGCGGAAGTGAGCAAAATCGAGCCTTAACCATCCTTTGGAAGCCATCTTAAGGGAATGAACGAAGCAAGGATCCGAACTCGTAGCCTAGAGATGCGTGCAAGCTAATCAGAGGCTGGAACACATAGGAAACGGTCGACCGACCAGCCTAAGTGGTCGACCGACCAATGCATAGTTACAGGAAGGTTCACCTACAGCTAACTGGTCGACCGACCTCTATGCCTGGTCGGTCGACCAGTTCACGGGCTCCGCTGTTTTACTTCTTTTATTCAGTTTATTTCATTAAGGATGTAATTAGAAAGACTATTAGTAGAACCTCGTGGAGTTTTATTAGGTCAAGCAGTCATTAGCAATAAAACACACTAGACTTAGGGAGAAGAACTCCACTTTTCAGATTCGTTCTTGTTTTCCATTCGATTGTAAGTTTTATGCAATTAATCTTCGTTATTCTAATTCTTGTTATTTGTTATTATTTTTATTCACTTTTATACTTTGCTATCTTG
The DNA here is from genome assembly GCA_029255685.2 of Silene conica. Lineage (NCBI taxonomy): Eukaryota > Viridiplantae > Streptophyta > Magnoliopsida > Caryophyllales > Caryophyllaceae > Silene > Silene conica. Next base: position 26,086,328 of record CM055316.2, on the reverse strand, counting down.
AATCATTATTTCCCAATTATGTTATCTCACATGTTGTTTCTTGAATCAGTTAGTATTAGTTTTACATTTATGAATAGCTAATCCCTTTTGATTCGAAATTAGGGGAACCATGGCGAAAATTAGGTTTTTAATGGTATTATGATTTTTATACCAATCTCCATTATTGTTGGTGAACTAATTCTTCTAGATTGAAGGATTGTTAGAATTAGTTTAACAACCATTTTGGAATTGCCCTATGAATGAAAGTTTAGTGCTTTACTAGGAACCCTAAGACCGTAAGGATTGGGTAGAATATTGACCTAAAGGTTTATTCTTTGTTCCTTGGGATTGTGTTATTTGGTTATTTACCCCATATTGACCTACCCTAGCCATGGGGAACCGAAGTTCCTAATCATCCTTTTACCTTTGCTTAGCATCTTTGTTTATTTTGTCTTCGTAGTTGTCAGTTTCAACCCAACAATCAAAACCCCCTTTTTGTTACTTTGAAGGAGCTTTATATTCACAAACATTATTGATCTTGTCTCATTGTGGTTCGACCCTTGACTTACTCTATCTAGTTTAAGCTGAGGTTTTATAAATCTTATCTTTAACCCGGAAATTACCGAGAACAATTTATCGACTTTCCCTTCTAATACATCCAAATTCCCGTTCACCTTTGTCTCATCTCCATTCTCACGCCCAAACAGTAACTCACCATTCTTCCCAAGAATACCCATGAGCTTCATTAGCTTATCGTTCATACGGTCTCGAGGGACAACCCCATAACTGCTCACGTCTACCACCCCGGCATCAAATAATAACTCAGAAACCCACATCCCATATGGGATATCCAAATTAGTGCTAAACCGCTCCTTGACCAAGATTTTCGAAATCTGAGCAATTTTCGCGCAAAACAGAGGCGCTAAATTTATCTTAACACCGGTCATCCAATTATAGAGTACGATAGCCTCACAACAACTCAATTTGTCACGACCTCCTCGTCGCGGCAAAATCGAGTTCCATAAGAAATTAACAAGAAATTTCAACTTAGGATTAAATGATTTTGTTAACAGTGGACTCACCTTCGTCGCATCATCATCAAAATATTTTTTAATTTCCATCTTTTCAGTTTTCGAGACATTAGCCCACTCTTTACTCGGGTCAAGAACGAGTCGTTCGTTCTTCAACTTAAAGACCCGACACACATCCTCAACCGAGATATCAACATCTCTACCATTAACAACCGCCCTTACCCCATGCTCAACCATTTTCACAAACGCAAAGAACTGAACGATTTGAATCGGAAATACCAACCCGGAAAATTACTAATATAAACCCATTCTTGAAATATTAAGAAATCTTTAAAGAAACCCAAGCACCGAGATCCATCAACCCAAGAAGTGGGATAAAATCGACCCGCATTCACTGAATAAGGAAGTAAGCGTTCAATGAGCATACCTTCTTGTTTGGTCATACGGACCCTTTCCAAGCCTTCTTTAGTTGCTTCGCCGGAGATGTCTCGGAACAGAGGGCGAGGCAAGTGATCGACATCTCCATAGTCCTCCTCCATTACCGTTTTTCCTTTATCTAACTTTCGTCTTTTGGTTGATTCAGACTTGGGAATAGTGACGGCGATTGGTTCGAGTGAGGGTGGTGGCGAGGGAGTTGGTGTCGGAGTATGGTTTTTGTGGCGGGTAGAGCGTCTAGCAGAAAGTGGCGGCATTTTTAGGGTGATTATTGGAGTTTTGGTCAGAGATTATGGTTGTGTTTATGGTGAACTTCTTGGTTGTACGTTTTAATGGAGTAAACGGTTATGGTTTTGGTTTTATTTGATTTGATAGAGTGAGTTGCGAGGTTAGAGTAAAGGTGAGGGAGACGATTATGGGAAATGGGAAGGTGATGGAGTGTGAGAGTGGTGAAAAGGTGGGGGGGGGGGGGGGGGGGGGCACACGTGGGGTAGGTAAAAGTAGGGTTGGTTAGGTAAGTAATTCGTTTTAGATAAAACGTAAATATATGTTACGATTTAGTTTGTTACGTAAATATGGTACGTAATTAATTCAAATACTTTTAAAACAAGTTACGTACTTGAGGTGCATAATTACATATATATAATATTAAAATAATAATATTTTAGGCATAGATTTGTTAATATTTGAATATTATGGTTTTAATCGAGACATTGGTTGTGTTCGTTCGTATAACATATAGCATAATATAATCGAAATTCGAGCATTTAATATAGAATAACATACAAAGGCATGCAGAGGAATATACGGACACAGTCATATAATTCTGTCTTTACATAGTTAGTCATTGGGTTATATTTAGCTCTTAAGATCAATTAGGTGCCATCGATTAAACCAATTTCCAATCGCAAAGTCTCAAATCGTTCCCTAGCCAAAGGTTTAGTAAAAATATCCGCCCATTGTTTTTCGTACTACAAAATTCCAATTTAATGTTTTTCTTTTCTACATGGTTGCGTAAGAAGTGATGACTAATTTCTATGTGTTTTCTTCTCGAGTGCTGAGCCGGGTTTTTAGATATTATTATAGCACTCGTATTATCACATAATATAGGTACACCTCCCACGTCAACACCATAATCAAGTAAATGTTGTTTTAACCATAGGAGTTGGGAACATACCAGTGCGGCTGCAATATATTCTGCTTCTGCGGTTGACAAGGCGACAGAATTTTGTTTCTTAGATGCCCATGATATAATACATGGTCCAACGAAGGTCGCACGTCCAGAAGTACTTCTCCTGTCTAAAAAACAACCTGCATAATCCGCATCTGAATATCCTAGTAGGTTAAAATTACATTCTAGGGGATACCACAAATATAATTTTGAAGTTCCAATTAGATATCGTAGAATTCTCTTAACTGCAATCATATGTGATTCTTTTGGTGCAGATTGAAACCGAGCACAGACGCAGACACTAAACATTATATATGGACGACTTGCAGTAAGATAAAGAACTGAGCCGATCATACCTCTATAAGTTGTTTCATCTACTGACTTACCGTCTTCGTCTTTGGTGAGCTTTTTATCTGTTACCATTGGAGTAGGTATGGGATGAGAGGATTCCATTCTGAATTTCTTTATTAATTCTTTGACGTATTTTTGTTGATGCACTTTGATACCCTCGTTCGTTTGTTGAATTTGAAGTCCAAGGAAGAATTTTAATTCTCCCATCATACTCATCTCGAAATCGGATGTCATCAACTCTGAGAAATATTGGCACAACTTTTTATTGGTTGAGCCAAATATAATATCGTCAACGTAGATCTGTACAACTAATAAGTAAGAATTTTCACTCTTCAGAAATAATATTTTGTCCCCTGATCCTCTCTTGAATCCACTTTCTAATAGAAACTTTGATAGTCTGTCGTATCATGCTCGAGGGGCCTGTTTCAGCCCGTAGAGAGCTTTGTCCAATCTGTATACGTGATCCTTGAGTTTTCTGTCAGGAAATCCAGGAGGTTGATCGACATAGACTTCCTCCTGAAGATATCCGCTAAGGAATGCAGTCTTAACGTCCATCTGAAATAGTTTCATTCCTTTATGTGCAGCAAATGCTATGAGCAAGCGAATCGCCTCAAGGCGAGCAACTGGAGCGAAGGTTTCTTCATAATTGATCCCTTCTTGCTGATTGTATCTTTGAACAACCAGTCTTGCTTTGTTACGTACGATGACTCCTGAGTCATCCAATTTATTTCTGAATACCCATCTCGTTCCAATTATTGATCTATCTTTTGGACGAGGAACGAGATGCCATACTTTATTTCTTTCGAACTGTTGAAGTTCTTCTTGCATGGCGACTATCCAGTCAGGTTCTGCAAGAGCCTCTTTTATATTGGTAGGTTCGATTGTGGAGAGAAACGAGTAGAAGGAGCAGAAATTGTATAAGCTTCTTCGAGTTTGGACTCCTTCTGTAAGGCTTCCTATGATATTATCCAGTGGGTGAGAGCCTTTATATCTCCAGTTTCTTGATTAATTGTTTTCGTTGCTACTACTTGACTCGGGATTTTGACTTTTTCATCCTGAATCCAAACCAGGGTTTATAGGAGAGTCAGGTATAACTATGACCTCTTCCCTTTGGTTTTGATTCAAAGTTGTAGCTTCATTAGCTACAACTCTGGGTTCCAAGTCATTGGTTTGAGACTGTTTAATAGTATCATCAACTGTGTTTTCAGTTCTCGTACCATTTTCTCCCAAGTTAAGTTCATCGTTGATTCCTTGAATTTTGCCTTCATTATCGTTTTCCATCTCTGGAGGATCTTTCCTTGACAAACGAAAGTCTGGTTCGTCTAGGTTTTCCTCTTCATCCCGTAAAGGCTTGTCGAAGGCATTATTCTCATCAAAGATAACATATATACTCTCTTCTATGCAAAAAGTACGTTTATTAAAAACTTTATAGGCTTTACTATGATCAGAATATCCTATGAAAATCGCCTCATCACTTCTAGGGTCAAACTTGGTCAAACGATTTTTACCATTGTTATGAACGAAGCATTTACTTCCAAAACATCTTAGATGAGATATATTAGGTTTACGACCACGTAGAAGTTAATAGGGTATCTTTTTAAGGATAGGTCTAATCATAGCACGATTATGAATATAGCAAGCTGTACTAATAGCCTCAGCCCAAAAGTTTCTAGGTAGGCCACTACAAAGAGGCATTGTTCTAGCCATGTCTTCTAGGGTTCTGCTCATGCGTTCTACTACTCTGTTTTTTTGTGGTGTTCTAGGTGCAGAGAAGTTATGACCAACACCGTTGGTTTTACAGAACTCAACAAAAGCATGGTTGTCAAATTCAGTTCCATGGTCAGTTCGGATAGTTACTAGGTTAGATTTTAATTTGTTTTGGACAAGTTTCATGAGACTAACAAATTCATCAAATGTTTCATCTTTAGAATGCAGAAAGATTGGCCAAAAAAATCTAGAATAATCATCAACTAGAACGAAAACGTACCTGGAACCGCCTAAACTTCTTACCTTCATAGGGCCACAGAGATCCATATGTACTAGTTCAAGAGCTTGGTTAGTACTTACTGTTCTTTTTGGTTTGACGGATGATCTGACGTGTTTACATCGTGCACATGTATCGCACATTTTTTCTTGATCAAACTTGATCTTGGGAAGACCTTCGACCAAGTCCCATCTCTTCAATTTGCTAAGAATAGGAGAACTAATATGACCAAATCTCTTATGCCAGAGACATGGATCATCTAACGTAACTTTCATATATGACAGAGAGTCAGTAGGCACAACGTTTAAATCAATCATATAAACATTTTCATCCAATGCCTTGGATGAACAATAACAAAGTCAAAGCAACATACTCATCAATATCAACATATATATCATCAATATCAACATTTATATCTGACACTGTACCAACTCCAGGCAAGCAGATAAAACTCAGCAAGTATAAGGTTCAGCGGTCAACTTAAGACATAACCTACATACCAATCATTCAGCAAGTATAAAGGTTCAGCGGTCAGCTTAAGACATAACCTAAATACCAATCATTCAGCAAGCAAGGACTTAGAGGCCAATTTAAGGCATAGACCCGCCAATCAGCAAGACACTAGACTCAGAGGCCAACTTAAGGCATAGACTAGCACCCAAAAGTAAAGGACTCAGAGGCCAGCTTAAGGCATGTCCCTTCACTACATCACAAGATACTAGACTCAGAGGCCAGCTTAAGGCATGTTCTAGCATCAAACATCTGCACTCCGGGTGAGGTGTTACGACCTAAATGCCCCGTTGTGCAGCTGCTCTACTCGTCAGACTCAGAGGCCAACTTAAGGCATGATCCAACGCGATCACAACAAACATGTCTGGGCTCAGAGGCCAGCTTAAGGCATATCCCAGACACAACAACCATACACATATAGGGCTCAGAGGCCAGCTTAAGGCATATCCCCATATATGACAACAAGCTCACGTATTAAGCTCAGAGGCCAGCTTAAGGCATACCTTAATACGCATCAATACAATAACATCCAAATTTAGAAACTAATCTATAGTTCTACTTTCTTATACTTCTAATCAACACTTAATTGATCCCGGGAACTAAGTTGAGGGAGAGCCGGTTTCCCTTTCGGTTACCCGACCGGGAGGTCTCTATCCTCTCTCCACTCCCGAACCCAATATAGTGTCGCCCGTCCTCCGGGGACCTCAAACACACATAGAGGGTACATAGAACGAATTTTCAATTAAAACCGATCAACCGTTTAAAAGTTACGGACTAATTACGAATTCCAAAATAAAAACAAGCATCGGGGGTCCCCAGCCGCTCGGCAGGCAGCCGGTCTGCCGGCTGGACCCCCACTCTCCTATTTCTTTCCTTTAAAACGGAAACAAAAGGTCAAAGGGTTCCCAGCCGGTCGGCAGGCGGCCGGTCCACCGGCTGGGGAACCAAATCCTATATGTAAACTTACGCAAAATCAATACAAAGGGATCCTAGCCGGTCGGCAGGCAGCCGGCCCACCGGCTGGGGAACCAACACCCTATTTTCTACGCATTTCGCAAAAATGACAACACACGCTCCCAGCCTGTCGACCGGCGGCCGGTCGGTCGACCGGCTCAGAACTCCTGAGCACCAAATTCGTAGAACGCAATATACACAAATCCTACAAAATCGATTCAAGACTTCTAAAATCGCAACATATGAAGTTCACCCATCACATATAATCACCAAATATACTAACTACCAGCAATTAATCCCACAAACAATCCTCAATAAGAAAATGATTTGTATCCGTCTTAAGCATAAATTTCTGAAAATTAAACAATAAGCATATGAATCATCATCCAAGCATGTAATCATCATATGTGAACATTCCTATCATGTTACTAAGTTCAAACAACAACAATAACATTAAAAATCAGAAACTTAAACCAATTCAAACAAGAAAAGTGCTAATATAAACAATAAGGCCGAGTTTCTCATTATCGTCACCTTTTACGCGATTAAGCTCCTATCTCCTCTTCAATCTCGTCACTAACCTCCTTAGGATCTTCTAAGCTTCTTCCTACAACATGAAAAACGATTAATATAAGCTATAAACGGATTTCTCCAAAACAGCCCATTTTTTAAGTGGAACGAAACGGAAATTGAAAGTGACGAATGACTTGTAAATTTCATGAGGATTCCGAAAATGTATTTATTACCTTGGTTCGGTAAACGGATGATGACGGAAATTGGAAAAGAAGATGGAGATTTAAGAAGGAAATGGAGAAATACGATGACAGTGTTCTCATTTTGATGAAGGAGAAAATGTCGACATATCAAGGTTTTAGGAGGGGGTTTTATGTTGTCCTTTCCGTTTCAAAGGAAAACGGGTTTGGTAACTTGAACGGGTTTTAGGATATGAATTTAAGTTGCCAAGTTGTATTCGTCTTAAGAACTTAAGGTTCTTAAGACGGATCTTACGATTTATTAACAATACTTTCTCAATAAACTATAAAAATATATTTTATTACTTAAAATAATTAAAAGCCTTTAAAATATAAATCACGAAAATATGGGATGTTACAATCACCCAATCTTCAAAAAGTTTCGTCCTCGAAACTCAAAGGTAGAAGTAAGTAAGAAAACAACTCTAACTTTCAAAATGTATCGTGCGAGTTATGATAACCCAAAACTTTATCTTGCAAAAAGGTTTCAAGAGGTAAAAGATTTCAAGGCACAAGTCTTGTCAATGGATATTGGGATTCTCGTTACGTATTCAAGAGTCCGACATTCCAAATCTGATACAAGTCCCAAAATTTGTTCAAATAAAGTTCAAAATTAGATTGATTCGGTGTTGACAAGCACAGCACAGGTTATCAGACATCTCCAATAACAAGTTCTAGTGGCGGTCAACGCTGAAATCCGACAAAATCGTAAAACGTTACGTTCCTTAAAACCAAGTTTTTCTTCAATAAACAACTACTCTAAAATTCTTGAAAAAGTAAAATTGCAACAATGACTAAAAGTCGCTTCTAACGGAAGAGAAAGCAGTTTCAAATTCTCAAAACAACTAAGTTTTTTCCAAAAACAGTGAATTTAAAGTCAACAATTGGGGAACAAGTTTCAAAACAGACGTTTGAGAGCGCGGAAACAGTCGCAGAGCTTATTTTCAACACGAAGGATTAGGGGTTTCAAGCCTCGCGGCTGTCAGAACACAAAAAGGGGGGTTGAAGGAGCGGAACAATCAAGTCGAAGGTTAAAGAAGACGGTAACCTTTGCCAAACATGGGTACACTAACCGGTCAATCCATAATCAAAACATCGTTACAACGACTTCTAGTATATCCCAAGAAGGGCAATTTCAGTAACTCGATGCTCACAATGGTTCCACGGTCCCTCTTACCCCTATCTCATCCACAAAACATGGTATTCCTCAACCAGAAGGTTTGCAACTCTCACTCAGTTTACTCAAAAATCTATTAGATCAGGGTTAAGGATCTCTCACGCAAGGTGGAAGCCTATTACACATACCTCAGACCAAGGTTCACGCACTTCCAAACTCTAAGCCTGAATTCTATCACTAAAACTTCGAATTCTGAAATTAGGATACCAAACTTTCTACACTATGGTTTTTCTCGATCGGACAGGCCATAACCAAAATTACCTATATCCTTTAGTCCTACGTAGTTCAATTCCATCAAATTCATTCTATGGGGGTACTTCGATATCCTAAGTTCTCCAAGGTCATCTATTACCATAAAACGAACATTCCAAGGCAAGGTCTCCCTAAGGTAGCAACTTCCAAGTCAAGCAAGTCTATGACTGGTCCTCATGACTAGTTCCTCAAAATGATTCCGATTTCAAGTTCCTCGAAGTCTAAAGCAACATTATCCTTTCGATGATTTATTCCTCAAAAGTTTAGATAACCCATCTCAGATAGTTCCCAAATGACAATTCAACCAAACTCTCAGACTACTCAACTCATGTGATATATCTACTATACTTGTATCACAGTCCACAAAATAACCATACTCAAATCAACGCGTTTCTGGACTTACATCTCTCAATGAATCATTCATTCTCAAACTGACGATGTATCCTAAATTTTCCTTTAAGTCCTTCATTAGATAGATGCTAAGATCCATTAAGTAACTTAAGATCAACCACTTAGTCAATTCCACAAGTTCTTGTAGATGTTCCAATGTTCTCACACCGTTACTAACAACTCTCGTTCCTCAAGTTCAAACAGCATTAACTTACCTCATTCACTTATCAGACAACATCAGTACTTTAAGCATATTCCTCGAAATTAATCCTTACTCCAAGTTCCTCTAAATCCTCTAATGGAAATTACAAACTTACAATCATCCATGACTCAACAAGGTTCTCACACCTAAGTTCCATCGAAAACCATGTATAACACTCTACCTAGCACAATTATCCCATAGTCCACGTACTCTTCAAATTAGTAACATATAGACACTAAGATCTACAAAATACATTCCATCAACTCCTTAGGTTTTTCCTCAAGTAACAAATCTTTCCCAATCACGATCTACAAATGAAGATAGATCCCAAGAAGATTAACAGGAATCTAAGGGGGAGAGTAAGATCTTAACGGCTACAAGTACCTCAACCATAAATAAGACGGTAGGCATGAACATACCAGTAGGTGGGTCAGGGTGAACTCCAGTCTCAGCCTGAAGCTGAACAGCTCTAGCTCCACTGGTCTCAGCCTCTGGGACAGTAGTAATAGCTCTGCCAATAGAGGTATTCTTCTCGGGGCACTCGAAGAAGCAATGTCCAGGCTTCTTGCAGGTGTAGCATAAGTAAAGATTACCTTCACAGGTAACTCTAGGATGAAGGGCTTTGCGACACTTGAAACACTTCAGGGGTGCTTCTGTCGAGGGTTCCATGTCTCGATCCTGGGAAGCCTCAGGGTCAATAGTGATAGCTCTGTCGATGGCGACATTTCCTACGAAGCACTCGAAAGAGCGATGTCCAAATCCCTCGCAGGTGCAGCACTGGTGAGGGTTGTCATGGCAGTCAAGTCCAAGGTGAAGATCCTTGCGGCACTTGAAGCACTTTAGGGGAACGTCCGATGGAAGGTTCATGTTTCGGACTTGAGAAGTCTTAGCTCTCTGGGACTTCTTGTTCTTCAGGGGATGCTTTCTTGTTCCAAGAAGAGGGGAGGTAGGAGGGCTAAGAGGTGTCCCGCTTCGGCATCTATGCAAAGGCGGTGGAGGAGGAGAGAAGGCTCTAGCTCCTTCACAATAGATCTGGTAAGGGTCCTCTGCTCGCAAGACACCGTAGTAACTCTGGAAGTAAGAAGTCGGGTCACCACTGGCTACACTCCTAGTCTCAGCATTAAGCTTGCTCCGAAACAGATAGGCTTTGTCTTCATCTCTCTCAACTAGCTGTGGAACAAAGTGGATCAGCTCCTCAAATCGATTGGTGAAGGCTTGAACGGAAAGGGTTCCTTGGCGAAGGTTCATGAACTCAGTCATCTTATCTTGGCGGATGTCCCTGTGGTAAAACCTCATGCCAAGAAGAGTCTTGAAACGACTTCAAGTGAAAGTAGGGTCACGAGTAGCAGGAGCACTGATCGTCAACCACCAGCTCCTAGCTTCACGAACCAAGAACTGAGATGTTACACTAGTAAGGAAATGACATTTGGCAAGCACTTATGGCTACGGTTGTAGTTAATAACCGTAGCCGTAAAAAAATTGAGAATAGGCTTTTAGTTTTGGCTACGGTTGTTTTCAAAAAACCGTGGCCAAACTAAAAAAGCTACGGTTGTAGGTAATAACCGTAGCCAAAACTATTATAAAAAATAAAATGCTACGGTTGTAGGTAATAACCGTAGCCAAAACTATTTATGAAAAACTAAAAAGCGACGATTAATTTGTAGAACCGTAGAAATATATCATTCAAATTATTTAACATCCGATAATACGCGAATATCTAATAAACCGCTAAAATACATTTTCCAACGAAACATTTGGAAATCGCGTATTACTGTAGAAGCTATAAAACTTACAAATTCAATTAAAATCAATCGCAGAACACTATTCATAGTAAAACGTAAAACCCTAATCATCAAAATTGGAATCGCGATCTCCTTCACCTCTGGCCACCATCATCGACGTCGCCTCCCACACTCTCACGTCATGGTTTAGCAGGATGTTTACACTGGTTGTGGAAGATTAAACATTGTAAGATTTCGATTCCCCCCTGAATTCGCGAGTTCACTGAATAACTGAGTCAGGGACTGTTCTAAATTTGAATTCTAAAGTGAGGGATGATTTCTATGGTTAAATGTTGTATAATAACTATTCAAAATCAGGGTTGTCTAATTCCAGAAGTATAGGTAACATCGAATACATAACACACATTTTGATTGAGCATCTGATACATTAATTTTAATCATACACTATTGTACAGAAACTTATGAACAAGTTTGTGGTTTACAGTTTTGAGCGAATTCAGTAATCCAAATTTCGTAGGTGTCCTGATTATTGAAATGGATGCAGCGTTTTTAATTATCTTCATTGAGTTATATAAATGATTTGATTCTTGGATCCATATTCTCGGTGGTGGGCTCTAGAATTTGTGTATGGTTTCTGTGTTGTTTCAGGTGTTTGCTCTTGAAATATGTTGGCTATCGGGCATCGACTTGTTGGATTTCATGTTAGAATGCCTATTAGTGTTAATTAGCTTGCTTCACCAGTTCTAATATCCTCTTTTTGAATACTTTTATGGCGAAGAGCTGTGAAGCATTAGTTTTCTAAAAATTTCATTGTTGTATGAAACCAAGTTGTAGTTCATATAGGTAATTAACTTCTGTTTGGCTGCTCCATTTATTTTCTGCATATCAGCATGGGGCTATGGAATACTGACTGGTCCATTTTTGCTTACAATGTTCTTTCATTAGAAAATAGAAACTATGTAAAAAAAGAATTTAACATAGTTAAGTCTGTTTTAGGTGAACAATGAACTGTTATTCACAGTATTCAGTATCATGATGAAGGAGTTGTAGAAATGTGAGATTTGTCCAGCAACTTCATATTTTCATTAATCAATATCTGTTGAGGTCTGCTACTTGCTCTCAATGAAATTTGGAAAAAGGTTTATTTGCACCAACTAAATGCTATAGTTGTTGCCTTTTCAGATTTATTTGCATCCTATGATTCACGATGCCCATGGACGCAAAATGTCCAAATCCTTAGGAAATGTTGTTAATCCACTTGAGGTGATTAATGGGATATCTCAGGAAGGTCTTCATAAGAGACTAGAAGAAGGGAATTTGGATGTTAGTGAGGTTGCCAAGGCCAAAGAAGGCCAAAAGAAGGACTTTCCTAATGGAATCCCAGAATGTGGTGCCGATGCTTTATGTTTTGCTCTGGTTTCTTATACAGCTCAGGTTAGTTCTTATGTTATGTGCCACCTAAGAGCTCAAGATTGTTATTCACTCATGCCATCTTTTCTGACGCAGTCAGATAAATTAACCTGAATATTCAAAGGGTTGTTGGATACCGCTAGTAGTGCAATAAGCTTTAGAACTCTATTTGGTTTGCTTTGAGCAAACTTGGAGATAATTACGTCCTCCAACAATTATAAATCCTGGTGTCATGCCATTTAGTTACCAATGGATATTGTCTGTCCTAAACAAAGCTGTCGGCAAAACTGTATTGTCTCTGGAGTCGTATGAGTTCGTTGATGCAGCTAGTGCAATGTACTTTTGATGGCAATCCTAGCTTTGTGACGTTTTTATTGAAGTAATTAAACCTTATCTTTCTGAAAATGATGAGCCACTTACATCTACCAGAGATTCTGCCTATGCAACACTTTGGATGTGTCTTGATACTGGGCTTCATCTCCTGCACCCATTCATGCCGCCTGTCACAGAAGAGTTGTGGCCGCGACTTCCCCAGCCAAAAGATACTATAAGAAAGAATCGATTGTGATTAGTGAGTATCCTTCTGCTATAAAGGTGAGATTTAGTACATTACAGCTTATGTACTCTTTATTTTTCTGGGCTGTTTACCTTACCCTCTAGTTTGATTCAATTATTAGTTGTTTGCTGCCTGTATTATACCTTTCCTTTTTATCGTATTACAATATGTAATATGGGAACTTTGATTCTAGTCTTGGACCAATGAAAATGTAGAGCGGGAGATGGAGCTTATTGAGGCTGCTGTCAAATATCTTAGGTTGGAAATACCGGCGGTGTAAATACCGAGGCTACAGTAAATATGATGCAAACATTTTGGGATTCTGCCATGCAATGGACACCTATAGACGATGATGAATCAAGGAGGTAACATCTTATTTTGTGTCAAGGATGTAGGTCTGGATTGTTCTTGAAATATTGTTGATTTTTTATCTTTAATTTTTTATACCAGTGAAGAACCTCAGAAACTGGCATATGAAAGTGGCGACATAGGGAGATCCATCTCCAGTTCATCTTTGCCTTCATATGTGGTGAGTACTGGGGATTATTATATTACCCTTATCTTTTTTTTTTATTCTACTACTTGTAGGGTGGTAGATGTTCTATAACCTTAGCGATAATTTTGATATTTTATAATCCAGATACCTGGAGTTTAGCAGATTTAATCACTTGTATACTTCAGAGATTGGGTGATGATATTGATCGTAATCATCTACCACAAATTTTGGTAAGTATGGGCTTTTTTGCCAAACTCTTTTGAGTTCAGTAGTAATAGTTGATTTTAAGTTTCTGACATGTGCTTGAAGATACGCTTACTTGTGGCTTCATGCTACAGTATGAAGATGAAGATGGTGACAGAGTAGTACTAGCTACTAATGTTTATCTTATAGCAGCTGTAGATCATGCTAGGTCGACTGGGTGGAAGGTAATGTTGATTTTTGAGGATCTAAGAAGTGTGACTCAGTTTGCTTCTCTAATTAATTGAGCCAAAGACTAGATATCCTTTGGTAATGGAGTACGATAAAATCAAGTAAAATGGCTCACTTGTAGTCACTCCACGTAATTTAATATAGTATATCCAGTGCTTCTAAGTCCAAACCAGTCAGTTTAGAACACATCATACCAGTTTTGTAATCAGCGGCCTTCTGTTAAAAGATGGAATTCCATTAACTAGATTAGGACTTCCAATGCTATGGATGAGGTCAATCATAGCAAAAAAATTTTAGGGAACTAAATCAGTAGTAAAGCTTGTTAGACTTGAATAATAGGCATTGGATAAATAAGCTCTTTCCAACTATTAGCTTTGGCAAGTCACCGAAATAGAGCATTAATTTATACATTGCCTCTATCAAGGTTTTTGTGGGGCGAGCTGGGCGAGGGTGTATATTTATACATCTATATCACTGCTATATATACTAGAAGTTGGTCTTTGATGAACATACTGATCAGAAAGGATAGTTATTATCCTACTAGTTAGCAAAGACGTAGAAGGCTGTCCAGTAGTAATGTAAAACATTTTATTTGGTCCTTTTTATTTGTGTCCGTGTGTATTGTGTGCTTTTGTGGTACTCAAACAAAGATTAGAGTTGATTTTGAACACCATTGTGTTCTCAAATTTCCTACTAATGAAGTTAAACATTTGGCTCACTAACCCGTATAGCATACCTGCCTTACTCATCTACTGTTCATTTTGTTACATGAAACGTAGCTCGGGATGTTTACTGTCTCTTTGTGCTATTAGCACATGGTAACATTGTGTATTTGCACCGCCATTATTACCAACCTAATTGTCAGATAAATAGGAAATACCGCCGGTATATCGTATTACAATTTGTAATACTTATGTTCTTTTCAATTTGTAGTACTTATCCTATTACAATTTGTAATAGGAAATAGCACCCGTGACAATTCTCTTCCGTTTGTGTTCTTATTGAGGTTATGTGCTTTGTTGCTACTTGCTAGTCCTTGTGTCAGTTTTTTTGTATTTCTTTCTTTGAAAGTGAAGTTTACTAAGTTTATCAGTAACTAACTAGCACTTGTTTGTTTAGCTATATGGTAGTATATCTAGGGTTGGTGAGTTGGTGAATCTTAATTATGTAAGTTATTGTTTATTATTTGACATTTTCAATCTCTTATTAACGTAGGTAAAAAAAATAATAAGACGGTTGAAAGCCATCAAATTTTCAAGAGAAGCACGAAGAGAAATGACAAGCGATATATCAATATGAACTTGTTGTTTATATGTTTAAGGGGTATTGATATATTTTGTGATCATGAAATATTAGCCTATTATGTTAAGTCGAATTATATTAGAAATATGTATACAATGATCACATTGGTTTTTGTTATAAAATAGACCAAGTTATTTTTGCTTCCATTTGTTATAATAGCTGCACGAATTGACATTTCTAGCTTAGACAAAAGGCAAGGCCTTTGGCTACGGTTATGCAACCGTAGCGTTAAATGAACTTATGGCTACGGTGATTAATTACTAACCGTAGCCTTAAATGGACTTCTGGCTATCGAAAAATGGACTTATGGCTACGGTTATTCATTATTAACCGTAGCAAAAAATGGACTTATGGCTACGGTTATTAATTACTAACCGTAGCAAAAATGGACTTATGGCTACGGTTATTAATTACTAACCGTAGCAAAAATGGACTTATCGCTACGGTTATTAATTACTAACCGTAGCAAAAAACGGACTTATGGCTACGGTTGACAACCGTAGCCATTTCTTTACTACCTAAGGCTACCCCCTGATTTGCTACGGTTGCACAACCGTAGCCATACGCCTTTTTTAACCGTGGCCGTATGTCATTTCTGTACTAGTGTTACTCGGGTCTGATCCTCAGAACGAACACCATAATCATGAAGTTCCTTTCCATGTCAAAGAACCAAGCGGTGAGGGTCGCAGCACTGGTCTCTCCGTCGAATGTCTTAGCTGCATTCCTCCACATCTGGGTGATAATCCAAGCCAATCCTCCAGGTTGGTTACTTCCCGAGGTTTGAAATGAAGAAGAAGGCATAGACGACCTAGCTATGCAATCCTGAAGAGTTTGAATGAGGGCTTGCGTCTCAGCATTTTCATCATTGGTTGGCTCTGTCATTCTTCAATCATAAGAGAATAAATCGTTAAACGTGTTCCTAACAAGGCACAAACATACTACAATATAAGTCCTTAAATCTACCCCATCTCTCATTCATTATTCAATTATATGGTCAAGTTAAGGTTGGGGGTCACATGAGTGCGTCGGGAGCAATAATGCTCTAATACCAACTGTAAAACCCCTCGCGAAAGCGGAAATATAAAACATACAAAGTACTAAAAATGCAGCGGAATTAAAACTTTTTAAACATAAACAACATGCGAGGTGAATTAAAACTGAAACTGAAAACTGATATAAACAAAATAGATAAGTATAACAGTTCTAAGTACTAGAAACCAATATGTACAAAGCCTGGGATGGAACATCCCTACAGGCACCAAAAGATAAACAGTATCAAACTAGAGTCTAGCTAATCGAAAGTGTAAGTCATAAGATGACAAGTGGATCATCACTCCCTAGCTCTCAATGAACCCCGTCCAACCTGCATGTACCTACATACATGAAAACATGTACGCCACAATCAGTGCACTAGTACAAAAATCCCCTATTGCGTCAGTTCTAAATAACCTATTGCGTCAGTTCTGCTTTGACGTATATGGAGGGGTCGTTTATTAATACGTCAGTTTTAAAACTGACGCAAAAAGTTATCATTTGCGTCAGTTATTAAGCTAAAACCGACGCAAATAGTGCCCTTTTTGCGTCAGTTGTTTTAAGAGAACTGACGCAAATAGTGAAGGAACTGACGCAAATACTGCCCTTTTTGCGTCAGTTGTTTAGAACTGACGCTTTTGCTCTACTTTTTGCGTCAGTTATTGTTTAGAACTGACGCATTTGCTCTACTTTTTGCGTCAGTTATTGTTTAAAAGTGACTCTTTTGCTCTTATTTTTTTGTGTCAGTTACATTTTAGAACTGACTCTTTTGCTCTTATGTTTTAAAAAAAAATATATAAAAATTCGCTACCGAAAATTCGGCTACACCCAAAAAGCCAAAAATTTAAAACCACCTGCAAGCCAAAAATTTAAAACCACCTACATTAAGATATACAACCAAAGGACATTACATTTCAGTCGAACCAACAAGGTTTCAAAATACAATCCAACATAATAATGTTCCAAACTCAATCAAACCTAACAACGTTTGCAACCAACAACGTTCAAAATACAATCTAACCTAATAACATTTTCAACCAAGAATAAGGAACAATAGGGATTCCTCCGAGAAACTTGTAGTATACTGCCAGGAGGAATAAGGAAAATGCCTGCATACAGGAAGAGAAAAACAAACTGTGAGGTTATCGTTAATCTAGCTAATAAAACTCATTGATTAGTCAATTGTGCAAGATATTAGAGTAAATAGACATTTGAAAGTCTGAGATTCTGGCAGCACCTACCCTACCCATAAAACTGATATCCAAAAAGCTAAAAATTTAAAACCACCTGCATTAAGATATCTATTAGTAGCAAGTACCATCCGTCTACAATGTAAAACAGGAAAGAGGCAACCTATAATCCTCAAAAACCGTTAACATCTCTGAACAGAAGAGATATCATGTATGCTCCAAGACGTTTTGAGAAACCATTGGTGTTAAATGACTCAGTACTGCGTGTTACAGTTTAAGATGGGCAACATCAAAGAAAGCATCATCACAGATTATCTACAAAAAGCTCAACGTTCTCCAGTTATCTCAAGTCTCACCCCGCTTTCAGAATACTCTACAATATTATCTATATAGAAACAACGAATTCCCAATTCTCATATTGCAGAAAAACGGTAACCTTGAATGAGACAGCAAAATAAAAGAAAAATATGCGAAGTTGGGTCAGTTCACAGGAACGGGAAACCACAAACGATCAGTATGGAAGCGGCAATTTGTTTCAACATCAAATCACAAGTAAAACAGCTTCATCGCTAATCAAAATTTCAATACCTTCTCGTAGAACTTGATAGAGCGCTCTAAATCACCAACATGAAGCATTACTTGACAAAGAGTTCCTGGAGTTGAACTTCTCTCAATGATAAGACATACTTTTGAGTTATAAGGGGGAAGAAGAAAGAAAGACAAGATAAGACATACTTTCCATCTGTGACCTCTGGTGCAAGAATCCCGAATCTATTTGTAAACTCAAAGAATCCCGAATCTATTTTGCAAAATAACACAAATCTCTAATTAATCCAAAACAGTAGAGAATTTACAGAATTATAAGTTACAATACAAATTAGATAGAGGCATTTCATCAAACAGCTCATCTACTTAAAAAAAATGAGTGTTTTAAAGAGTGTTATCCTCATCAGGTTGATGAGACTGGAGAGGTAAAACAAGGTCATTGGGATCTACATGGAGCGCAGGTGGAGTAACTGGAACTAGAGAAACCTTCCTGTGTTGAGGCTTAACAGTAAGAAAAGTCTTGGTTTTACTAATAGGCCTACACTTTAGAAGCTGGACCAAATCACCAACCTCGAAAATGTTTGGATGAGGTGAGTGGTGGTGTGAAGAGGGATTTGATTAATATGATGTTCATGTGGATATTACTTAATCAAACAGAAACCTAACTTAATGAATTAATTACACTCGTATTACAGAAACTTGATTTAAAGATTGTACAACTTGCAACTTAATGTCGAGTGTAAGGCACAAACCTTCAACCCACGGGCCATGTTACGAGCAATATTTAAGAGATCTCGATTTCCAAATAAATCTCCTGTGCGCTTGTCAACACCTGCTTGCTTCAAGAGAAACTGCACTAGTTGTCACCTCAAATGGGTTGAGGAACAAGTACGCATCAGATTTTGATCAAATTTAGGACAAAAGAGATAACGAGTACTAACAGAAAATACCACCGCCAATGAAAGCTCAGAGTATGTATCCGGGGTTGAATGGTCTAGACCAGTTGCTGATGATTGTGAATGTTTACATGTCCGCTGAAAAAAGTCAACGGGGTAACTGATTGGTATGCGGTACTTGGTGTTTGGTGTTGATATATCGTGTGATGATGAAACATTGAAGAAACAGTACAGAAAACTTGCCATAATTCTTCATCCTGACAAAACCAAATCAGTTGATGCTGAAGGTGCTTTCAAATTAGTGTCCGAAGCTTGGAGTTTGTTGTCAGATAAAACCAAGAGAGCAGCATATGACCTAAATAGAAGCCTTTATTGATGAATTCCTTAATAATATATACTACAATTTACAAATTGAAAAAAAGATGGAGAAAATGTAGAACCTCCAAAACAAAACAAACAAGGTTTGGTTTGGAGATTCAGGAGCTGGTTAATGAGAGACGAGGATGAGAATGAACAAGACATCCTCTTCCTTTCGCCAGACATGTATTAAATATTAATTAATATTTATATTAATATTATTACTTAGAAGAGAGAAATCGGGGATGATGATATAATTGGGAAAGTTGGCATTATGGAGTTCTAATATACTTGTCCTTATAACATAAAATTATCTCTGTAATCAAATTCTACCAAAAAATTAACAACCACTAATCAACATAATCTAACACCCTCAACCAGTAATTAAAATTATAAGCGTGATAAACATAAAAAAAAAACCTAGTTCAAAATGGCTAACTGAATAATCAAAAACCCGCACTTGATAAAACTAATAAGATTAAAATAAAAAAAACTCAAAACTTCTAATAATCAATCGAATTAAACCCTAAAACTGAAATTGAAAATACAAAGTTGGGGATTAATACTCACAAAAAGGAAAAATTAATTGTGCAGTGAAATTGAAGAAGCGACGTAGAGGAAGGTTGTTCCTGAGAGCGACGAACGCGATGTTTCTGGCGGAGGTGGACTACCGGAATGGAGGGGATGTGAACGAAGGCGATTGGTGGAAGGAGGGGTTATTAGGTTTTACTCTCAGAACTGTGATTTGTTATCAGTTGATGAACTTGACCGTGTGTTTCTTTATATTAGTTTATATCAAAAACATCGGTCCTATATTAGAACTGACGCAAAAGCGTATATAAAGATACGTCATTTGTTTGGAGAACTGATGTTTTTCATCAAATACGTCAGTTTTCTAAACAACTGACGTATTTTATACGTCGGTTCTATATTAGAATTGACGCAAATAACTTGGCAATGGGGAAAAATTTGCCTCCCGCCAAAATTAGGTACTTTTTGCGTCAGTTTTGCTAGAACCGACGTAAATCACTTGACGCAATAGGTGATTTTTGTATTAGTGGTGGGGAGTGACTAGAGTTCTCCTAGCCACATTTTGTAACGACACGTAACAAGCAATACAAACAGAACACTCCAACATATATAAACATGCGAAATATATCAATATCTCAATAACTGATCTCATACTATCATGCATTCACTAATGCACGGCTCTCAACCAACTTCGGAAACTATTTGGAAGGAGAGCCAGTTTCCCTACCGGTTGCCCGGTCGGGGGGGTCTTTCAATCCAAACCATTTACGAAACTGACTAAAGAGTCATCCAATGCCTTGGATGAACAATAACAAAGTCAAAGCAACATACTCATCAATATCAACATATATATCATTAATATCAACATCTATATCTGACACTGTACCAACTCCAGGCAAGCAGATAAAACTCAGCATGTATAAGGTTCAGCGGTCAACTTAAGACATAACCTACATACCAATCATTCAGCAAGTATAAAGGTTCAGCGGTCAGCTTAAGACATAACCTAAATACCAATCATTCAGCAAGCAAGGACTTAGAGGCCAATTTAAGGCATAGACCCGCCAATCAGCAAGACACTAGACTCAGAGGCCAACTTAAGGCATAGACTAACACCCAAAAGTAAAGGACTCAGAGGCCAGCTTAAGGCATGTCCTTTCACTACATCACAAGATACTAGACTCGGAGACCAGCTTAAGGCATGTTCTAGCATCAAACATCTGCACTCCGGGTGAGGTGTTACGACCTAAATGTCCCGTTGTGCAGCTGCTCTACTCGTCAGACTCAGAGGCCAACTTAAGGCATGTTCCAACGCAATCACAACAAACATGTCTGGGCTCAGAGGCCAGCTTAAGGCATATCCCAGACACGACAACCATACACATATAGGGCTCAGAGGCCAGCTTAAGGCATATCCCCATATATAACAACAAGCTCACGTATTAAGCTCAGAGGCCAGCTTAAGGCATACCTTAATACGCATCAATATAATAACATCCAAATTTAGAAACTAATCTATAGTTCTACTTTCTTATACTTCTAATCAACACTTAATTGATCCCGGGAACTAAGTTGAGGGAGAGCCGGTTTCCCTTTCGGTTACCCGACCGGGGGGTCTCTATCCTCTCTCCACTCCGGAAACCAATATAGTGTCGCCCGTCCTCCGGGGACCTCAAACACACATACATGGTACATAGAACGAATTTTCAATTAAAACCGATCAACCGTTTAAAAGTTACGGACTAATTACGAATTCCAAAATAAAAACAAGCATCAGGGGTCCCCAGCCGGTCGGCAGGCAGCCGGTCTGCCGGCTGGACACCCACTCTCCTATTTCTTTCCTTTAAAACGCAAACAAAAGGTCAAAGGGTTCCCAGCCGGTCGGCAGGCGGCCGGTCCACCGGCTGGGGAACCAAATCCTATATGTAAACTTACGCAAAATCAATACAAAGGGATCCCAGCCGGTCGGCAGGCAGCCGGCCCACCGGCTGGGGAACCAACACCCTATTTTCTACGCATTTCGCAACAATGACAACACACGCTCCCAGCCGGTCGACCGGCGGCCGGTCGGTCGACCGGCTCAAAACTCCTGAGCACCAAATTCGTAGAACGCAATATACACAAATCCTACAAAATCGATTCAAGACTTCTAAAATCGCAACATATGAAGTTCACACATCACATATAATCACCAAATATACTAACTACCAGCAATTAATCCACAAACAATCCTCAATAAGAAAATGATTTGTATCCGTCTTAAGCATAAATTTCTGAAAATTAAACAATAAGCATATGAAACATCATCCAAGCATGTAATCATCATATGTGAACATTCCTATCATGTTACTAAGTTCAAACAACAACAATAACATTAAAAATCAGAAACTTAAACCAATTCAAACAAGAAAAGTGCTAATATAAACAATAAGGCCGAGTTTCTCATTATCGTCACCTTTTACGCGATTAAGCTCCTATCTCCTCTTCAATCTCGTCACTAACCTCCTTAGGATCTTCTAAGCCTCTTCCTACAACATGAAAAACGATAAATATAAGCTATAAACGGATTTCTCAAAAACAGCCCATTTTTGAAGTGGAACGAAACGGAAATTGAAAGTGACGAATGACTTGCAAATTTCATGAGGATTCCGAAAATGTATTTATTACCTTGGTTCGGTAAACGGATGATGACGGAAATTGGAAAAGAAGATGGAGATTTAAGAAGGAAATGGAGAAATACGATGACAGTGTTCTTATTTTGATGAAGGAGAAAATGTCGACATATCAAGGTTTTAGGAGGGGCTTTTATGTTGTCCTTTCCGTTTCAAAGGAAAACGGGTTTGGTAACTTGAACGGGTTTTAGGATATGAATTTAAGTTGCCAAGTTGTATTCGTCTTAAGGACTTAAGGTTCTTAAGACGGATCTTACGATTTATTAACAATACTTTCTCAATAAACTATAAAAATATATTTTATTATTTAAAATAATTAAAAGCCTTTAAAATATAAATCACGAAAATATGGGATGTTACAATAGCCATATCTACTCAAATCATCCGTGAAAGTGATGAAATACCTATAGCCATCTCGTGCGTTGATCGACTTAGGGCCATATACATCCGTATATATGAGTCCTAATAGGTCGGTAGCGCGCATTCCAACACCTTTGAAGGAAATACGAGTCATCTTACCGATGAGACATAATTCACACGTGCCATATGATTCGAAATCAAAGGCCGAGATAGCTCCATTCTGTATGAGCTGTTTTACGCGTTTCTCATTTATATGTCCTATACGGCAATGCCATAGATAAGTTTGATCTTTGTCACCAACATTTAATCTCTTGTTATTCACATGTAATATTTCGGTGGTTTGATCTAAAACATAAATTCCATTCATGGAAATTGCCTTGCCATAAATCATATTGTGTAATGAGAAAATACAGCTATTATTCTCTATTACAAATGAAAAACCAAGTTTGTCAAGTGCAGAAACTCAAATAATGTTTTTGGATAAACTAGGAACATAATAACAGTTATACAAAGATAACTCGAATCCACTTGGAAGCTGGATCACGTATGTTCCCCTCGAGACTGCAGCAACTCGTGCTCCATTCCCGACACGCAGGTCAACCTCACCCTTGATGAGGGGTTCTTGGTTTCGGAGGCCCTACACATGATTACATAGATGACAACCACAACCAGTATCTAGTACCCAAGTTCCGTAACTTGCATGGTTAATCTCAATCATGTGAATAAAAGAAGAAGAAGACATACCAACAGGAATAACGCGGCCTGCCTTAATGTCCTCACGATACACGGGGCATGTGCGCCTCCAATGCCCAGTCTTGTGGCAATGGTGGCATTCCATGCTAGTATCCTTACTCTTTGTCTTGCCCTGTGAGTTACTCGACTCACCGGGCCCACTTTTAGCAAATCATGGTTTCTTGAACTTAGGCTTACCTACCGCTAGGTCGCCCTGAGCTTTATCTTTCCCCTTACCCTTACCCTTACTGGAGATCATGAGAACATCCTGCTTCACGCTCCCACTTAATTTCAGATCCTTATCGGTCTGTACGAGAAGGGAGTGGAACTCATGAGGAGTCTTCTTCATGTCATTCATGTAATAGTTGGCCCTGAAAAGGGCGAACCCATCATGAAGCGAATGAAGCATTCGATCAACGATTATGTTCTCACTGATCTTGCAGTTTAGGGTCTCCAGTTTCTCGATATTCTCAATCATGTTGAGAATATGTGGGCTAACAGCTTGGCCCTTCTGGACTTTCGCCTCAAAGATGCGACAGGTATGCTCATAAGAAACAATTCTCGGAGCTTTCGAGAATTCATTAGTGAGCGTGGTGAAAATCTTGTTTGCACCATGGGAGATGAAGCGTCTTTGCAAATTGGATTCCATTGCATAGATGAGTACGTTCTTTATCGCACCCGCTTCCATGACGAAGTCGCTATGAGCGCGAACTTCGTTAACTCTAGCTCCAGTTCCTGGGTCTGCCGGAATCGGCTCAGTCAAGTACTTGAGCTTTCCGTCAGCAATGGCAGCATTCCATAACGCTGCCTCCCAGTCAGAGAAGTTTGACCCATCATTCCTCAGTCTAGTAGACTGATTCATGGAGTCCATGAAGGCTTTAAGCCAGGATTAACGTGCTAGCTTGGCACTTGGCATTGGGTCTTCACCAGCCATTTGTTATTTAGCAGTATACATTTGATCATGTTCTACACTGAAAAGAAGATAAAAACAAAACCATATAAGCAACTCATTGTTGTGATTTAAGTCTATTTTAAATTGTATTTAAACTCGTAGACTCATGCATTTATATAATTGATCTCCCTCAAGAATTATATAAACGATCCCAAGACTCAATATCCGTACATTGATAAGCCTACAGCTTGGCTAATTCCACCGTTGGAACTCTTGGTTGATAGATTTCCGTAAATTCTATCTTTTAGTCCATCATAGTTGCTAGATAGTATCTAGTGACCACAATGTTGAGATAAAATAAATCATCTGTTCCCACTTACCTGACGTAGAAGGGATCATAGTATGCCTACCAACGAAGAAGGGATTCATGGGAGTCTGATTTATAAAGACTAGTCTCAATTTTGGTTATACGAGGAAGACCCCATCAACTTATATTTATCCATTTTAAGTGAACTAATATCTAGCATATACGTGAATGAATGAAATAAAGTGATGGCTTTGCATGTGACACGTGACTTCTGTATTGTCACATAAAACTAACGCGTAACCTCTACATGAGTCAGTTTTCAAGCATGTTATAGGTGGTTCGGTTTTAGGCGGAATATGATGCAAACTATTATCGATAAAAGCATAAAAAAAATGCAATAAACGTAAATAAAAGTCCTAGTTTGGCCTATTCTACCGAAATAAACATAAAAACAACTTGGAATCCACCGTTGGACCCTAGAAGCTTGTCTTGATATTCCATCGTGGTCTTTGCAGTGGGAGTGAGCATCCGGTCTCCGTCTTTGGTCTTCACAAAATTACTAATTTAAATTACAAATATAATCCTATTTACATTCTAATTTAATTACAAAAGTAATTACATGGCAAAAAACAAAACGGAGATACAAGATCTCAAAATTACAAACAAGACCGTGTTCCATCATTACGGTAACACAATCTTCTAAGGCCACACTAAGTTACAACCGTTTGCAAAAAATTAAATACGTTATAGAAAGCATTCATAGGCATTCAACAAGACGATAAATAAAAATGCATCAACTAAAAACAAAATTCATTCATGACATAATACTGTTATTATGTTTAACAAATTTTTACCAACCCACCTTACGAGATTAAAATTATGTGATTATACCGTTTTAATCACATTAATCTTAATAAATTATAATCCATTATCTTAAACCGTTTTAAATTAATATGCATCATACGAGAGTGAACCGTTTCACAAAAATTAATATATTATTTCCGTATATAATATATTACTAATGGCCAAGGGAAAACAAAACAAGTTATTTTCGAAAATTAAAACGCCTGTAACAGAGAAGAGGTCGATCGACCTCACCTCGAGGTCGACCGACCATCTGCCAGTCTAAATAGACTTCCTGTAACAACACCAAGGTCGACCGACCTATTAACCAGGTCGACCGACCGACCAAACGGAACACCGAGTTTCTGAAAACGCAAATCGCTGCACTTTAAAACTAAAACAAGTTTTTATCTTTAATTTAAAACGTGTAAATCAAAATTAAACAACAACAAAAGATTCACATATTGCTAAAAATATCGATTAATTAACAATATGTAAATAAGAATCGAAAACAAGATCGATTACTCACAAAAAGAACACTGCCGAAACAGAAAACACACGCAGGAGTCAGTCGATCGACCGCAACAGTGGGTCGATCGACCAACATAGCGAAAGACGCGATTTTTGTTCAATTTTTAAAAACCTTATGAAAAACACAAATGTAAAATTTCGTGGCCTTGGCTCTGATACCACTTGCGAGGAATATAACATGTATTCGCCCTAAACATGAAGGATTATAACGAAATTTACAATTGCGATTATGGTCATAAGATAATAAAACAACAAGAAAAGAGTACAACCTTAGGTCCTTGTGCGAATGGGCTAAGAACAGGAATTAAAGTAAATTCCCTCCTATAACTTGCACCCAAGACTTAGTTTAAGACGATGTCGCGTGTGCTGGAAAGGCTCTCCAATTGCCTTGCAATATGGGGAGAGTTTTGTGAGGTTTAGATGTGAGATCTGAGTTTTGGGAGAAGGATGCTCTCAAAACCCTAATTTCTTGAGATATGTTTTAATCTGTAGAAAAGAGTAACCTGACAAAAGGAGAAGTCCTCTCCTTTTTTAATACTCCATCTGGCCGGCCGAATTAGGTCTTGGGTGGGAGTGGGCTTTCCACTCTTACCTTATTCCAATGCGTGAATCGACCCGTTTTGCTAAAATATAATTCGCGGGTTTTAATTATAAATCGCACACATGTTATCAGATATTAATACAGTCGATATATTAATAATGGTATGATAAAATTACGATATTGTATAATTAGTCAAATTAATATAACTGTTTATATTAATACGCGAATTCAATATTTAATTAAATATAACCGTTTATATTTAATTTACGAATTAATCATGTAATCCGTATTAGCTAAAATTATTTAATCCGTATTAAATAATAATCTCAACATCTTATTGACTAATTTAATAGTCAATACCTCTGACTAACTGTTTAGTCATATCCGGCATAAATGTGACTGTATTTTCATACCTTCACATCTCTCAAACGTGTCCTATAGGTCTGATGTATAGGGACCAGTTGATCACCGTCATCCGTATGACAATAATGTCAAACTTATCTAGCAAGCCAACCGTTATTGATAAACGTGGATCAACTGATAATAATACTGAAGTATGCCCTTGTGATCCTTTAAGAGATTTAGTAAGTCATTGTACTAACTGTCAAGGACACCAGCCCCAACAGTTTTTGGAGTATTAATTATGGAGGTTTTGAGGTTTTGTGTGGGAGTTGGACGGTAATAATGAAGGAGTGTGGTAAGTAGAGGGAGTGGTAAATGTGAGGTGAATTGGTTGGGTGAGTGATGAGGAAGTTGGGAAAAGTCAATGAGAAGTGGGGTTTGGTGACACGTGGCTTGTAGGTGGGGGGCTCAATGGTTCACGGTTTGGGGGAGGTAAGTTTAGTTTCTTTTTATTTATTTTTTAATTTGGTTAATATGTGTAATATGTATATGTATATTATTATGTATAAGGTGTAACATAACTATGTATGTGAGGTGAATTATAATATGTGACATATTATTATTTTGAGATTCGGTTTTGTACACACGCATATATGAATAGTATAACATAAATAGGTTCACATAATTTTTCATCGAATACAAACGTACACATGCAGTGGAGTATACGCACACAGTCATATAATCTCATCTTAACCGTAGTCAGTCATTGGATTATTTTTACTTTTAAGATTTGATTAGGTGCCACCGATTAAACCAATTTCCAATCGCAAAGTCTCAAAACGTTCTCTAACCAATGGTTTATTGAAGATGCCCATTGTTTTTCCGTACTACAAAATTCCAATTTTATATTTTTCTTTTCAACATGGTCTCGTAGAAAGTGGTGTCTAATTTCAATGTGTTTAGTTCCCGAGTGCTGGGCTGGGTTTTTAGATATAATAATAGCACTCGTATTATCACATAAAATAGGCAAACATCCAACATCAATACCATAATCATGTAACTGTTGCTTTAACCATAAAAGTTGAGAACATACCAGTGCAGCCACAATATATTCTGCTTCGGCAGTTGAAAGAGCGACAGAATTTTGTTTCTTGGATCCCCAAGATATAATGCAAGGACCTACAAAGGTAGCCAGTCCCGAGGTACTTTTTCTGTCTAATGAACATCCTGCATAATCCGCATCTGAATACCCTACTAGGTTAAAGTTACAGTCCATAGGATATCATAGGTATAACTTTGATGTTCCGATTAGGTATCTTAGTATTCTCTTGACTGCAATCATGTGCGATTCTTTTGGTGCAGATTGAAATCTTGCACAAACACAGACACTAAACATAATATCTGGACGACTTGCTGTAAGATAAAGAAGTGAGCCAATCATACCTCGGTAAGTTGTTTCATCTACAGACTTACCATCTTCGTCTTTGGTTAACTTCTTATCTGTGACTATTGGAGTAGGCATTGCATGAGAGGTTTCCATGCCGAATTTCATTAGCAATTTCTTGACGTATTTTTGTTGATGAACTTTGATTCCTTCTTCAGTTTTTTGTATTTGAAGTCCAGGCCAAGGAAGAACTTTAGTTCTCCCATCATGCTCATCTCGAATTCAAAGTCATCAACTCAGAGAAGTACTTGCACAACTCTTTATTAGTTGAGCCAAAAATAATATCGTCGACATAGATCTGAACTACTAGTAGATCTGAGTTCTTGCTTTTAAGAAATAAGGTTTTATCCACAGATCCTCTCTTGAATCCACTCTCCAATAGGAAGTTTGATAACCTGTCGTACCATGCTCTATGTGCTTGTTTTAGCCCATAAAGAGCTTTGTCCAATTTGAATACATGATCCTTGAGTTTGCTGTCAGGAAATCCAGGAGGTTGTTCAACAAATACTTCCTCTTGGAGATAGCCATTAAGAAAGGCAGTCTTAACATCCATCTGAAAAAGCTTCATTCCCTTGTGTGCTGCAAATGCAATAAGTAGTCTTATTGCTTCAAGACGAGCAACATGAGCAAAGGTTTCGTCATAATCGATCCGTTCCTGTTGGTTGTCTCCTTGAACTACTAGTCTGGCCTTATTTCGCAAAATCACTCCAGTGTCATCCAATTTGTTTCTGAATACCCATCTAGTTCCAATGACAGATCTGTCCTTAGGTCGAGGAACAAGATGCCAAACTTTGTTTCTTTCAAACTTCTGGAGTTTTTCTTGCATAGCAACTATCTGTTAGGTTCATATACCTATTTAGTCATACTATGTTATATTTATCTTATAAATGATAGATCTTATGCATGCTTAACAAGGAAATTTCGAGATATAGGAAGAAGAACACGCTTCCTTACATTGAATATCTCGGCTATTTTAGGGCATAAGTGAAGTCACCTTCTTCACTTGTTCTTGAGCTTAATATGTGGATGATCCTCCTTGAACCTTCAAAGAGATGATGGCCTCCAAAAGATGAACACCAAGACACACTAACTCTCAATGTTTGTATGTTATTGTGCTAGAATCAACAAACAAACTCACTAGATTATGCAAGGAGGTGCACGGTATTAGGGTTAGAAAATAAGAGCTTATTTTCTCTCTTTTGTTCTCTCTCTAAAAACAAAACCCTAGTATGAATTGTGAATGAATGAGTTAAGTGAACCAAAGAACAAAACTTGTTTTGTTCCTCTATTTGGTTCGGCCGAGAACAAGGGTTAGAGTGCCCAATAGATTGGCACTCAATCCTCTCAATTGTCTCAAGCATGCATTAACAAATTAAATGCATTGTCTTCCTAATGTTCCTATTACATAATGTAATATGTAAAATGTGTAGGTCTAAGTGTGACATATCACACGGTCCACATGACCAAAACGGATCCAATCCGTAACATTAGTTAGGATTATATTATTTACGTAGTTTAACATTTTAAACCTTTTATCGTAAATTAGTAATTAAATAATTTCATATAATTATTTAATCGCATTCTATAACTACAACAATTGTAGTTTATTCGATTCATTCATTTTATTATTATGTTTCATAAAACAAATAATTAATAGTGATGACACTTCGATCACTAAAATAATTTATAATCTTATTATAAATTATCTCCTCTTTTATTCACAATCTAGAAATGTATCAACTCGTATCAATATACAGTTGTTACATTTAATATTGAGACAGCTGTCCTAAAGGTGTGACCTAAAGGGATCAACTGGTCACCACCGTCATTACGACAGTAATGTCAAACTCTAGCAAGCCAATCATTACCGATTAATGTTGACCAGTTGACTTATGATAAAGAATCATCCCATGAATATTCTTTTATAGAGTTTTGTCAATTTAATTAATATAATTGACGTGATCACATTATTGTCGAGGACACTTACTCCAACAATCTCCCACTTGTCCTCACAAGTGTGGATCACCGATTCTCTTGTTCTATTACATCATCTCCCACTCAATGCAAGGTGTCTTTCAGGTCGTACTCGCACGTGATCAAATCAATAGTGGTTTTTCTCGATATGGAGTGTAACTGTTTGACCGGAATTATCTACCATAGACAGTCTCCGAGCGTGGCCACGCATTTTCAGTTCACTACTCCTCGAGTGGCCTTGAGATTTAAGATAACCCTGACAAGGGGCAGAACAATTTCTTTCCAACTGTTCTCCTTGGTCAACATCATCCATTGTGACCCAAAATATATCCATTTGACCCCTTTTACGGAAGATCGTAGAATATAAATCAAAGTCATTCTGAATAATGTCACCTCTAGAGCAACCAGTCTCTAGTCTAAGAATCGACTCATAAGAATATATATAGCAGCTCTTGCCACGACCAGGCTCCATTGAATTCTAAAGAACTCTATAAGCGGTCACTGCCCGACACAAGTGTACTTTACAGTTGTCTATATGATCAACTAGTCATCCCTTATGACTCTATGGTGTAAGAACTCACCATCAATCGCATCATAATCTAGTCACTTCGAGACGTCACCTCATATAAGTGACTAGGGGCAATACTAAGTTAATCCAGTTCACTTCTACAGGGTTCAACAATTGTCCTACAATCCTGTTTGGATTTAACAAAGTATATTTAATAAACAAGTTGTATAAAACTTTAAATGATGAACGAGATTATCTTATATGAACGTAAAAACAACATTTTTCATTTCATATCGCATAATCGGTTACACATTGGGTAAACTCTTAAGACCCATAGAACGAGCATGAGAATCATGCTTAGCTTGCGACAAGGGTTTGGTTAAAGGATCAGCCACATTATCGTTTGTCCCAACCTTACAAATCGCTATTTCCTTCCTATCAATGAAATCTCGAATTACATGATATTTTCTTGGTACATGTCTAGACTTATTACTAGACTTCGGCTCCTTAGCCTGAAAGACAGCACCACTGTTATCACAGTACAGGGTGATAGGATCTTCAGCATTTGGAACTACCCTTAGTCCCTCGATAAATTGCCTTATCCATGCTGCCTCTTTAGCAGCTTCTGATGCTGCAATGTACTCTGCTTCCGTTGTAGAATCTGCAACGACTGGTTCTTTGAAGCTCTTCCAACTAATGGCACCACCATTCAAGATAAAGACAAATCCAGCCTGGGATTTAAAATCGTCTTTATCTGTTTGGAAGCTTGCATCTGTGTAACCTTTTACACACAAATCTTCTTCCCCTCCAAACACTAAGTATGAATCCTTAGTTCTTCTCAAGTACTTAAGGATGTTCTTGACTGCAATCCAGTGACTTTCACCTGGATTTGCTTGATATCTACTAGTCATGCTCAAGGCATACGAGACATCAGGACGAGTGCATATCATGGCGTACATGATAGATCCCACGGCGGAAGCATAAGGGATCATTTTCATGCGTTCAACATCCTTGGGTTCTGTGGGCGATTGAGACTTTTTCAATATAATGCCACTTCCCATGGGGATAAACCCTCTCTTGGAATTTCCCATGCTGAACCGTCGAAGAATCTTATCGATATAAGGTTCTTGACTTAGTGCCAATATCCTTTTGGATCTATCTCTATAGATCCGGATACCTAATATGCATTGTGCATTTCCTAGATCTTTCATCTGAAAATGGTTACCTAACCATCCTTTCACTGATGAAAGCATTGGAACATCATTTCCAATGAGCAGTATGTCATCCACATACAAGATCAGGAATACAACATTGCTCCCACTGAATTTCATATATAGACAAGGTTCCTTGACACTTCGAGTGAAACCATTTTCTTTTATGACTTCATTGAAGCGATGATTCCAACTCCTCGATGCTTGCTTAAGACCGTAGATGGATCTCTTAAGCTTGCATACCTTGTTAGGATTTTTAGGATCTTCAAAACCCTCGGGTTGTATCATATACACATCCTCCTTTAAATGCCCATTTAAGAAGGCGGTTTTGACGTCCATTTGCCACACTTCATAATCATGAAATGCGGCAATCGCTAACATTATCCTAATGGATCTTAGCATGGCTACTGGAGCAAAGGTTTCATCATAATGAAGACCTTGAACTTGGGAAAACCCCTTAGCTACTAGCCTAGCTTTATAGACATCATCATGTCCTTCTATGCCATTCTTCACCTTGAAGATCCACTTGCATTGGAGAGGTCTCATCTCCTTAGTCAAGTCTACCAAGTCCCATACTTGGTTTTGATGCATAGAATCCATCTCAGATACCATGGCCTCATGCCATTTGATGGAGTCGGGACTAGAGATTGCAGCTTTGTAAGTGGTAGGCTCGTCACTTTCCAAAAGTAAAACGTCCAGGCTACCATCTTCCTCAATAAGTCCAACATACCTATCAGGTTGATGTGGGACCCTACTCGACCTCCTAGGTGGAATAGGTACCGAAGTGGATGAAGAAGGAACATCTTCTTCAGTCTCAGCTTCAGTTTGTGGCTCTTGAACTTCTCGAACTTCATTAAGTTCAAAATTTCTCCCACTCTGTCTCTTAGAAATAAACTCCTTTTCTAAGAAGACAGCCTCAGAAGACACAAACACTTTGTTTTCATGAGGTTTGTAGAAGTGGTAGCCACGTGAGGTGGTTGGATACCCAACAAATATGCATTTTTCGGACCTTGGTGCGAGTTTGTCATCGTTTTTCGACTTGACATAAGCATCGCACCCCCATATCTTCATATAGGATAAGTTAGGAACCTTTCCTTTCCACATCTCATATGGAGTCTTATCGGTCGCTTTCGTTGGACTATTGTTCAACGATTTGATGGCGGTGAGGATCGCAAATCCCCAAAATGAATTGGGTAAATCAGTTTGGCTCATCATTGATCGGACCATATCCAATAAGGTTCGATTCCTCCTTTCAGCCACCCCATTAAGTTGTGGTGTTCCTGGAGGTGAAAGTTGTGACACAATGCCACATTCCTTTAGATGTGAATCAAATTCATTACTAAGATATTCTCCACCACGATCGGATCGTAATGTTTTAATCTTCCTATCGAGTTGGTTCTCTACTTCATTTTGAAATTCCTTAAATTTCGTAAGAGCTTCACTCTTATGCTTCATCAAGTAGATATACCCATACCTACTTAAATCATCGGTGAAGGTGATGAAATAGTCATAATTGCCTCTAGCGGTGATTGATAGTGGTCCGCATACATCCGTATGTATAAGTCCCAATAACTCACTTGCTCGTGTCCCTTTACCACTAAAGGGGTTACGAGTCATCTTCCCTAGAAGGCAAGCTTCGCATGTACCATAAGATTCATATTCGAATGGCTTAATTATGTTGGTTTTGACCAATCTTTTAATGCGATTTTCATTTATGTGACCAAGTCGACAATGCCAAATATATGATTCATTTGGATCACTTGTTTTAATCCTTTTGTTATTAACGTTGTAGACATTATTAGACGAGTCGGAAGTTTCCAAAACATAGATTCCATTAATAGAATTGGCACGGCCAACTACCATGTCATTCTTTGAAATTACACAACAATTGTTTTTAATGGAAAAATCATATCCTTCAATGTCTAACATTGCAACAGAAATAATGTTTTTGGAAAGAGACGGTACAAAATAACAATTATTGAGTTTTAGCTCATATCCACTCGTCAAGGCAAGAGTGCAAGTTCCTTTTGAAGTGGCCGCTACCCGAGCTCCATTTCCAAGTCGGAGATCCATATCACCCTTGTCCACCTTCTCCACTTCTCTTAAACCCTGCAAACGATTACAAAGGTGAGAACCACATCCGGTATCCAATACCCAAGATGTGTTGGATGTAAAATTTATGTCAATAACAAAAATTTCAGATTTGGAATTACCTAACGGAATCACAAGACCTTCTTGGATGTGACGTAAGTACTTGGGGCAATTCCTCCTCCAATGGCCCATGACACTACAATAGTGGCATCGCCCTTTCTCTAACTTTCTCTTCTTCTTCTTATTCTTTGCAAGACTTTTCTTGTTAGAACTCCCACTAGCTTCATCATAAGCTCTTTCCTTCAAGTATAAGGCGTCCAATTCTTCATTTAGCTCATCTAAATAAGCCGTGTCAAGAAATGGACCTTTGGGAGGTGGGAGAGAAGAAATGAAGTTAATACTGCCATCCGGACCCGTTCCGAAATGAACTTCTCTAGTAGTATCAATGTTGTTTTGGTTGCAAATATCGTCGAAAACATTGTGACAAGAATCAATAGTGATAGGGTTGAATGAATCCATTGCGATAAAATAACTACAAAAACGGAAATGAAGGAAAAATTAACGTTCATCATTTTGATACTTGTTAAACATTTTAAACAAGTTAAGTATTTACTTAACGATCTCTTACACAATCAAGTAAATAAAACCCGAGACCCAAACCCATACTAATCCGGGCACGGTGTAGCCGATTCAACCCGTATTGGTATAATTTGGTGGATTAACCCTTTAATCGGTTCTACTCTTAGAACTCTCGGTCGACAATTTTCTTAAAATTATCTATAGCCCGAACTTATTGCAACTACGGTTACGAATACTTTCGTTGAGATCGACCAAATTTCAAGGTGTAATCATCATTACCCCACTTACCCAACGTGACAATTTTAGTACCCCGGTTTAGCCGAGCCTACATATTTGTGAAGAAGGGATTCATGGGTCCATACTCTTTGGTAAGGCTAAGTCTCAATATTTTAAACGTAAGAGATCTTATCAATTATTATCTATCTCCTTTTAAGTGAACTAATTTAGGTGAATTATTGATAATAAAATTGATACGTTGAAGACCCGATACTCGATATGCATGACATGTTAATGGCGATTTGGCTATGCATGCAACATATTAAAACAAAATAAAGCAAACGATAAATTCCTAGTATGTCCTTATCCTAGAAAAGAAATAACAAGAGTACAAATTCGGAAACCAACTCCTTTGGTCCCTTGATTTTGACGAGGCACGCAAATCGAGGCAAACACCGTCTTGATCGGAACTCCTTTCCGAATGGCACCGTCTTCAAGGTTCTACGGAAAATACAAATATTACAACTTTTCTAGTCTACTTTATACATTATAAAATAGAAAAATTACAATTGGGTGATACGAGATCACAAAATTACAACCGAATTGGTAACCCCTTACATTACGGGAAATACCAATTTAAAACTAAGGCCATACTAGAATAATTACATGATTCAAAATAATGCAATATAATATGACATTCATAAGAAAAACGCAGCAATATAAAATGTTATAAATATGTTCATTTTAATGCCAAACCGCCCTAATAACTTATTATGTCAAAATTAACCCGGTTTATGAGATTTTAGCATTTTTAACTCTTTTAAAATGCATAAATTAAAACATACACAACTTATGTTCTAAATAATATCCTAACACATTTTAGGATTCAAAATTAGTCATAAATAATTTTGATAATAATTAACACTTTAATTATATTAACATTGTTCATAATGCCTTTAAAATGTATAACATTTACGAATTAAATCCAAACAATTATAAAAATTCGAAATTTTGGATTTTCATTTTCACTAACATTCTGAAAATATTACTTTAATATTTATAATGTAAAAATTTTGGTCATATTAATCGAAATTTAACTCGAAATATCACATATTAATGGCCAAAATTACCTCTTTATACGGTTTTAACAATTAAATCGTAAAACATGCTATACAAAGTCATATTGTACCAAATTTTACATACATTAAGTAAAATAAGCATGTGAGGTCGTGTGAAAATTACAAGGCTAGAAACATTTTCTTTCTTATTTAATCATTTAACTCGATTTTTATCATAAAAATACATATTAAACGATTAAATCTCTATAATGAACAACATTTTAAATCTCATAAATTATCATATAACTTAAAAACATTTTAGGACCATATTTAACATACATGCACAAAACTCGAGTGAAATATATGAGTCTTTAAATATATAGTTTTGTTTTTTAAGTCTCATAACTCGGAAAAACTAAAACCGATTAAGCATGCAACAACAAGTGCTTTGATACCAATTGTTAGGTTCATATACCTATTTAGTCATACTATGTTATATTTATCTTATAAATGATAGATCTTATGCATGCTTAACAAGGAAATTTCGAGAAATATGAAGAAGAACACGCTTCCTTACATTGAATATCTCGGCTATTTTAGGGCACAAGTGAAGTCACCTTCTTCACTTGTTCTTGAGCTTAATATGTGGATGATCCTCCTTGAACCTTCAAAGAGATGATGGCCTCCAAAAGATGAACACCAAGACACACTAACTCTCAATGTTTGTATGTTATTGTGCTAGAATCAACAAACAAACTCACTAGATTATGCAAGGAGGTGCACGGTTTTAGGGTTAGAAAATAAGAGCTTATTTTCTCTCTTTTGTTCTCTCTCTAAAAACAAAACCCTAGTATGAATTGCGAATGAATGAGTTAAGTGAACCAAAGAACAAAACTTGTTTTGTTCCTCTATTTGGTTCGGCCGAGAACAAGGGTTAGAGTGCCCAATAGATTGGCACTCAATCCTCTCAATTGTCTCAAGCATGCATTAACAAATTAAATGCATTGTCTTCCTAATGTTCCTATTACATAATGTAATATGTAAAATGTGTAGGTCTAAGTGTGACATATCACACGGTCCACATGACCAAAACGGATCCAATCCGTAACATTAGTTAGGATTATATTATTTACGTAGTTTAACATTTTAAACCTTTTATCGTAAATTAGTAATTAAATAATTTCATATAATTATTTAATCGCATTCTATAACTACAACAATTGTAGTTTATTCGATTCATTCATTTTATTATTATGTTTCATAAAACAAATAATTAATAGTGATGACACTTCGATCACTAAACTAATTTATAATCTTATTATAAATTATCTCCTCTTTTATTCACAATCTAGAAATGTATCAACTCGTATCAATATACAGTTGTTACATTTAATATTGAGACAGCTGTCCTAAAGGTGTGACCTAAAGGGATCAACTGGTCACCACCGTCATTACGACAGTAATGTCAAACTCTAGCAAGCCAATCATTACCGATTAATGTTGACCAGTTGACTTATGATAAAGAATCATCCCATGAATATTCTTTTATAGAGTTTTGTCAATTTAATTAATATAATTGACGTGATCACATTATTGTCGAGGACACTTACTCCAACACTATCCAGTCTGGTTCTACTAGAGCTTCCTTGATATTTGAAGGTTTAATAGTGGAGAGGAAGGAGTAGAATGAGCAAAAGTTATTTAAGCTCCTTCGAGTTTGAACTTCATCTGTTAGACTTCCTATGACATTGTGCAAAGGATGAGAGCCCTTGTATCTCCAGTTCCTTGATTGATTATTTGCATTACCTGTACTTGACTCGGGATTTTGGCTTGTTCCCCCTGAATCCAAACCTGGGGTTATAATAGGATCAGGTATAAATCTGACCTCTTTCCTTTGGTTTTGATTCAAATTTATAGCTTCATTAGCTGTAACTCTGGGTTCCAAGTTATTGGCTTGAGAGTTATCTACAGTATCATCAACTGTAGCTTCATCTCTCGCACCGTTTTCTCCCAAGTTAAGTTCATCATGAATTCCTTGAGGTTCTCCTTCTTCAATTTCCATTTCAGGAGGATCTTCCCTTGACAATCTGAAATCAGGTTCGTCTAGGTTTTCCTCTATGTCCTGTAATGGCTTATCGAAGACATTATTTTCATCAAAGATAACATGAATACTCTCTTCTATGCATAAGGTACGTTTGTTAAAAACTTTGTAGGCTTTACTATAATCCGAATATCCTATAAAAATTGCTTCATCACTTCTAGGATCGAATTTGCTTAATCTGTTTTTACCATTGTTATGAACAAAGCATTTACTCCCAAAACATCTTAGATGAGATATATTAGGTTTACGATCTCGAAGAAGTTCATAAGGTGTCTTTTTAAGGATAGGTCTAATCATAGCGCGGTTATGAATATAGCAAGCTGTACTAATAGCCTCAGCCCAAAGGTAGACCACTACAAAGAAGCATTGTTCTAGCCATGTCTTCTAAGGTTCTGTTCATTCGTTCTACGACTCCATTTTTTTGTGGGGTTCTAGGGGCCGAGAATTTATGTCCAACACCGTTGGTCTTACAGAACTCAATAAAAGCATGATTGTCAAACTCAGTTCCATGGTCAGTACGGATTGTTACTAGGTTTGATTTATATTTGTTTTGGACAAGTTTCATGAGACTAACAAATTCATCGAATGTTTCGTCTTTAGAGTGGAGAAAGATTGGCCAAACAAATCTAGAATAATCATCAACTAGAACGAAAACGTACCTGGAACCACCTCTGCTTCTTACCTTCATAGGGCCACATAGATCCATGTGTACTAGTTCAAGAGCTTGTTCTGTACTTACTACTCTTTTTGGCTTAAAAGATGATCTGACGTGTTTACATCGTGCACATGTGTCACACATCTTTTCTTGATCAAATTTGATCTTTGGGAGACCTTCGACTAAGTCCCATCTTGTCAGCTTACACAGAATCGGTGAGCTAATATGTCCAAATCTCTTGTGCCATAGACATGGGTCGTCTAACGTAACTTTCATGCAAGAGACAGAGTTAGTAGGTACTGCATTTAAATCAATCATATAAACAATTTTCTTTCTATGACCTTCAAGGATTACTTTGCTAGTTCCTTCCATAATTATACGACATATATTTGCATGAAAAACAAATTTGTTTCCTTTGTCGCATAATTGAGATATACTAATTAAATTGTGTTTGAGACCACTTACCAGATATACATCATTTCTAGCATGAGATAATGAAATACCAATCTTATCAATCCCTATAATTTTTCCTTTCGTATTATCACCGAAGGTAACCTTTCCTCCGTCAAAGGGTTCTAGGGATAAAAATAGGTTTACGTCGCCTGTCATATGTCTTGAGCATCCACTATCGAGATACCATAAGTTATTTTCCTTAGCGACAAACTGCACATACAAATTCAAAGACAAGATTTAGGTACCCAAGCATACTTTGGTCCTTTGTTGTTAGTAATCACAAATACTTCTTCTTTTTTCACCCAGACTTGTCTTACATGAGTTTTTCTATAATGGTAGTAGTTGGGTTTTGATGTTTTGTGTATGTTTTAGTTTGAACTTTTGGTGACCATTTTTTGTGTGTCGTTGGTTGAGGAGTTTGTCTGGTTCTATTTTTCTTTTCTTTTTTTCGTAATCAAATGTCATGTCATAGAACCATCTGTGGTCGATATTTCTTTCCTCAGTTTTGTCGTCATCACTATTAGAGACGGAGATAGTGTCGTTTGGTATAC
The DNA here is from genome assembly GCA_029255685.2 of Silene conica. Lineage (NCBI taxonomy): Eukaryota > Viridiplantae > Streptophyta > Magnoliopsida > Caryophyllales > Caryophyllaceae > Silene > Silene conica. The sequence goes on along the minus strand of CM055316.2, from coordinate 26,046,589 downwards.
CTAAGGATTTAACAAACTTAACTCTAGTTTTAAAATCTTGTGCGTGCTTTACACAGTTTTCTCGGAGGTGACCAGTATGGCCACAATAAGTGCATATTAAATACTCAGGTAAATCGACATATTTTCTTCTTCTAAAGTCTCGGTCTGTTGGGCTTTGTTTACACTTTGAGTGATCCCTTCTTCCATAACACTCGTGACCTAAACCCATCTTCATGTTATTGTCGGATTGTTCAGTCAGGAAGTTTAGAACATTTGTGCTTCCTTCCCATTTATCATGAACTTTCCGAGCGTGAAGAAGAAGGTCTTTTAAGGAGTCTATTTCCTTTTTACATTCACTATGGTCAGTGTTACTAAACTCTTTTAGGTTTTAAATGTCTTTATGAAAGTCTGAAACTATTTTAGCATTTCTTTCTTGACTTTAGATAGATTGAATTCTAGATCCATGATTTTGCTTTCGAGAATCTCAACTTCTTCTAAATGAGTCTCATCTTCAACCATTGTCGAAGATTTGGACTTTAGAAGTTCATTTGCCTTTTTCAATTCTGAAGTTATAGCTTCATTAGTTATAACTTTGGATTGACGCTCTTTAATGTTGAGTTTCAGTTTTGAGGTTATAGCTTCATTGGCTATAACTTTAGACTCAAGAACCTTTTTCTCAGACATAACTGTTTCCAACTTCACATTGGTTTCAATGTTCATTTTGGATTTCAGTTTCTTAGCTTTGGCTTTCAGAAGTTGATTTTTCTCAGCAATATCGAGGATCTGTTCCTTCAAGTCATCTAACTCAAGACTTTGTTCATGACATTGGTTTAGGGTTTTCTCAAAGTATTTAATCAACATGGCTTTAGACAGATTTTTAACTTGACTTTTGAGTTGTAGAAAATTTACCACTTCGTCGTCGTCGTCTGAGTCGGATTCTCCAAGGAGACACATATGAGATGCGTCATCTTCATCGTTGTCGTTTGAGGTTGAATTGATTTGTCTTTGATTTTGTCCCAACTTGGAAAGAGTCTATTGATATGACATACTCAATTCAACCCCCCCCCCCCCTTTTGACTTGTCTTTGATTTTGTCCCAGCTTGGACAATCTGTGATCATGTGATCTTGTTGACCACACTTGAAACATCCTCTTTTGAAGAATGTATGTTTGGAATCAGTTTTTTTTTTTGTCGACTGTTTTGTTATTAGGGTTTTTGTATCTACCTTTGAAAACTGCTTTCTTAAATCGTCTTGCGAATAGAACTGTCTCGTCTTCAAGTTCTTCTTCGCATGTTTCGCTTGTGGAGGCTTGTAGAGCGACGCCCTTTCCTTTAGAGTCATCGTCATCTTTATTTAGAATGATCTCATGAACCATTAGAGATCCTATAAGTTCTTGGTAATTCATTTGAGATAGATCACGTGCTTCTTCGATGGCCGTGACCTTTGGTTGCCACTTCTTGGTGAGACTCCTAAGAATCTTTCGAATGATATCCGCGGAATCGATCTTCCTACCAAGGTTCCGTAGTTCATTAATAATACAAGAAAATCGTGCAGACATGCTATCAACAGATTCATTCTTTTCCATAGTGAAAAGTTCATATCTTTGAATAAGCAGATCTATACGATGTTTCTTGACTACGGATGTTCCTTCGTAGGCAAGTTCGAGACCATCCCATATTTCCTTAGCGGAATTACAGGATGAGAATCTATCAAATTCTGAGGTTATCATACCGTTTTGTAGGAGGCTCATGGCCTTAAAATTTTTCTCTGCAATTTTGTAGTCAGATTCTACATAATCACTTTCCATCTTTTCGTAGGTTGTTCCATTGGCGGCGGCGGCCAATATTTTCTTCGGACCGGTTTGAATGATCTTCCAACATTCCCAGTCACATCCCTTGATGTAGTGAGTCACCATATTCTTCCATAGACTGTAGTTCTTACCATCGAAGATAGGACACTTGAGATGCTTAGAATTCATTGTTGATAGAGTATATAATATAGAATCAATAGTAGGATCAAAAATCACGCGGCTAGGCGATCAAGAGCACGAGGCTCTGATACCAATTGAAGAGTCTATTGATATGATATACTCAAGAAGGGGGGGGTTGAATTGAGTAAGCCTTCTTTTTTTAAAATCTTCTTCAATGTGTGCGTTTTTTATGATGAACGTGGAGTAGAGCAAGAATAAAATAGAGACACGATATTTTTGAAGTGGTTCAGTTTCACAATTTGAAACCTACATCCACTATTCTCGATTAATAAAATTAGTACCGACTCCGGATTGCAATTTTATCAACCCTACTCGTACAACTTTAATGTTAGTTGTAACTCTATCTAGATACCGTTAAATATCTAGCTACAACAAGTACCGTTAAATACTTGCTTACAATGAGTACCGTGAAATACTCGATCTATCTTACGTTAATAAGATAAGTCTTCAATGTTCTTCGATGTCACAATCTTGGATGAATAAGATCAATGCTGGAGCACTTGAATCTTGAATCGAATATGACAATTATGAGCTCGAATCTTTGAAGTGTGATGATCGGCGGTTTGTCTCGATATGCGTGATTATGTGTGTGTGTTTTGTGTCTCTTAATGTGTCATAGGTAGTCTATTTATATAGAATTATATCTAGGTACTTTGAACCCTAGATGATTTAGGAATATTACTTAAACTAGAATTCTAGTCTTTTGGTAATACTACCATAAATCTATCCTTAATATATTAAGGAAAGATTTTAATAATATACTTTAGGTATTATATAAAGAATCAATTTCCTAATTTATATTTAGGAAAGATCTTTATATAATAAACAAATAGTAACCTTATTAAAACCAACTTCCTAAACCTTGTCAAAGTATAATAAATTATATTCCATAATATAATCTAGATTGTTTTAGATTATTTAAATAAACACATTATTTATTTAAACAATCCTTACACGTTTAAGAAATCGTGCCATGTTACACGATTTTCCAAACTGCTTCAAACACGATCTAGTTTTATATTACTTTGACAAATAAGTCAAATATAAATCCTTTAGTTTATTAGAAATAAATAATTAACTCATAAGAAAATTATTTATTCCTTTTTAACTAATGATATTTTATATTAACCCATTAAGATTAATAATTCCATATTCTAAAAATAGAATACCAATTAAACATTAATTGTTCACGACAACTTTTAGAAACTAAAATCGTTTCAACCACCGCACATATATCGATCATTTCTTCTATATGGAGTTATAGCTACGAGCTATAACTTGAACGAATCTCATACTAAAGCTATAGTTGATAAGTATAACTTTAGTTCATTATGCGCGCTTGTGATCTTCCTTCAATTTTCGATTTAGTCAATCCTCTATTGACTAACATTCTTGAATCTTTTATACTTGATTGATGAGATCTCTTAAACTAATATTCTGTACACTTAGCACACGATTATACGCACGAGTATATAATATATAGCTAGACTTGTCATTATCAAAACATAAACATATATACTTTATATATGCATTTGAATATATGGTTCAACATTTATTATATAAGATCTTTCCTAAATATGAATTAGGAAATTGACTCTATGTATAATACTTAAATATCTTATTTAAATCTATCCTAAATAAATTAAGATTAGATTTATGGTAGTATTACCTAAAGACTAGAAGTCTAGTTTAAGTAATATTCCTAATTGATCTAGGGTTCAAATTACCTAAATATAATTCTATATAAATAGAATACTTGTGACACATTAATAGACACGAAACCACACACGCTTGCACGCAAAACAAGAAAAACCACCGCCTTTTATTTTCTTCAAGATTCGCGCTTTAATTGTTATATTCCGTTTCAAGACTCAAGTGCTCAAGATAGTTCTTATTCGTTCAAGATTGTGAACTCGAAGAACTCATTGACGACTTAACTTATTTACGTAAGATAGATTGAGTATGTTACGGTACTCATTGTAATCAAGTATTTCACGATACTTGACGTAGCTAGATATTTTACGATATCTAGATTGAGTTACAACTAACATCAAAGTTGTACGAGTGGGTTGATAAAATTGTAATCCGGAGAGAGGTACTAATTTTATTAATCAAGAATAGTGGACGTAGGTTTCGATTTGTGAAACCGAACCACTTCAAAAATATTGTGTCTCCTTTATTTATTGTTTTACTCGTTTTTCAACACATTAAAATACACATCGAAGAAGAATCAAAAAAGAAGACATACTCAATTCACCCCCCCCCCCCCCTCTTGAGTATATTCATATCAATAGACTCTTCAGCCATGCAGTCCGAGATAGATTCCATGTACGAGAATGATGTATGGGATTTGGTTGACTTACCTGATAAGGTAAGACCTCTTCAGTGCAAGTGGCTTTATAAGATAAAACATTCAATACATGGACAACCCGATACCTACAAAGCGCGGCTTGTTGCCAAAGGTTTCACTCAAGTGCAAGGGTTGCACTATAATGAGCTTTTTGCACCTGTCGTCATGATCACATATATCCGGATTATCTTAGCGATTGTTGCATTTCATGACTATGAGATATGGCAAATGGATGTAAAAATCGCTTTCTTAAACGGTTATTTGGAAGAGGAATTAAATATGATACAACCCGAAGGTTTTATCGATCCTAAAAATCTTAAGAAGGTTTGCAAGCTTAAGCGTTCCATTTATGGACTTAAGCAAGCTTCAAAGAGTTGTAATCATCGCTTTGACAAGGTGAAAAAAGAGAATGGTTTTGAACGCAGTGTCGTGGAACCATGCTTATATATCAAGTCAAGTGGGAGTAAAATTGCGTTCCTAATTTTGTATGTAGGTGACGTACTCTTGATTGGAAACGACCTCCCCATGCTCTCTTCGGTTAAAGTATGGTTACAGAACTATTTCCAGATGAAGGATCTGGGTGAGGCACATAAGATTCTTGGCATCCGGATCTATAGAGATAGATCTAAAATGATGTTAGCATTAAGTCAGGAGTCTTATATATGGATAAGATTCTTGGCAGGTTCAGCATGACAAACTCCAAGAACGGGTACATTCCGATGGTTCATGGGGTGCAACTAAGTAAGACTCAGTCACATAAAACACCAGAAGAGATAGAGCGCATGAGTCGTATTCCTTATGCATCTGCAGTAGGATCGATCATGTATGCTATGATGTGCACACGTCCAGACGTTACATATGCACTTAGTATGACGAGTCGATACCAGCGTACTCCAGGTAAAAGTCACTGGATGGTCGTAAAGAACATTCTTAAGTACTTGTGAAGGGCTAAAGATTGGGTCTTGGTATACGGAGGAAACACTGAGCTTTGCGCTAAGGGTTACACAGATGCTAGTTTCCAGACATATCGGGATGATTTGAAATCACAATCTGGATTCGTTTTCACACTAAATGGTGCGGTAGTCAGTTGGAAGAGTTCCAAACAATCAGTAACAGCAGATTCTACAACTGAATCTGAGTACATTGCAGCTTCAGAAGATGCAAGGGAAGTGATGCCCGTCGTTGAGGGTATCAAAGATAAAATTTATAATTCCTAAACTTTAACTATAGATAGTGAAAGTCAGGGTCGAACCACAGAGAGGTGGGGAATGTTTATTGTTTGATGTTTAATGTTTTAAGGTAACAAAAGTGGGGGTTTGAATGATTGTTACTAAGTCTAGAACAAATATAAAATAAAGCAAGTAGATAACGATAAGAATAAAACTATAATAAAAGAGATGCTAGGATGTTTGGGTAATAAATAGCTAAGATAGTATAAATCCTAAGGTCAACATGTATTGCAGTCGCGTAAGGGGTGTAACATATCTTTTAGGTCTATGCTACCTAATAGCTCCTTTCGGCCTATGCTATTAGTTCCTATGTCTCGCAATTATTGGGTGTCAACAATAAAGGTGATTCCTAAATTCTAGGTTACATACCTTTCAGTCTTGAGTAACCTAGCCGTCTTAAGGTGTAAACCAATGCCCTTCCCGTATTTTTCAATCTTGGGTAGGTCATTACTAACATCCTACAAGTCTCCCTTGGGTCTCATTGCAGGATACTATAGTCAACAAAGTAAAACGAAACAGAATACATACGCGAGTGGGTCGACCGACCAGCTAGCCCAGTCGGCCGACCACTGCCTCGGTCGACCGACCCATTATGTAGGTCGGCCGACCAAGTGTAATAACCCATATTTTCATATCCTGTAACAATAAAATATTAATAAAATTATTTTTGAGTCGAGATGGTTTTATATTTAATAAGTGTGGATATTTTATATACCGTATTACTATTATTATTATTATTATTATTATATTATCATTTTATTGTTGTTGTTGTTGCTGTTGTTATTTTAGTATTATGGTCATAAAATAATATTATATATAACCATGTTTTATATTACGATATTTAATATACACGCATACGGTATTTAGTACTGCAAATTCCGTGACAAGCTTGTGATTTCTCGTAAAAGAGGAGAGGGGACAAGGTGGGGCACCCTTCATGTGCTTTCTCACTCACCTTGAGTATTCTGTGAGAGAAAACGGTATCCGTCACAAGTTTGTGACCGATACCGCCCTCACAAATGAGAATTTGTGATTTATTAATGTGACGGATGGTTTGTGAGTGGCGCATTTATATGGACGTTGAAAGTGCAATAATTTACGAGGTACCAATATGATTATTATAATACCCTTTTTCAATATTTTATCAAATCTTCTTACGGTATACCTACCTAAGAATCCCTTCTTACTTTCTAATTGAGTGCCGCCGTCAAAAGTTTTGTCCCAAATTCTTATAAACTACTCCGTATTACATCAAGGTGATCAATGATCATCACCACTTTTCATTAATCTTGGTTCCCAATTTTCTGATCTTCGTATAATATTTGATCGAGATTTTGTTTTAGTATTGGATCTCTTGTCAATATCACGTGCTACATTACATCATTCCACACCCTTCTTGTTTTCCTTGAACTAAATAAGTAGTCAGTAACTTTGTCGAGCCAGCCATATATTTGATTTTTGCATCCAAAAGGTAACACGATTCCACTGTTCCTATTATCAGTTTATTGTTCGAGGTTTTATGTGTATAAGTTATTTATTGTTGTCTTATGTGCTTAAATTGACTTTGATATTATATTATGATTATTGTTATAGTTTATACTTTATATTACTCGCTATTAATTTTCTCGCGGGTTTGAAAGATTGGGTGTATAATTGTTGTGGTTGTGGGGGTAGATTATTAAGGATGAGATATGTTCATTCAATTAGCAATAAAAATAAATTCTAGTTCATGGTACGTAAGTGTATACTGTTTGGTTTATGAGAATTCTTATGGGTTTAGCTGTGCATGAATATATTGAGGATGGGTTTCATTAATTTTACAAAGATTAGTGTGTTGAATTGGTACGTAATTGGTTTTATGTTTATTGAATCGTTTTGGTGTTCATCTGGAGATATGGGTTGTATATTTTTGTTCAAGTTGTCTATTCTTTTGAGCCTTTGGTAATATTGATATTCAAATTGAGATGAAAATTAATACCAAATATTAAGTTAAGGGGCCTTCGAGCCATTTTGCGTTTACGGTCCAGAGTGACCATGGTTATTGAGTTATATTATTTGAGTTGAAATAGATACGGAGATGAAATATTGTTTTGCGGTCTTACGCTAGTTCACTCACCCCTTGTCTTGGTCTTGGATTCGATGAGGAGAATACGATACTTGGTTACTACTTGGATTACTATATTATGAGACGAGATAATAAGTAAGACGGAGTAATTAGTTGAGACTATAATTAGGGAGGAATAAAATAAATGTCGTATGAGACGAATAATATGGAATTTGTTTAAGGTGGAATATTTTCGAGTCAATAATATATTATATTTTTCTGAATTGTTTTGTGACGATATTCTTATTAATCGATTAATTAAGTTAAGTGAACTAGGTCACGATTAATATGACCTCGTTATGCGTAGTATATTAATTAATTAATTAATTAATTAATTTAATTAATTGATATATTACATTTGTTTACGTAATTATATTAGTTAGTAATTCTTTATATTATAATTGTTTTAAGGTGTTGATTACGTGGAGAAAGGATTCTGATCGGATATTAGTTGCGTAATGGGATTATATTGCTATTCCAGGTAGGATACACTAACACTATACTTTATGAGTGTTATGAATGAATGTTTACTCTGTGATGTGTTATGAAAGGATGTTGCCTTGTATGTTATGGATGCAAGCATGAATTATATAAGAATGATATTGGTTGGATTGATTGTGGATTATTGGTAATGGCATGAGCATTTCATTATTTAATAGCATGAATGAATAATTATATCGTTGCATTCATGAGCATAGCATACGCATTGGTTTCTGAGAAAGTTATGGTCAGATATTGTTCTGATATAAAGCCCAGGGTGGTTCTGCAGACCAAGCCTGGTGTCTTATCAGCTATTGAGCTGGTGTTCGGCGACGGTCGATTATAGTCTGCCGGGAGGTTCGGTATGGCTTGGTGCAAGGGTATGAGTTTGAGAATGAGATTGAGATTGAGCTCGAGCATATCATGGCATTTGCATATCATTTAACTGTTGCATTATAATTATGGTGTTATCTTACTCAACCGCGAGGTTGACAGTGTATTCGTGTACACCTACGATGATCCGGAATGGGGAGTAGATTCTACAGGTCAGATACAGATGGATTAGGAGCTTGGGCATGGAGAGAGACATAGCTTGGACCTATTAAGAATTAGATCATATACTTAGACGTTATCTGTTGTACTTTTTATTCTTTGCGTAGTAGTTGTTATATCAAAAGTTTAAATTTAATGAGTTTTTATATAAAGTACTTTGGTTTGTTTTAATTTGTTATTCACTACCTCGGACATTCCGAGATGGTAACAGCTCTATTTATTTGAGAATGTCTTGCTAAAGGCTCTTAAATAAATGGGTTGTTACACCAAGACTCTGCTACAGTCGGTCTCGGAACCTATACTTCCTACGCATATTCATCCCCTACATCCTAACATATGAAATTAGCTACTCATGATTACTAGAACAACAATGAAAACAGGAATAAACATGGAGATCATAATGAATATCAATTTAAACATGCAATCACTAATAAGGCTTTTGGGATTCTATCTTAAACCGAATACAATAATTCTAAACTAATAACAATAAAGCAGAAATTAAGAGAGGAATTACCGGAAATAGGGTTTAAGGCAGAAAAGGGACAAACTTTATTGATGAATGCTTGAAAGATTGATGAACAAACTAAAAGTGTTTGAGAATTATTGAAAGGTTACAACTCGAGATAAAACTAAATTAAAGACTGAATAAAACTTAATGGAACTGAATCTATGACTGAATATAAACTGAATGCTTAAACCCTAATCATGCCTCCTGCTTAAATAGGCGGACAATTAGAGTTTCCTAAAGACTCTAACACGTTAATGGGCTTCCGGAATGCTTCTGGGTCTGCGCAGAGGTCGGTCGACCTACTATACGGGTCGGTCGACCTGTTTACGGGCTTCAGCGAATTTTGGGCTTTCCATAATAGGGGCATGGTCGGCCGACCCAAATAATAGGTCGGTCGACCCTTATTCCTGTAGGATTGCTTTGATTCGTCTTCGGTTTGACTTCTTGGTACTTGGTTAACGCTTTGAGTTGACTTTCCTTCGTTCCTTGGCTATGAAAAATCCTGAGGGCATAAATTTGGCATAAAATCGTCCATTTTCCGCATAAATCTACAAAAGTGCATAAAAATACAAAAGTAGACAATTGTTGGGAAATAAAGGCTAAAACATAGTAAATGAGCGACCAAATGCGTGTAAAAATAGATGTAAAACATCATAAAATATACACGCATCAAATTCCCCAAACCAAACCTTGCTTGCCCTCAAGCAAGAATTAGACTCGATCTTAACTGATGGAACGATTTCAATCTCAGAGCGAAATTTACATGTAAGCCTAAACCAATGCCAAGTACAAAATGAGAAAGTTTTTAAATCATGCAAACGAGTTATGGTGTTGTCAAACTTGCAAAAATAAAGACTATAGAGACTTTATACCATGGACTCTCGCGGTACGCTCGAGACACTCATGAAGCAAAGGGTGAATATATGTAAAAGATAGAAAGAAGTATTTTGTAAAGAAACTCACCTAACTGCAACCCATGGAAACATGCCTGCAATCTAACATGAACAAGAATTCTACAACTATGTAAAAACATACTCATTAAGTGACTCGGATACATGCAATTGAGGTAATGAAAGATATGTGAGGTAGAAGGTAAAATGTGGTTAAGATGTTTTTGGAATTGTGGGGTTAGTAGCCAAGCTAGTAAAACCGGTTCCCAACAACATATTTCACAATTTTTTTGATATTAAGAAAGTGCTCTTTTGTAGCACAACTCTCACATTAAATATAAGAAAGGACTCCCAAATATTTTTTATTGAAGTACGGGAGTGATAACATGTAAAAGAAAGGGATTTTTGGAACGAAATTTTCAATCTGATGCCGTCAGTTGGTCGGCCAACCTATGAGGGTGGTCGGTCGACTGACTCTACTGTATATTTTGATTTTTTTCTTTTTCGTTTTCGTTTTTCTTTTCTTTCTTTTTCTGAATTTTTCTGTTCTTTTTCTTTTCTTTCTTTCTTTCTTTTTCTCTTTTTGCTCAAAATAGCTTACAAACCAAGATGCCCCATAAAAGAGAACCAAGGACCACAAATACTAGCTTGGAAGGGTAGGCTAAGTATGGGATGTAGTTTTGGGGGAATAAAAAGGCAATTTTGGCTTATGTAAGACTTATGGGTAAATAAGAGAAAAGGGATCCCAAATGCACGTACCAAGACTCACAAAATGAGATAGTAAAACAAGTATATAGCAATTCAAGTTCATGTTTATGCATATTGATGTTACATGTTCCAAGGGGAGTACTACTCACATCCTAGACAACTGGTTTAAGAATGAAACCAGGAAATAAAACTCTAAAACTTAAAATGTATAGTAGGTTGCCAAGGTATAAGTCAAGTCTCAAGATATACAAATTGACAAAAACTCGTAGATATGCAAAAGACTCTCATACTAAAACAAGTTTACAAGGCAAGGTAGAGGCATAAACAAGTAAGATAGCAAAATCATCCTTGAAATACTCTCGTTCCGACTCGACCTATATGCTAAAATAAACGTACATTTTTTGGAATTTTTGATTTTTTTCTATTTTTTTTTTATTTTTGTATATGCAAGGAAAATAAAGAAAAGAACAATGTAATACAGAAATGCAATAAACGTGTGAAAAATGCAATGGAACAATGCATGTGACACGAAACCATTCCCCAAACCAACCCGCACAATGTCCCCATTGTGCATTAGCCTATGTAAAGGTTTCAGAAAATTAAAGGAAAGATGCAAGGAAAATAAAAACCAAGGAAAATTGGAAAGAACTCACTGGACTATTAAGCGCATGAGAAAAACCTCCCCAAACCAGTGTAAGCTGGGTGGTTTTGGTGGCTAGCAGTGCCACTCAAGTACCCAAGATGGTTGCACGATTCCTAAGGAAGAAACGAGCAGGCTGTGACGGATGGGTAGGTCGACCGACCTATGTTTCTGGTCGACCGACCTTCCTGCGGACTGCAGGAATTCCAGGAATGCAGGGACCAGGTCGACCGACCCACTTTACTAGTCGGTCGACCGCCTCTGCTGCACAGTGGCCTTCTTTTCTTCGGAATCACTTGCGTTAACCAAGTCATTCTTCCTCAAACCTGAAAAAGCATTATATATGCGCCCAACAAGTGCGCGAGATTCCAGAACCAAGTCCAAAAGTCTTAACTATGCCAACAAAACGAAAGAGTTCTAAAACTGAAAACAAACAAAATTAAAAAGTCTCAACAAACAAAAAAGTAAATTGTCTTAGGAGCTGAAAAATTAAACAAATATCCGCTAAAGATGCGGAATATCTCGGACCATGGCTTTTGACGATATGCCGTAGTCTCCACGGTGTTTGCTTGAATGGCAAAACGCGTCTCCTCTCCGTCGCAAAGCATATGCGACGGACTCTTCTCTTGAGCTTTTCTTCTCTTTTTCTTGTCCTCCTTATCCACAATATCCGGATCCTCATCCTCCTTGTAACTTAGGAATCCTAGTCCTCCTCTTTGCACAGTAACCTCCTTGATTGTGGGTTTCCCCAAACCAATTCCTGCATTACTCACAGTAGAAGCATCCTCCATGTCGTTCCCAATCTGGGGCGGAGGTGTAAAAACAGGTATAGGAGTAGGTAATAAAGTGGGAGAAGTAGTGATGACCTTATACATCAGCCGGGGATGGGACATCCCTACCGGCACCAAAACGAATGTAACAAAAGTCTAAGAGTCTAGCTATGCGATATAAGGTAAGTCATATGATGACAGCAGGATCATCACTCGCTAGCCCTCTCGCGAACCCATCTCCAACCTGCATGTACCTACATACATGAAAACATGTACGCCACAATCAGTGGGGAGTGACTAGAGTTCTCCTAGCCACCTTTTGTGACAACATGTAACACATAAGACAATACAGAATACTCCAACATATAACAACATGTGAAGCATAAACATCTCATCATCTGGTCTCTTACTATCATGCGATTACAATGCACGGCTCTCAACCAACTTCATAAACAAATAGGAAGGAGAGCCGGTTTCCCTACTGGTTACCCAGTCGGGGGGTCTTTCAATCCAACTATTTATGAAACTGAACTAAGAGTCATCCAATGCCTTGGATGATTAAACCATAACTCAATTAAACATCATGTACTCATCATGCATATCTGACACTGTACCCTCATCAAGGCAAGCAGATAAAACATCCATAACTCTTCATGCATATCTGACACTGTACCATCATCTAGGCAAGCAGATAAACATCCATAACACTAGCAACGGGTCCAGAGGTGAACTTAACACATATCCCATTACTACACTATGTCGGGTCCAGAGGTGAACTTAACACATATCCCAACATTCAAACAAGTAAAGGGTCCAGAGGTGAACTTAACACATATCCCTAAACTTACAATTATGAAAAGGGTCCAGAGGTGAACTTAACACATATCCCTAATCATCCAAAAGCAAAGGGTCCAGAGGTGAACTTAACACATATCCCAATGCTACAAACATATATTGGGTCCAGAGGTGAACTTAACACATATCCCAATACGCAGTCGCCGCACAACGGGTCCAGAGGTGAACTTAACACATATCCCGTGTACGACAACCGATCACGTGTCAGGTCCAGAGGTGAACTTAACACATATCCTGACACGCCCAAGCAAAACACGTAACGGGTCCAGAGCTGAGCTTAACACATATCCCGTCACGCGACATATAAACACGTAGTGGGTCCAGAGGTGAACTTAACACATATCCCACCACGCGACAACCAGTGTAACCACTAACATCCAAAGGTAGAAACTAACCTATAGTTCTAACTTCTTAAACCTCTAATCAACACTTAATTGATTCCGGAAACCAAGACGAGGGAGAGCCGGTTTCCCTTTCAGTTACCCGACCGGGGGGTCTCTATCCTCACTCCATTCCCGAACCCAATATGGTGTTGCCCGAACACCGGGAACCTCAAGTATATGTCACGGGTATACAAAACGAGTTTCAAATAAAACCGATTAACCGTTTGAAAGTTACACGCGAAAACAACTCGAAACCGCCATCAGGGATCCCCAGCCGGTCGGCCGGCTGGTGGTCCCTCAGTCTACGCCTTTCTTTTCAAAACCGAGAACATCACAAAGGACTCCCAGCCGGTCGGCAGGCAGCCGGTCGGCCGGCTGGGAACCCAATTCCTTTAGCCTACGCTAGATCGCAACCATTCCCATAAGTATTCCCAGCCGGCTGGCAGGCGGCCGGTCTGCCGGCTGGGACCCCTTCCTACTTAAGGTCTTTCGCAAACAAACCTAAAACAAGAATGACTACCAGCCGGTCGGCAGGCAGCCGGTCGGCCGGCTGGCAGTCCAAGGCCACTATCGCAAAATTTACGAAAATCATGCACTACGCTCTCCCAGCCGGTTGACCGGCAGCCGGTCGGTCGACCGGCTCAGAGAGCCTGTAACCAAAAATCGGGATTTCCAACCTTTCTAAAGTCTCACACTTCGACTTCTAATCTTCAACAACACTACAATTGATGTTTACTCTACAACATAAATCATTCAATACTACTATTCTACCAGCAAACAAGTCCCATAACAATCCTCAAACGAATTTAACATGTATCCGTCGCAAAATGAGAAAACTGAAAATATACTTAAAAGCATATAACAATTAATTCAAGCATGAATTCTTCACAACAACATCACCCTAAACATGTTACTAAGTCCTTTAACATTATATTTCGACGAAAATCAGAAACCAAACAAAAATCACAACAAATATGCTAATATACACATAAAGGCCGAGTTTCTCATTATCGTCACCTCTCAAGCTTTTTCCGGCAAATGATCTTCTTCAATCACGTAACTATCGGTGTCGGGATCGTCCAGACCAACACCTACAAACATAGAAAACGGATTTTAAGTACTTAAACACGAATTTAGGCAAAACAGCCCGATTTTCGAAGTTGACGAAATGAAAAATGAAAGTGATAGATGACTAGGAAATCGAACGAGGATTCCGAAAATGTACTTACTTCCTCGATTTGAAGAACGGATGATGAAGAAAAGCTTGAAAAGGAAAGAATAAAAATGGAGGTTTGGGAGAGTTGATGTTACTGTGAAGTTGATTTCTTGAGGAATAAGGATGTCGATGAAGGCTTATAAAAAGAGTACATGTGTCGTCCTTTCCGTCTTACTTAAAGCGGTTACGGATTTTAGAACGGGTCTTAAGTAGAGAAATGAACATGCCAAGTTTGTATTCGTCTTAAGGACTTGAGGTTCTTAAGACGGATCTTACTTTTTAAATTAAAAACTTCCGAATTAAATTATTAAAATATTATTTTATTACACAAAATGATTTAAAACGCTTAAATTAGATTTTACGAAAAATACGGACTGCTACAATCACCCCATCTTTCAAAAAGTTTCGTCCTCGAAACTTGAAGGTAAAAGTAGGTACGAAAACAACTCCAACGTTAAAATATATCAGGCGGGTTATGGTAACCCAAAACTTTACCTTGCAAAAAGGTTTCAAGAGACAAAAGATTTAAAGGCACAAGTCTTCGTCAATGGATAATGGGATCCTCGTTACGTATTCAAGAGTCCGACATTCCAAATCTGAGACAAGTCCCCAAAATTTGTTCAAATAAAGCTCAAAATTAGTTTGATTCGGTGTTGACAAGCACAGCACAGGCTATCAGACGTCTCCAATAACAAGTTCTAGTGACAGTCAACGCTGAAATCTGACAAAATTGTAAAACGTTACGCTCTTTAAAACCAAGTTTTCCTTCAAATAAACACTACTCCCAAATCCTTGAAAACAGTGACATTGACACGATGACTAAAAGTCGATTCCAACGGAAGGAAAGGCAGTTTCAAATTCACAAAACAATTAAGCTTTTTCCAAAAACAGTGGATTTAAAGTTAGCGAATGGGGAAGCAAGTTTCAAAACTGACGTTTGAGAGCGCGGGAACAAACGTAGAGCTTATCTTCAACATGAAGAATTAAAGGTTTCAAGCCTTGCGGCCGTCAGAACACAAAAGGAGGGTCGAAGGAACGAAATAACCAAGTCGGAGGTTAAAGAAGACGGTATCCTTTGCCAAACATGGGTACACTAACCTATCAATCCACAATCAACACATCGCTACAACGATTCTAGTATATCCTAAAAGAGCGATTTTAGCATCCTCAATGCTCACAAAATTTTCATGGTCCTTCTTACCCCTATCTCATCCACAAAATAAGGTATTCCTCTACAAGACGGTTTCCAACTCTCTCACGCGGTTCACACACAAATCTGTTCGATTAAGGTTAAGGGTCTCTCACTCAAGGTGGAAGTCTAACGAACATACCTCGGACCAAGATTTAAGCACTTCTTAAGTCTAAATCCGAATTCTCAGTACCAAAACCTCACATTTTGAAGTTAGGATATCAACCTTTCTACGCTATGGTTTTCCTCAAACGGACAGGCCATGACCAACATTACCTTTATCCTTTAGTCCTACGCCGTTCAGCTCCATCAATTTTACTCTCACAGGAGTGCTTCGAAATCCTATGTTTCCTCAAAATTGTTTATTACCATAAAACGGTCCTTCCACGATAAGGTCCTACTAAGGTAACAACTCTTAAGTTAAGCAAATCCGTGACTGGTTCTCATGGCTACTCCTCAGAACGGTTCGAATCTCAAGGTTCCACAAAGTCCAGAGCAACATTATTCCTTCGGCGATTTATTCCTCAAAAGTCTAGGTAACCCATCTCAGATAGTCCCCAAATGGCAATTTCCATAAACTCTCAGTCCATTAACTCATAAGATATATCTACTATACTTGCATCACGGTCCACAAATAGCCATACTCGATTCAATGTGTTTCTGGATTCATACCTCTCAATGGTTCATTCGTCCTCAAACTGATGATGTATCCTATATCTCCTTTAAATCCTTCGTTAGATGGTACTAAGATTCATTAAATAACCTAGGATCAACCACTCAGTAAATTCCACAAGTTCTTGTAAGGATTCCAACGTTCTCACACCGCTATTAACAACTCTCGTTCTTCTAGTTCAACAACATCGGTTTACTTCATTCACTTATCAGACAACATCAGTACCTTAAGCATATTCCTCGAAATCAATCTTTACTCCAAGTTCCTCTAGATCCTCGAATGGGTACTCGAAATTTAAAATTACCCATGACTTAGCACGATTCTCATTCCTAAGTTCCATTAGAAATCGTGTAACACTCTACCTAGCGTAGCTATCCCATCGTTCACTTACTCTTCAAATTGGTAACGTATGGGCACTAAGATCCACAATACATTCCATCAGCTTCTTAGGTTTTCCTCAAATAGCAACACTCTCCATATAACGGTATACAGCTAACTTCCCAAAATTCCAAAGTTATCTATGGTAGGTTACCGCACGAGGTGTTTCGGGGAAGCAAGTTATCAGATTGAGAAAAAGGAAATGAAGATAGATCCACAGAGGGTTTAACGGAATCTAAGGAAGGAGATTAAGATCTTAACGGCCACGAGTATATCAACCATAAATGAGATGGAAGGTATGAACATACCAGTAGGTAGGGCAGGGTGAACTCCAGTCTCAGCTTGACTCTGAACAGCTCTGGCTCCACTGGTCTCAGCCTCAGGTTCAGTAGTGACAGTCCTGTTGACAACGACATTCCTTGCGCGGCACTCGAAAGAGCGATGTCCAGATCCCCCGCAGGTGTAGCACTGGTGAGGGTCGCCAGGGCAGTCAAGTCCAAGGTGAAGATCTTTGCGGCACTTGAAACACTTCAAGGGAGCTTCTGTCGAGGGTTCCATGTCTCGATCCTGGGAAGTCTCAGCTCCGATGGGTTCTCCCTTTCCTTGGGGGCATTGATTAGAGAGGTGTCCTTGTTCTCTGCAACGGTAGCAAATACGCGGTCTACCACGGCGGTTCTTGCCTGGTCTAACTGTAGCAGGTTGTACAAGGAACTGTGGGTGCTTTCCTCTTCCAGGAGGAGAGGAGGAGGAAGGAGGACTAAGAGGTCTCTTGCTTCGACAGCTATGTAAAGGCGGTGGAGGAGGAAGGAAGGCTCTAGCTCTCTCACAATAGACCTCGTAAGGGTCCTCTGCTCGCAAGACACTGTAGTAACTCTGGAAGTAAGAAGTCGGGTCACCGCTAGCCACACTCCTAGTCTCAGCATTAAGCTTGCTCCGAAACAGATAAGCCTTGTCTTCTTCTCTCTCAACTAGCTGTGGGACAAAGTGAATCAGCTCCTCAAATCGATTGGTGAATGCTTGAACGGAAAGGGTTCCTTGGCGAAGGTTCATGAACTCGGTCATCTTATCCTGGCGGATGTCCCTATGGTAAAACCTCATGCCAAGAAGAGTCTTGAAACGACTCCAAGTGAAAGTAAGGTCACGAGTAGCAGGAGCACTGATCGTCATCCACCAACTCATGGCCTCACGAACTAAGAACTGTGATGCTACTCGGGTCTGATCCTCAGGTCGAACATCATAAGTCATGAAATTCCTTTCCATGTCAAAGAACCAAGCAGTGAGGGTCGCAGCACTGGTCTCTCCGTCGAATGTCTTAGCTGCATTCCTCCACATCTGAGTGATAATCCAAGCCAATCCTCCAGGTTGGTTACTTCCCGAGGTTGGAAATGAAGAACAAGGCATAGATGACCTAGCTATGCAATCTTGGAGGTCTTGAATGACGGCTTGAGTCTTAGCATTCTCTGCATCGGTTGGCTCCGTCATTCTTCAATCATAAGAGAGTAAATCATTAGACGTATTCTTAACAAGGCACAAACAGACTACAAAATAAGTCCTTAAAGCTACCTCATCTCTCATTCATTATTTGTTTATTTGGTCAAGTTAAGGTTGGGGGTCACATGAGTGCGTCGGGAGCAATAATGCTCTGATACCAACTGTAAAACCCCTCGCGAAAGCGGAAATATAAACATGCAAAAGTACTAAAAATGCAGCGGAATTTAAACTTTTTAAGGTAAACTAAACAACATGCGAGAAGTCTTAACTGAAACAGAAACTGAAATAAAACCAAAGTAGATAAGTAACAGTTCTAAGTATCGGAAACAAACATATACATCAGCCGGGGATGGGACATCCCTACCGGCACCAAAACGAATGTAACAAAAGTCTAAGAGTCTAGCTATGCGATATAAGGTAAGTCATATGATGACAGCAGGATCATCACTCGCTAGCCCTCTCGCGAACCCATCTCCAACCTGCATGTACCTACATACATGAAAACATGTACGCCACAATCAGTGGGGAGTGACTAGAGTTCTCCTAGCCACCTTTTGTGACAACACGTAACACATAAGACAATACAGAATACTCCAACATATAACAACATGTGAAGCATAAACATCTCATCATCTGGTCTCTTACTATCATGCGATTACAATGCACGGCTCTCAACCAACTTCATAAACAAATAGGAAGGAGAGCCGGTTTCCCTACTGGTTACCCAGTCGGGGGGTCTTTCAATCCAACTATTTATGAAACTGAACTAAGAGTCATCCAATGCCTTGGATGATTAAACCATAACTCAATTAAACATCATGTACTCATCATGCATATCTGACACTGTACCCTCATCAAGGCAAGCAGATAAAACATCCATAACTCTTCATGCATATCTGACACTGTACCATCATCTAGGCAAGCAGATAAACATCCATAACACTAGCAACGGGTCCAGAGGTGAACTTAACACATATCCCATTACTACACTATATCGGGTCCAGAGGTGAACTTAACACATATCCCAACATTCAAACAAGTAAAGGGTCCAGAGGTGAACTTAACACATATCCCTAAACTTACAATTATGAAAAGGGTCCAGAGGTGAACTTAACACATATCCCTAATCATCCAAAAGCAAAGGGTCCAGAGGTGAACTTAACACATATCCCAATGCTACAAACATATATTGGGTCCAGAGGTGAACTTAACACATATCCCAATACGCAGTCGCCGCACAACGGGTCCAGAGGTGAACTTAACACATATCCCGTGTACGACAACCGATCACGTGTCAGGTCCAGAGGTGAACTTAACACATATCCTGACACGCCCAAGCAAAACACGTAACGGGTCCAGAGGTGAGCTTAACACATATCCCGTCACGCGACATATAAACACGTAGTGGGTCCAGAGGTGAACTTAACACATATCCCACCACGCGACAACCAGTATAACCACTAACATCCAAAGGTAGAAACTAACCTATAGTTCTAACTTCTTAAACCTCTAATCAACACTTAATTGATTCCGGAAACCAAGACGAGGGAGAGCCGGTTTCCCTTTCAGTTACCCGACCGGGGGGTCTCTATCCTCATTCCATTCCCGAACCCAATATGGTGTTGCCCGTACACCGGGAACCTCAAGTATATGTCACGGGTATACAAAACGAGTTTCAAATAAAACCGATTAACCGTTTGAAAGTTACACGCGAAAACAACTCGAAACCGCCATCAGGGATCCCCAGCCGGTCGGCAGGCAGCCGGTCGGCCGGCTGGTGGTCCCTCAGTCTACGCCTTTCTTTTCAAAACCGAGAACATCACAAAGGACTCCCTGTAACAACCCGACCCACCACGGTCGTAACACACCCCCAATAAGATGGGAGATATGCCTTTGGGCCCATTATTTGTCATCACTTAAGCCCAAAAGCACAAGGCCTTGTTACTAAGTGGTGGGTGGAAGTTATTATAAACATATCACAAGCCTCACATTCTACCGATGTGGGACAACTTTCCTCTCATACCTCTTGGGGTGTTACAAACTCCCCCACTTAAAGAACACAACGTCCTCGTTGTGCCTCAAACTTGACCACAGCCAAGCCCAAAATCCTCCCCCGCTAGGTTGGTGACCCGGGTACTCCCGACCACAGGCTCACCACACGGTCGCAGGGTCGCTCTGATACCATTTGTAACAACCCGACCCACCACGGTCGTAACACAAACCTAATAAGATGGGTGCACACTTTTGGGCCAATTATTTGTCCTCACTTAAGCCCAAAAGCACAAGGCCTTGTTACTAAGTGGTGGGTGGAAGTTATTATAAACATATCACAAGCCTCACATTCTACCAATGTGGGACAAATCTCCACACAATCTCATATTTCATACTCTTGGGGTGTTACACTCCCAGCCGGTCGGCAGGCAGCCGGTCGGCCGGCTGGGAACCCAATTCCTTTAGCCTACGCTAGATCGCAACCATTCCCATAAGTATTCCCAGCCGGCTGGCAGGCGGCCGGTCTGCCGGCTGGGACCCCTTCCTACTTAAGGTCTTTCGCAAACAAACCTAAAACAAGAATGACTACCAGCCGGTCGGCAGGCAGCCGGTCGGCCGGCTGGCAGTCCAAGGCCACTATCGCAAAATTTACGAAAATCATGCACTACGCTCTCCCAGCCGGTTGACCGGCAGCCGGTCGGTCGACCGGCTCAGAGAGCCTGTAACCAAAAATCGGGATTTCCAACCTTTCTAAAGTCTCACACTTCGACTTCTAATCTTCAACAACACTACAATTGATGTTTACTCTACAACATAAATCATTCAATACTACTATTCTACCAGCAAACAAGTCCCATAACAATCCTCAAACGAATTTAACATGTATCCGTCGCAAAATGAGAAAACTGAAAATATACTTAAAAGCATATAACAATTAATTCAAGCATGAATTCTTCACAACAACATCACCCTAAACATGTTACTAAGTCCTTTAACATTATATTTCGACGAAAATCAGAAACCAAACAAAAATCACAACAAATATGCTAATATACACATAAAGGCCGAGTTTCTCATTATCGTCACCTCTCAAGCTTTTTCCGGCAAATGATCTTCTTCAATCACGTAACTATCGGTGTCGGGATCGTCCAGACCAACACCTACAAACATAGAAAACGGATTTTAAGTACTTAAACACGAATTTAGGCAAAACAGCCCGATTTTCGAAGTTGACGAAATGAAAAATGAAAGTGATAGATGACTAGGAAATCGAACGAGGATTCCGAAAATGTACTTACTTCCTCGATTTGAAGAACGGATGATGAAGAAAAGCTTGAAAAGGAAAGAATAAAAATGGAGGTTTGGGAGAGTTGATGTTACTGTGAAGTTGATTTCTTGAGGAATAAGGATGTCGATGAAGGCTTATAAAAAGAGTACATGTGTCGTCCTTTCCGTCTTACTTAAAGCGGTTACGGATTTTAGAACGGGTCTTAAGTAGAGAAATGAACATGCCAAGTTTGTATTCGTCTTAAGGACTTGAGGTTCTTAAGACGGATCTTACTTTTTAAATTAAAAACTTCCGAATTAAATTATTAAAATATTATTTTATTACACAAAATGATTTAAAACACTTAAATTAGATTTTACGAAAAATACGGACTGTTACATTATGTGTATAAGTTATTTATTGTTGTCTTATGTGCTTAAATTGACTTTGATATTATATTATGATTATTGTTATAGTTTATACTTTATATTACTCGCTATTAATTTTCTCGCGGGTTTGAAAGATTGGGTGTATAATTGTTGTGGTTGTGGGGGTAGATTATTAAGGATGAGATATGTTCATTCAATTAGCAATAAAAATAAATTCTAGTTCATGGTACGTAAGTGTATACTGTTTGGTTTATGAGAATTCTTATGGGTTTAGCTGTGCATGAATATATTGAGGATGGGTTTCATTAACTTTACAATGATTAGTGTGTTGAATTGGTACGTAATTGGTTTTGTGTATATTGAATCGTTTTGGTGTTCATCTGGAGATATGGGTTGTATATTTTTGTTCAAGTTGTCTATTCTTTTGAGCCTTTGGTAATATTGATATTCAAATTGAGATGAAAATTAATACCAAATATTAAGTTAAGGGGCCTTCGAGCCATTTTGCGTTTACGGTCCAGAGTGACCATGGTTATTGAGTTATATTATTTGATTTGAAATAGATACGGAGATGAAATATTGTTTTGCGGTCTTACGCTAGTTCACTCACCCCTTGTCTTGGTCTTGGATTCGATGAGGAGAATACGATACTTGGTTACTACTTGGATTACTATATTATGAGACGAGATAATAAGTAAGACGGAGTAATTAGTTGAGACTATAATTAGGGAGGAATAAAATAAATGTCGTATGAGACGAATAATATGGAATTTGTTTAAGGTGGAATATTTTCGAGTCAATAATATATTATATTTGTCTGAATTGTTTTGTGACGATATTCTTATTAATCGATTAATTAAGTTAAGTGAACTAGGTCACGATTAATATGACCTCGTTATGCGTAGTATATTAATTAATTAATTAATTAAATAATTTAATTAATTGATATATTACATTTGTTTACGTAATTATATTAGTTAGTAATTCTTTATATTATAATTGTTTTAAGGTGTTGATTACGTGGAGAAAGGATTCTGATCGGATATTAGTTGCGTAATGGGATTATATTGCTATTCCAGGTAGGATACACTAACACTATACTTTATGAGTGTTATGAATGAATGTTTACTCTGTGATGTGTTATGAAAGGATGTTGCCTTGTATGTTATGGATGCAAGCATGAATTATATAAGAATGATATTGGTTGGATTGATTGTGGATTATTGGTAATGGCATGAGCATTTCATTATTTAATAGCATGAATGAATAATTATATCGTTGCATTCATGAGCATAGCATACGCATTGGTTTCTGAGAAAGTTATGGTCAGATATTGTTTTGATATAAAGCCCAGGGTGGTTCTGCAGACCAGGCCTGGTGTCTTATCAGTTATTGAGCTGGTGTTCGGCGACGGTCGATTATAGTCTGCCGGGAGGTTCGGTATGGCTTGGTGCAAGGGTATGAGTTTGAGAATGAGATTGAGATTGAGCTCGAGCATATCATGGCATTTGCATATCATTTAACTGTTGCATTATAATTATGGTGTTATCTTACTCAACCGCGAGGTTGACAGTGTATTCGTGTACACCTACGATGATCCGGAATGGGGAGTAGATTCTACAGGTCAGAGACAGATGGATTAGGAGCTTGGGCATGGAGAGAGACATAGCTTGGACCTATTAAGAATTAGATCATATACTTAGACGTTATCAGTTGTACTTTTTATTCTTTGCGTAGTAGTTGTTATATCAAAAGTTTAAATTTAATGAGTTTTTATATAAAGTGCTTTGGTTTGTTTTAATTTGTTATTCACTACCTCGGACATTCCGAGATGGTAACAGCTCTATTTATTTGAGAATGTCTTGCTAAAGGCTCTTATATAAATGGGGTGTTACAAAGTGGTATCAGAGCGAACGATCCTCAGGTCAAACCAAATGAATAATAATGAACATAGGAAGAGTCTAATAAAATGAACCTCGAGATGAAACTAATAGGCGCCCCAAAAAGGGATGGGATGAGTTAGGGGCCCCCTCACCCCAAACCATGGGCCCTTTCAGTTTTGACTCGGGAACCCATTGAGAGTAATTGAAGAGTGGGGTAGTCTATATGGTGACCTAATATAATATCGTACCAACTTTTATGCAGGGGAGGAGCAAGGTAAGTAAAATTGGGTGTATATTAATTGATTGATAGTTAGAGTGCTATGATCATATGATTGGTGCTTTGAGGTAATGATGTGTTTAGAAAATTCCTATACTGTTACCAGGTTATAAAAGAACTATATCTTAGTTACATCTTGAACTTGGTGTTTAATTGTTGTGGATGAGATAGGCTATTACGGTATCATACTTATAAGAGTTTTTAATTTAGTGAAAGGGTGACGTTGAGCTGAAACTTGTTTTGCCTGATTTTTTTTCTATACCTACTTGACCTGATTGCTATTTATTTTCTGCTCACCGTCTACGGACGAAGATTTTATGCATGATTGCAGAGTCTAAAAGAATCGCACAAGTTTCCAACGATAAGCCACAAGATATCTTGATATGTTATTATTTAATGATGATATATTTTTTTGCAAGTTGTAGCAATCCTGACAAATTGCTGTTAAAAAAAAAATTAATCTATTAAGCTTTGGACTTGATTTTATTGTCATGATTAATTTATTCCCTGCATTTTCTGAAAGTATAAAAACTCACAAAATGGTGAAACGATTATTTGTTTATGACCTTTGGAAATGCAAGTTTTATACCAAGTTTAGTATCCAAGTTTTTAACGCATCTCGATTTTTGTTAATGTGACTTTACATTGTTTTTACGTGGTGATGATATGTGATGTTAATAACACGCTATTAGGGATGTGACTTGATGTGTAGTAGAATTAAAATTTTAATAGACAAACTTGTTAGCATGAAGTTATGAGTAAAAGATATATAACAGTCCGTTTGTCACAGATAGTTGTGAGTATTTTGAAAAGGGTCAATCATTTCTTATTAATTCATATATTAGATGTGCATCTATGTTCAGTTTCTTGTCATAAAACTTCTATATTTGTTCGTAACCAATTAAATTAAGCGGTGTAATACATATTGTTATCTTTTATCGCAAGTAAAACACATGTTCTTGTCAAGTACGATTATGTTTAAAATTTGGAGCACAACTATAATGAATTGAGAATTTTATTCCTATATCTCATAAATTTTACCCTTGCTGTAGTAGTTACCATGCTTGATCTACTTAATGTCTAATCATGAAAATTGTGTGAGTGTTGGCTTTATGAATTAGTTTTCTTATACCCTGAATCCCGCATATTGAATTACGGTCGTAGGAAATGAATGTTTTAGTGGGCACTTATTGGTCAGAGTGTTATGGTGTTTTCGATCTATAATTAATCATTCGTTCTTATGCTTGGCCATTAAATTTCAATCTTGTTGGTTAGTAGGTTTCATGACGTTTTTAAAATGAGAAGCCATATTAAAAAAATTAAGGTGACGATATTTATAATGGTTTTTGTAACATGACCCAGATTTTGTAAACATAGGCTGTGAACATTCCGTGTGAATCCTTTTGTGTTGTGAATTTCATAAATTATATGATCAATTTATGAATTCTATTTTGTTTCCACATTTTATAAATTTCCTAGTTTTTTTTAAAAGTATAAAGACTTCATCATAAATGAAACGGTTAATTAATTTTTTTTTTTTCCAATTTACGCTCGTTACTAATTTTATGTTAAATAATGTCACATGAGTAGACGAGAAATGTATCTGATTGATTTTTAACTTATTTATACCTAGGGATGTTAAGCTATCGTGATAGTATATGATTAGTATATATATCTCGTGATCTATGTTGTTGCTCCGTGTTTAATTACGTTAATTAAATTTTACCTAATGTCATTTGCTGAACCTTATGTCATAAACAATGAATTTTTCTATACAATTTGATTATTAACATGAAATGTTTTAATTTGTCAAGCATGAACTATGAGTGAGCTGATTGTCTATATTGATGTAAAGATGTTAATTTAGTGTCAAATTTGGCAAGTATATATAATGCTAATGACTTTGATTTTGACAATAACTGTGTAGTGTCGAATTGTCAAGTGTGTTTTGTTCCCTTAGTAGTTGAATGCTATTTGCCCCATATATAGTAGATAACTTTCCAGATGACTATGACTATTGTTTCGGTGAAATCTACTTGAACACTAGATGTGAAATTTTATAATGGGGTTACGGGACGTAACCATGTTTTAAGGAGAATATGATTGTAAAATATTGATGATATGATATGCTTGGTTGGCATGTCGTGATTGGTTGATTAGGATCGACAATGCTTGATGTACTCTAAGTAGTTTTTATTATGTTTTGGTCAATATTCTGGTTCTTTAAGCGTCTATTATTTCTGTTGCATGTCAAACTTGGGGACAAAGTTTATTAAGGAGGGTAGAATATAATAGTACGTCCTAGTTGGTTACCTCTTGGAATCGGTGTCTGGTTGGAATAGGAGCGAGTTACCTTGGGGTGAGCTTAGATATGTGTACAGTTTCCGTTGGTCTGGGCGAACTTCGGGACGAAGTTCATTTTAAGGGAGGAAGATTGTAATAACCCATATTTTCATATCCTGTAACAATAAAATATTAATAAAATTATTTTTGAGTCGAGATGGTTTTATATTTAATAAGTGTGGATATTTTATATACCGTATTACTATTATTATTATTAATAATATTATATTATCATTTTATTGTTGTTGTTGTTGCTGTTGTTATTTTAGTATTATGGTCATAAAATAATATTATATATAACCATGTTTTATATTACGATATTTAATATACACGCATACGGTATTTAGTACTGCAAATTCCGTGACAAGCTTGTGATTTCTCGTAAAAGAGGAGAGGGGACAAGGTGGGGCACCCTTCATGTGCTTTCTCACTCACCTTGAGTATTCTGTGAGAGAAAACGGTATCCGTCACAAGTTTGTGACCGATACCGCCCTCACAAATGAGAATTTGTGATTTATTAATGTGACGGATGGTTTGTGAGTGGCGCATTTATATGGACGTTGAAAGTGCAATAATTTACGAGGTACCAATATGATTATTATAATACCCTTTTTCAATATTTTATCAAATCTTCTTACGGTATACCTACCTAAGAATCCCTTCTTACTTTCTAATTGAGTGCCGCCGTCAAAAGTTTTGTCCCAAATTCTTATAAACTACTCCGTATTACATCAAGGTGATCAATGATCATCACCACTTTTCATTAATCTTGGTTCCCAATTTTCTGATCTTCGTATAATATTTGATCGAGATTTTGTTTTTGTAACAACCCGACCCACCACGGTCGTAACACACCCCCAATAAGATGGGAGGTAAGCCTTTGGGCCCATTCTTTGTCCTCACTTAAGCCCAAAAGCACAAGGCCTTGTTACTAAGTGGTGGGTGGAAGTTATTATAAACATATCACAAGCCTCACATTCTACCAATGTGGGACAACTTTCCTCTTAAACTCTTGGAGTGTTACAAACTCCCCCAATTAAAGAACACAACGTCCTCGTTGTGCCTCAAACTTGACCACAACCAGGGCCAGAATCCTCCCCGCTAGGTGTGTGACCCGGGTACTCCCGACTACAGGCTCACCACACTGTCGCAGGGTCGCTCTGATACCATTTGTAACAACCCGACCCACCACGGTCGTAACACACCCCCAATAAGATGGGAGGTAAGCCTTTGGGCCCATTCTTTGTCCTCACTTAAGCCCAAAAGCACAAGGCCTTGTTACTAAGTGGTGGGTGGAAGTTATTATAAACATATCACAAGCCTCACATTCTACCAATGTGGGACAACTTTCCTCTTAAACTCTTGGAGTGTTACAGTTTTAGTATTGGATCTCTTGTCAATCTCACGTGCTACATTACATCATTCCACACCCTTCTTGTTTTCCTTGAACTAAATAAGTAGTCAGCAACTTTGTCGAGCCAGCCATATATTTGATTTTTGCATCCAAAAGGTAACACGATTCCACTGTTCCTATTATCAGTTTATTGTTCGAGGTTTTATGTGTATAAGTTATTTATTGTTGTCTTATGTGCTTAAATTGACTTTGATATTATATTATGATTATTGTTATAGTTTATACTTTATATTACTCGCTATTAATTTTCTCGCGGGTTTGAAAGATTGGGTGTATAATTGTTGTGGTTGTGGGGGTAGATTATTAAGGATGAGATATGTTCATTCAATTAGCAATAAAAATAAATTCTAGTTCATGGGACGTAAGTGTATACTGTTTGGTTTATGAGAATTCTTATGGGTTTAGCTGTGCATGAATATATTGAGGATGGGTTTCATTAATTTTACAAAGATTAGTGTGTTGAATTGGTACGTAATTGGTTTTGTGTATATTGAATCGTTTTGGTGTTCATCTGGAGATATGGGTTGTATATTTTTGTTCAAGTTGTCTATTCTTTTGAGCCTTTGGTAATATTGATAATCAAATTGAGATGAAAATTAATACCAAATATTAAGTTAAGGGGCCTTCGAGCCATTTTGCGTTTACGGTCCAGAGTGACCATGGTTATTGAGTTATATTATTTGAGTTGAAATAGATACGGAGATGAAATATTGTTTTGCGGTCTTACGCTAGTTCACTCACCCCTTGTCTTGGTCTTGGATTCGATGAGGAGAATACGATACTTGGTTACTACTTGGATTACTATATTATGAGACGAGATAATAAGTAAGACGGAGTAATTAGTTGAGACTATAATTAGGGAGGAATAAAATAAATGTCGTATGAGACGAATATATGGAATTTGTTTAAGGTGGAATATTTTCGAGTCAATAATATATTATATTTTTCTGAATTGTTTTGTGACGATATTCTTATTAATCGATTAATTAAGTTAAGTGAACTAGGTCACGATTAATATGACCTCGTTATGCGTAGTATATTAATTAATTAATTAATTAAATAATTTAATTAATTGATATATTACATTTGTTTACGTAATTATATTAGTTAGTAATTCTTTATATTATAATTGTTTTAAGGTGTTGATTACGTGGAGAAAGGATTCTGATCGGATATTAGTTGCGTAATGGGATTATATTGCTATTCCAGGTAGGATACACTAACACTATACTTTATGAGTGTTATGAATGAATGTTTACTCTGTGATGTGTTATGAAAGGATGTTGCCTTGTATGTTATGGATGCAAGCATGAATTATATAAGAATGATATTGGTTGGATTGATTGTGGATTATTGGTAATGGCATGAGCATTTCATTATTTAATAGCATGAATGAATAATTATATCGTTGCATTCATGAGCATAGCATACGCATTGGTTTCTGAGAAAGTTATGGTCAGATATTGTTCTGATATAAAGCCCAGGGTGGTTCTGCAGACCAGGCCTGGTGTCTTATCAGCTATTGAGCTGGTGTTCGGCGACGGTCGATTATAGTCTGCCGGGAGGTTCGGTATGGCTTGGTGCAAGGGTATGAGTTTGAGAATGAGATTGAGATTGAGATTGAGCTCGAGCATATCATGGCATTTGCATATCATTTAACTGTTGCATTATAATTATGGTGTTATCTTACTCAACCGCGAGGTTGACAGTGTATTCGTGTACACCTACGATGATCCGGAATGGGGAGTAGATTCTACAGGTCAGATACAGATGGATTAGGAGCTTGGGCATGGAGAGAGACATAGCTTGGACCTATTAAGAATTAGATCATATACTTAGACGTTATCTGTTGTACTTTTTATTCTTTGCGTAGTAGTTGTTATATCAAAAGTTTAAATTTAATGAGTTTTTATATAAAGTACTTTGGTTTGTTTTAATTTGTTATTCACTACCTCGGACATTCCGAGATGGTAACAGCTCTATTTATTTGAGAATGTCTTGCTAAAGGCTCTTAAATAAATGGGTTGTTACACCAAGACTCTGCTACAGTCGGTCTCGGAACCTATACTTCCTACGCATATTCATCCCCTACATCCTAACATATGAAATTAGCTACTCATGATTACTAGAACAACAATGAAAACAGGAATAAACATGGAGATCATAATGAATATCAATCTAAACATGCAATCACTAATAAGGCTTTTGGGATTCTATCTTAAACCGAATACAATAATTCTAAACTAATAACAATAAAGCAGAAATTAAGAGAGGAATTACCGGAAATAGGGTTTAAGGCAGAAAAGGGACAAACTTTATTGATGAATGCTTGAAAGATTGATGAACAAACTAAAAGTGTTTGAGAATTATTGAAAGGTTACAACTCGAGATAAAACTAAATTAAAGACTGAATAAAACTTAATGGAACTGAATCTATGACTGAATATAAACTGAATGCTTAAACCCTAATCATGCCTCCTGCTTAAATAGGCGGACAATTAGAGTTTCCTAAAGACTCTAACACGTTAATGGGCTTCCGGAATGCTTTTGGGTCTGCGCAGAGGTCGGTCGACCTACTATACGGGTCGGTCGACCTGTTTACGGGCTTCAGCGAATTTTGGGCTTTCCATAACAGGGGCATGTCGGCCGACCCAAATAATAGGTCGGTCGACCCTTATTCCTGTAGGATTGCTTTGATTCGTCTTCGGTTTGACTTCTTGGTACTTGGTTAACGCTTTGAGTTTACTTTCCTTCGTTCCGTGGCTATGAAAAATCCTGAGGGCATAAATTTGGCATAAAATCGTCCATTTTCCGCATAAATCTACAAAAGTGCATAAAAATACAAAAGTAGACAATTGTTGGGAAATAAAGGCTAAAACATAGTAAATGAGCGACCAAATGCGTGTAAAAATAGATGTAAAACATCATAAAATATACACGCATCAAATTCCCCAAACCAAACCTTGCTTGCCCTCAAGCAAGAATTAGACTCGATCTTAACTGATGGAACGATTTCAATCTCAGAGCGAAATTTACATGTAAGCCTAAACCAATGCCAAGTACAAAATGAGAAAGTTTTTAAATCATGCAAACGAGTTATGGTGTTGTCAAACTTGCAAAAATAAAGACTATAGAGACTTTATACCATGGACTCTCGCGGTACGCTCGAGACACTCATGAAGCAAAGGGTGAATATATGTAAAAGATAGAAAGAAGTATTTTGTAAAGAAACTCACCTAACTGCAACCCATGGAAACATGCTTGCAATCTAACATGAACAAGAATTCTACAACTATGTATAAACATACTCATTAAGTGACTCGGATACATGCAATTGAGGTAATGAAAGATATGTGAGGTAGAAGGTAAAATGTGGTTAAGATGTTTTTGGAATTGTGGGGTTAGTAGCCAAGCTAGTAAAACCGGTTCCCAACAACATATTTCACAATTTTTTTGATATTAAGAAAGTGCTCTTTTGTAGCACAACTCTCACATTAAATATAAGAAAGGACTCCCAAATATTTTTTATTGAAGTACGGGAGTGATAACATGTAAAAGAAAGGGATTTTTGGAACGAAATTTTCAATCTGATGCTGTCAGTTGGTCGGCCAACCTATGAGGGTGGTCGGTCGACTGACTCTACTGTATATTTTGATTTTTTTCTTTTTCGTTTTCGTTTTTCTTTTCTTTCTTTTTCTGAATTTTTCTGTTCTTTTTCTTTTCTTTCTTTCTTTTTTTTTCTCTTTTTGCTCAAAATAGCTTACAAACCAAGATGCCCCATAAAAGAGAACCAAGGACCACAAATACTAGCTTGGAAGGGTAGGCTAAGTATGGGATGTAGTTTTGGGGGAATAAAAAGGCAATTTTGGCTTATGTAAGACTTATGGGTAAATAAGAGAAAAGGGATCCCAAATGCACGTACCAAGACTCACAAAATGAGATAGTAAAACAAGTATATAGCAATTCAATTTCATGTTTATGCATATTGATGTAACATGTTCCAAGGGGAGTACTACTCACATCCTAGACAACTGGTTTAAGAATGAAACCAGGAAATAAAACTCTAAAACTTAAAATGTATAGTAGGTTGCCAAGGTATAAGTCAAGTCTCAAGATATACAAATTGACAAAAACTCGTAAATATGCAAAAGACTCTCATACTAAAACAAGTTTACAAGGCAAGGTAGAGGCATAAACAAGTAAGATAGCAAAATCATCATTGATTTCTTGGATCACCAAAAATTACCCGACGATCCCAGACGTAAGGTAGAGGTACGTCGTCGTGCTCCAAAGTTTATTCATTATAAAGGGACGCTCTACAGACGTTCTTTCTCAGGACAATGGTTGAGGTGTCTAAGCAAATCCGAAGCTGCAGAAGCCATACATGAAGCTCACTCTGGTATTTGTGGTGCTCATCAATCTGGGCCTAAACTTCATGACCGTGTAAAGAGAATAGGGTATTACTGGTCAACCATGGTACAAGATTGCTTGGACTTCGCAAAAAAGTGTGAACCTTGTCAATTCTATGCAAACTTCATACACCAACCTCCAGAGCCATTGCACCCTACTGTTTCTTCATGGCCTTTTGAAGCTTGGGGACTTGACGTTGTGGGACCTCTTGTTCCGAAGGCCTCTAATGGGCACGAATACATTCTCGCAGGTACCGACTACTTCTCAAAATGGGCGGAAGCAATCACATTACGGGAGGTGAAAAAAGAGAACGTTGTGGACTTCATTCGAACACAGATCATCTTCAGATATGGCGTACCACAGCGTATCACAACTGACAACGGGAAACAATTCTTCAATCATCTCATGAAAGGTCTAAGTGAGAAATTCAATTTCAAACAATACAAGTCATCAATGTACAATGCTCCTGCAAATGGAGCCTTCAATAAAACCCTTTGCAACTTGTTGAGGAAAGTGGTGGCAAAGTCCAAGAGAGATTGGCATGAAAGAATTGGTGAAACATTATGGGCATACCGTACCACATACAAAACACCTACACAAGCAACTCCGTATGCGTTGGTGTATGGAGTGGAAGCCGTGTTACCATTGGAGTTGCAAATCCCTTCCTTACGCATTGCTATTCAGGAGGGACTCACAGAAGATGAAAATGATAAGCTGCGGTTGGCAGAGCTAGAGGCTCTTGATGAAAAAAGATTAGAGGCTCAACAAAAGCTCCAGTGCTACCAAGCAAGGATGTCACGCGCATTCAACAAAAAGGTGCGCCCTCGTTCTTTCCAAGTAGGAGACATGGTGCTTGCCATACGAAGGCCAATTATCACCTCTCACAAGCCGGTTGGTAAATTCACCTCTAAGTGGGATGGCCCGTATGTGGTACAAGAAGTTTACACAAATGGCGCATACAAAATAGCAAATGAAGATGGAATTCTCATAGGCCCAATCAATGGGAAGTTTCTCAAACGTTACTATTCTTGAAACAAGTCATGCTCCTAAGCAAGAGCTTAAACTGCAAGTCATGCTCCTAAGCAAGAGGATAAACTGCGTACAAAAAAAAAAACTCCCTCTCTAAAAAAAAACTAAAAAAAAAAAAACTAAAAAAAAAAAAAAAAAAAAAAAAAACTAAAAGAACAAAAAGAACAAAAGGAACAAAAAAAATAAAACGTGTCCATCTTTCATGAACTACGTTGGCTTGATCTTGTAAAGTACTTTGTGCTTTACAGGTACGTAGGCAGCTTGACTGAACATGTAGCTCAAGTGCAGCCACACCTTCAAACAAACCCATCCATCTCGGAACTACGTTGGCTTGATCTTGCAAGTTGTCACCTTGTCAGCTTTGCAAGTACGTAGGCAGTTTGGACAAACACTTTGTTCAAGTGCAGCCACACCAACAAATCAAAACCTACAAAATCGCTCCTGGCCCGCAAGAGCTTAAACTGTGCACGGCTAAAATCATCTTCAAATCAATCAGTCTTGAGGTATAAGTACAATCTTGATCAGCGTTGTCTTGTGTAAGAAAATATCATTCGAAAATGCCTTGCCTCCTTCGAAAAGTGTATCTTCTAGATCTCCAAATGCCTTGCCTCGTGTATCTTCGAAAAGTGTATCTTCGAAAAGTGTATCTTCGAAAATGCCTTGCCTCGTGTATCTTCTAGATCTCCAAATGCCTTGCCTCCTTCGAAAAGTGTCGACTATTTGTAGCTGACGGTAATCCGTGGCGAGCCTCAATCAAACAATCCATGATGGTCAAGATCGCTTCGTAGAATATCATTCTTGCTCTTCATGTTATCCAAATCCTCGTAGCTCTGCTTCAAATTGGTCATCACGCTCGGCCTTCCATTTGCTAGGACCTCAGAGAAATTCGCGTTGCTTGGCGATTTGATGATGAAGTAGCATAGTGATCTAACTTGGGGGAGCGACTTGTAATCCTCAGTCGGTCAACAATTTCAATGAAGCTTAAAGAGTCTTCAACAAATCTTCATGAAACTCCGTGATCCGGTCTTCAAAAGCGTCAATGGTATTTGAACGACTCCAACACATTTTGAAAGCATCTCCCCAAAGAGGCTTGAACCACCTTCAAATCTTCGGTCTTCAAAAGGACGGAATTTGTCATAATTGCTCTTATGATAACCGAAATGACCCAGCGGGTTCATTGCATGGTAGCTCATATGAGAATAATAATGACCGTCTGGCAAAAAATCTCGATGGCGAAGATAGGGCTCAACAAACTGTAAGTCGTCATAAATTTTGAGTAGCTTCAAACTCTCCAACCATCATGGGACCGGTTCATTACTTGCTTCATAAGTTGGAAGAGAGCTTAAATAGTCCAGCTCAAACTAGCTTGAAGTCTTCTAGCCCTCAGGTTGCGTAGGACATGTTGCTTGCTTTTCTTGATAAGAAATCGGAATAAGTCATCTTGAAAGCTTCAAATTCTCTCACAGTAAACCCAAAGAATATCGAAATAATCGATCAGACTCAAACTTCCTCACGTTCTCCGGCGCTCGACAAGCAAGATCTTTGTTGGCTCACATAAGAAATCGAAATAACTTCAACACGAAATGCTTCAGAGTCTTTAACCATCATGGGACGGGTTCATTTATTGCTTGATAGCTCAAAGAAAAATTCGAATTGATCCGCTCTTGAAACTTCTGGTTGAGCCAAGACGGCTTATAATGTACGCGCCTTCAATTCCTGGGCACACAAATAAACAAATTCAACATTTGCTTACAAGCTACATTAATATATGAGGGTTGGAGTGTGTAAACACCTAATGCATATAGCATGCGTAAAACGATGATGAGCATACATAATCTTGAAAATTTGTCTGGGAGATTACCTGTCAAAGCTTAAGGCAATAAGTGAGTGGGTAAGAATAATGCTCAAGATAGAAACAATATGGTAATAAAAAAAAAGGAACACCAAAATTGATTGTTACTTGTCTAAGTATACTGCATTTTTCATTTTCTCCCTGCAACAAAAAAAAACGTTGAAGTTACTCACAATAAAGATATTGGTGATACACTATTTGTAGTTCCTCATATGGGAAACTTAACTCCATACAACCCGCATCAATGATAAACCGACAACCATGTTGCTTGCCAGTGATTTTGGATCACTCCCTCACGCCACTGTCAGTTCGATACAGAATGTCAATTCTTACGGAAATGCTCCTCATCATCATGGCTCATTCGTCATTCGGATTTTGATCGCTGTTTGGGTTGCTGCTTAGTTGACAACAATGAAGACCAATTAGTCTTATATTGACAAAGAAACTTGGAAAAAACAGTACTTCAAAATTAGTTCATCCAATTTTAGTCAGAATGGGTTTGACACTGGTTGAAAACAATGGCCTCAACATCAAATTTTGGGAAATTTCAGGGCAAATTATGATCAAATTCATGCTTACTAATTTCCTAATAACCTCCAAGCTGGTGTAATTGGCAACAAATTTTCATCCAATTATGTTGCTTTGAAGTTAAAACATGGACATCAAAACGTCAAGCTTTTATGAAAAGGGCTAGCTACATGTATTCGTTTGTTCTAGAACATACCCTGTTCATTTCAAGTGTTAAAACTAGACCATGCGAGATAGGGAATCTTACTCTTGGTATACAAAGTTGAAAGAAAATAAAGGGGTATGCAATAAAAAGAGGTGCTGCTAGCAAGACCATATAATGACTAATACTAACACTTTTACCATAATTCATACTCCATTATCAGAAGAAGGGCATGTACTCCACTCTCTTCTCATCTAAGTCAGAAGGATGACATTCATCTCTCCGCTTTTGCAAGATCGATCCCGCGATCCCAAATTTGCTCTCCTTTCTCCCCTTATTGTGCGGACAACCTCGTATGCGAACTGGAATACTTAAGAATTACAGAAGATATCATGCCATGCTTAATGAATAAACAAGAAGAAAAAGACGAAAAGCAATGAGAAAGCGAAAAAAATATACATACCTTGATTCATTTCTACAAGTAAGTTCACTTGGTACGTAGCTTAAGAGTAACTGAATATATATAGAGACAACTATGATATAAAAAATGAGTTGTTTGTCGAGGAAGGAACCGCCACACCTCTGAAAGACCCAGTTAAAAAATTCTAGCCGTCTCACCTCAAGAAATGGCCAATGATTTTGCTTTATCAAGCGATAAGTCGGTAATGTTTTACCAAATTTCACAAATTTAGAAGGGGCAAGCTAAAACTAATTTTGATTGGTTTATTTTTGAGGTGCAAAGAGAAATTAATAATAATTTTTCATATTCAAAGGCTAATTTTAGCCGTAAAAAAAAAAAATATGAACTTGTCAAGTTGAAAATATGTATTTCTCAAGATTCGTTGTCCGTCAAGGTTACAAAATGACCAGGGTGACAAAAAAATTTAAATGTTATTCGTCAAGGTTACAAAATGACCAGGGTGACAAAACATTTAAATGTCATCCGTCAAGGTTACAAAATTACCAGGCTGACAAAAAAAAAAAATTGAAGTACAATTCGTCAAGGTAACAAAATGACCGAGACGATTGAAGCGTTATCCATCAAGATTACAAAATTATCAAGATGAAAGGCGCATCCAGTCATACGTCAAGTCAAATAATGACATGGTGACACAAAAAAAATGGTACTGACACAACAAAGTGGAGGCCAGTTGACTTCCAAGTCAGTAAAATGGAGCTACCTTAACGACGAGTTAAGGCGACCATCGACTTCCTAGTCAAAGCAAAAGGAATCGAGACCTCGCCACGTCAAGACACCCGAAAGTGCACGTGACAACGTCTCGAGGGGGCAATTTGTAGGCACTTAAAATTTATTTAAGTGTCGAAAATACAAATGATGAATTGAATTGAGTTAATAAAAAGTAAATTACTCAATTTAATCATCTCTGTCCCTTTTAAAATCAATTTTGGGTCATTTAGAGTTATTCGGGCCTAAACAGAAGCCAAATTGGGCCAAAATCGTAAACAAACCGAAAATGGGCCTGAAGCCGAAAGCCCACTGACCCAAAGTCCACTGAAGCCCAAAGCCCACCGAAGCCCAAACTTTTCTCTATAAATAGAGCGAAGTTAGTTCAAAACAAAAGAGAGAAAAACGATAAGAAAACTCGAAGAAAAGAAAAGCTCTGAAATTCTCTCTGAAAATCTCGTGAAATTCATCTTAAGCAGTCAACAAGCACAACAAATTCGTGCCGCCTGCGCAAGAAAACTCAAACACTCAAACACGAATATTCAAACATTCAAACTTGAATATTCAAACATTCAAACATTCAAGAGAGATTCAAGTCGTTCGACCCTCTCGAGAATACAAGTCAACGTGACGCGTAGAGTGCATCCACCCTCTACACGTGACCCCCCCTTCAACAAAAACGCACGCACACCCCTTAAGTGGATCGTGCACGTGTAATCTGTTTGGCTAGCTAGTTAGAATCAGAGGATTATTAGAGATTGTACACGAAATTTTCTGATATTAATAAAAAATTATTTTGTTTCTGTGTTTTGTATTTCAGTTATCGTAATACAAAATCCGTCGTTACAATTGGTCAAGCCACATTTCCAGCGGACTTACTGAGATTTCCTCTCGAGGAGTTTGACATTATCCTCGGTATGGATTGGTTATCGCGATACCATGCTCGTTTCGAGTGTCGCGACCAGAAAATCTGCTTGAGGAGTTCTTCAGGAGTTCGTGTTTCCTATAGGGGAACTCGCCCTCAAAGGGGTGTTCGTGTTATCTCTTCGATGAAAGCTTCTCATCTTCTTAGGAAGGGTTGCCAAGCCTTCCTGTGTGTTGTTACAGCTGCTAAACCATCGCTACCGAAGCTTGAGGATGTAGCCATTGTTTGTGAGTATCCAGATGTTTTTCCAGATGACTTGCCAGGGATACCGCCAGAGAGAGATGTAGAGTTTACTATTGAGCTTGTTCCAGGTACCGGACCGATTTCTAAAGCTCCTTACCGTATGGCTCCGCCAGAGTTGAAAGAATTGAAGCAGCAATTGGAAGAGATGATCGAGAAAGGTTTCATTAGACCTAGTGCTTCTCCGTGGGGTGCTCCCGTTTTGTTCGTTAAGAAGAAAGATGGTTCCATGAGACTGTGTATCGACTATAGAGAGTTGAACCGAGTGACCGTGAAGAACAGATATCCTTTGCCTAGGATAGATGA
Organism: Silene conica; assembly: GCA_029255685.2. Lineage (NCBI taxonomy): Eukaryota > Viridiplantae > Streptophyta > Magnoliopsida > Caryophyllales > Caryophyllaceae > Silene > Silene conica. The sequence goes on along the minus strand of CM055316.2, from coordinate 26,008,021 downwards.
CTTGTTTGATCAGTTGAGAGGTGCTTCTAGGTTTTCCAAGATTGATCTTCGATCGGGTTATCATCAGATTCCAGTGAGGGAGGCTGATATTGCGAAGACTGCTTTTCGTACCAGATATGGGCATTTTGAGTTTGTAGTTATGCCATTTGGGTTGACTAATGCACCGGCTATTTTTATGGATCAGATGAACCGTACCTTCAGTGAGTATCTTGACACATGTGTTGTGGTTTTCATTGATGACATCTTGATATATTCGAAGACCGATGAGGAACATGCTGAGCATCTTCGATTGATTCTAGGGATTCTGCGCAGACAGAAATGTTTCGCAAAGTTTTCGAAGTGTGAATTTTGGCTCTCGAAGGTTGCCTTTTTAGGACATGTGATATCCAGCGAGGGTGTGATGGTAGATCCCGCGAAGATAGAGGTTGTGGTTGATTGGGAGAGTCCCAAAGATGTTGGAGAGATCCGTAGCTTTTTGGGTTTGGCTGGTTATTATCGTAGATTTGTGGAGGATTTCTCCAGATTAGCTCGCCCGATGACTCAGTTACTGAAGAAGGAAGCCAAATTTGTGTGGACCGACAAGTGTGAGAGTTCTTTCCAGGAGTTGAAGACCAGATTGACTTCCGCCCCCGTGTTAGCTTTGCCAGAGATCGGAGTGGATTTTGATGTGTATTGTGATGCTTCGATGTTAGGGCTTGGATGCGTACTGATGCAGAGTGGTAAGGTGATAGCATATTCATCTAGGCAGTTGAGAGTTCATGAGGTGAACTATCCGACACATGATTTGGAGTTGGCTGCAGTTGTTCATGCTTTGAAGATGTGGCGACATTACCTGATTGGATCCCATTGCCGTATTTTCACAGATCACAAGAGTCTTAAGTACATTTTTACTCAGAAAGACCTTAACATGAGACAGAGACGTTGGCTAGAGTTGGTGAAAGATTACGACATTGAGTTGTTATATCATGAGGGAAAAGCCAATGTAGTTGCTAATGCGCTTAGCCGCAAGACTTCTCACTCGATGAGTGCCATGAGAGTATTGCCCGATGAGTTGTGTTCCGAGTTCCGGAAGCTGAGATTAGAGATGGTGGGTAGTGGTTTTGATTGGTTAGCTGCTATGACTGCCGAGCCGTCTTTATATTGGGAGCTTCGCCAGAGTTTGCCTTCAGATGCCGATTTCAAGAAGTTCGAGGCTAAGATTTCGAGTGGTGTTGCACCTGACTTGGTGATTGATGCTGATGGTTTCCTTAGGTTCCGAGGTAGGTTGTATGTTCCTGATGTGCCAAATTTGAGGAAGAAGGTTCTTGATGAGGCTCACTTGTCACCGTATTCCGTTCATCCAGGAGGAGAGAAGATGCACAAGGATTTGAGGCTTATGTTTTGGTGGCCTGGTATGAAGAAGGAGATCTTGGATTACGTTAGTAGATGCTTGACTTGTCAACAAGTCAAGATAGAGCATAGGAGACCTGGTGGTTTGCTACAGCCGCTTCCCGTTCCTCAGTGGAAGTGGGAGTGTATATCTATGGACTTCGTTACAGCATTGCCTAAGACAGTTGGAGGCAAGGATGCGATTTGGGTTATTGTTGATCGTCTAACTAAGTGTGCCAGATTCGTGCCGATCAGAGAGACATGGGATATGGACCGTTTAGCCAGGGCTTATGTTGCTGAGATAGTCCGCTATCATGGTGTCCCGAGGGAGATAGTTTCAGATCGAGATCCGAGGTTTTGTTCCAGGTTCTGGAAGGCTTTGCAGGAGGCTATGGGTAGCCGTTTGTTGATGAGCACCGCATTTCATGCCGCGACCGATGGTCAGTCCGAGAGGACTATACAGACATTAGAGGATTTGCTCCGTGCTTGTGCCCTTGATTTTCAGAGTTCTTGGGAGCAGTGTTTGCCGTTGGTAGAGTTTTCTTACAACAACAGTTATCATGCTTCCATTGGTATGGCTCCGTACGAGGCTCTTTATGGTAGGAAGTGCCGTAGCCCGATCTGCTGGGATCAGGCTAGTGACGTTCGTGACCTAGGACCGGACCAGTTAGCTGTTACTATTGACCAGGTTCAGCTTATCAGAGGTAGGATGAAGGCCGCACAAGACCGGCAGAAATCCTATGCTGATGTTCGCCGTAGACCCTTAGAGTTTGAGGTGGGTGATCGATTTTTCTTGAGGGTTTCTCCGATGAAGGGCGTCAAAAGGTTTGGAGTTAAGGGCAAGTTGAGCCCTAAGTATATTGGACCTTTTGAGATCGTGAAGAGGATTGGTGCTGCTGCTTACCGATTGGACTTGCCTCCTAGTTTGGGCAAGGTTCATAGCGTTTTTCATGTTTCCCAGCTCCGTAAGTATGTTAGTGACCCGAGTCATGTTTTGCCTAAAGAGATCGAGAACTTGGAGCCGAGTCTTGCCTTCGAGGAGCGTCCAGTGAAGATCCTTGACCGACAGGAGAGGAAGCTTAGGAGCAAGGTGGTGCCCTTGGTGAAGATTCTATGGCGTTGCGGCGAGGTCGAGGAGCAGACTTGGGAGACTGAGGCCTCGATGCGTGCTGCGCATCCCTTCTTATTCGATTGAGGTATAGTATATAGATTTATATCCGTTCGAGTTTCGAGGACGAAACTTTTTGAAGTTGGGGTGATTGTAACATCCCGTATTTTCGTAAAATCTAATTTAAGCGTTTTTAATTATTTTAAGTAATAAAATAATAATTTAATAAATTATCTCGAAGGATTTTAATTTAATTAGTGAGATCCGTCTTAAGAACCTTAAGTCCTTAGGACGAATACTACTTGGTGAACTTAAACTCGAATGATAAATATCCGTTCAAGTCCGACCCATTTTATTTAAATACGGAAAGGGCAATTACTTAAACCCCTAAAAACCCTTAAGTTGTCATATTTCATCTTCCTCACAACTCCTTTCACTGTAAACTTAATTCCTTCAAAACCTCCATTTTTACTCTCTCCTTTTCAAGCTTTTCTTCATCATCCGTTCTTCAAATCGAGAAAGTAAGTACATTTTCGGAATCCTCGTTCAATTTCCAAGTCATCCATCACTTCGGTTTCTCGTTTCCATCACTTCGAAAATTCAGCCTGTTTTCATAATTCCGTTTTTATGCTCTTAAACCGGTTTTCTTTGTTTTCAGGCGAAGGATTTGACAACCCGAACGTTGATAGCTTCATACTCGAGGAAGATCTTTAGCCGGATTAGCTTGAGAGGTGACGATAATGAGAAACTCGGCCTTATTGTGTATATTAGCATATTTGTTGTGATTCTTATGTGGTTTCTGTTTTGGTTGATATATATTGATTCAAGGACTTAGTAACATGTTTAGGATGATGTTATGATGATGAATTTATGCCTGAATCGTTTGTTATGTGTTCTTAAGAATATTTTCAGTTTTCTCATTTTGCGACGGATACAAGATATATTCATTTGAGGATTGTTATGGGACTTACTTGCTGGTAGATTAGTAGTATTGGGTGTTTGATATTGTTGGGTAAACATCTTGTGTAGCAAATTTGAAGGTTGTAGGTCGTTTAGTGAAGTTTTCCATATGTTGCGAATTGCGAAAATATGTTATAGGCTCTCTGAGCCGGTCGACCGACCGGCCGCCGGTCGACCGGCTGGGAGAGCAACTTGGGTATTTTGCGAAGTTTTTAGAATCAGGCCTTGGGGCTGCCAGCCGGCCGATCGGCTGCCTGCCGACCGGCTGGTAGTCATTTTCCTTGTATAGTGTGTTCTTGCGTAAACCATAGCTAGATGGGAGCCCAGCCGGCAGACCGGCCGCCTGCCAGCCGGCTGGGAGTGCATATGGGGATGGATACGAATTTTTAGTAAAAGCTAGGGAATGGGGTTCCCAGCCGGCCGACCGGCTGCCTGCCGACCGGCTGGGAGTCCTTCTTGGTGTTTCTCGGTTTTTGAAAAGAGGTGTAGGCTGAGGGATCACCAGCCGGCCGACCGGCTGCCTGCCGACCGGCTGGGGACCCCTGTAAGCCATGTTGAGTTTTTGAAATTTAATCGTAACTTTCAAACGGTTGATCGGTTTTGGTTGAAACTCGTTTTGTATACCTGTGACATGTATTTGAGGTCCCCGGTGTACGGGCAACATCATATTGGGTTCGGGAATGGAGTAAGGATAGAGACCCCCCGGTCGGGTAACCGAAAGGGAAACCGGCTCTCCCTCAACTTAGTTCTCGGGTTCAGTTAAGTGTTGTTTAGAAGTTAAGAAAAGTAGAACTATAGATTAGTTCATAGACTTTGGTTGATATTGTATTGATGCGTATTAAGTTATGCCTTAAGCTGGCCTCTGAACTTAATACGTGAGTTGTTTGTCATATATGGGGATATGCCTTAAGTTGGCCTCTGAGCCCTATATGTGTATGTTTGTCGTGTCTGGAACATGCCTTAAGCTGGCCTCTGAGTTCAGACATGTGTGATAGTGATCGCGTCAGAACATGCCTTAAGTTGGCCTCTGAGTCTGACGAGTAGAGCAGCTGCACAACGGGGTAGCTAAGGAACTGACACCTTGCCCGGAGTGCAGATGTTTGGTGCTAGAACATGCCTTAAGCTGGCCTCTGAGTTTAGTACCTTGTGATGTGGTGAAGGGACATGCCTTAAGCTGGCCTCTGAGTCCTTTACTTTTGGATGCTAGTCTATGCCTTAAGTTGGCCGCTGAGTCTAGTGTCTTGCTGATTGGCAGGTCCATGCCTTAAGTTGGCCTCTGAGTCCTTGCTTGCTGATGTTTGGTGTTTAGGTTATGTCTTAAGTTGACCGCTGAACCTTTTCACTTGCTGAACGTTTTGGTAGTAGGTTATGTCTTAAGTTGACCGCTGAACCTTTTACTTGTTGAATTTATTTGCTTGCCTTGAGTGGGTACGTGTCAGATATAGATATTATTTATGATGAGTAAATGTATATCTGTTGAGTTATGGTTTGATCATCCAAGGCATTGGGTGACTCTTGTTCGGTTTCATAAATAGTTGGATTGAAAGACCCCCCCGACTGGGTAACCAGTAGGGAAACCGGCTCTCCTTCCTATTTGTTTATGAAGTTGGTTGAGAGCCGTGCACAGTAATCGCATGATAGCAAGAGATCAGATGATGAAATGTTATGCTTCACATGTTGATATATGTTGGAGTGTTCTGTATTGTTTTATGTGTTACGTGTTGTCACAAAAGGTGGCTAGGAGAACTCTAGTCACTCCCCACTGATTATGGCGTACATGTTTTCATGTATGTAGGTACATGCAGGATTGGAGATCGGGGTTCACGAGAGCTAGCGAGCGATGATCCGTTCATCATGACTTACCTTATGTCGTTTAGCTGGACTCGTAGTTTGTTACATTCGTTTTGGTGCCTGTAGGGATGTTCCATCCCAGGCTGTGTATATATTTCATTTCAGTACTTAGAACTGTTACTTATCTATTTGGTTTCAGTTTCAGTTTACGTTTCAGTCTAAGACTTCTCGCATGTTTTATCTTTAAAAAGTTTTAATTCCGCTGCAATTTTGGTACTTTTATGTGTTTATATTTCCGCTTTCGCGAGGGGTTTTACAGATACTTTGTATATTTATCAACTAATTAACGTAAATCAGTAACAGTTGGCTTTGCTAGAAGTTTGACGTTACTGTCATACTGATGGCGGTCATCACGTCTTTTTGTAGTTTAGTCAGAGTTTACTTTCATATATAGCTTCCGCGGACTTTTGTTGTTTTGTTATTCTTTTGAGACAATTGTATTTCACATTATTTATTTTTATAATAAGTTACTTACACATTACTTTGATATTGTACCTTAGGATATCGAGATGGAGACAATTTTATAGTCTGATGATCTTTGTTAAAGGTTTTGGGTTCTGAGGGTGTTACAATACTGGATTAAAGTTAGGTACAAAGTCTATTATGGACTTATGGTATGTGGCTTAATGGTTGTGTGAGGTTCAGACTTCATGTTGTAAGGACTTAATGGTCATTCACCTTGATAGCTTTGGTTTACTCATAATGGCTTTCAGGTAGTAGTTGGGTATCATGTGAATATTATGGGAGTAAAATTAAAGAATTTATAGAAATATGTATCAAGTGCAAAAACCAGTTCTTCAAGTGATGTGTACCTAGTCTCTGTAGGATGAAAAGACTTACCGAAGTAATATTATGGGTAGCATTTTGACATTGATTGTTGTCTCGGTTACTAATAAGTATAGGGACTAGGGTTCCCATGGTTCTAGTTTGGACAATTTAGGTGGTGTGCTTAGATAACGTTTAACTCCTCGAATGCCTTATATGTTCCTCAACGTGTTTGGCCCTTGTCTCTTTCTAGGTATGTCGTAAAATAGCTTGGATCCGCCTGTTTTGGCTTCTTTCTTTTACAAATTAGTTATGCTGAAATTGTGGTTCATTTTGGGTGTCGCCCCATATCCAGGCTGATGCAGGATTCTGGTTGTGTGGGTCGCTGGCAAAAAGGTTGTTGAGACAACTGACCCTGGTTGCTTTTCTAGTGTCTACTGACTAACGAAGAGAATCAGTTAGTTCGAAGGAAGCTACTAGAAAAAATGTTAGTTAGTGTGAACTGCGCGATGTTGGCTGTGAAAGGCTGGCCTATTGCCATAACTCATAGTGTTGTTGGCTTGCTGAATATGTTTCCTGATTCCTCAATTTTCGACTATGTTTCCCCTACTTCCTATAAGGACTTAGAAGGCAAGAGGAGACGGTTGGTCGAGGCTTCCCTTATTCTACTAGACCTTAGTGTGTTAGGGACCTGATTTTGTATGTTGGTGAGGCCAGCTCCCCGAAAATGTTGTTGAGGATGTTGATATCCCTGGGCCAGAGCTATTTCCTCGTCGAATATGACAGCTAACAGATCCTCATGACTAACTATGCATGAGGATTTTGGGCGATCTCCTTTTGTTTCTATGGCGTGCCTTTTTGTTGCTTAGTATGTTAGTCCGCACAGTTCTGATCCACCTGTTATTATGTATATTATTATAACATAAATATAAGTGTAGAGAGTGGAACCTTACTCGTGGAGCTTGTTTCACCGGACCTTGCCCCCACGTGATAGGAGCTGGTTTAGGTTACTTTATTCGTATTGATATTTTACCTCCCCCTAGCTGTCAACCAGGCGTCCTGATCCTGCAAGAGTATTAGGGACAAGCGGAATAGTACCAAAGATGTTACCTCCTGATGACATTCCTATAGACTTACGTACTCCGGGGTTATTGATCACTGACAACAATGGCTCCAGATTGTCATTCTGATTCTTGCTAGCTAAAATTCTAGCAGCATGGAGAATTTTAGGTCCAACAAAATCACAAAATAAAGTGTTACCTGACGTAGCCTGCAATTTGGTCAGTCTGGTGACCAGCTCCTGGTGTAGATTGCATAGATACTACGAGCACCATTTTCCTCCAGGTTGTCTCTCTACAGCTTTTGGAAAGCCCGAGTCAGCTTATACAATCCCATCTACGGTACATGCATGACGTCTAGGAATCTTTGATCTAGAAATTAGGTTGTGTACTTTGTTATATGTGTATGAATATATATTCTTAATTTTTTTCTTACCTCCTTATATTTATAGTGAATAAACCCGAGTGAATTTATTAGGATTTACTACTTAATTGTCTTATTCCTTAAAATGGAGTTTAGTTTTCCCCAGATCATAGCCGTCATCGGTATATTACCCGTATTTCTCTCTTCTCAATCCAGAGACCTAACACCTATATATATATATCCCATGGGTCAATTTTCCTATTTAATTACCCACTCGTATCGTGTGGCGTTCTTCATACCAAATAAATAATTTTGAACCAAACACATAGTAAACATAAACTTTTATGATATTCTACATTGTGTTGATAAATGTACATTAATTATGAGCACTTTAAGCATGTGAGTAAATGAGAATCTAGCAAGTCTCTCCCACATTTCACTTTCCCCTTGTTTACTCGGAACACAACTACACAAGAATAAAAGGAACCAAAATACATGACTGAAACACACTTGACAAACACATGCCATTCCCCAAAAAATGCAATCAAACAATTTTGACATTCTCTTACTCCAACTCTTCACTCTCACAAGCTCACTAATCACACTCTCCTACTCCCACTACAACCCAGCACCCTCAACCACCACAACCCAATGGGATACCGCACGCGCCACCTACTACGCTACTGCAGACCCGCGTGACACAGTGGGAGGTGCGTGTGGCTATGGGGACCTGGACGCCGCTGGATACGGCAAGGCCACTGCGGGGCTGAGCGCGGCGTTGTTCGATAAGGGTCAGAGTTGTGGGGCTTGTTTTGAGCTGAGGTGTGTTGAAGATCTTCGCAATTGCATTCCCGGGACTTCAATTATTGTTACTGCTACTAATTACTGCGCCCCTAATTTAGGGTTTAGTGCGGATGAAGGGGGAAAGTGTAATTTGCCTAATAAGCATTTTGTGTTACCCATTGAAGCTTTTGAGAAGATCGCTCTTTGGAAGGCCGGTAATATGGCTGTTCAATTCCGCAGGTCAGTTTCGGCTTTTCGTTTTAGTTAGTCTTGTACTATATCCTGACATTTATAACTACTCCCTCGAGATTCGAGATCAATCTTAGTATAAATTTGATTGTTTTGTTTCGGTTGTCTCTAATTTGCACGGGTTTGGTTCATGGGCGGATCTAGGGGTGGGCCCTGGTGGGCAGGTGCCCACCATGAAATTTTCGACATAAATTTTTATAAGTCTTCAATATAATCATATAGTTATCATTGTGTAGTTGGTAGGGATGACAATTTTCATCTAGGAGATGGAGGATCGACTCCTGCTAGCTTCATTATATTGATAATTTTTTGGGCCTCTTTCAAATATATATGAAAAAATTGCATAATTTAAGACTCGAACCCATTACCTTTAGACTATGTGATAAGTTCTACACCATTGAACTACTTGAAATAATTGGCAAATTTTATACCAAAATGTATTATATTCTATAACTTTAAGTCATTATTTTTATATATACTTAAAATATATATATTTCGTAGTATTCTAGAAAAAACGTTATTTTTGAAAAAAAATACTATCTAAAAGTCTAAATTTTTTCCCATCTTTTTACTTAATTATTAATTAAAATAGGAAAAAAACTGAAAATATAAAAATATTTCCTTAGACACGCGTAGATAACGCGTCAAAAAAATTTTGTGCCCCCCTTACACAAAATTTCTGGGTCCGCCACTGGTTTGGTTTAATAAGAGTGTTTGTTAAAAGTGAATGCATTATGCTGTATGCATGCTGCAAGATGCAATGCAAGTGAAACGAAAGGCTTCCTAAGAAGTATGTTGGTGTGACAATTTTTGAGATAAATATATATGGAATATGGTAGAGTATCCTTCGTGAGTTCTCTTGAGCTCTACTTGCTGAAAATGCTGAGTTGATGACCACTTGAGCTACAGATTTATTAGGCTTCAAATGAGATCTTTGTCGGTGTTGAGGTTGGAGCACCGACAGTTGGATGATAGTCATGTTCAAATTACTAGGGGTTACCAAAAACGTCAAGACCATCCCAAAGCAGTGGTCACGTTAACTAGGTCACGACCCGGTTTTACTGTTAATCACACCTTAATTATCTTGCCCTACTTTTACCCTCCCAAACAAAAGGTCACGACCTAGGTCATCAACCCAATCATTTTCCACTCTACATCATTCTCAATCATTTCTTACATTCCCTACCCCACTTTTTTCTCTCTCACTTTTACACTTATATTCCTAACATTTTATAAACCAATAATATTAATTTATATTTTTAATATTTTTTTATTTATCAACCAATAACAACTTTCCACCTAAGTGGTCACAAATATGGTCAAGATTGTTTATCAAAGGTCACAAATTGACCTTGGTTGGTCATAAGGTCACAAATTAGTGAATTTGGTCACCAATTAATTCTCTTAATTACCCCATTAACCATGACCAAACAAGGTCATGACCTACCTCATGACCTTGCTTGGGGATGGTCTAAGGGGTTAAAGGGGAAAACAAAAGGGTGGTCTACTCCCGATAACTTGGTGAGGGACGGCCTCTCACACGGTTATCACTTTTTGTGCATGATTACTCATAATCAAACTCCATCAAACTTAATGTCAATATTAGACCATTCCCAAGCAACAAGTCAATTTAATCGGGTCAATTGCATATTAGGCCTTAATCTCTCCTTATTGACCTTGACCACTTAAACCCTCCCAAGCAGAAAGTCACGACCTAGGTCAATAAACCCTCCCAAACAACCACTTTTTTAGTTTTTTTTTTTTGTCTTAAATGGTTGGAACCAATTAAAATGTGCCACGTATGAGGTCGATTGGTGAGTCAATTTACCTCAAATTGGGTCGATTTGTAACTCAAATCGACTTGAGTCAATTCTAATCGATTTCTTAATTACAATTAACTTGACTCGACCCCAAATCGACCTCCCAATCGACCTTGCTTGGGGATGGTCTTAGATTATTAGAAATTAGAATTCATAGAACCACCAATTGTAGTTTCAACTGTCACCGACAATCATTACATCATTTAATTCACAAAAAATAATAAAAAATAAACTTGTTTAGAACAAATTCATTGAGGGGTAAGTAGCAAATTAGCCCCATAGGTTTACTCTTATGTGCAAATCACCCCATATGTTTCATTAAGTACAAAATCACCCCATACCTTTTTTGTGTTTTGGTGCTCTTGCTCTAGTGGAGATCTGAATTCCCTCAAAACATCCAAAGGATGGACCGCGAGGTTCTGGGTTCGATTCTACCTTGATGATGACTGCGAGATCCTGAGTTCGAATCTCCCTAGATGATAAACTTGGCCACATGTCCTCCAGTGAGGGATAACCCGTGGATTGAGCTTATCATGAGACTTGACCACACGTCTTCTAGTGAGTGGTAACGTCGTGGATTGAGCTTACCATGAGACTTGACCACATGTCTTCCGGGGTAAAAAAAAACCCCGTTACTTGGTGGTTAGCATGGTATTGTGGCGTGCGCGGGAGGATCAAACCTGCTCGTCACCAAAAAAAAACATAAAAACTAAATTGACATAATAAATAAATATTATTCATTCCCATTCATCATATATTTTACTAATGCAATAGCCACGTCGCTGACTTGGCATCACAGAAATCTTCCAAAATCTGATGTGGCAGAAAATTAGAGTTAATACAAAATTCCAAAAAAATTTAAATATAATAATCTAACTATGGAATGGAATCAAATCAAATCAAATTTTAAAAATAGAAATATTATGGAATGGAATCAATTCAAAACTTGCAGTAGCCAAATATTATGAAATTATGGAATATTCTTTAAATCCATAATATTTGGAATTACAGAATCATATATTTCTCTATTGCACTTGTCAATCTTGTTGTCATCTCAAGTTTTAATCTCGGTGTGATGTGGCAGAATTACAAGATGGGTTAAAGTGACTAAAATACAAAAGAAAAAAACTAATAATATGAGAAGAGGAAAAATCGCAACACACGATATCTTTGATAGAATATTCCATTTTTATATTTTACAATAATTTAATTTTTATATTTTACAATAATTTAATAAAAATAGAAATAAAATTATATTTTGCTAAAATGGTGGAGATTACTTCCAAGTTTAACTTGATTACGTATGATAACTTCGTTCCCATCGCATTACTAACTACAAATTAAGAAAATTAGGATAAGATTGCAATTAACTACTTCCAAGTTTTTTGAATATATTACAGAATATAAAAATCATAATAATAATGATAATAATCTCGATATTTTAAAAATTATATTTTTCATTCCCGCAAATTAATTGACCAAAAATTGCTCAATAGATAAACATTATCTTTATAAGTTATCTCGAGAAATACCTACTACAAAACTCACTATAAATAGTGGTTTTACTTGCATTTGTCACACCTACCCCAATCACCTGCAAATATTAATAAAACAATTACTCCAAATACCACATCCAACTTCTGTAAAGTAAAAACTAGAGGAATATAAATGACAGTCGGCAAACGATCATGTGTTAAGCTTATGAGTTTCAATATTTATGTTTGTGAAATTAGGTTTTGTAGTTAGATAAGAGTGTTTTCATGGGTTTTCTTATTTTATGTTATTCGCATTAGAGTTTTATCTTAATTTATTTTCCTACTTTAATGTTTTCACATATTGAAATAATTATTACGAAATTATTAGTTATTAACTTAGAATGTCATGCATTTCATTTTATATTTTGATGTATACGAGTAGTATACAAGTTATGGTGCAAGACGGATTTACACGTTAAGACAGTCCAATTTGATAAGAAAACTATGGGTTATAGTTATTGTTATATTTGTTATTAACTCAGAATATTATATAGAGTAAATTAAAAATAACTCCCTTTTAAAATAGGGTTTTTTAAAATTACTCCTTTATATAATTTTTTTCTAAAATTACTCCCTTAAAATACACTTTTATTAAAAATTGCTTCAAAACATCAATTTAGGTATTCTAATTCGTATGTTTTTGAACTTATTCTCCATTGTTAGACATTTCAAAGTATAAATTTGCTATATTACAAACGGAATCAATTCATAAACTTGATGAATAAGTCAGTTGAATTAGAGTTTTGAAGTAACTTTTGATAAAAATACATCTTAAGGGAGTAATTTTAGAAAAAAATTATATAAGGAAGTAATTTTAAAAAACTGAATTTTAAAAGGGAGTTATTATTAATTTACTCTATTATATATTTTGATGTAAAAAAGTTATAGTGTGAGACGGTCTTACTCGGTAAAACGATCAAATTGAATAAGAAAACTATGAGTTATAATTATATCTTCACCATGATTAAATCATTATATCTTTACTATCATTAACGATATTTATGTAAAATTTTGAAACCAGACTGTGAATTTCACGGGTTCAAACCTAGTTGTTAATAATTTGTGAAAATCTACACTTATTTATCATCGCACTACCACCTTTCTCCCTCTAATCACCACACCAAGATCGTCGCCACTTACTCCGACCACCACAAACCACAAACCACAGTCCAGTTCAAAATAACCATCAACCACTCACCAAGTATGAAACACTCCACCTCTGCCTGCCCTCGCAACTACGAAACCGACCATTCCTCACCCTTGAATTAACTTATGGTGTCGACGACGATTATGGTCGAACTGTTGATGGTGTTGGATGATGACACCCGTCGTTGAGGGGTGCCAAAGATAAGATTTATAAAACCTCGGCTTAAGACTAGATAGCGTAAGTCAAGAGTCGAACCACAAGGAGGTGGGGAATGTTTATTGTTTAAGGTCAATGTTTTAAGGTAACAAATTGGGGGTTTGATTGTTGGTTGTCACTAAGTGTAGAAATTAAAGACAGAAATAAAACAAGAAATAAGAAAGCGATAAAACTTATGGTAAAAAGGATGCTAGGATGTTCGGGTAGTAAATAGCTATGATAGTGTAAATCCTAAATCAACATGTGTTGCAGTCGCGTAAGGGGTGTAACATATCCTTTCGGTCTATGGTACCTAATAGCTCCTTTCGGCCTATGCTATTAGTTCCTAGGTATCACAAATATTGGGTGTCAACAATAAGGGTGATTCCTAATTTCTAGGTCACATACCTTTCAGTCTTAAGTAACCTAACCGTCTTAAAGCGTTAACCAATGCCCTTCCCGTATCTTTCAATCTTGGGTAAGTTATTACTAACATCCTACAAGTCTCCTTTCAGTTTCATTATAGGTTGCTATAGTCGACGAATTAAAACAGTCTGAAAACGTACGCAGGTTGGTCGACCGACCAGCTATTCCGGTCGACCGACCAACCACTTCAGTCGGCCGACCAGTTAAGCTGGTCGGCCGACCAAAGTCTGCTACAGGCAGCGTCGGATATTACACCATCTACACATATTACTCCCTACATCCTAACATATGCAATTAGCTACTCATGGATATGGAAATAACAACGAAAACAGTAGTAAACATGGAATTCATAGCAAGCATTAATCTAAACATGTGGTAACAATAAAGGCTTTGGGATTCTAAACTAAACCGGATACTAATAATTCTATGAAACGATAATACATAAACTAAAATCAAGAGAATTACCGCAGAAGGAATTAGGGCAGAAAGAACAAAAGCTTTATTGAATCCCGTAGAAAGATTGAATGTATGCTAAGAATAATAATAATACTAGAGGAAAACTAAACAGAAAATTAAAAGATGATTATTGTAAACTTAGAATTTGTCTCTGATAAAAGCTCTCCATCCCACTGAATGCCTAACCCTAATCATGTAATTAGCTTAACTAGGTGACAAATATAAGCTTTCTAATAACCTAATCACGCGAATGGGCTTTTGCGGAAATTCTGAAACTGCGACTTGGTCGACCGACCAGGATAGTCGGTCGGTCGACCGGTTATCGGGCCTGGTGGACTTCAGTCTTTGAAATTTGAATTCTGGGTTGAGATGATCAGATGTTTTGGTCGACCGACCAAGGTAGCCGGTCGGTCGACCAACTTTTCTGTACGTCAGTCTTGATTTTCGCCTAAAATTCACCCTTTGGTCTTGGTTCGCGCTTTGAGTTGACTTGTCCTCGTTCCTTGGTTATGCAAAAATCCCGAGGGTAGAAATTTGGTGCAAAATCGCCTTTTTTCCGCATAACTCTGCAAAAGAGCATAAAAATACGAAAGTAGACAATTGTTGGGAAATAAAGGCTAAAATATAGTAAATGAGCGCTAAAATGCGTGTTAAAATAGATGTAAAACATCATAAAATAGACACGCATCAGATGACATGTGTGTTGGGTCGACACAGTCGGGTCAGTGCACCGTTGAAGGAAGCTAGGTTGTAAAGAGTGGCGTCACACGTAGTGGTAGAGGTTCGTGGGGTGGTGTCAAAACTTAAGAGACGGAATAATATAATTGATTATTTGCTAAATCAATCACATGCAGCTAATTTGGTAGTGAAGCATACGAGAGAAAAAAATGAATTGATGTTTATTTAAGAGTAAAAGGAGTGTGGTGGTTTCTTCCAAAAAGAGAGAAATTAAATGGAAAATCAATAAGAGAAAAATAATATAATTGATTATTAGCTAAGTCAATTACACAAAAGCTAAATTGCACCAAAACATAAAGTTATGGGGTGAGTTTGCACTTAATAAAACTTGTGGGGGTGATTTGTGCATAAGAGTTAACTTATGGGGCTAATTTGCTACTTACCCCAATTGATTGAAGCCAAATCAAATATTGTAAATAATCATTTAAAAGAAAGGACCTCATTAGTGTTTTGTTGAGCAAGGGTAAAGCGAGCAAGAGACTTGATCTCAAGTCCATTAGGACTGCCTTGAGATTCATGTACTCCACCGATAGTAGCCATGTTTGATGATGATGGTTGAGTGCAATACCCAGTAGTTGCGATTTCTTCTTGATTAAGGTATGAGAATAAGATGGATAGAAGGGTTTTCGTAACCCTTCTATTCTCAATCCCTTTAAAGTTTAACCCCTTCTTTTCTCCAGAATCTTTGTTTTTATGGAATTCTGTATTGATAAATGATAATCCTCTCTGCATGTGAGAAGGAGACTCCCAAGAATAAGCTCTTTGCTATTTCAAATTTTCTGATTATTCTCTAGGAGTTCCTTTCCCCATTCTCGGGTCCCTAAACAAATTGAGATATATACCGCTAATCTATGACGCGCCTTAAACTCCGTAATGTCTATACATTTGCCTACAAAACACGTTAATCGCAAATAGCATATACTTTATACATTCTTTTGGCTTGCACAGTTGCATGTTTTTTCTGTTTGGTAGAGGCTTGAAAACTTGATTTTAAGGTGACCATAAAATGATATTGATTGGGAAGCTGGGAATGACCATTAAGCTAGAAATGTAAGCTCTTAATTCTCATCAGATTATTACTGAATCTCAATGAAGGTTATCCAAGGTGAAAAAAATCATATAAAACATTTTAGATGCACCATATAATATCGTCCTTTAGAGTGAAACGGCTCTCAAATCTTCATATTGTATAGTGCAGTGTTCGTAATGTTGAACTAGAGCTGCAGATAATATTAAGAATACAAATTTGGATTAAGTTCAGGAAGTACTTCATAAGTTAAAGAAAACAAAAATTTAAAAACCAAATGGTTGAATCAGAACTTTCAGAAGTATGAAAGGAAGGATGACTTCCATTTTGTTCAAAACTATGCGTGCTAGTACACATCTATTCCTGTGATATCCCGTGTACACATATACTCCTGTGATATCCCTTGTAAATTGTGTCTGCAGCGGAGAATGATTCTCACATTCCTACCTTTAAAGCCTGAATTTTGACTTCTTTTGCATCGCAGGATAAAGTGCAGAAAGGAAGGAGGCATTCGGTTTGCAATTGATGGATCGGGCGCATTCATCTCAGTGCTTATCAGCAATGTTGCAGGTGCAGGCGACATGATCGGAGTGAAGATAAAGGGTTCACTAACTGGATGGCTTCCAATGTCAAGGAGTTGGGGACAAAATTGGATCATAAACGCGGAGTTGAAGAAACAACCTCTTTCATTTGAGGTCACTACTAGTGACAGAGCTACTCTCATCTCTTACAATGTTGCTCCGAAGACGTGGGACTTTGGTCAAAGTTTTGAAGGAAAGCAATTTGATTGAGAACAAAAAGAAAGATATTACATCTCTGATCTCTTGTTCGTATCACGTTCATTAGTTAGGATAAACTTCAAAGAATATTGCCCAAGGCTTTAAGGTAAATTTTTTGACCAATATCATTGTTAAGAGGATACACATCTGTCCCATTTTCTTTCTTTTTTTTGGCGGCACTAAAGAAAGGTTCTTACATAATGTTCACCCGACCCTCCGGGTCGGACTTATTTGTTACATTTTTAGAAAAAGTGATTAAACTAGTGACGGGATTGACACAATTGTGTAATCAGAGCTATGGCTAGTATCATGCATGTCATTTTAAGTATTTTCATTTTATGCATGATGAAAAATCCAAAAATGGTGTTAAAAAGGAGAGCATGAGAATTTTGGTGCATGCTTTCCTACTGATCTCAGAATGTTTGTGGTCAAGTTTGGAGATTTGTGGATTTATTTTGCTAATTATTTTGATTTTTACGAAAAACCTTGTCGAATAATGTCGTTTTTTGGTTAATAAGTTAACTAAAAATAGTTTGACTTTGATTTGGCCTTCTATATTTTTATATGATATTCCTTGCATATTGTATGCTTTGTAATATAAAAATTTCGAAATTTAATTTGATGTTTTGCATGTTTATTTGTTTTTATGAGATAAAAATCGATAAAGGCAATTTTTTTTTTAATATGAGATCCCGAAAATAATCTGTTGTTGAAGTGTGAGACTTTTCCGGAGTGTTCCAGAAGGTTCCGGAGTGTTCCAGAGTGTTCCAGAAGGTTTTGGAAAGTACCAGAACAATGTAGAAACATCTAGAATGTTCTAGAACACTTGTGAACACACTAGAATAGTCTAGAATACTCTAGAAGGATCAAGAATGTTCTAGGTGTGTAGAGAAGTCTAGAACCTTCTAGAAATACCTTGTAACTATAGAATAAGCTAGAAGCCTAGAAATCTAGATCACTCTAGAATGTCCTATTCTAGAGTATTCTGGGAATGTAGAAGGAGGAGGAGCCTTATAAATAGGGGACCTCCCCTCCCATTTCATGTATCCAAAACCAAGTGTATCCAAATAAATTCACAAAACAAATCAATAACAAACTAATTCCTCCAACTAAACTTCAACTAATCAAATAAACTAACTAACTAATCTCCACTAACTTCTTCAAATACTCCCCCATACACCAACAAGTGGTATCAGAGCCCTAAAGATCTTAAGGGCAACAAAATAAACTTATGGCTTCCGCATCAAATACAATATCGACCTCTCTTCCAATTTTTGGAGGAGAAAATTACGACTATTGGGGCATTAAAATGAAGGCTTTCTTAAAAGCTAATGCACTATGGGAAGTTGTGGAAAATGGTCCTCAAAAACAACAAGGTGTTCAACCTACCGAAAAATCCTTAAAGAAAATAAACGAGGATGAAATAAAGGATGCCAAAGCATTGTCTTTCATGCTCAATGCCGTTACAGAGACCATTTTTCCAAAAATAATGCGGGCTTCTACCGCAAAAGAGGCATGAGATTCACTCCAAAAGGCATTCCATGGTGATGAGAGGTTAAGAGCAATACGTCTCAACACCTTAAGAAAAGATTTTGAAAACTTGAAGATGAGGGAGAATGAAGATATACAAGCATACACTTCCAGAGTAACGGAGATAGTTAATCAAATGAAGATATACGGTGAAGACATTACCGACATGAGAATTGTGCAAAAAATTCTCGCAACCTTAACTAAACGGTTCGACATGATAGTCACCGTTATTGAAAAATCAAAGGATCTATCGAAACTCACCGCCGAGGAGCTAGTTGGATCCTTACTCGCCCATGATCAAAAATTCAAGACCGAAGAATCTTTCGAGGATGCTTTCAAGTCATCACATAAAGAAAAGCGGTCCGGAGGTTTGAAAAAGAGAAGTGACGATGGTGGCAATAAACAAATGTCACAATCAAAGGGAAAGTTTCCTCCTTGTGGCATTTGTGGAAGAACTAATCATGCAGAAAAGAATTGTTATTTCAAAGATAAGCTTCAATGTCACCATTGTAAGAAGTATGGGCATATCCAAAAATATTGTCGACAAAAACAAACGGAGTCCAAAGACCAAGCTCATTATTCAAGTAGTGTTAATAATGAGCATCTCTTCTATATATGCCGGCCAAGGAAAAACTTCCAAGAAAGAAAGCAGATGGCTAATTGACAGTGGTTGTACAAGTCACATGACGAATGATTCAAGCATCTTCAGCAAGTTGGATACTTCCGTCCAAACTCCAGTGCGAATGGGGAATGGTGAAGTTCTCACATCAAAGGGCAAAGGTACGATCATTGTCTCAACTAAGCGGGGTACAAAATACATTAAAGATGTGTTGCTTGTTCCGGATCTTGCTGAAAATCTACTAAGTGTGGCACAAATGATCAAGAATGGTTATTCACTAATCTTTGCGAATAATCATTGCACCATATATGACCCCGAAAATAAGGAGATTGCTAAAGTTGTCATGGAGAATAAAAGCTTCTCCTTGAAATGGAAGTATGACCTAGAGTCATCATATCGAGCTCACACTGCCGAGACCTGGCTATGGCATAAAAGGTACGGACATTTCAACTTAAGGGCACTCGCTGACTTACACAAGCAAAATATTGTGCGGGATTTTCCAATGATTCAAGCAACTAAAGAACTATGCGAGCCTTGTCAACTTGGAAAGCAACACCGCCTGCCATTTTCAAAGGGGCAAGCATGAAGGGCAAGTAAAAAGCTAGAGCTTGTTCACACAGACGTATGCGGTCCTCAAAGAACATTATCTCATCTTGGAAACAGGTACTTTATCCTGTTCATTGATGATTTTACTCGAATGACTTGGGTGTACTTTATGAAACAAAAATCAGAAGTATTCCAAGTCTTTCAAAAATTCAAAGCTCTCGTTGAAAATCAAAGTGGGTGCAAATTAAAGAAGATAAGATCTGACCGCGGGAAAGAATATACTTCTTCACAATTTGATCAGTTTTGTGAAGATGAAGGAGTGGAACATCAGCTCACCGCAGGGTACACTCCACAACAGAATGGGGTATCCGAAAGAAAAAACAGAACAGTCATGGAGATGGCAAGGTGCGTGTTGGCCGAAAAGAAAATGCCAAAGAAATTTTGGGCTGAAGCTGTCTACACAGCGGTTTATCTACTAAATAGACTACCAACCAAGGCAGCTAAAGGAAAAACTCAAGTAGAAGTTTGGAGTGGAAAAAAACCTACAGCTAAGCATTTAAAGGTGTTTGGCTCAATTTGCTATGCCCACGTCCCAGCACAAAAAAGGAGCAAGCTTGATGATAAGGCAGAGAAAGGTATATTCCTTGGCTACGACTCAAAATCAAAGGCTTACCGGATTTTCAATCTCAATACAGAGAATATTATGATAAGCCGAGACGTGGAGTTTGATGAAGATGCAATATGGAATTGGGAAGAAAAGAAGGTGGAAAGAAATGTGATCCTAGTTCCTAATCACCAACATCAACATCCAGAAGATGATGATGAGATGACTAATAACGATAATCCTCCTACACCTCCATCAACTCCAATGCAAGCACACTCTCCACCCTCAACCGACAATTCCAAGGATGCTACGGGACCTCGGGGTAAGAAAGATCTCTCTCAGATTTATGCTCAATGTCCCATTATTAATCTGAATGATGAGGAATGCGAGAGATGCTATTTAGCTTTTGAGGAGCCAAGAGACTATGATGAGGCTTCCTAGCACAAAGAGTGGCAAGAAGCAATGGAGACCGAAATAAACATGATAAAGAAAAATAACACCTGGGAATTGGTAGATAAGCCCAAAGTGGAGTGAAATGGGTCTATAAAACAAAGTTGAATCCAGATGGTACGATCAATAAGTATAAAGCAAGATTGGTCGTGAAAGGATACTCCCAACAAGCTGGAATAGACTACGGAGATACATTTGCTCCAGTTGCTCGACATGACACCGTGCGAACTCTAATTGCCTTAGCCGCTCAAGAAAGGTGGAAAATTTATCAACTTGATGTCAAATCTGCCTTTCTAAATGGAGAGCTTGAGGAGGAGATTTATGTGGAGCAACCTCCAGGCTTTGTCACACAAGGAAATGAAGAAATGGTGTGCAAGCTGAAAAAGGCACTATATGGCCTTAAGCAAGCTCCAAGAGCGTGGTATAGCAAGATTGATTCTTACTTCCTTGAGCAAGGATTCACGAGGAGTAAAAATGAGCATACACTATATGTGAAGAAAAACCAAGGTGATCTTCTCATCGTTTCTCTCTACGTTGATGATCTCCTTGTTACAGGAAATAATGCCCAAATGATCCTTACATTTAAGGAGGAGATGAAGAAAAGATTTGAAATGACGGATTTGGGCTTAATGAATTTTTTCTTTGGCATGGAAGTCCATCAAAGTGAAGATGAAATCTTCATTTCTCAAACTAACTGTGCTCGGGAAATCCTCAAGAGATTTAAAATGGAGAACTGCAAGCCAGTTTCTACTCCTCTAGTCTTGAATGAGAAGTTATCCAAAGATGATGGGTCAAAAGAAGTTGATTTGAAGCAATATCGAAGCTTGGTTGGAAGTTTACTCTACCTCACAGCAACAAGTCCCGATCTTATGTTCGCCACAAGCTTATTATCAAGATTTATGAGCAAGCCAAGTGAGGTTCACATGGGTACAACCAAGAGAGTACTTCGATATCTAAAGGGTACTCTAGAGTATGGAGTATTTTACCAGCCTTGCGACAATCCAAGATTGCTAGCCTACTCTGACAGTGATTGGGCAGGATCAGTAGATGACATGAAAAGTACTTCAGGTTATGCCTTTACTTTTGGCTCAGGAGTGTTTTCATGGAATTCAAAGAAGCAAGATATAGTTGCTCAATCCACGGCCGAAGCCGAGTATGTTGCAGCTTCAGCAGCAGTGAATCAAGTAATATGGTTAAGGAAAATACTTGAGGACTTAGGCTACAAGCAAGATGAAGCTACTG
This sequence comes from Silene conica, assembly GCA_029255685.2. Classification (NCBI taxonomy): domain Eukaryota; kingdom Viridiplantae; phylum Streptophyta; class Magnoliopsida; order Caryophyllales; family Caryophyllaceae; genus Silene; species Silene conica. The sequence goes on along the minus strand of CM055316.2, from coordinate 25,986,401 downwards.
AAGTCATGGTGGATAACAAATCAGCAATTGCCATTGCGAAAAATCCAGTGTGCTTCTGTGGGGAATAAAGCGCGTATTCGCCCTAAACTTGCAGGATTATAATGAAAAATACAATCGTGAATATGGTCATAAGATTAAGAAGATAAGAAAAGAAGTACAACCTTTAGTCCTCGCGCAAAAGGCCTAAGAACAGGAATTAACACAAATTCCCTCCTATAACTTGCACCCAAGACTTAGTATGAGACGTGGCCGCGTGTGCTAGAAATCCTCTCCAACTGCCTTGCAATATTGGGAGAGTTATTGAGTTTTAGATGTGAGATCTGAGGCTTTGGGAGAAGAATGCTCTCAAAACCCTAATTTTTACCTTGAGATTATTTTACAGTGCAACAAGAGTAGTCTACATAAGAAGAAGGACTCTCCTTATGTAGCCTCTAGATTTCGGCCGAAATTTGATGTCAGGTAGGAGTGGGCTTTCCACTCTTACCTTATTCCAATGCGTGATTCGACCCATTTAGCTTTAAGTTGTTCGCGATATTTTTAATTATAAATCGTAACATGTTATCAGATATTAATACAGACGATATATTAATAACGGTCTGATAAAATACGATATTGTATAATTACCCAAATTAATATAACTGTTTATATTAATACGCGAATACAATATTTAATTAAATATAACCGTTTATATTTAATTTACGAATTAATCATGTGATCCGTATTAGCTAAAATTATTTAATCCGTATTAAATAATAATCTCAACATCTTATTGACTAATTTAATAGTCAATACCTCTGACTAACTGTTTAGTCATATCCGGCATAAATGTGACTGTATTTTCATACATTCACATCTCTCAAACGTGTCCTATAGGTGTGACGTATAGGGACCAGTTGACCACCGCCATCCGTATGACAATAACGTCAAACTTATCTAGCAAGCCAACCGTTATTGATAAACGTGGATCAACTGGTAATAATACTGAAGTATGCCCTTGTGATCCTTAAAGAGATTTAATAAGTCATTGTACTTAATTGTCAAGGACACCAGCCCCAACAATCTCCCACTTGTCCGTACAAGGGTATGTGCAATGACGTTATCACACTACATGTGGAGGACACAATCTCCAACAAACTCCCACTTGTCCGTACAAGTGTAGGTGCGATAACCGAATCTCATATCCTTTTAAAATTTCTCCCACTCAATGTAAGACAATTTGCAAATCCGCATTCGCAAAGGTCGTATCTCACAAGCGATCTGTATCAAGAGTGGTTTCCCCGACTAGAGAGTAACTTAACTGATAAAACGAATCTGTATTCGAGCATGGCCTATAAAACTAATCTCCACTAACTTCTTCAAATACTCCCCCATACACCAACATCTGCCTATAAAATTTTTATGTCCACTTAATAATATGTTCTAAATGTCAAAAGTAATTTTAAAACTTGTTTTTATCTATTTTTGATCTTTGTTGGTATTTAATAGTTAAATACCGATAAATGTCGATATATTTTGCCATATTTTTAAGGGTTTTTTGTTAAAAAAAACCTTATATTTATGTCCATTTGTGAATAATTACCTTACTTTAATTTTTGGGTTTTAAACTATCTTACATTTTATTTTTTTGTTAACACCTATCAAAAATAAGACTCAAACTACTTAAATCGAATTTCTGTTGATGCTGGCTTTCTCACATGTAAGGCACCGAATTTCCATCTCAGATATACGGAAGTGCGCTCTTGTTGTTGTGGTTAGTCCAGCCACATTTATGAGGTAGTCTTAGACATTATATTTGGAATGTCTCATATTTACTACACTTCTTGGCATGAACCTTATAAATGCATTTTTTTTCTCACTACATGTACATTTCCCTAATTTTTCCCTCCTTTTTACCCAATGACACTTGCATATGTGTCTACAATACACACTTGTCCTCATTTGTCATAGTGTAAAAGGTAGTAGTCTTAACCATTTTCATTTGAGAGGGGAATTTGAAGTCTCACGCGTAAGAAAGTCAAGTCATCACCGAAAATTCGACGAGAGTGCCTAAAAATTCGACTAAAGTAGTCCGAGTCCTATTTTTGGTAGGTGTTAACAAAAAAATAAAATGTAAGGTAGTTGAAAACCAAAAAATAAAGTAAAGTAATTGTTCACAAATGGGCATAAATGTAAGGTAGTTTAAGTTGGGCAAGGTGTTTGACATATTTGAGTTCTTGGACTAGTTCCAGAATGTTCAAAGATTTTAATTTTGAATTTTCATTATTTTACATGCAAATATGATTTATATAAGAAAAAGTTATTTATTCACCGATAAAATTAGCAAATAATACCAAATCATGCTAATTATTCTCAAATTAACAAAAAAAAAAGGTTGGTGAGGACTAATTTTTGAGTTATAAATCTGTTTAGATAATTGGTATGAGCTTAAATGAGATTTAAGGGTTGATTATTGATTTTTAATAAGTTAAAAATCAACAAATCCGCAATACCGATAAAATCCGTATAAGATACGATCTTTTGTGCATTAGGGCGATTTTGACATTTATTTTACAACAATTTAAGCATTTTTTTATGTTGAATTAATGATTGTCATTTTAAGTAAAGTATTTATTCATTTGTACCTAGTATGGCCTAGTTATTTTAATCGTTATTACCCGTAATGTAAGGGAATTTGATTTGGTTGTAATATAATATGATCTCGTATCGTCCATTTGTAATTAATTAATAGATTTTATTTATTTCTTAATTATTGTATAATTAAGAAAAATCATATAATTTCTTTTGTAATTATTTTATGACGTTTCCAAATTACGGAGTATCCTCGAGACATGCATTTCTTAGAAGGCGTTCCATGAAGAGGTAAGGGACCAATGAGTTGGTTTCTGAACTTGTAATAATCTAGTTATTTTATTTTAACTGGGTGGCCATATTAGGATTATTCATATGCTTACTTACTTTTATTTTTCCGGCTCACGCCAAAATCGCCGCACACGTGCCTTTTTATTTTGCAATTGTCAATTCACGTTATTTACATTCGCCGATTTGGTTCACTTATAAGGAATTTATGACTAAATTGACAAGATCTCTTACATATCAAATATTGAGATTAGCCTTACCAATTAGTAACACCTATTAATCCTTTGTTCATTAGAGCCACGCTCGCCGGGTGTTCTCTTTTTACCTTAGGTAAGTAAGGTGATAAATGTTATCGCACGCCAAAGTTGGTTGGTCTCAACGGAATATTAAGACGGTCTTGATTTCCGGGCTTTAGATAGATTTAAGGAAATCCGTCGACCGGGATATTTACTACACTTCTTGACATGAACCTTATAAATGTACTTTTTTTCTCACTACATGTACATTTCCCAAATTTTTCCCTCATTTTTACCCAATGACACTTGCATATGTGTCTACAATACACACTTGTCCTCAATTTGTCAGAGTGTAGAAGGTAGTAGTCTTAACCATTTTCATTTGAGAGGGAATTTGAAGTCTCACGCGTAAGAAAGTCAAGTCATGACCGAAAATTCGACTAAAGTGCCTAAAAATTCGACTACAGTAGTCTGAGTCCTATTTTTGGTAGGTGTTAACAAAAAAAATAAACTGTAAGGTAGTTAAAAACCAAAAAATAAAGTAAAGTAATTGTTCACAAATGGGCATAAATGTAAGGTAGTTTAAGTTGGGCAAGGTGTTTGACATTTTTGAGTTCTTGGACTAGTTCCAGAATGTTCAAAGATTTTAATTTTGATTTTTCATTATTTTACATGCAAATATGATTTATATAAGAAAAGTTATTTATTCACCGATAAAATTAGCAAATAATATCAAATCATGCTAATTATTCTCAAATTAACAAAAAAAAAAAGGTTGGTGACTGTGAATAAAATTAGCAAATAATATCAAATCATGTTAATTATTCTCAAATTAACAAAAAAAAAGAGGTTAGTGAGGACTAATTTTTGAATTATAAATCTGTTTAGATAATTGAGGATGTCAAATGATATCAAAAATGTTTTAGTATGATCGATGTCCCATTTTTTGAAACAATAGAGATCATAGCTTTAATTCTTAATTGTCCTCGTTGTGATCTGTTTTATTGCAATGTATGTAGTATCATTGTTGCTCTTGATCCAGATTTATTGCAATGTATGTAGTATCATTGTTGCTCTTGATCCAGATATTTCCACCATACATGAAAGCAATTTTTATTTTTCTAATCCTTGCAATGTGTTCCGATTTGGTCTGTCTCAGCCAAATTTACACTTCTCTTTTAGCCAGGATTTTATATGGCGGAGGATGAGTGTAGAACTCTCAACCACTTGCTTGTGCTTGCATAAGAAAATCTTCTAGAAAGCAAACGTGTCTAGAGGTCTAGGACAGATTAGTAGCTTTTGAGCTCAATAGAAGTCGAGGCTAATGTCAGTGGTTACTGGGAACTGGGTTGAAGCGGCATGAGCACGTGCCATCTTAATACAAAGTGCTGAAGCGTGGTGCAGTATCGCAATTTTTGACATTGACATTGACATGGACACAGGAGGCAAGATAAGAGCCAGATAAACAAAGGCATTAGGCTGTGATCTGATACAGGCATCCAAGTATCCAACTGATACTGCAATGACCACATAAAATGGTACAGTCCTATCATGGATACAAAGGGACTAAAGTACTAAAGAAAAATCAGCAGCACAACTCAGGAAAAGTAGCTGAGATACTACACATCTTCTACATTCTTTTCAAAAAAAATCAATCTTCACTGATCTCCTATAGCATACAGACATACAGTAATCATCTATATGAAAGCTACAAACTAAAAACAATCCATTGATTTCTATACCATCAAAAAACCGAAACTATCTAATTGGAAAATTGGAAAATTGGAAACTGTAGACGATAATACAATGTGGAAAACTAACATACTCTGTATATTCTAAATAAGTAAATGAAAATCTGTGGCCAACACCGCATAAATCCATCAGAGCTGGTACCGGCATTAAAGTGAATCTTTGACGGAAAATGAGTCCAGAGTCAACATGGCAATTTTGATGTGATCGAGTTTTGGACATCATCGTGATATCGTCACCATTTAACAATCCTACTACATATTAATGACATCAGTTATCAGTGTAACAAATTTCAAAAACCACAAGAAGATGCTACAATTTTTGCTGAGACTGGATGAGCAAAACATTAAGCATTATATGAACAGAAACTTGATATACAGCCTCATCATAATGCATTCCATCTTCTGTACACCTCGCCCCACAACTGTCACTCAAAGATCGAATGTCCAGCAATACAAACGGGCCATCAGGGCGCAATAGTTTACTACCGTGAAGCCCTTGATCATAGCTAAATTGCATTATGTCAGTCATCTTCTCCCTTTTCTCGTCGCTATTCAGCATCGACTTTATCAATGTTGGCATACCCAACCAAAACAAATGAGGTTGTGATTTGGGAGAAACGGGGACTAACAATGACATTACAGCCCGATTCAAGATGTGCAATGAATCACTATAATGTGTTGCATTTGTAATATGGAGCATATCCCAAAGTCCACAACCCATAACAACAACATCAGGAGAACTCTTATTTCTACTCAATTCCACAACCAAATGACTCAAATTAGCAGCATAAGGAGCCCAAATGAAATCCAACTTGAACCCAATTCGATCAACAACCAATTGATAATCACTATGCCTCTTAAACAAATCGTTTCGAACACCCACCATTTCTTCCTCAACCAACAACATTTGCAAGAACGAGAGGGCGAAAAGCCGAGCTTGTGAGTCCCCAGCCACCATAACCCAAGACCCATTAAGCAAATCACCAATATCATTCCTGGCCAACTTGTGAAAATCACAAGACAAAACACTTTGACCAAATTGAGCCCATTTCCAAGACAAATCAGACAAATTCACACTATTCCTGTTGTTCCACTGGATCTTATGAAGTAAATTAATGCAAGATTCGGGATTGTCAAGAAGAACTAAAGACGACGACGAAGAAGAATAAGAAGATGATGAAGATGATGATGATACTATAGTTGAAGGAAAGAAGTCAGGAAGAGAAGGAAAGTAAGGAGAAAGATGAACAGTAATAGCAAGAGAAATAAAGAGAGCACCACTAAAAAAGAGCATTTTATTGCGACTTAAATGCCAACCTGCTAATGCCATTGGTACCAATACAACAATACAAGCTGCCAATCCTCCCAATTGAACAGCACCTAACATTTCATCAAAACATCAAAATCTTTTTCAAATGGGAATTCGATGAAGAGATCACAACTTGTTCTTTAGGTTGTTGAACAATACTTCTTACCATAAGATATTAAGATCCAATTATTTTATTTGGGATTTCAGGGAACATAAAAAGATTAAGGTTTAATTCACTAAAAACGAAAAACTGGATTACGATTTACGATACAAAACATGAAAATGACAAGTTCTGGGGAGAAATTAAAACCAAAGGGATGTTTGATTTGAGTTGTGAGATTGGACTCTAAACTCCGGCCGAGGTTTGGTACGGAGTATATAATTTGTGTTTCATTTAATCACTCCTTAGAAGTTAAAAACTACTTCATGGGCGGTACTATTCAAAAACCCGGTCCATCCGGCTCAAATTTTTATCACGGCTTGGAATCTTGGATATCATTTTTTTTAAAACTGGGTTAGGGGCTATCCTGGCCCAACACATTTTAGTAAATGGGTCGGGCATGAATAAAAGATATGTAAAACAAGATGACCCGTCTGACCCGCTAAAGTACCCAATACCAAAATGAATATGAAATACTGATAAGTGTGGTAACCTTTCATTTTTCTATACTAGTTGTTACTCCGCGCGCGATGCGCGCGGAATTCCAATGGACGTAATTTATAATTCATATGATCGTCATAATTTCAACATAGTTTATTTATTTTTTCGTATCGTATTCACGTGGGATGTTGATTTGCTGTAGAATGATTTTAATGAAAGAATTATTATACATATTTGAATATAATCATATAGTCCATCTATCACGTATAAGTTACATAAACATTGGGTCACTGAAACTGTTTTCATAATTAACAAAATCATTATATCATCTTTAATCCTCTCTCTCTTTCCAATTCTTCTAAATTTACTTGTGATTTTGTACTACATGTAGATAGTCTTTTACTTATGTGTTAATTGAGCATGTTTTCAATTGAATTCTCACGAAAAATGGAACGTCAATGAGCTTTACTATTGATATCTATGTAATCTATGTTATGTAGAAATAGTCTAGACTAAACCAAATTTATAACAAATATGACTTATAATCTTAAAATGTTTTACTCCTCCTTCAATGTTGAAACATGGCTTACTCAAATAAATCAATTACTTCAAACTTATCAATACAAAGAATGACTGTAGATAACAAACTAGTTTGACACAGATGGTACATGCAAGGAATTCAACATTTAAGGGTAGATGCATAATATAATTTTAACACAAGTCTAACATATTTGAACGTACTAAATCGTGACACATTGTAATATACGTAATATGTAACATGTTTATACCCATAAGTATTCGTTGTTATTCTAGAAAAGCTTCAAATAAGAGCTACTGGTATACAGTAGTTCAGATTAGGATTAAATAATGTTGCATCAAACCTACCGCGTCTGGTTTATTAGTCTAAATCGTAGTACGCCTCGTCCTCCGAGAATATATTAAAAGGGCCATCTTCATAAACACTTAAATCATCCAAGTCTCTTTTTCCCTCCATCCAAACATGGTAGACATATCGTGCTTCTTTTGTAGGTAAATCAAGACAATTACATTGGATGGAAACCACGCGACCCCACCTTGATCTGATTATTAACCCGTCACTTGGTTCACTCTTCACTTGACTTCTATAGTCAACTGCCATTTTATATGTATCTTTTCCAATTGCAAATAAAGAAGCCCACTTTCTGCATACTTTAGACATGCTACGTTTGTCCTGATGATTGAGTCTCTCAAAAATGTTGGTCATCAACTCATCAGAACTGAGCAATAGATGGTTAATTTCACTGCCAACTGTTGTCTCTTTCAGCACATACTGTGTTGTAAACATCAATTTTGAACTGAATTGCTCCTTTTTCCATCGTATGTAGTCATGCTCAAACTCAAGCCTGTCTTCTTTATTGAAGTAAACAACACCAGTACAAGGAGGCATACCTGTTTAGCTGCAAAAATTATACATTGAAGCTATATACTTAAAACAGAAGAAAGCAGTTATGGATTGGATAAATGATGGGATTATTAAGGTTGTCATATTGGGTTTATTTACTGCTAATCGACTGCTATTAATCAGAGGTACATTGATTGTAATGGTTGATTCTTTATGATATCTGCATGACATGAAACCACATGGCATAAGCTTCAATTTTTTAAAATTTCTCTGATTAATTATTCATTCTTATATTCATCAAAGATACTTGAGTTTAGCCGGTGTGCAGTAGTTGTGGAGTTGATCGTGATATTTATACGTCAGTCGCATCTCTTTATGTGTATGTAATTATTTGCACATCCACCATAATGTTAACAAGACTAACAAGTTAAACACAAATACTGAAGTCTATAAGTTGATGATTGTGGTGCAGCATAGTTAACACGTTGAATCCCGACATCTGAATTTATGACACACGTTGATACTAAATGTTCAACCTCGGGCCATACGCATACCTTCATCGTCCCTTACTCATCGTCCCTTACTCATAACCCAGACTTCCGTATTCAATCTCTCAAAATTTTGCAAAATTGATTGTGGTTTTCAACAATTATCAAAATTGTAATGCAATAGCTAAGCAAATCGACAATACCTAAACATTTGATTCACGCAGAACACAACCAATTACCACTAAATTGAATTTCAAATCCTATATCAAATGTTAATAACAATATATTAAACGTTATGAAATAATTTGGATTCGTTTAGTTATTAAGAAAGTATGGGCATTTTATATCTTGTAAAGGATCGTCTTCGTAGGCATATACACATATTAGATACCGAAATCCGTTGATCTTAGACACAACTAAACAATGTATTAACGAGAAGCATGACTTTCAAATGATCACCATAAATTTGTAAAAATTTGAGAGAACTGACATCTGAAAGGAAGCTATCACCCAGGAGAACCATGTTTTGTACAGAAAACAAATTATCCAAACGGAACCATCAACCGAATACCTTTGGCTGTTGATATAGACTCCGGCAACAAGGAGAAGGTTCCTAAATCCATAAAACATCAATTTTTCAAAGCAACAAATCACGCTACAAACACACGGCAGATAAGAAAGTGTCAACTAAATGAGATTTTACGACTCACACTATGTGTTGAGTAATATATTCTATATGTTTAATATATTGTTTTATGTTTTAATAATGACAAGTTTAAATAATTATGTTTTATATACATATGCGTGTAATCGTGCGTTTAAGTGTACAGTTAATTATAGAGTGAAGATCGTAGTCTAGCAAAGTATAGATACAATCGTAGATTGAAGAAAAAGATCAAGCTCGTGTCAAGTCTTTTTGAAGACTTACAAGATAAAAGTTTTAGTACGACATCAAAGAGTTCTTAAGTTATAGGTCGTATCTATAACTATTGAAGAAATGAGATTTGTATGGAATAAATAAAAGCGTGAAGATTTATGCGTGTTGTTGTTATATTGTCATATATTAATTTAGTAATCTTAAAACGGTTTTTGGAATAGAAATATTCTTTGGTTAAAAAGAATTAAAATAATTATCCTATGAGATAATTATTTATTCTAATATACTAATTATTTTATTCTAAATCGTTATTGTCAAAATCTAAACTCCTAGGGAAACATGCTTCAAGAAGAATGTCTCGAAAAACGTGTCCTATGAAACGTGTCATTGGGAAGCGTGCATCACACGACTACCAACACGTTTTATATTATCTTTATGGCTTAGTTAAATAAATAATATGTGTTTATTTAATTTACTTAAAGATTTACTAGGATTGATTTTATTATATCTTGACAAGAATTAGAAATTGATTTAAAGTAGGATACTATAGTTTATGGTATAAGTTATTTCCTAAATCTAATAGGTTTGGAAATATAATCTTATGTCTTAAATTAGTAATATCTTATTAAAGTCCTTTCCTAAATCAAATAAGACTAGTTTTAGAATATTACCTAGAAATAAGAATTCTAGATGAAGTAATATTTCTAAACTATCTAGTATTCAACCTAGATCTAAATTACTATATATAGACATCATATCACACGTCCAACTCACACGAAACATACGCCTCACGCATTCCAAGTAAGTAACGACCGATACCTCACGTACGTCTCGTTTTCCGTGCCAATCATTGTCAAATCTCGTAAAGAGAGTACAAGCTTTGAAGATTATTCTCATACGTTCAAGATCGTTGAACACAAGAAGTTGTTGAAGATTTCATCTTATTTAATTAAGATAGATTCGAGTATTTAGCGGTACTCATTGTAAGCAAGTATTTAACGGTACTTGTCGTAGCTAGATATTTAACGGTATCTAGATTGAGTTACAACTAACATCAAAGTTGTACGAGTTGGGTTGATAAAATTGTAATCCGGAGAAGGTACTAATTTTATTAATCGAGAATAGTGGACGTAGGTTTCGATTTGTGAAACTGAACCACTTCAAAAGATCGTGTCTCCTTTTACTTTATCGTTCTTACTCGTTACTTGCTATTACCACGCTTCATTAATATACATCGAAGAAGAATCGAAAAAGTTGGCATACTCAATTCAACCCCCCCTTCTTGAGTATATATAGGTCAATAGACTCTTCAATTGGTATCAGAGCCTCGTGCTCTTGAAAGCCTTACAGCTTGAGATTGATCCTTCTATTGACTCTTAATGGATTCTAAACACCTTAAGTGTCCCATCTTCGATGGAACGAACTATAGCTTGTGGAAGAACATGATGACCCATTACGTCAAAGGATGTGACTGGGAATGCTGGAAGATAATTCAAACTGGACCAAAGAAGATCTTGGTTGCTTCTGCAAATGGAACCACATATGAGAAATCAGAAAGTGATTATGTGGAAGCTGATTACAAGATTGTTGAGAAAAATTCAAAAGTCATTAGTCTACTTCAAAACGGTATGATTACTTCTGAATTTGATCGCTTCTCTTCTTGTAATTCAGCTAAAGAAATATGGGATGACCTAGAACTTGCCTACGAAGGTACTTCCGCAGTCAAGAAAAATCGCATAGACTTGCTTATTCAACGATATTAACTTTTCACTATGGAAAAGAATGAATCGATTGATAGCATGTCTGCACGATTCTCTTGCATACTAAATGAACTGCGGAACCTTGGTAGGAAGTATGATTTTGAGGACATAGTCAGAAAGGTCCTTAGAAGCCTTACCAAAAAGTGGCAACCTAAAGTCACTGCAATTGAAGAAGCTCGTGATCTCTCGACCATGACTTACCAAGAACTTATTGGATCTCTAATGGCTCATGAGATCATGCTAAATAAAGATGATGATGACCATCCTAAAGGCAAAAACGCTGCCTTACAAGCATCAACAAGTGAAGAATGCGAACCTGAACTGGAAGATGAAACAATTCTATTCGCAAGACGCTTTAAAAGGGCAGTCTTCAAAGGGAGATTTACCAAATCCAACAATAAAACCAATGACAAGAAAAAGAATGACTCTAAGCAAAACTTCTTCAAACGAGGTTGCTTCAAATGTGGTGATCAAGGCCATATGATCAAAGACTGTCCAAGCTGGGACAAAATCAAAGACAAATCCAAACGAGATAAGACCAAGACTGAATTCAAGAAGGTTATGCTCGCATCTTGCTGGGGAGAATTAGATTCCGAAGATGACGAAGAGTCAGAGGAAGAAGAAGTTGCTAACCTGTGCCTAAGCAATATCAGTCTGGATCTAATTTTCGACGATCATGAATCATCACAATTTTGCCTCTACGGAGAATCTGATTCAGAAGATGAAGACCAAGAGGTAAATTTTTTACAGCTTAAGAGTCAAGTTAAAAATTTATCTAAATCTGCTTTAATTAAATATTTTGAACAAACCGTAGACCAATGTCACGAACAAAGTCTTGAATTGGACGAGTTGAAGGAACAAATCCTTGACATTGCAGAGGAAAATCAACTCTTAAAGGCCAAAGCTAAGAAACTGAAATCCAAAGTTAACATTGACACAAATGTTAAGTTGGAAACAGTAATGTCCGAGAAGAAAATTCTTGAGTCTAAAGTTACAGCCAATAAAGCTGTAATCTCAAAATTAAAACTCAACATTAAAGAGCTTGAATCTAAGATTATAGCCAATGAAGCTATAACCTCAGATCTAAAAAGGTCCAATGAACTTCTAAAGAGTAAACCTACACCAGTAGTTGTAGATGAAACTCATCAAGAAGAAGTTGAAATCCTCGAGCAAAAAATCATGGATCTGGAATTCAACTTAACCAAAGTTAAAAAGGAACATGCGCAAATCGTGTTCAATTTTAATAAGGATATTCAAGACTTGAAAGAACTTAACAATGTTGACCATTCCTCCTGGATAAAAGAAATAAATTCTTTAAAAGACCTTCTTCTTCATGCTCGTAAGGTTCACGAGAAATGGGAAGGAAGTACTAACGTACTAAACTTCTTAACTGAACAATCTGATAACAACATGAAGATGGGTCTTGGCCATGAGTGCTATGGCAGGAGAGACCATTCTAAATGTCAACAAAAACCTACTGACCGTGACTTTAGAAACAGAAAGTATGTAGACTTGCCTGAATATTTAATCTGTACTTACTGTGGTCACACTGGACACCTAAGAGAAAACTGTGTAAAACACGCACTCGACTTCAAAACTGGAGTCAAATTTGTAAAATCTCTAGGTATACCAAATGACTCTATCTCCATCATCGATAGTGAGGAAAGTGATAAAGACAATGTTGAGGAAAACAATAATGACCATAGATGGTTCTATGACATGTCCTTCAATTACGCAGAAAAGAAAAATAGAACCAACCAAATTCCTAAGCCCTCAACCTATAAGAAACAAAACCCAAAGACATACACTAGGTCGACAAAACCCAATACCTACAGACCTAAGAAACTTATAGTAATACAAGTCTGGGTTAAGAAGGAGGATGTTTTTGTTATCACTAACTCTAAAGGACCAAAGTATGCTTGGGTACCTAAAACCTGTCTTTAAAATATTTTTTGCAGATAATCGCTAAAGAGAATAACCTATGTTACCTCGACAGTGGATGCTCCCGACACATGACAGGCAACGCCAACCTATTCACTACCTTGAAACCATTTGACGGAGGAAAGGTCACCTCTAGAGACAACAAAAAGGGAAAGGTAATAGGTGTCGGTAAGATAGGCATCTCATCATCTCATACTATTAGCGATGTATATCTGGTAAGTGGCCTCAAGCATAACTTATCTATTATATTCCAGTTATGCGACAAAGGAAACCAAGTTGTCTTTCATGCAGATTTTGTCGTATAATTATGGAAAGTAAAAGTAAGGTAATACTTGAAGGTCATAGGAAGAAAAATGTTTATATGATTGATTTAATGTAACATCCCGTATTTTCTTAAAATATATTTTAAAGGTTTAAATTATTTTTCGGAATAAAATAATATTTTTAATATTTATTGTTAAGTTATTTTAAAATATTCCGTTAAGATCCGTCTTAAAAACCTTAAGTCCTTAAGACGTAATAACTTAGCAAGTTAAATCCGATTCATAAAACCCGTTCACATCCCCGTTTCATTAAACGGAAAGGACAACTTACACCCTAAACCCCATTCATTATGTCGACACATTTCATTTCTCAAAAATAAGAAACACTGTTATATTCATTCTCATTTCTCCTTCAACTTTTCAATCTTTAAATCGATTTTCAGAGATCATCCGTATTCCAAATCAAGGTATGTTTTACATTTCTAAAATCCTCGCGAAATTTCCAAGTCATCCGTCTCTTTCAATTTCAGTTTCGTTTAACTTGAAAAATGGACTGTTTTTGGTGAAATCCGTTTCTAGCTTCTAATAATCGTTTTTCATGTTGTAGGAGAGGGTTTAGAAGATCCCGAGGTGGATAGTTTCGTGATTGAAGATGAGCTAGGAGCTTAATCGCTTTAGAGGTGACGATAATGAGAAACTCGGCCTTTATTTGTTATAATAGCATGTTTCATGGTTTTGATGATGAAAGTTTCTGATTTTGATCATTGTGGTTGTTGTTTGGACTTAGAATCATACTAGGAATACTCAAGTATGTTGTTCATATGCTTTGATTGTGTTTCACACGCTTATAGGTTGATTTTCAGAAATTGCATCCTTAAGACGAATATAAGATATGATTCTAATATGCTTTAATGGTGGAAATTGATGCTTGCTATTGAGTTGTATAAGTCTTATGTATGCTGGGAATTGTTTGTTGGTAGAGATTTTGGAGTTTTAGTATCGATTTCATAAGAGTTGAGTATATTGCGTTTTACGATTTTTAGGCTCAGGAACTCTGAGCCGGTCGACCGACCGGCCGCCGGTCGACCGAGTGGGAGTGCTTTATGAGATTTTCGCGTGTTTTCCCGAGGGTAGAAATTTGGTATAAAATCGTCCCTCTTCCGCATAACTGCAAAAGAGCATACAAACACGAAAGTAGACAATTGTTGGGAAATAAAGGCTAAAACATAGTAAATGAGCGACAAAATGCGTGTTAAAATAGATGTAAAACATCATAAAATAGACACGCATCACCGACCACTACTCCTGGTCGACCGACCAAGACTCCTGAGCAGAGTGTAGTTCCCAGTCCTGAATTGCTGGACCCGTCCCTCATTCATGACCTCAGTGATATTCTACAGCTGAAGAAGCCAAAAATAGCTGATCCTACAGCTAGTGTTACCGTTTCGTATCCCGAACGATTGAAGAATTCAAAGGAGGATCGAAAATGCGGTAAGTTCTTGGAGATGGTGAAGAACCTTGAGGTAACCATCCCGTTCACTGACTTAATTACCCAGGTACCCTCTTATGCTAAATTCATGAAAGATATTCTGAGTCGTAAGAGAAAGTTTCAGGACGAAGGTGTTATTGCTTTTGTGGAAGAATGTTATGTTCTTTCACAAAATAATATAGTACCTAAGTTGAAGGACCCATGTAGTTTTTCTATCCCATGTACCATAGGAAATCATGTAATTGGGAAAGCCCTTTGTGACCTAGGGGCTAGTGTCAGTGTTATGCCTTATTCTGTTTGCGAGAGACTTAACATAGGGAGACTTAAGGTCACCAACATCACCCTACAGATGACAGATAGATCAACCCAATGACCATTAGGGGTCTTGGAGGATGTCCCAGTTAGAGTGGGAAAGTTCTTTATTCCTGTTGATTTCGTAGTTTTGGACATTGCTGAGGATAATCAGATACCTATTATTTTAGGTAGACCTTTTTAACACACAGCTGGGGCTGTGATAGATGTCAAACGCGGGATCATTACTTTAGAGGTTGGAGATGACACTATCGAGTTTAGTCTTGCCCATAAGGCAACTACACCTACTGATGATACTTGTTTCTCCATTGATATTATTGACAGGAATGTTATCCGTAACTACAGGGAATCCTTGACCAAGGATCCCTTAGATGATTTGACAGTTTTGGATAAGTGTGCAGGTAATCCAGCTGAGAATGCTGAGGAGCTGGATGTTGTGGAAGCAGAGATAGAGAAATACGAGCTAACTGAGGAAGAGGATGATAAGCTCACGAGCTTGGCTAGTGCTAACCTGGTAAACATATGCTATTCTGTCAGCACTGATCCTATTCATGCCATTGAGGTAAAGTTACCAGAGCGTAAGCCACTTCCTCCTAATCTTAAGTATGTTTTCCTTGATGACACTGAGCAGTACCCTGCAATTGTTAGTTCTAAACTTGACCCTAACCAACTTTATGCCTTGATGACTGTTCTAAAAAAGAACATAAAAGCTTAGGTTATTCTTTGGATGACATTAAGGGCATCAGTCCTGATGTTTGCATGCATAGGATAAAGTTAGAGGAAGGGCATAAGCCCTACAGACAGGGTCAACGTAAGTTGAACCCTAAGATGCAGGATGTAGTTATGGCTGAGGTGATGAAACTTCTTGATGCAGGTATTATTTATTCAGTTGGCAACTCCAAGTGGGTTGGCCCAGTTCAGGTGGTTCCTAAGAAAGGAGGAACCACTGTGGTTAAAAATGAGAAAAATGAGTTAATACCTACTAGAGTAGTGACAGGGTGGCGGATGTGCATTGATTATAGACAGTTAAATGCCGCCACCAAGAAAGATCACTTCCCCCTTCCTTTTGTTGACCAGATGACTGAAAGACTTGCCTCTAATAAAATCTTCTGTTTTCTAGATGGTTATTCAGGTTTTTTCCAGATTCCTATCCATCCTGACGATCAGAGTAAGACCACTTTTACTTGCCCACAAGGTGTTTTTGCATACCGCAGAATGCCTTTTGGGTTGTGTAATGCCCCTGCCACCTTCCAAAGGTGTATGACGGGGATCTTTTCTGATTTTATTGAAAACATCATGGAGGTATTTATGGATGATTTCTCTGTTTATGGTAATGAGTTTGATTAATGCTTAGCTAACCTTGATAAAGTCTTGCAGCGTTGTATTGATGTAAACCTTGTCTTAAATTGGGAAAAGTGTCAGTTTATGGTCAATGAGGGGGTAGTGTTGGGGCATCTTATATCTGATAAGGGTATTCATGTAGATAAAGCAAAGGTGCAAGTGATTGAGCAATTGCCCCCTCCTGCGAATGTTAAGGGGCTGAGGAGTTTTTTAGGTCACGCAGGTTTCTACCGGCGTTTCATTAAGGACTTCTCTAAGATTGCTAAACCACTTACACAGTTGCTCCTTAAGGATGCTGTTTTTGAGTTCACTGATGAGTGCCTTTCAACTTTTAACAGGTTGAAGGAAGCTTTGATCTCAGCACCGATCATCTAGCCACCAGATTGGGATCTCCCATTTGAGATCATGTGTGATGCCAGTGACTATGCTGTGGGTGCTGTGCTAGTTTAAAGGAAGAACAAGGCTATGAATGCTATATATTATGCTAGCCGGACCCTAGATGAGACCCAAGTCAATTACTTTACCAATGAGAAGGAGATGCTAGCTGTAATCTTTGCCTTGGAGAAATTTCGCTCCTATTTGGTAGGTAATAAGGTAATTGTTTATACTGACCATGCAGCTCTGAAGGGCCTTTTCTTGAAGAAAGATTCAAAGCCGACGCTGTTGAGGTGGATACTCCTTTTACAGGAGTTTGACTTGGAGATTAGGGATAAGAAAGGTGCGGAGAATGTTGTAGCTGACCATCTATCTCGTCTTCAGCTGACTGATAGGGAAGATCCTTTACCTATTGATGATTCTTTTCCTGATGAGAGTTTGTTTATCATTAATAGTTCAGGTTCTTACCCTCCTCCTTGGTATGTTGATTTTGCTAATTTTGCTGTCACAGGTTGATGAGTAGTATTTTGGTAACATTTTACCCCTCATTTATACCTTATTCCGACTCGATTTTGCGTGTTTAATTGATTAAATAGCTCATTTTTCTATTTAATTAGTAATTATTAGTTTTATTTTATTTATTGCGAATAATTGTTAGGTTTGTGGAATTTGACACTATTTTGGTCGTTTTAACTTTATTTATGAACTATTTCATTTTATTTGTGAGTGTTTTGGTAGTACTTTAGTCTTGTTATTTTATAGGTATCAAGTCCGAGTATGAAAATCGGTTCAAGGCGGATTAAGAAAGACGAAAATAAAATAAAACGGAAACTTGGCCAAGCTAGCTAGTAGGGACGTGAGACTTTTTGTTATTTGAAAGCAAAATCACGTGAGAATAAAAAGGAAAAAATACAAGCAGCCAACCAAGCTGCTGGAGATTAAAAAAAAGGAAGAAAATTAAGGAGAGGCAGCAGCATTATTTCGGGATTTCGAAACCGAGCCAAGAGAAAAACACACGCAGCATTTGGGTTGGTTTCAAAAAGGCGAAAACATGAGGCGTAGTATACAGAGAGTAGTTTAGCTTTTTTTTTTTTTTTCTTTCTTCCTTTAATTATTTTCAATTAGTCCTCTAATTAGTTAGCAAGATTCAAGCTTTTGTAATCCGTCTTCTAGATCTATGCAATTCGAACTATTTCCTTCCCTATGGTATAATTTTCTCTTCCCTCTTTTAATATTTATTCCTGTTTTGTTATTTATTATTTTCATGAGTTAATGTTTGTTTTAATTAAAGTTTTAATCTTTGTTACTTTATTTATATTTATTTCATGTTTAAGGTTAGTGGGTAGTTTAGTTAGTGTTAATTTATTCATGTTAGAGTAGTTTAGTAGTTAGGGGATGGGATTAGTGTAGAAAAGTTTGAGTCTTGTATGTGGGTTATTGTTTAAATAATGTTTGGTTTGATTATTGTTCATTATTAGTCTTGTGATACTAATGACGATTAGTGTGCTTAATTATGCCAACGAGAAATCCGAGGTTTAATTGGTTTAGTTACTTGACTATGATTGTTAAGTTGATGTCACGAAAGTGAGTTAATGTATTGATCGGGAATTTAATTAGTTGTTCGACAGAATGCTAGTTTGAGACCTTAATAGACGATAATCACCTTACTTATTGCGTGAATTAGTGATTTGAAAGAATACTAATTTATGTCATGCTTCTCTATTGCTAGACCAATACTTGACTACATGACACCCCATACCCCTAACTCCCTTAATTTATCGTTTACTCTTTTTATTTTTATCGCTTTAGACTTTAGTTATCTATTAGTCTTTCTCATTCTTTGTTTTTGACTAAACTAAAACTAGACCGAGATTTATAGCCTAACCCCACCATCCTTTGGGTTCGACCCTAAATTATACTACTTAATTTGGGAGTTTACAAATTGTTTTTGGTGCCGGAATTGACGACAAAAAACGGCCATCAAAATGGCGCCGTTGCCGGGGATGGTGCTTTGTTAGATATAAGTTTTTGTTGAGTTTTAGGATTAGTCATTTTATTACTTTTTCATAAAAACAAAAAGAAAAAAAATACGTTGTTTCTTTATTTTTTGCATCTTTAGTCTTAGTCAATTGCATTTAGAATCTTTCTTGTTAGCATGTCTTCACACATGACTTTACGTGACCATAGTAGACTTGATCCAAAGTTGTGTGACTCTCCAATTGATATTGGAGAGGATGTGGAGCTTGGGCTACATCCGGAATGGGCTGAGATCTTTGAAAAAGATCCATTCCGTGGGTTACCTAATGAGTGTGTGCTTGACCATGTTAAACGTTTTAATAGAAAGTGTCTTTTGGTGAGAAAGAATGGCGTGCCAATTCATATTGTGAAACTTATGCTTTTTCCTCTTACTCTTGGGGATGGAGCCGAGAAATGGCTATATTCTCACCCTCCTAACACATTTTCTACTTGGGATGACCTTGCCCAAGCCTTTCTTGCCAAATATTTTCCACCTTCGAAAACCGCTAAACTAAGAAATGAGATCGTTTCTTTTCATCAAGGCGAGTTTGAGAATTTGAGTGAGGCTTGGGAAAGGTTAAATGGACTTTTGGTAGCTTGTCCTCATCATGGGATCCCAATTTGGTTAATTATGCAAACTTTCTTTAACAATTTACACCAATCCGTTAAAGAATTGATAAATGCTTCGGCCGGAGGTGCCTTTTATGATTTGGGTGATGATGAGGCAAGATCTTTGCTTGAGAAAGTGGCTATGACCGATGCTAGTTGTGGGTTTGGGAGAGTGACAAGATTGGTTGAACCACAAGTTGGGGTTGATTCTCCCTCTTATGTTCACAATGTTCAACACAATTATGTTGTTCCTCCCTCACTAATTAAGAATGATGTGCATGAATTTTCATTTTCTTGTGATACATGTGGTTATTTGGGACATGATTCTAATGCTTGTTCTTTATATGCATCCCCACCTCCCATGTATAAGAATATGATGAATTATGATGATAATATGGACAATGTTCAATCATACCATACTTCTTTTTCCTCAAATGATGTCATACATGTTTCCTCATCTAATTATATGTCTTGTGGTGATTGTGAGGATGACCTTGACTCTTGTTCCTATGCTCCTCAAAAATCCTTGGATGATTATTTGATGAGTGATGAGTGTGAGATGGAGGTTATGAGGTTTGAGTGTGATGATGCATTGATTGAGTTATGTGGAGAGGAAGTTGTGGAGCCATGTGATGTAAATGAATTGGAGTGTGTATCATTTGAGGTTGATGATGAGTTGTTGGTAAGAGAGTGTGATGAGAGGATGATTTTCGAGTTGGAGAAGGAAAATGACGGTGAGAATTGTGAGGAAGAGAAGAGGGTAAAAACCCCTTTTGAGGATTACAAACATGAAAGCGTTTATGAGGAATTTGAGATCATTGATGACCCTCTTCTTGAGAGATTTGAGGTTCGCTTTTGTATTGAGGGTGAGTCACATCTATCATCCACCGATCATGAAGACCTTATTTATCTTACTCCTCTTCTTGCTTTATTGATTGATGAATACGATTGTGAAGTTCCCCTCAAGGAGGTTGATTTGTCCCATGATGATTGCTTGTTGGAAGTTTGTGAAAATGGGGACGAAATCAACATTCTTGGAGGGGACATGAATGAATGTGTTGACAAAATGTGTGATGTGAAAGGTCTTGGCCTTCCTCCTATGCCTTTGGAACGAGATGGCAAGACTTGGGGTGAGTTTGTTGCTTTCGGTATGCTCATCTATGCTTATACATTGCTTCTAACTCATCTTGTTTCTTATAGGTGTTGTAGGTCCTACTTGTTGCCCATGATTTCCTATGTCCATCTATGTGAGGATTGGTCTACTTTGTTTGATAAGCTAATGAGGTCTTTGACCGGATTTTTACATGATTCACTCGCATCTAGCATTTTTGTCCCCATTCCCCCTTCTTACACTTGATTTTTGAGGGTAATGCCCGTCTCAAGTGTGGGGAGGGAATTTTGAAAGAAAAAAAAAAAATCTTGAAAATCCAAAAAAATATATGCTTTGCTTTCTTATCTCCTCCCTACATTTGGTCCATTGAGGACAATGTACATTTTAAGTGTGGGGAGGGGATTCATTTCATATTCGTTTCTTTTTTTTTAAAAAAAAAAAAACCATAAAAATTTAAAAAATTTAAAAAAAATTCAAAAACATGTCTTTATTTTATTAGTATAGAATTGTATATATTTTTGCTTGTTTTCTCTCCTTTCGCATAGGTAACACTTACTTGAGCACCGCATTGGATTGTGAAGACGCCATGGTATGATCGCTCCAACCCCTATTTCACTCTCATTTTCATTCTTTTGTCACAATTGAGGAGGATGGGCTTGTATATGGAGGATGTGGAGTATATTGTGGAGATTGTTGTGTGGTTTGTGTGCCTTTGTGCTGTTAGGAGATGCATTAGCTTGTTTGACATATAGTTGATAGTCTCATTTGCATTATAACATGTTTATATTAGTTGCATTCATGGCATATAGTTGCATTTAGGTAAAATGTTTTGAAAATGCCTAATTGGGAACATTGACAAAATCGTTTAGGCCATTGCAAATAATTTTTCTACTTGTGACTTTGCCTTTTAGAATGGTTTTAAAACACCCTAGGTTATGCTTTTCTAGTATCTTTCGAACCATGATCCAATACCGAGTCAAGGGTTTGCATGTGAGTCACCTTGTCCAACCCCGAGATGCGAAATGGTTTTGATTAGCTTGTCTTGGTGACCTTGTTAGACTTGGCGGTTTGGCAACTCAAAAATCATTTTTTCATGAATAAATTTGGAATGCTCTTTTCAAGGATTTTAAGATGTGGAAATGTTTTGAATGAAAAAGAAACCTCGAAAAAAAAAAGGTTGTTGAAAAAGAATAAAAACATGTTGTTTTGATGGAGGCGTACCACTTTGATGTTCTTTGCTTCCCACTTGGTTGTGAATTCGACCGCCCAAAGACAGAGTGATTGTCACCCCGATAAGCTATTGTCTAGAGGTTAACCGGTTGCCTAATAAGCGATTGGCGAAAGCAAATGACATTAGCACGCGAGGGACAAACCCCATCTTAATTCATGAAATGAAAAAGAAATGAAAAATCGAATGATGTCAAGTTTTAAATGAAATCCACCATTTTGCATTGATTTGAGCATTTCAATCCAAAAAAAACAAATTTTGCCATGCCGTCTTGTCGATCTTGGGATGACCCATGACCTTTACTATGTGAAGAATCTAGACTAGTTGTATCTTTTGCCTCTAGCATCGCGGGGATTATCATTCCATTCCATCCGATCGCCCTTGACGAAATTATTTGGATAGTGGTTATGAAAGTAGCCTAGTTTAGCATTATTTGGTGGTGTTTTGTTGTCATCCTTTTTTGTCTTAGTAACTTGTTGAATTAGTATTTGTGAGGGAATGTATGATTTTGAATTTGCTCTCTTTTATTTGATTTCCGTCGCTTAGATGAGGAAAGCGACTTTTCTCTTTTGTGATGCATCTTATGTGTTGACTTGTGCTTCATGTTAGGTTGTATCAATTTTTCTCGCGCCCCCACTTGCCTTGCAAGGGATGCATACCTCATTGTATTTCGGTGTGAGTTGAAGGGACGGAGGAGGCCCGTTAATTGCCTTCCATCGGATTTTATTAGTGTAGCTAGTCTTTTATATTAAGTGTCCTAGTTTAATTTTTGAGCTTACTCGAGGACGAGTAAGGTTTAAGTGTGGGGATTTCTGATGAGTAGTATTTTGGTAACATTTTACCCCTCATTTATACCTTATTCCGACTCGATTTTGCGTGTTTAATTGATTAAATAGCTCATTTTTCTATTTAATTAGTAATTATTAGTTTTATTTTATTTATTGCGAATAATTGTTAGGTTTGTGGAATTTGACACTATTTTGGTCGTTTTAACTTTATTTATGAACTAATTTGTGAGTGTTTTGGTAGTACTTTAGTCTTGTTATTTTATAGGTATCAAGTCCGAGTATGAAAATCGGTTCAAGGCGGATTAAGAAAGACGAAAATAAAATAAAACGGAAACTTGGCCAAGCTAGCTAGTAGGGACGTGAGACTTTTTGTTATTTGAAAGCAAAATCACGTGAGAATAAAAAGGAAAAAATACAAGCAGCCAACCAAGCTGCTGGAGATTAAAAAAAAGGAAGAAAATTAAGGAGAGGCAGCAGCATTATTTCGGGATTTCGAAACCGAGCCAAGAGAAAAACACACGCAGCATTTGGGTTGGTTTCAAAAAGGCGAAAACATGAGGCGTAGTATACAGAGAGTAGTTTAGCTTTTTTTTTTTTTTCTTTCTTCCTTTAATTATTTTCAATTAGTCCTCTAATTAGTTAGCAAGATTCAAGCTTTTGTAATCCGTCTTCTAGATCTATGCAATTCGAACTATTTCCTTCCCTATGGTATAATTTTCTCTTCCCTCTTTTAATATTTATTCCTGTTTTGTTATTTATTATTTTCATGAGTTAATGTTTGTTTTAATTAAAGTTTTAATCTTTGTTACTTTATTTATATTTATTTCATGTTTAAGGTTAGTGGGTAGTTTAGTTAGTGTTAATTTATTCATGTTAGAGTAGTTTAGTAGTTAGGGGATGGGATTAGTGTAGAAAAGTTTGAGTCTTGTATGTGGGTTATTGTTTAAATAATGTTTGGTTTGATTATTGTTCATTATTAGTCTTGTGATACTAATGACGATTAGTGTGCTTAATTATGCCAACGAGAAATCCGAGGTTTAATTGGTTTAGTTACTTGACTATGATTGTTAAGTTGATGTCACGAAAGTGAGTTAATGTATTGATCGGGAATTTAATTAGTTGTTCGACAGAATGCTAGTTTGAGACCTTAATAGACGATAATCACCTTACTTATTGCGTGAATTAGTGATTTGAAAGAATACTAATTTATGTCATGCTTCTCTATTGCTAGACCAATACTTGACTACATGACACCCCATACCCCTAACTCCCTTAATTTATCGTTTACTCTTTTTATTTTTATCGCTTTAGACTTTAGTTATCTATTAGTCTTTCTCATTCTTTGTTTTTGACTAAACTAAAACTAGACCGAGATTTATAGCCTAACCCCACCATCCTTTGGGTTCGACCCTAAATTATACTACTTAATTTGAGAGTTTACAAATTGTTTTTGGTGCCGGAATTGACGACAAAAAACGGCCATCACAGGTAAAATTCCTCCAGAGCTTTCATGGCAACAGAAGAAGAGGTTTATCTTTGATGCAAAACAATATTTTTGGGATGACCCTTATGTTTTCAAGGAATGCGGAGATGGACTTATCCGGAGATGCGTCCCCCAGTGGAAGGTGAAGGACATTCTGGAAGCATGCCACTCTTCTGCTTATGGTGGTCACCACGGTCCATCCCGGACCGTGGCCAAGGTATTACAGTCTGGTTTTTATTGGTCTACTTTGCATGCTGATTGTAGGAATTTTGTGAGTAGCTGTGACGCTTGTCAGAGGTCCGGGAATGTCTCCAAAAGACATGATATGCCACAGGTTGGTATTTTAGAGGTAGAGATTTTCGATGTCTGGGGCATTGATTATCAGGGACCTTTCCCTAGCAGTCAAGTTAACATGTATATTCTTGTCGCCGTTGATTATGTGTCTAAATGGGTAGAAGCTATTGCTACTCCCCATTGTGATGCAAAAGCTGTTATCAAACTTTTTAAGAAAATCATATTTCCTCGCTTTGGTGTCCCTAGGGTTGTCATTAGTGATGGGGGTATGCATTTCAAAGAGAAACAATTAGGTGCCTTGCTAACTAAATTCGGTGTCCAACATCGTAGGGGTCTAGCATATCACCCTCAGACTAGTGGTCAAGTTGAGATCTCTAATAGAGAACTCAAGGAGACCCTAGCCAAAGTTGTTTCTAAGTCTAGGAAAGATTGGAGTCTTAAGCTAGATGATGTTTTATGGGCTTATAGAACTGCATTTAAAAATCCAATCGGAATGTCACCATTCCGGTTGATTTATGGTAAGACTTGTCACTTACCAGTTGAGTTGGAACGCAAGTCTTGGTGGGCCATTTGTGATCTTAATCTAGACCCTAACCTTTCTCGTGAGAAACGTTTGTCACAGCTGAACAAGTTGGAAGAATTTAGGTTTCTTGCCTATGACAATGCCATGATCTACAAGGAGAAAACTAAGCGCTGGCATGACAAGAGGATAATACGGCGTGACTTTCAGGTAGGTGATAAGGTTCTACTATTTAATGCTCGTATCCGTCTTTTTCCTGTTAAGCTGAAATCCAGGTGGAGTGAATCTTACACCATCACGACCGTTTCAAAGTTTGGGTCAATTGAGCTAGAAACCTCATCCGGTGAGAGGTTCAAGGTTAATGGCCAGTATGTGAAGCATTTCCATGGAGAAAATGAGTTCATAGGGAAGGTAGAAGTCTCTTACTTTGACCCTTTTTCGGATGCTTCATAATAGGTAAAAAGGTCGTGCGGGATCTCTTAAACAAGCGCTAACCAGGAGGCAACCCGTGTTGTAGTTTTAGTTATATTTTTGTAGTTCCCTCTTAGTTGTAAATGTTTCTTTCTTGCTCTTTATACTTTTAATGGGATTTTTGAGCTTTAGCAGGAAAACAGACGAGAATTGCCAGTTATTTGGGTCGACCGACAAGCTACCAAGGTCGACCGACCTCATACGCACAATAAAACAGGTTCTGGAAAATGAGGTAAGCAGTGAACTGGTCGAACAACCAAATTTCTTGGTCGATCGACCAGATGGCAGAAAACCGGGATTACTTAGGGTTTCTTTAAGTCTAATTTGTTTGAAAATTATTTCATTACTCTTCACAAATTAGCACGGCTCCCTCTCTCCCAAAAACCCTAGCCACTCTCCCTCTTCTTCCTACCTAAATTTTTCTGCTAAATCCTTCTTTCTTTCCATCACAAGGTAGGTTTCCTCTCTTTCTTTGTTTCCATTCTGTTTTAGGCATCTTTTTCCGTTTTAATAGGGTACTTTTCTTTTGTTTTTTCGATTTATCCTTGTCTTAAGAGTAAGTTTGTGTTTCTTTTGTCCTTTTTTTTTTTTTTTTTTTTTTCAGTTTCTTAGCCTTAGATCTGCTTTCTTGTTTGATTTTTGGTGTTGTTAGGGTTAGCTTTGCTTTTTTCCCCCAATTTTCTATGCTTAAAAGCCGTCGAAAATTGCGTAGTATGTTCGCTTTGGTACAGCGATTAGTCGGCCGACAAGGAATATAGGTCGGACGACCAATCCGTTTTTTGAAACTCATTTTACTCGATTGGTCGGTCGGTCGACCTAGGGCGTAGGTCGGTCGACCAGTCCACAATTCCAGGGACTCTGCAATTGCTGTCAACCGGTCGGTCGACCACAAAGTCTGGTCGGTCGACCAGAGTACTGTTATAGGGACTTTGATTATGTTATTAAGCTGCTTTTATTTTGATAAATAAAGCGGTTATTGTTGCAGGAAGTCTATGTTGGAGCTTGTGTCCTCCACATGTAGTGTGATAACGTCATTGCACATACTCTTGTACGGACAAGTGGGAGATTGTTGGGGCTGGTGTCCTTGACAATTAAGTACAATGACTTACTAAATCTCTTAAAGGATCACAAGGGCATACTTCAGTATTATTATCAATTGATCCACGTTTATCAATAACGGTTGGCTTGCTAGATAAGTTTGACGTTATTGTCATACGGATGGCGGTGGTCAACTGGTCCCTATACGTCACACCTATAGGACACGTTTGAGAGATGTGAAGGTATGAAAATACAGTCACATTTATGCCGGATACGACTAAACAGTTAGTCAGAGGTATTGACTATTAAATTAGTCAATAAGATGTTGAGATTATTATTTAATACGGATTAAATAATTTTAGCTAATACGGATTACATGGTTAATTCGTAAAATTAAATATAAACGGTTATATTTAATTAAATATTGAATTTGCGTATTAATATAAACAATTATATTAATTTGGCCAATTATACAATATCGTATTTTGTCAGACCATTATTGATGTATCGACTACATTAATATCTGATAACAAGTATACGATTTATAATAAATACCCGCGAATTATATTTTTGCAAATGGGTCGAATCACGCATTGGAATAAGGTAAGAGTGGAAAGCCCACTCCTACCCAATACCTAATTCGGCCGACCCACACTACATAAGGAGAGTCCTTCTCCTTGTGTCAGGTGATGGATTCAACTGGTAATCACAATCTCATGAATTAGGGTTTTGAGAACATTATTTTCCCAAAAACTCAGATCTCACATCTAAAAACCTCACAAAAGCTCTCCCCATATTGCAAGGCAATTGGAGAGTATTTCTAGCACACGCTGCATCATCTCATTCAAGTCTTGGGTGCAAGTTATAGGAGGGAATTTACTTTAATTCCTGTTCTTAGGCCTATTCAAGCAAGGACCCAAGGTTGTATTCCTTTTCTTGTTTTTTTTATTAACTTATGACAATAATCTCAATTGTAAAATTCGTTATAATCCTTCAAGTTTAGGGCGAATACATGCTTTATTCCCCACAGTCTAATTATTGAGTATGGTTGTAGAAATTTTGCAGATTCAACATGTTGAACCGCATTAGAGGAAACAAAAGGTCTCGTAATTCGGAAGTAAGTAGTTCGAGAGGAGAGTCAAGTAACGCAAGGGGACGGGCCAGCGACTCCGGAGGCTTGACAATGCTAAACACGGATAGTCTACCGGACTATCCGCACGTTCTTTTCTACACCCCGGCCCAAAAGGCCCGGTTCTTGCACTTGGTGACTTACTGCCACGTGGTAGTGACTCGCTTCTTGCACGAGCCGACGCTCACGGCTTTGGGGTGTTCTAGGGATGTTGTGAGCTTACTTCACGAACCGGGTTTTCCGGGACTCGTCACCATGGATGAGTTCACATATCCCATTCTCACCCTTGAGTTCTTCTCGTCCTTTATTTTTGACCTTTCGGCCTACAAGCCGAATTATGATTTTAAATGTATTTCTTTTCGGTTGTGTAATGTCACATATTCCCTAACTTTAGGTGAATTTGCAGGTTACTTGGGTTTAAGGGCTGAGGGTCGTACTGGTGACCCTGCTGATTCAG
Organism: Silene conica; assembly: GCA_029255685.2. NCBI lineage: Eukaryota > Viridiplantae > Streptophyta > Magnoliopsida > Caryophyllales > Caryophyllaceae > Silene > Silene conica. The sequence continues at coordinate 25,958,277 of CM055316.2, read as the reverse complement.
ATAAAGTCATTTGGTCTTGTCTTTCCGATTCCCACGACACGAAAAGGAAGAGCATTACCGTTCACTTGCCCGCCCCTCGATACTACCTACGTCTGTTGGCCAACACTGTTTTTGGCCGCAAAGAGTCATTTCGTAAATATCGATTTCAATAATCGTCAATACGATGTACAACACTTGTAATAATAATCAACCCGATTCATTCTAATTTTGACGTTTCATAAATATCGATTAATATTTGACAATTGACACGTTTCAATTTCAAAAACAAATCTTACATTAAGATTTAACCTCTGATTTCTTGATATTTAATTGTAAGGAATCTGATCAACTCGTATCAATATACACTTGATCAGTTTATCAATTAAGGGAATTGTCCTATAGGTGTGACCTAAATGGATCAACTGATCACCACCGTCATACAACAGTAATATCAAACTCTAGCTATCTAATCATTATCGATTAATGTTGGTCAATTGACTATATAATTTCGAATCATCCCTTGCGTATTCTCGTCATGAGATTTAATCATGTGATCGCACTATTGTTGAGGACACATTTCCCAACAGTTATTGTTTTAATAAAGAGAAATACAATTAAAATAATTATTTTAGCTAGTTTGTTATTATTATGCAAGAAAAACAAATATTATTATAAAACGATGTAACATAAGAATTTTATAGACAGACAGTGGCATTCGTTGGTTATTTTTGGTGGATTTAAAGAAATGAAAGGGCAAAGGTTTCTAGGGATGTCAATGAGGCGAGTCTTAGCGGGTCTCGCCCCGCACATGACCCACGTGGGGCGGATGTGGGTAATAATTTGGCGGATCGTGGGGCGGGGATGGGTTTCAAAAGCATCATTCGTCGCGGGTCGCGGGGCGGGTTTCACATGAGACCCGCCCCATACCCACCCCACCCCACACCCACCCCGCCCCACATGTCCCCGCCCCGCTTATACCCACCTAATAAATACTAATATCTAATGGTAATATATAAGAATAATAAGATAAAATAAATATAACTTAAAATAATAAAAAAAACTTTTAATATATTAAATTTATCCTACCCAGCAACCCACTTCCCCAGGCCCAAACAAGTAAATAAGTAAAATAACCCACTAACCCAGACTACCCACTTCCCCAGTCCAATAAGGCAATAAACAATAATCATTCGTAAATCGTTATCACTACATTCAGGTCATTTACTAACTACCCAAATTTCCCCAAATCCTCATTTTCCCAAACCGATAAAACAAACGGAGCTGTAGAACTGAAGATGAAGAATTGAAGAGTATTTGTTGTGTAGTTTTGTTTACTCTTCTAGTACTCTGTTAGAATTTGGGCTTTGGGCTGCTGTTTGTGCATGTTTTTGGTGTATATTTGCATGTAAAACCTTTTTATGGCTACACGGACTCAAGTTAATTGAATGTTAATGCATTTTGCGAAAACTTATTTGTATAAGTAGTAGGACAAGTATATTTTAGATTTACGATTTACATTTGTTGAGGAGATAGGCGGGTCAAAGGGTCCCCGCGGGGCGGGGATGGTCTTGAATAGTTCAACCCGTCGCGGTTCGCGGGGCAGGCGAGGGTGCGCATTAAAAGTTCGCGGGACGGGCGCGGGTTGACCCCTTTCCGCACCCGCCCCGCCCCATTGACATCCCTAAGGTAATTGAGATGTAATGACATAAGTCTTTTATGATTTCGAAGGAGATTTGGCAAATTGATCAATTTGTTTGGATATTGATCAGGATGGCTAATTTGTTTCGGTTAATTCTGGATTGTAAAAACTTCGGATTATTTCGGTTTGGGATTATTTTTGGATTTGTTATTAACAAATTATTTGTGAATAATGCTCAGTGCATCGATAAATATTCTGACTAGTCATATTTTGTTTGATCATTTCTGGTTATGGGTCAAGTTCGGTCATCATTTCCAGTGTTGGATCGAGTCAGGTACGTCATTCGAGTTGGGACATTTGGGTTAGCTCAATTTTGACATATTTTTGGTTAAGGGTCATCCATGTATTGGGATTGTCATGCTTTTGTAATAAGGTGACCTTTATTGGCAAAACTAATTTGATATACTCGTTTAAACAATTATTATAACCTAAGATGAAAAAAAGAATTACGCGTCATACAACCAGTTGTGATGTATTGATATACAATCTCTAGGATAATGGGTTAACTAAAATAATAGATTGAGACATACTCCGTATTAGTTTGCTAAGCTAAACGATACGCCACAAAAAGGAGTATTACCATTACTTTTTATTTATAATATATGTAGGGTCAAGATCGCGTGCGAACTACGTTACGGTGCGAACGGTGCAAACTACGTTACGGTGCGAACTCATTGTAAAAAAAAAATTCCAATTGTCTTTTTTTTTTCGTTTTTTTATATGTTGGTTTATACGGTTGTCACCGGAACAAAGTTCGCCCGAAATCTTTATTCTATATATGTTTTATGTTTCAAAAGCATTTAAAAGAAATGAAGATGATCCTGCAACTCGCGAAAAACAGCGATAAGAAAGAGCTGAATTAGCCACATTAGGCTGAGCGGAGTCAGTTGACTTAGAATTCAAATGAGTATTACATGTGTTAGTACAGTTTATGAGTATATGAGTAGATTATGTGAAGGAGTGCATAGAACTTACAATTAGGGGAATCTTCAAAATAAACAATATTTGGGCTATATTTATATTTATATTTATATGTATATGTATATATTCCTCCATACGACCATACATGATGCATGTAGTAAATGCCTGCTGCTAAGTAAGTAGAAATGTTGTTAAAGGTCTATTCTCCTCCCTGCAAAAACATTTTTATCAAGTTATTACCAAACTAATACTCGTAATTAGACTTTATAACAAAACAAATAAAACAGACTTTAAATTATTATTATTATTATTATTATTGTTGAACCTGCTCTGCTCTGCTCATCAAGCTTGTACGAGGAGACGATATATGAGTTTTGCGAAACCACATTTGTTGTTGGACCACCAACTACTGAACGACCCAAACAACTTGTTGGACGACGTCGACTCGTGATAGCAGTTCTCCATGATGCAGTCCAGTTCATGCCGCTGAGTCACGCAAATACCATATTCAGCTTTGCTGCTTGAAGTGTAGCAGCTTAGTATAGCAAGTACAAGTATCAAGCAACGTATTTTCATGAATTTCATCTTACTTATCATCACACCTTAGTGTCCAAAATACAATATATACACTCAACTATTTTTGGAATTCTACGACTTTTCTTTCCAGGAATTCAACTAGTAGTGGAATTGGTCAAAACGACAGGTCAACCAAGGCACTCAATAAGTCTATGCTCTTCTCTTCAAAGTTCAAACTATGATATTCTTACTAGTCTACTCAAGATTATTAAACGTATGCTCAACGTATACAATGTATAATTGACATGCCATTACGCTTGTCTTCACACCATCACATACAACGGTGTCAAATCTTGGTCCCAAACTCGGTTTTGAAAATCGATTATTGACGAGGCTATCGCACATATATTAGACATATATGAGGAATACTAAAACATATATATCTAAATTAACATTATGAATCAGATCAAACTGGGGCAAATAGTTAATGCTCCAGAAGATATGCACATGTTTTTTACTTTTTTTGAATCAGATCAAATTGGGGCTGGTGTGGGGTTTTCTTCTTTTAATCCTTTTGATATTACTTCTTCATCTCTTTGGGAGTCATCTGAGTTTGACGGGTCTACTCCAGAATGGCCCTTCTTCTCATCTCTTTCTCACTCGTCTGATTTGTTAATAAATCTAGGTTCTTCTCCTTCGGGGCAAAATTTTCAGGACGCTCTTGAGGTCTTCCCTCAGGGTACATCTGACATGGATATGAATCCAGTGATCCCTCCTCAGCTGGATCTGGATAATATTCCTAGGGCAAGTGGACGTGGTGTTAAGATAGGTGATGCTGAGAAAGAAGCTCCTGACGCAAGGAAGATGGGTTTATCTGCTAAAGGGGATATTGCAAAGAAGAAAAAACAAACTGCCTCTGCCAAGGGTAAAGGGAAAAAGAAGGTGGGTGAGAAAGAAATGGGTAAGGGGAAAGGGAAAGACATGAGGAAACTGATCAAGGCTTGCAATGCTTCCTTTTCTGACTTCTTGATGCAACCAAAAAGGAAATGCTTTTCAGACCCGGGCTGCGAAACATGATCGAAGAAGACAGTGTATAACTTTGATAAAGACTATCCTAATTTAACTAGTATTGCAAAGAAATTCAAGGAATGGGAGGCAGCTACTTCGAGAGGAACAACTATTTCATGGAATGAAGGTTTTAGGGTGTCCGTGGGATCTGATGAATTGGTGGTTTCTTCTTCAGGGTCGGATGTTCCAGAAGCTGGAAAAGCTTCTTCTTTGGAGAGGGCTGTGCATGGACAGTCCTCGCAGGGTCAATGAAGATGTTAGTGTGGAATTGTAGGGGTTTATCTAACCCGCTCGCCCCTACAATTTCTAAGTTAAGAGCTATGCTAGTACAATATGTTGGGGCTGGTGTCCTTGACATTTAGTACAATGACTTACTAAATCTCTTAAAGGATCATAAGGGCATACTTTAGTATTATTATCAGTTGATCCACGTTTATCAATAACGGTTGGCTTGCTAGATAAGTTTGACGTTATTGTCATACGGATGGCGGTGATCAGCTGGTCCCTATACGTCACACCTATAGGACACGTTTGAGAGATGTGAAGGTATGAAAATACAGTCACATTTATGCCAGATACGACTAAACAGTTAGTCAGAGGTATTGACTATTAAATTAGTCAATAAGATGTTGAGATTATTATTTAATACAGATTAAATAATTTTAGCTAATACGGATTACATGATTAATTCGTAAAATTAAATATAAACGGTTATATTTAATTAAATATTGTATTCGCGTATTAAGATAAACAGTTATATTAATTTGGGTAATTATACAATATCGTAATTTTATCAGACCATTATTAATACATCGACAACATTAATATCTGTTAACATGAATGTGGTTTATAAAAACCCGCGAATTATATTATTAGCAAACGGGTCGAATCACGCAAAGGAATAAGGTAAGAGTGGAAAAAGCCCACCCTTACCCTATGTTCATTCGGCCGACCATGTTGATACAAAAGGAGAGTTGTTCTCCTTTTGTCAAACACTGGTAATTCATATTTCATAGAATTAGGGTTTTGAGAACATTCTTTTCCCAAAACTCAGATCTCACATCAGAACTCACAAAAGCTCTCCCCATATTGCAAGGCAATTGGAGAGTATTTCTAGCTCACGCGGCATCGTCTCAATCAAGTCTTGGGTGCAAGTTATAGGAGGGAATTTGCTTTAATTCCTGTTCTTAGGCCTTTAGCACAAGGACCAAGGTTGTATTCTTTTTCATACTTTTAATTATCTTATGACCATAATTCACAACTGTAAAATTCGTTATAATCTTTCAAGTTTAGGGCGAATACATGCTATATTCCCCACACAATATAATTCTAGTTATGATTTTATTTTCTTGTCGGAAACTAAAACGGATGTTGGTAGTGTGTCCAAGTATTTTCGCTCTTTTGGTTTTTCATGTTTTTCTGGTGTAAATGCAGTTGGTAGCAAGGGCGGGCTATGGGTTGGCTGGAAGCTAGGGTTAAATGTTGTTAGTATCTTCCAGTGCCCTAATTTTGTTATACTTAAAATCACCCAATGCCCTATTAGGTTTTGGTACGTCTTTTGTCTTTATGGGGCTTCGAGACCAGAAAATCGTATGGAAGTTTGGCTTGCTTTGGAGTATCACATGTCTCATTTGGATTCCCATTTTTTGGTTATTGGGGATTTTAATCAGATTGAGTGGATGGAAGATAAACTAGGAGGGAATAGGAGCATTTCGACTTCTATGAACTCTTTTGTGGAATGGAAGGAAAGAAATG